>CM048744.1:887726093-888323593 GCA_026315105.1 Locusta migratoria
TTCAGTTTAATCTTCAGGCAGTCTTCTTGTGGAACTCTATAGTCCTTACATAAAATTATTTTTAAAATAGCATATTTATGATACTAGTTTACCTAAGAAACATATCTTTCACAAGTAGCCTAACGGCGGAGTGGCAGAGCGCATTTAGGTGCTGAATTCCGATGCGCGAGGCCGCTCCCGTCGGGGGTTCGAATCCCTCAGGCATAGATGTTTGTACTGTCTTTATTATAAGGTACTTTATAAGCAGGTTGTAAGTTTAGGGACTGATGACCCTGCAGTTAAGTCCCTTAAGCTTTACAAACATTTGAACATTTTCGAGTGTGCATACACAATACTAATAGAATCAAATTTAAATCGCAAAATTACTAAGTTTTTCTTCGATATGTGTTTTCGATATTTTCTAAAGCTTCGCGAAGTGACTTTACAATACAACATTAATTTTTACCTTAACAGTAAATGGTTTGCTTGCTTTACCGTCCTACGACCACATAACAGCTGCGCTTCCTCTGTTACTTGGTTTACGTTGGATCTGACCGCGGGACAGTCCATCGCATTGCAGTGCTGTGCGGTCTCACTCTTTCCACAGCTATCTCTCTCGCTCCGTTGCGGACTAGACTTCATCCGTCTCTGTAATCGCTCCCTGTCGCGTATAGCTGTATTCGCTTCCTTATACAATTTTAAGCATTTCTATGGGTTGCATGCTGCAGTTAATTTTCTTTATTTTTCGGAATGTGAATTTATTCAAATTTATCGGGTTTCGGAACCACGTGGGTCCGATTTATGACTTCTGGGGTTTGCAGCTAGTCGCCTGAGTTCACGCCACTTCTCTTATAAAACCACTACCTAGCTCGATTTCTAACAGACTGAAATCCACCGTGATTTTGTATAATGAATCCGACTTTCAACCGCTTCACCTTCAGTGAAGTGCGTTCATGTAACGTAGCCGTGTGTCACCGTTAGCGTATTTGCTCGCGGTCCAATACAGATGTAATTTAACTTGCTATACACACGCACCATCTTAAAACAGGCACAGCTTCAAAGTGTTTGTATATTGTGTTTTGTGCTACCTCCGACTTGCTGAATTTCGCCTACGATAGCGGCGCCTGCTTCCGCCTCGTCTCAGCACGCTGTATTTGGTGAGTTTCGCTGTGGCATTGCGTGTGTGTGAGAGAATGAGTGTTGGTTTTGAATCATTCCCCCCAGTAGCGTTAAATCATTTATAATTTAGGCTGGGCACCGTTTGCGTTAATCCATGTAAGAGATGCATTTTTATTGTGTTAACGAAATTGGTTCCGAATTTTGCTTGTTTTCTATCTGAATAAACAAGTTTATGTTCAGCATAATCCGTAGTTTGCCTATAAATTGTAGTTTTAGAGCACCTTGCCTCCTAATTTGAAGCGAGTCAGTTAGTTTGGGCCAGGGAACAAGGCTTTGTAGCAGGGAGTAACCAGCAGTTCACAAGGACCTTATTTACTAATTTTAGTGACAAAGCAAGGCTCTTGTTACGTACAGTGGTCGACTTTTAATTTTAAACCAATGAAGAGAAAAGCAAGTATAATTTAAAATTTGAGAAAAGACTTTACTTGACACCATCCAATTTACAACAAATAACTTCACAAGGGGAGACAAGCAGTTTAGTATAACTTGGCCCGATGAGCTCAGATTAACAGACTCTGAAATAAAATGCACACAATGAAACTTTCACTCTGCAGGCGGAGTGTGCGCTGATATGAAACTTCCTGGCAGATTAAAATAGTGTGCCGGAAATGGTATTAGAACCTGGGACCTTTGCCTTTCGCGGGCACGCGCTCTACCGACTGAGCTATCCTGGCACGCTTCACGGTCCATCCTCAACTTCTGCCAGTACCTCGCCTATTACTTTCCAAACATCACAGAAGTTCTCGATCACATTCTTTCTTGCAGAAGTGCTAGTTCTGCAAGTTTCGCAGGAGAACTTCCGTGAATGTTGGAAAGTAGGAGACAAGGTACTGGCAGAAGTAAGCACGGACCCAGAAGCGTGCGGGAATAGCTCAATCAGATAGCGCTTGCCCGCGAAAGGCAAAGATTCCAGGTTCGAATCCCGCTTCCGGGACACAATTTTAATCTGCCAGGAAGTTTCTAAATGAACACAGAAGAAATTCAAGGTGAAAGGCAATTAAGATGAAGAATTAGCCCTTATCAACAGCAGACAATAAACTTTATGTCAAGGCACAATATCTAAATTAAACTTGCCTGAAGGGGGAGAATTTAAAATAGCTACAATTAATTACAATAGAAAGTTTACACGCGCTTAAAAGCAAATTGCTGGTAGGCTTTTATCATTAACAATGAGATAAAATATTAAACTCCAACAACCTTGTCAATCAACTGGCCTGAAGGACCCAATCTAAAATGACACCCATAATTTGCAACTTAAGATTAACCAACGATTAAGAATAGTGGGCTAGATACTTAAATCTCTGAATTACTTCCAGGAAAATAACATTTATAATATTTTAAGTGAAAGGTTTTTGCCAAAGCTTCTTGGTATTAAAAAAAGGGGGGGCAAGACAGTTTCCAGTTAAACAGGTCTGAAGGACATTATTTTTTAAAATTAAGGACAACATCAGTTTACAGTTCAAATTACACCTTGGTCAACAGTCCATAATGATTCACTGCCAAGGGCAACTATAGAAGAAGTACCATCCACTTTGAACAAATACCCAGGCATATGCTGCACAAACAGGGCTCACAGACACACGGCCCCACAAACAAGTTAACAGTTTATGTGAGCAATGAATATTAGACATAGCACAAATTGGTAAAAGCTAATCAATGTCACATTGCAGCAAACTAGAAGCAGTAATGTCTTCCCCTGCAAGAGAACGGCGAGTGTCCAAACAAGGAAGGAAAAGGAAAGGATAGGGTTTGAGGAGTGCCCGAAAGAATTTAAAAAATACGGCAAAGGAACCTCAAAAGAATCACAATATTGCGCAAAATACGACTATGGGTTGGCGTAATCTGCCCGTAGTGGAAAAACACGCCTCCTATGATTACGGGCCACGAGGTAACAATCGAGTAAAATTTACCAGACAAAGTCCCAGAGACGTACACCTGTCGCAAAATCCACAATTTTTGTGTTACATAAATCAAATTATGTACAATGGTTGATGGTAGTTCAAAGCATCTACTGAAACAATTTTGTAATTTTAATTGGAATTTTTAAGTTTATGAACTCATGATTAATAAAGGTACCATTTGCTTAGAAAGTTTCTACGAAATGCCTTGAACTTTTTTGCAGTATAATCTCAATCATACAAAGAAACCCATAGAATCATTTCAGTTTATTGATTTTAACGAAGTTTTAGGTTTAATTACTTTTACTTAAAAATACATAGAAATTTTATTTTCTTTATTCTCTATCTTGACGTACCTGGATGATATTAAATATTCACTCTGAATACATGTTTCTTATATATAATGCAAAAGACATGCCAAAAATCACACTCAAATCTTTTCTATTGGACAAAAATTGACCTGAATTATGTAAATGGTAGTTTTGAGAAAATTTTAAAGTTAAAGATGCTTTTTCTTTGCCATAACCACCTTCAAATCCTCCAGATCTGTAATGAATGTCCTCATTTCCTTCAAGACTTCGCTTCTGCCTTCTTTTCTGTCTTGTATACGTTGAGTGTCAATCCCCATCAAGATGTCGTGAGTGAAAACTCCGGGCTTTAAGCCCATTTTCTACGAGACTCTTATCCTCTGAGTTGACACCTTTAAAGTCAAAAAATGCATCATGAACTGCAATATTAACTATTTTGAATGACAAAAATTTAGTTTTGGGGCAACGTTATCAGATGAGGGCCTTCAGAGACTCTGTAGGATTCTGCGTTTTGCCACGAACACATTTCTTGGGAGGAATGCTATTCAACAGCCTTCTTGATGTATTACACAGACATTCACTGTATTCTGATTACAACATCGAAAGGAAAACGCCACATAAACAGATACTACCAGAGAATTAAGAACAAGGAAGGATTGGACTTGTGCAACCTATTACAAATTATTTTTTTTTTTTCGCATTTTTAGAAGCGGAATTGGTACGTACTATTTGGTAATTTAAATTTCAATACCTTGTAGTAAATGAAGAGACATTAATACAATTTCCACAATTTTGATCATTTTCGTGTACGTTCCTCCGTAAGTATTTTGAGATCAGAAAATAGCAGTAAAGAAACCGAATAAGACAAAACTTGACGGGGGAGTAGCACTTCAAATAATAGAAGACCAAATTACTATCAAAGCACGACAGCCATTGTCATTCAGAAGGACATTAGACATGGGAAACCCCGCTAAACTAAGACGTGGACACAAACATAGACAACTAGCTGAAAACTCAGCGTTGCCCGGGTATTTATTTATTTGTTCCTGCCTTGATTTAGTACTTCTCGTATGCCTTGCCGGCCGCGGAGGCCAAGGGGATTGAGGAGTTCCAGTCACGGTCCGCACGGCCACTACGTTCGGGGGTTCGAATCCCTCCTCGGGCATGGATATTTGTGCCGTCCTTAGTTGTAAGTAGTTCATAAGTAGTTTGTAAGTTTAGGGACTGATGACCCCGTAGTTAAGTCCCATAGACTCTGCAAACATTTGATCATTTTCGTATGCCTTCTCTCTCTCCACTTCCTTCTTTCTGAAAACTTTATTGGAGAAACGAAGTTTAAATAACAAATTAATGTCATTAATTTCACTCATTTTGGAGGAAATGTCGCTAATAAAGCGCAAGTAAAAAACTATTCGGATCAGATTGCGGAAGAAGTACTGAAGTAAGTACTGTAGATGAAATTATACTTTAAAATGCACTCGTTTCGAAGTATCCACGAAATACAACAATGATGATTGTAATAATATCACAGATTGATTACTTGATGTAATGCGCGAAACGTCAAATCGATTTTTTTAAGAGATGTATTAAAAGAAATTTCTTTTTTAATGCTTTATTTATTTAATCGTATGTTTCCTTATTCGTATGCTTATCCTTACATAGCACGCATAGACCAAAGATGTGGTCTGTGGCATCACGTTTCGCTGTATGTAACCTCCTTGCTATAGAGTCGCAAACCTCATCGCTGGTCTTCAGTCCTTTCAACCACCATATTTTCCACCCCCTTATAGCTATCGGCTATGGTGTACAACGGGAGACTTCGGACAACAATTACACACAGACCATTCGTTTGCGTTCTGTAGTTTTTGCTGCAGAGCGCAATATTAACGCACACACACACACACACACACACACACACACACACACACACACACACACACGTAGAGTTTTATATACACCGATAACTTTGCATCCCAATACACTCCATCCTTTTATCATTATCAACCGTCAAGCAACAATGCAACCAATAAAACCATTTTCAAAGAGTAAATATAATTTTCAAAGAGTAATTATTGTTCCGCATTTCGCGTTATTTCTTCAAATTACTAAATATCTATCAGATTGCTATAAAACCGTGCTTAAATCTTCTTCAGGTATAAGTTAGTAACTGTACAAATATTTAAGATTGATTATAGAGGTAATCTGTCTTATGCTGACTGCAATTAAGAGGTTTATTTTCAAACCAGACGCGTTTCGCTTTTTTATTTTAAAGCATCTTCTGTGGTGGTGTTGATGTCTCTTCTCTACATGTAACTACTGCTTCTCCGTCTTGTTGGCTGGAGTTCGGAGTTCGTTTTCTCCTGGCGAGTGTTTCAGGGCTGTGTACAGCACTTTTCGTGTGTTTTTGTTACGTTTTTTCCTTTTCATCTCCGCACATCACAGCACTTCACTTTTAAATGTATACTGATTAAATATCGCCTGCTATATGTGGAATGCCTGTCTGTTCATTCCACATATAGCAGGCGATATTTAATCAGTATACATTTAAAAGTGAAGTGCTGTGATGTGCGGAGATGAAAAGGAAAAAACGTAACAAAAACACACGAAAAGTGCTGTACACAGCCCTGAAACACTCGCCAGGAGAAAACGAACTCCAGCCAAGAAGACGGAGAAGCAGTAGTTACATGTAGAGAAGAGACATCAACACCACCACAGAAGATGCTTTAAAATAAAAAAGCGAAACGCGTCTGGTTTGAAAATAAACCTCTTAATTGCAGTCAGCACAAGACAGATTACCTCTATAATCAATTTTAACAGCTGCTGCGGAATATGGCCACACAACCAAACATTGTAAATATTTAAGAGTCTGCGTCTTGCCTTTCGGAGGTGATAAGTGTACACCGAACAGATATTCACATTAATATGTATTTAGATAAATAGCTATCCGATCGCTATAAAACCGTGCCTAAAGCCTTCCCCGGGTAGGGAAATGTACAAATGTTTAGATCTTTATGTCTTGTGGTTCAGACGTGATAAACATACACCGAACAGACATTCACATTTATAGATATAGATTAAATGCCAAACCAGGAGGCAAAGACGCCAACAAACGCAAACAGAAAGACATGGCCAAGCGGAGCAGCTACTTTGCTCCAAAATGCAGTAATAGTTGCACTGGAGGTGCCAGGGCGCCTGGTTATATTACTTGGAAGCGAGTCCCTTTAATCCTAGTTCAGGACTCCGGAGAAGCAGCTAGATCCCGAGAGGATCAAGTGCACAGAGGCCGGCGTCGTCACGTGGAACACACTCGGAGACACTGATCGCCCAGCAAGTGGCTCATCACTCAGCAAACATGCCCGCTAACAGCACCGCCGCCAAGCAAACACTACTGGCCGGCTGAAGTCACACTGCCTCACTCCTCGCACTTGCTCGCCGATAAGGCCCTCTCGCGGGCAGCGGAGATAGCCCAAGGTAGACAAGCGCCAAGCGCAATCCGGCGCGCCACGGAAGAAATAGAAACGATATCGATAGCATTGCGCTCCGTGATACGGAGCCGGCACGACTCAGTTACCCTTTCCTTTCCTTTTCCTTCCTTCTGTGGCCACTCGCCGTTCTCTTGCCGG
Organism: Locusta migratoria; assembly: GCA_026315105.1. Taxonomy (NCBI): domain Eukaryota; kingdom Metazoa; phylum Arthropoda; class Insecta; order Orthoptera; family Acrididae; genus Locusta; species Locusta migratoria. The sequence continues at coordinate 887,733,081 of CM048744.1, forward strand.
GGAAGACATTGCTGCTTCGAGTTTGCTGCGATGGGACTTTGATTAGTATTCACTTTGTGGCGTAAAGTCAGCGCCACACGCTGGACATAGAGAACGATGGCGGAGAAGGCAGCGATCGACCGAAAGCCAATCACAAGCAGGTGCCGCGCATCCTGGAGGGAGTAACCGAAGATGCGCGCCATCTACAAGCGGCTACATATAGGCCGACATACGTCTGGTCGCCCCACATCCTACTATAAAACCCTCCAAGTCCTCGAGCGCCACGCCCTCCGCCTCGCCTACCGCATCCGGCTCCCGTCCCCCACGCGGATCCTGTATGACCTGATCCCGTTTCCCCACCTCCTCGAATATCTCCAGCGTATCCGTATCCTCTATACCACCCGTAAAATTGACTCCCGCAACCCCCTGGTCCACCCCATCCTTACCAACCCTGGGCCTCTGCCACGCCTCTACCGCGTTATACCCCCTTCCCTTCATCTCCACACCCTCCATGTCCTCTCCCAGGGTAATTTCCGCCGCCTCCCCCTTCCTGATGACGTCCTCCGTTCCGACATCTACCCGTCCTACCAGCTCTGATCCCCCACCCATAGATAAAGTGCCCCCTCTCCTCCCTCCCCTTCCGCTCCCCCGCTTGGCTACCCCCCTCCCTGCCCTGGAGTCCATACGGCTCTTCCCTGCCGCCCCCCTTTTCTTCACCGCCGTTTTTTTTTTCTCCCCTCTCCCCCACGCTTTGCTCCGCCCCCTTTTTATCGGGGTCCTGGACCGACAGTTTTACAAGTGCTACGTCAAGTGTTGTGTATTGTGCTACAGTGAAGTGTGTGTTTATTAACTGCGTCCACCGCAACCAGACAAGCGTCGCACCGTGTATTTTACTTAGTGTCTCCGTGTACTCGCCGTCCTGTGTTCTTGTCGTCCAACATGTGCTTTTTAAGTCACCGTGGCTCCTCGTTTTTAACTGACTACATCCGGTTTTTGTTCACCTGTCAACTGTTTGTACCTCCAATTGTCGCTATGTATGTGTCATTGTTCCTCCGTTGATTTTTCGCCTGTCATGTATTTTAAATTTCATCTCATCAATGTATTTTATTCTCTCGGCTGAAGAGCAGCCTTTGGAGCTGCTGCCAGCCTACTGGTGTAATCGCTGGTGTAGAAATACAATAAAGAAAAAAAAAATCTGGTCGCCCGGCATATCCTATTCAGGAATAAGTCAGTTACTAGTGAGAACTTAGCAGTAACTAGGTACTGAGAAAGTGTCAACCCACGCGCAGCAGATCTATCGAGGATAGTCTGCTGCGAAACAACAGGAGAGAAAAGCCGTGCATGCCTCTGAGGCATACATTGGCAGCAATATACTGCGTACGTAAAACCGGATTGATATCACCATCCCTGCCGTCTGGCCGGCTAACGTCGGTTTGGCAGCACGGATGGAACTAAATAAGACCGGAAGGTTAGTTGAGGCAAGGAGTGAAGAGCTGGACGACTTCCCCGCCTTGCGTGAGCAAGGTATAACAGAGAAGTCACTGGAATAAGTTCTCTGGTGTTGGCTGCCTCGCTACCTTCCAAATCCAATCTAGACTGGAAATCCAGTGGTGCAAAGGAGATGGATAGTGTAAATCAGTGCACCACTAGTAGAAGTAGTGTAATTTACTTTGTTTTGTAAATGTAACAACTTCATAAATTAATGAGTTGCAGTGGTTACGTTAGTAAGTAGGCCCCGCCCACGTCCACGTCGTAGGGATGGGTACTGGCCTCCCTTCAGGAGGCTTGCTAAGAGGCGGGAATTATACTTAGAGTTGTCATTAACTTATTACTAACAACCAAACAATTTGTAATTATAATAATGATTGTAAAGGTCTGTTTTAGTTATCCAGGTAACAGACCTAAACTGTTAATGTAATTGTAAATAAATAAATAATTGGTCTCAGCGCAGCTAGTATCATACGGACGACGCCACGAGAAGCAAGAAAAGAGAAGAAACAGACTTTTGTTCTTAAGTTTAGTATTTTTGTGTCTCGTTTCCGCCGGTTGTCCTGGGTGTCGGTGGCTGAGTAGAGAGAGACCGACACAGGAAGATAGGATGCACGCGTGTGCGGGTGCAGAGTATGAGATGACCAGCCAGTGAGACAGCAGAAACTAGAAACATTAAGCTAGATTAGTATAAGATATGTATTTCGTAGAAACATGGTAATACTTAACTTTTACATCTTGACTGCAGCCGGCCGCGGTGGCCGAGGTGACTGAGGCGCTCCAGTCACGGTCAGCACGGCCACTACGGTCGGGGGTTCGAATCCCCCCTCGGGCATGGATATTTGTGCCGTCCTAGTTTGTAAGTAGTTGATAAGTAGTTTGTAAGTTTAGGGACTGATGACCCCGTAGTTAAGTCCCAAATGCTTAACAAACAGAAACAGAACATCTTGACTGCAGAAAAGTGTAATGCTGAGACATAGGTTAACTAGGTAATGGCCTGCCTACTGATGAGTCCTAGTGCCTGTCCTACTCCCAAGTGACCGATGCAGTTCAGTGATGGCCACGAGCGGAGTAGCAGCAGAGGGCGCTCGTGGCTGACGTCGTAAGAACGCCGCGCCGTGCGTGCATGGCTGCGCGCGGCGAAAGTACGTGGCGCGCACACAAGTATTATCAGTTTCGGTCAATAAGACTTGTATTATTAATGTAAATAGTTGTTACAGTGAACATCGATACCTGCACCAGTTCCTTTCTTGAAAACTAGACTGGGACGAGTACTAAACCAAAGGCCACGTCACAACGGTTCACCCACTTGTGCTACGTCTGATACTCATTGCTCACCTAAACTGTTAACTTGTTTGCGAGGCCGTGTGTCTCTGAGCCCTGTCTGTGCAGCATATTCTTGGGTATTTGCTTCTGTTGTTGTCCTTTATTTTTAAAATTGTGCCCTTGCGACGTGTTTAACTGGGATCTTTCTTGCTTAATAAATAAATAAATAAATGAAATAAACTTTGAAGTGGCGAAAACCTTTTCCTGGAAGTAATTCAGGCCTTTTAAATATCTAGCCTACTAGTGTTTGTTCTTAATTGTTGGTTAACCTTCAGTTGCAAATTATGGTTGTCATTTAGATTGGGTCCTTCAGGCCAGTAGTTTGTTGGTGCTTAATATTTTATCTCATTGTTATTGTCAAAAGCCTACCAGCACTTTGCTTTGCCTGTAAACTTACTATTGTAATTAATTGTTGATGCTATTTTAAATTGTGCCCTTCAGACAAGTTTAATTAGGATATTGCGCATTGATATCATGTTCATCGTTTGTTGTTGATACGGGCTTATTATTGATCTTAACTGCCTTTCACCTGGAATTTATTGTGTGTTCATTTTGAAACTTCCCGGTAGACTAAAATTGTGTTCCGGAATCAGAATTCGAACCTGGGACCTTTGCCTTTTGTGGGCAAGCGCTCTACAGACTGACCTATTCTGGCAAGCTTCACGGTCCATCCTCACATCTTACTTCTGTTAGTACCTCGCCACCTACTTTCCAAAATTCACAGTTCTCCACCATATCCTTTCTTCCAGGAGTGCTAGTCCTGAAAGTTACGCAGGAGAACTTGGAAAGTTTGGAAAGAAGGAGGCGAGGTACTGGCAGAAGTAAAGTTGTGAGGACGGACCGTGAAGCGTGCCGCGATAGCTTAGTCGGTAGAGAGCTTGCCAGCGAAATACAAAGGTCCCACGTTCGAATCCCGGTTCCGGCACACAATTTTAACCTGCCAGTATGTTTAACTTCAACGCACATTCCGCTTCTGAAAGTTTCACTGTGTTCATTTATTTCTGAATCTGTTAATGTGTCCCCATTGGACCAAGTTATAATAAACTGCTTGTCTCCCCTTGTGAAGTTATGTGATGTAAATTGGAATGTGTCTTTATGGGTTTAAAATTCACGCCTTTGTCAAGCTTTGGTTTATCTATCAGATATCTGCCATTAAAAAAAGCGACATTGGAATTTTTTTTTTGTATGCAATGCGTCATATAACCGGCATACAACTGTTCTCGATTGGTTAACATTCGCCGCGGCGGATTAGCCGTGCGTACTGGGGCGCCGTGCTGCAGTGCGCGCTGCTGTTCGCCATCGGGGGTTTGAATCCCCCCTCGGGCATGGATGTTTGTGTTGTCCTTAGGTTAGTTTACCGTAGTTTAAGTAGTTTGTAAGCTACGGATTAATAACCAAGAAGTTAAGTCCGATAGATTTACAAACATTTGAATTTTTATTTTATTTTATTTATTTTTTTTTTTTCTCGTGTGTTAACATTGTGAGCAATACCAGAGAATAATTTGATCACCAAGATCGCCCGACATGAACCCCATTTTCGGGTGGCAAAATCGGAAGGTAAGTTCGTGCACAAGTTGCTGCACTGCCAACACTTTCACAATTACGGACAGCGATACAGGCAGCTTGGTTTAATATTCCTGCAGGGGGCTTCCAACGACTTGCTGAGTCCATGCCGTGTCGAGTTGCTGCACTTTGCCGGTCAAGAGGAAATGCGCTACAATATTAACTATACCGTGGCTTTTGTGACCTCAGTGTATGGTAGTTTTCATTTTCGCCCATCGCCTTACGACAGACTAGATCTGACGTCAACGACGTATAATGATTTTTGTGTAAAATACGATCATGCCAGATAAAACGCATAGAAGTATTGTAACTTACAACTAGATGACACTTGCGAAAACTTTGTATCATTAATGGTCAGTGACTTAAGGTGGAAATAAATATAAATATAACATCTTAACAAAATGTTGAAATATTTGTAAAGTAATGGGACCTAACTGCAGTGGTCATCAGTCCGTAAACTTACAAATTAATTAACTTTTCCTAAGAACCACACATACCCCAAGAAGGACTCGAACCCCGACGGCGAACGGCAGCGCGCACCGCAGCAAGGCCTCCGCGGCAGATAGTAAGAGTATGTACAATATTTTTAAAACTAATTTCATCAAAAGTTCACTCGTGCTGCTCTTCAGCATTACTTGTTAGATGTTGATAGTATGAACTCCCATACAAACAATAAGAAAATTAAAGTTGTTTATATACGAGGTTTAGAAAAATTAAAAGGTTGGATTTAACAGCTTCTAAATATAGGAAGACTGTAATTTTGACCACAACTGCTTAATTTATTATGTCAAAGCTACCGGTTTCAGTTAATAAACCATTATCAAGCACCAGGAGATCTTAACCAGTTGCTTAATATGACATGTTACAATATTGAAAAAACTTTAAGATAAATATTTGGCATCATGCTTCACTTCCTATATATGTTTTTTTTTTTTTCAGTTTTCCCAAACGACCAGTCATTGGAAAAACATACATAGGAAGTGAAGCATTATGCCAAATATTTATTTTAAAGTTTTTAAATATTGTAACATGTCTTAATAATCAATTGGTTAAGCTCTGCTGGTGCTTGATAATGGTTTATTAACCGAAACCGGCAGCTTTGAGCTAATAAATTAAACACGGTCAGAAATCACACCTAGCTATAACAAGTATTTACACACGATGACTATGTTTGGTTCATCTACTTCACCGCAGGTGGTGTCATACGTTCGATCTCGCACGGGAATACACAATGGCGACTGTAGGACGGCATGGACGATTGGGGAACTACAGCCGTAGACGGACGGGAGGCGAACACGGGTAGCCAAATTGTTAAGGCCCTAAGCAGAAAACCCGGGTTCTATTCCCGACCCACAACGTATTTTCATTTTTGCCATTGAATTATTGCAGTGCACCAGTGCAGCTAACGTCAATCCTTTCTCTCCTAATCCTTCTTCCTTCCCTACTTAATAAATTATTTGCAAATGCAATGTAGCTGCGAACCAAATGTGGTGTCTTTTCTTTCGGACATGACGGAAAGAACAGACACCACACCAATATATAATAAAAATCAAAATTGTCTGTATTTCACGGACCACATGTCACTGAAATATTCTCACGCACACGGAGTCGTCTTTTTTGGTACGGCAGGGCTACACAATTCTGAAAAATACTCATCTACAGGGAGTTGTCCTTTTTCGTTCAAGGACCAGATGTCTTCAAACTGGCTTCAATCTAAAACTCCTTTCCATTTTCCAACTTGGTGTTTCACACATCCGCTGAGCTTTCTTTCTCTTCCTACCAAGAGTCATAATAAGAACACAGTAGTAGGCTACTAAATAAAAGTAAGAATAGAGGAAAATATACATTAAGAAGAGAGGAAATACAGATTTTACATGGCGAACAACATGTACACAGACCACAGTTGAATCGCCACTAGTTGCAATGATGTACCACATGTGTAGGTTTGACTTTTACAGAAGGTAATAAACAATCAGACCGCAATTTCACAGTGTAGAAACGTTTCCGAGAAATGAAAGTTGAATGTGTGCTCATAACTTTCTTCAGAATCAACCAATATAAGTGTTTAAAGAGAAAACGAACTCGATCATCTGGGTATTCTTATGCAAAAACTCACTGAGTACCTTAATTAGAACCGAAGTTGTCGTAAAACGAATCGATTAAAATATTCCCAGCAAGGACATTCCTAAAAGAGTTTTAGACAAAGAAATCATGTTTGAGTATACTATACATTAAGGTGGGCGAGGGTTGAGTAGTTTCTAATACTAGACTCACGACTATGGCCGAACGCTTCTAGGTCGCCATTCAGAGACTGAGAGGCCGCTCCCGCCGGAGGTTCGAGTCCTTCCTCGAGCATGGGTGTGTGTGTGCTCCCTTCAGGTTAGTTGAAGTTAGTTTAAATAATTTTTTGTTGAAATAGTCTGTAACCCTAGGTACTGATGACCACTGTAGTTTGGTCCCATAGATTTACAAACATGTGTACATATTTATAATACTGGACGACACACCTGTGAATGAATACCTTTAAACGAAAGGTCTGAAACATGATTTTTGGCCGAAACCGTAACTGAATATTCGGCTCCACTTCCAGTTTCGCCCGAAATCGAAACACTAACCGAAACTTGCGTAATTAAGTTAAAACTTCTGTGTATTTACGTTACACCATAAGTCACTAGTTTTTCCACATTTTTCAAGATCCCCTCCCTGTACTAAACCTTAAGTGTGTGCAAGAGTAATCAGGAGTCCGTAGATGACATAGACGGCGAACATGTTTAGAAAATATACGGTGTTTTTATTGTAGTAATTCTAAATTGTATTCTTTCCATCTCATTGTGTCATTTTCTACCAAAAGAGAAAAAGCTAAAGGAAGATAGACAATAATTATTTTGAACTCATACAGTGGAGTCTCTACGTTTCGAGTCTCGAAATTACGAGTTTACCATAAAAACGAATGTCATAAAACAAAACAACAACTGCGGGTGAATTCTATCTTCACAGAAAAAGCTATTCCATCATTATAACGCGAAATAAATAATGAACAGACTTCAAAACCTTTATGCTGCCAATTTAAATGACTATTTAAAAATTTTGTTTTAAAAAAAGTCAATTTTTTTTACATGTGAATTCTTTTCAAAGTCGATTTTCTTCTTTTCCACACGTAAATTTCAATAGTTCGAGGTGATTCTGGTCCCGTTCACCTTGAACTAACGAGACTACTGTAGATCTACCACAAATTGCACAGTCCTGCATACCTTCTTGTAAGAAGATAGTCTTTAGTATTTAGGTACACAACAAACATGTCAGGCAGATACTAAAATGCCAGAGCCTCAACATGATTACCACAATACAAAAGACGTAGAAAGTTATCATTTGTTTGCTTCCGTATGTTCTTGAGAGCGCTAGCTTTATGTTGCCGTCTTCACTTCCGTTTTTTGCAGTTGACATACAACGTTAAAAATCTCCTTTTTGGCATTCTTCGATATATATCAGCTTCAATTACGGCTGTAGAAAGTATTTCAAGAAATATTGTCACAGTTCCGACTAACAGTATAAATTTACGCAAACTGAGAAGGAAAAGGTGTCTTCCACATTATCAATGTTCCCTAAACCGATATTAGTTATTTAAAAAAAGAGCTCTTCCTGTAATGATACTTGTTCTTGTTGGCTGGTGTTGTCGTCAAGATTAAAGTTAAGTACCGTTATTGAAATTTAACAAACTGTGAAATATTGCAATGAATTTTTGTAAAGATAGAGACACTGAGAAAAACATGAAAGATTCCGCCATCAGTATTTAGCGGTAATAGTGGTTAGAATAAAGACGGCAGCAGAAAGGATCATACAAAAGAAAGTAGAGGAATCCATTCTTCATCTGACAGGAGAATTCAGATTGTATCACACTGGAATAATAAATTCCTTCTTTACGGTAAATCGATGCTTGGTTGCATAAGCTTCGAATACTAAAGTTTCAGGACCGTGTTTAACTCCAGTTTCTATTAGTGTTTAAAATTTCAAAATTATCGGACTTCGTTTAAAGAAAAGCATTACTGCAGACATTGAAACAAAATTCAACACAAAACGCGCGTAAACCAAATTCGCGTCTGGAATGTTCTTTCGCAATTGCGAAGCAATTTACAATGACCAAGCATCATTTTACGAATTATGCAGGAAACAATGATTACAAAATTAATGAAAAATGAGAGCAAGATATCTTTTTAAATAATTATTTTCAAACGAATTGCTGACTTTATTACAATTAATTTTTTACGCTCACACACACATAGTCGATATGGAGACACCAAAAGAGTGAGACGTCCAATCTGTTCAAGACGAAAGACGACGAGCGATTCCGTTTTCTCTTCAGCGCCGGCCGCGGTGGCCGAGCGGTCTGCGGCGCGCCAGTCACGTTCTGCACGGCCACTACGGTCGGGGGTTCGAATCCCCCCTCGAACATGGATATTTGTGCCGTCCTTAGCCTTAGCTAGTTCATAAGTAACTTCCTGGCAGATTAAAATTGTGTGCTGGAACCGGGACCCGAACCTGGGACCTTTGCCTTTCGCGGGCAAGCGCACTACCAACTGTGCTATCCCGACACGACTCACGATGCCGCCTCACAACTTTACTTCCGCCAGTACCTCGCCTCCTACTTTCCAAACTTCACAGAAGTTCTCCTGCGAAACTTGCAGGACTAGCACTACTGTAAGAAAGGATATGGTGGAGACATGGCTTAGTCCTCAGTCCCCTCGGCCACCGCGGCCGGCCACACAATTTCAGTATGCAGTATGCAGTATGCAGTAAGTCCTGGCCTTCAGTCCTGACAGAATTTCACAAAGAAAATGAAAACACACGAAACCATCTCATTGAACACAATAAACAATATCCACTTTACTGTTCTTCCTTCTATTGACTGTCGTGTTTTCCTTGTCGTTTTCTTTCCGTTAATGTTATCCGACTGCCGAGTCGTTATAAGATTACTTCATATATGATATGTCAAAAGATTCATGTCCGAGAGAAACGTACAAAAGTATATTTCATATGATAAGTACGTCACAATTGTGCCTTATAATGTCTTGTATAAAGATAAGTTACAAATTTAGGAAATCATTCAAAGTTAGAGAAAAATTGAATGAACGACAAGTTTGAGGATCCAGAGAGTGGCGATTTGTTTCGTGGTGGGGTATGATATACATCGCGGAACACTGGCGTTCGTTACTAAAATACGGTGATATCCGTGGCATTCACTAAAAGCCGTAAAAACACATTGTATATATAAAGCATATCAACGATGCATGGTATCGACGTTATCACAGACAAATACACTAAGCACAGTTAAAACTTTGAATTGAAAATCAAAGCCTCCAACTAACAACATCAGGCGGCGCGTACGAAACGACGCATATCTATTTCGTTTATACACACGATACAATCTCAGCTAAAACAGCGTTGTAGCCAACGCAACTACGCGGACTGTCTTAAAACACGTCTCCCTCCACACCACATACTGTAATTCTGCCTCATGTTCCCTGTGAAATGCGTATCAAATTGCCAGGGCTCTCCTACATTGGAAAGGCACAGCAGCAATTTTTTTAACTTATAGTTTAAAGCACTACATCTTGACTGTATATCCAGTAATAAACAAATTTCAATTAGACAACAAGCAGAAAAGGGATAAAAATTAAAAAAATAAGCACATGTTCTGAAAAGGAGAAATACTAAGGTAATAAAGAGGACCTTTAATGACTTTCATGTGTAATGTTCCTAACAGACTTTAGTACATAGTAGCTATTCTTGATAAGTGGATATGGGTACATGTCTGCACTTGGCTACTGTTGCTCAGACGGCTTCACTGCAAAATACGATAGCATGCTACGTCGCGTTGTCTCGCTGAACTCCAAAACAGATTGCGTACGCCCTTTGTTTAAAACCGCGCCGACACAAGATCGTAAAACGTTTTACGCCCACGCGGCAGGGAGCAGGGAATGTTAGCAGCTGAGTTATTCACCTCGGCATCTCCCCTCCCTCTCTTAACTGTCTCTTTGCCAGTAGCGTGGTACGCACACTGCTGTTCTGCAACAGATTAAGGAACGATACGGATTTCGTGTTACCGTATTTAAAACGCGCCGACGCCGTATAATTCTTGACGCCTCATTAATTGTGACAGAATGGGGCATTAATAAACGCGGCCGCGAAAGAAATCTGTATATGGCTGTTCGCCAGGGGAGAAGGCATTTATTACCGGCCGCGTGGGGAGAGAGATTTGTGCGCTACAGTCGCCCGCTACTTGCACGCTACTGCAGTAAACCCCAGAGGTTATCACCCAGTAATTATTAGTCTGTCTGTCAGAGCAGCAGTAAATTAAACCACCAGGCCGACGTTTGGAAATTTTTCTCGCTTTAGTAGAAATACGATAAAACGGACATTACTTAATACGACAGCTGCTACAGATACATCTCGCCCTCCAGAAACAAGATTCCATACTGTTTTCCAACTAAAGTGAAACTATAAAATATTTCAAAACTTCAGGGAAAATATTTAAAAAAAATTGACCTACGCTTAAGTCACGTAAGTAGGCTAACAAAACAAGCAAGCCGTGGAATTCTGTTTTAAAATTTGGTAAATCTATATGACATAACTAATCTGAATTTCAGTCCATAGGCTTACAAATTACTTAAACTAATAGGTCTCGGAAATCCAGTTTGGGATGACACATTGCAGACTAGTAGTATACCTCAGGGGTAAAAAATCGCACTATCCAGAAACTTCCGAAGCAAAAGAGGCTCTAAAATTTTAATTTCTCGAGGAGAATTTTCATTCCCACATACAAAATTGTACTGTCTATTTTTACGTACTAATCAGTCCACTTCAGTGTACTATTTGAGAACTTGTCTCATTATATACAGCAGTATGTTAAAATTGACAGTATCAAAAGCTTTGCTGAAATCTAGTAGTGTCAGTATAGTAGCTTCGCGGTTGTTCATGGCGAATTTCAGGTCAGCATTTGACTTTTCATTGTTTGTGATATGGTGTTTATGAAAGCCGGACTGATATTTGTGCAATTATCTGATTTTTTTTTTAAATTGAGCCAAGTAGTTAATAAATTACAAATTTCTCCAAATTATTAATTGCTTCTCTGGAATTTCTGGAAAATTACTAATCATACATACACGTCTTGGACATGTTTTATTAGATTCATCAGATCGATAATGACAAAATAACTAGAAATCGTACTTTAATATCGGATAGCAGTTAAGAAACTATACAAAACGAAATTTCATGGGCGAATAGCCGCTGAAACAAAAGACCTAGTTGCTATCAAGCACGTCAACCACTATTGATAATCAAAGTACATGTATTCACAAGGACATAGGCGTGGAAAATCGCTGGGGTTAAGCTAATCACCCTAAACTAAGACGGAGTCGACACAAAGACAAGCAAAAGTACATGGCGAGCCAGAAGGAAAAGACGCCAACTAACACAAATAATTATACATGCCACTACTTCAAATTCCAATAATAGTTGAACATGACGAGCCACGGTGCCTGAATAGACCGCTGGCTTTACGCGTGACATAGGCACGGCCAGCTCTGAGGCCTTGTCTTGTAGGTGGTGTTGGTCCATGCCCGTTCGGTGTACCGCCGCCGAACACACATCACTTTGCGGCTGCAGACCGACTATCCATCTCCTCGCACTTCATCGCTTATAAGGCCCTCTCGTGCACAGCGAAGATAGCCGCCGGTAGACATGCGCAAAGCACAATCGGGCGCGTCGACGACGGAATAAATAATAATAATAATAATAAAATGATCCATAGGATTGGCTCCGCGATAAGCGTCGGTATGGCTCAAGTGACATATTAAAGTATTACACAAATGTTCAAAAGGCACTGAAATGCACATTCTCAAAGAATTAGAAATTTAAATACACATGGAAGTTTCACCTAACGAAATTCTCAATGAACACATGGATTTTAAACACAAAATTTATTTACAAAATTTTATCGATCTAATTCGGCTTGACAACGGCTAAATTCAGAGATGTAATGTTCCACAGTCAAGGATAACGCAAAATTTCGATTAACATACAATATCTCAGTCACCAGAGAAACGCATTTTCATACTCATAGATATTACAAAATTACAAATGGCAAGCAATACCTCAGAGACCAAAGAGACACACTATTTCATAATCAGAGACACTACAAAATACAGAGTATAAAGCATTGGTCAATACATTGACATTCAAAGATATCTCAAAATTCGAAATTAACCTTCTCAGAGAAGCTAGATAATTACCAAAGATATAATGCAATATAAGATCTTTGTAAACACATAGCATCAAAACAGCTGTCAAATAAGAAAGTCATTACATTAAAAATTATTTTAAAAAACGACTTTCTAAGAAAAGTACCTATAAAAATCATATAGAGGCACAGATGCTGTGTGTTTGTTGCCAACAAATGGAATGTAAGTAATAAATTTAAAACTGTATAATGTACTCCCTATTTGTTTCGAAAAATACTTTCGCAAAATTTATTTCGACTATTGCAGACCACTTGACAATGCCAAATACGGCGAAACAGCTGTAGTGGACAAATACGAGGGTAAGTCAATTATTATCCGCAATCTAGTTATATTTTTGTTTATGTTGGTAGTACTGTCGTTTTACGTTGGTGACGCATGCTTTGTTTATTTGTTGTTATATCTTTGCAATTTTCAAGCTGCTACGTTAGTTTCGTTGTCGCTGCCGTGCTGTTAATCATGGCTGCTCCGCTATTTGCACCAAACAAGAGCAACGTTCAGTGATACGTTTTTTGTGGGCGGAAGGTGTATCAGGGGCCGAAATTCATAGAAGACTTTCAGTACAGTACGGGAGCAGTATTTGCCACAACGAAGTGTGTACGAGTGGATTGAAAAATTTTGAAATGGTCGCACGAGTGTTAAGCACGATGAAGGAGCCGGACGACCGTTTACCGCCACAAATGAAGAAACCATTGAGCGATCACGTGAAACGATTCTCTTAGACAGACGATTAACTATTGATGAAGTGGCTCAGCGTCTTCAAATTAGTCATGGTTCTGCCAACGAAATTATTAACAACAGAGTTGGGTGTCGTAAAGTTTGTGCAAGATGGGTCCCAAAACAACTCACACAGTTGCATAAGCAAACGCGCCTTGACATATGCAAAAAACATTTGGATCGCTATGGTAACGAAGGGGACAACTTCTTAGACAGAATCATTACTGGTGACGAAACATGGATCCATCATTACAAGCCGGAGAGCAAACGACAGAGTATGGAATGGAAACATCCTAATTCGTCGTGCAAGAAAAAGTTCAAGGCCCAACCGTCCGCAGGAAAACTGATGCTTACGGTTTTTTTTTTTGGGATGCACGAGGTCCTGTACTGGAACATTGTGGTGAAAGGGGCACAACAATAAACAGTGTACATTACAGTGAGATGCTTACTGACAGGCTACAGCCTGCAATTCAAAGCAAACGCCGAGGATTGCTGTCAGAAGGTGTGTTGTTGCACGACAATGCCCGTCCGCATACTGCTGTCCACACTGCTGAAACGCTCCAGAAACTCAAATTCGAAGTACTGGATCATCCTCCATATATTAAAGATCTTGCCCCTTCTGACTATCACTTGTTTGGTCCACTCTAACAGACATTAAGTGACCGTCGATTTGACTCGGTCGAAGCAGTGTAGGAAACGGTGCATTCTTGGCTTGCAGCTCAACCGAAAACCTTCTTTTATGAGGAAGCTTGTAGAGCGATGGACGAAGTGCATTGAAAAGCGAGGAGACTATGTCAAAAAATGATGTTCTTGTAAGTTTCGTATTTTATTACAATACAATTTTATAACTACTTTGCGGATAATAATTGACTTACCCTCGTAAATAAAGCTAATTAGCAGCAGTAAAGGATATTGTACTTATTAAAAATGTCATATTACAATAAAATATTTGCATATCTTTGTGAATTAACCTGTATATGATTCGGTAGTACTGCTGTGAAGCAGATGGAAGATGAACAGATGGAAGAACACACGTGAACAGATGGAAGATGTTCTTCACTATACATTCAAAAGGTAGTCTGCTTTTGTATGTATATTGAAGAACATCTTCCAGCTGTTCACGTGTGCACATGGCACGGAAGAGATGCTAACCTGATGATGGTAATTCCGAAACGCGTCATTTTTGAGAGCGCGCTGTACATGAAGTATAACCAATAATAAAGACTTTGCGACCTAACCAGCTTCACAGCAGTACTACCTAATCATTCCATCATGGTCGCCTACCTCCTCAATGACTTTATGTCGCATTTACAAACCTGTATATAATTTTTCACTGCAAGTGTACGAAGCGATGGACTCAGGGGGCCGGCCGCGGTGGCCGAGGAGACTGAGGCGCTCCAGTCACGGTCTACACGGCCACTACGGTCGGGGGTTCGAATCCCCCCTCGGGCATGGATATTTGTGCGTCCTAGTTCGTAAGTAGTTCATAAGTAGTTTGTAAGTTTAGGGACTGATGACCCAGTAGTTAAGTCCCATAAAATGTACAAACATTTGAACATTTGGACTCAGGGGCAGGAGGAGATAGAAACATAGAGAGAAAGGGGAGGAGATGGGATGCGGTAGGCGGAGATGAAGAGTGATAGAGATGGACAGAGAGAGAAGGGAAGGGAAATAGTACTGACTGCAATAAATAAATACTCGGGCAACGCCAGGTTTTCATTTACTTGTTATTATACGCAGACCATCTGCGGAAACTGCTGTTGTGAATAAGAAATGAAGTTATAAGTAGTGAATTGGACGTTTCCTTACAGTGTCCACTTGGTTCAGAAGTGTTCACTTGTGCCTGTGCTGGCTAGTGCGGCAGACCAGCTGAGTCACGCCCTCGCCGCCTGCTGAAATGAGCATCACGACAGGAGATGGACCGCGTCTGCTTCCCACGGCCCACAGCGTCTGCTCTCTGCCGCCGCCGAATCATCGGCGACAGACGGAGGCGGCGCTGGTGTGTGTGAGTGTGAGTGTGTGTGTGTGTGTGTGTGAGTGTGAGTGCAGTGTGTGAGCAACGACCCACCAAGGCCGGCCGCTGCTCACGCACACTGCTCTGGGAACAGGCGCTCCTCTGCACCGCTCACTAGCCCTCCAATCTGCACCACGTTCTCCAAAAGGTGTCCACTCACTGCTACTGAAAGCTAACAACTGTAGACAGGGGTAGCCAAAGTTCGTAACGCTTTTCATTTCATCAAAGCAAGACCTATTGGTCTTCAAGGAGTTTCTGCGATCGTTATATGAATAAAATTCTTGATTATTCGTCTCCAGATCGCTTTTATTTTCTAAAACATGACAGCTGCCCATCTTCAGATCAAATTTTGAAGTTACAGAGTAACCTGTCCTGTGATGAACGAATTTCCATATCGAACGATTTTCTTTTATGATATTTACATTCATTTCCGGAAAGAAAACACAACTAACACATCAGATGACTAGATATAGGAAGTTAATGTGCACAAGGTATGTTCATTTAAGCAGCTCCCTCAGGTTGTTTGCAGATGACGCCGTGCCGCGGTGGAGTAGCCGAGCGGTCAAAAGCACATCGCTGCGGAGCGCGCGGTTGCTCGCCGTGAAGGTCCGAGTCCTCCCTGGAGCATGGGTGTGTGTGTTTGTACGTAGGTTAGTTTACTTAGGTTTAAGTAGTTTGTAAGCTACGGACTGATGACCACGCAGTTTGGTCCGATAGATTTACAGAGATTTGAACATTTTTGAGAGGACGCCATCATTTACCGTCTAGTAAAATCATCTGAAGATCAAAACCAACTGCAGAACGATCTAAATAAGATATCAATATGGTGTAAAAATTGGCAACTGACTCTAAATAATGCGAAGTGTGAAGTCGTTCACATGAGTACGAAAAGAAATCCGTTATAGTTTATTTACAAGTAAATCAATCAAACGCGAAGGCCGTAAACTCCACAAAATATCTAGGACAAGGGACAACAATTACACACAGACAATTCGTTAGCGTTCTGCAGAGCTAAATATTAGCACACACACACACACACACACACACACACACACACGTAGAGTTTTATGTACACCGATAACTTTCTATCACAATATAGTCCACCCTTTTATCATTATCAACCCTCAAGCAACAATGCGACCAATAAAACCATTTTCAAAGAGTAAATATAATTTTCAAAGAGTAATTATTGTTCCGCATAACGCGTCATATTCCTCAAATTCCTAAATATCTATCAGAGAGCTATAAAACCGTGCCTAAAACCTTCCTCAGGTATAAAGTAGTAACTGTACAATATTTAAGTCTCTGTGTCTTGTTGTTCGGACGTGACAAGAGGAAACCGAATAGACATTCACATTTGTAGATATAGATTTACTATGACTTCAGACTTAAATTGGAAAGAACTCGTAGAAAATGTTGTGGGAAAGGCGAACCAGAGACTGCGTTTTATTGGCAGAACCCTTAAAAGATGCAACAGAACTACTAAAGAAACTGCATACACTATGCTTGTCCTTCCAATTTTGGAGTATTGCTGCCCAGTGTGGGATCCTTGTCAGGTTTGTTTGACGGAGGACATTGAAAGAGTTCAAAGAAGAGCAGCTCGTTTCGTATTGTCACGATACACGGGAGACAGCGTTACGGAAATAATACAGGATCTGGGATGGGAATCATTACGCCGGCCGCAGTGGCCGGGGGGACTGAGGCGCTTCAGTCACGGTCTGCACGGCCACTACGGTCGGGGGTTCGAATCCCCCCTCGGGCATGGATATTTGTGCCGTCCAATCCGTAAGTAGTTCATAAGTAGTTTGTAAGTTTAGGGACTGATGACCCCGTAGTTAAGTCCCATAAGATTTACAAACATTTGAACATTTGGCATCATTACAACAACGGCGCATATTGCTGCGGCGTGGGCTACTTACGAAACTCCAGTCACCAACATTCTCCTCCGAATGCGAAAATACGAGAAATCAGAGCTTGAACGGAGAGATTCAGGTGCTCTTTCTTCCCGTGCTCTATTCGAGAATGGAATGGGAGATAAATAGTATAATGGAGGTTCAATGAACCCTCTGCCAGGCACTTAAATATGATTTGCAGAGTATCCCATGTAGATGTAGATTGTTATGTTCTGAAGAAAAGGATCTCACTTAGCATTGTTCAGCATGGGTCCTGTTGTCTAGTGGAACGGGGTTAATCATGGACCTTCATAACTTTTTCCTTGCTTAGTGGCATAGCAAGTATGAGGTCGTTACAGCGACCTGTGGTACCAAGTTGTTTTGCTACCAACAGTCAGCAAGCTCTTCGAAGATCAAAAATGTCCAAATGTTTGTAAATCTATCGGACCAAACAGCGTGGTCATCAGTCCGTAGCTTACAAACTACTTAAACCTAGGTAAACTAACACACACCGAAGCCCCAGTGAGGACACGAACCTCCGCAGCGAGACTCTTTAGACCGCTCGGCTACTCCACCACGGCTCTTCGAGGATACTCCTCGGCAGACTCCGAAGTCAGACAGAGGGCATCATACCAAATAATCAGTTCGGATTCAAAAGACAACGGCTCCTCAGGATGGTGGAAGAAGTCACGCAAGCGTTCAATAATCGGGAGTACTGCGCTGTCATCTTTCTGGATGTAACCAAGGCCATCGAACGTGTTTGGCACAGAGGATCGCATAACAAGCTCTACCAGCATGACCTCTCTGCAATAATTTTTGAGCACATCGAGATTTACTTTGCTGGAAAATTTTTCCTTGTTCGTGTAGGACACAGGATCTCGACGCTACGGCCAATAGCGGCAGTTGTTCCGGACGGAAGTGTTTTTGGACCGGTGTTATATAAAATGAATGGGGCAGACTTCCCGACGTCGCTCGGAGTTCTCAAGGCCGTGTATGCATATGATACAGCACTAATTATACGAAATAGATGGCCTGGGGCAGTTCACAAAAGATTACAAGATGCCTATGGAGACACAGATGATATGCTTGTGATTGGGTGATGGGGTCATAGCCAGGTAAGCGGATCAAACTGTAAAGAACATAGAGGTAAGGTGCCTCTTATAAGAGATACTGTTGGAAAACCATTTTAAAGTCCTAAAAGTAAAAAATAAAAAAAATAAAAATAAAAAAAATAAAAAAAATTCATTCAGGTAATGCTATCATGCATTATTTAATGTTATCATACATTTATCATATTTGCAATAGTAAACAATATTTCAAAGTGATTATAAAATTTTTACAGACAAGGCGTTTACTAGAAATGAGGTCAATATTTTTATTACAGAATAATGACATGAATTCATAATTTTTACATGTTCATTCATTTCTGTTATCTTTAACTCATTTTACACAACTCATATTTTGGCCCACTTTTGGTGACGGTAGTAACACTAAAAGTGGGCGTTTGCGATCGTCTTTTGACAGCTCGAAATTTAAATGAAAATAACGGCTTAACTATTCATCTAACACGAAAATTGAATAACCGAATTTGTAGATGAGAAAATTCTCTACAACTTTGCTCTCTTATGTTTTTTTCGAATCTCGAAGCGTTTCAAAGATATTTGCAAAAATAATGACCATTTTGGGATGTATGTCTGACTGTCTGTCCGTAACGTGTTCCCTGTTTTTAAGACGAACCGTTCAACAGATCAGTACCAAATTTTACAGAGATGATTGTATGGCGCCAGAGACCAGAACCTCCCATTTTCAAATTTTTCGGACAAAAAATACGGTAGTAAAACAAAAAAAAAATTCCGTTTGTAAAATAATTGTAATTGCAAATGAACCGTTCATCTGACACGAAAATTAAATAACCCAATTGGTAGAGGAGAAAATTCTCTACAATTTAGTACAACTTAGCTCCCTTATACTTTTTCATATCTTGTATCGTTTGAGACAAATTTGGAAAAATAACGGAGAATTGACACCCTCCATTGAATTAACGAAAACCAGCCGCTCCGATATGTCACATGATATTCCTCGCGTGTTTTTATTATACAATAATGACATATGAACGCACAATTTTTACATGCTCGCTCATTTCTGTTATCTTTAACTCATTTCACACTACTCCTATTTATTACGGTTTTCGAGGACAAAAAAAAAAAAAAAAAAAAAAAAAAAATTGTCTCCGACACCGCATTCATCATGAGCACAGCGATAACTTTTTCTGCACTGAGCCCGTGTTTGTCGTCATAAAATCGCCCTTTACAGAAAAGACATTCTGCGGCATCTTCATCACCACTATATTCCCACTGTCATCTAGTTGTATATCGGATGTCGATTCACTAGACGATTACTCTGTTTTACGTCTAAGTTATGATGATTTTACACTCTTTCCAAATTACGTTTTGGCTGTATTACTTCCTTCAGACGCTAATTTCTTCTTCATAGATTTTTTTTTTTTTTTTTTTTTTTTTTTTTTTTTTTTTTTTTTTTTTTTTTTTAGATTATTACAATCGCTTCACACAACAGGATGAAGCTAGTAATGCAGTTGAGCAGGAACGCCGTTTGACCTATTTGGTCATCTCCAGGTGGGAGACGTCTGATGTCCTTAGGGCTGACAGCTTGACCAACACCACCATCAAGTTTTCGGCATCTCTTTCTTGAAGAGTATCAGCATGGCGTTGAATTGAAAGTTTAAGTTCCCTAACGATGTGTCTGTTGCATGGGTTCAGACCTTTTTTTCTGAAGACATTCACAGATGCTTCCATTGTTGCTGATCGGTTGTAAGCTGCCTTAAATAACCTGGCTATTAATAAATGGCTGATAACACGATCTGGGTAACTTGTCATACAAGTTTCTGTCTCAAGGACACAATACGTTTTCAAAGGCCCCGTAAATCCGAAGTCAAGTGGCTGCATTTTATGCGTTGAGTGAGATGGCAAACATACAACATGAACATGGTTTCACGTCCTTTATCTAACATATCAAGATTCATCGTTTGAAAATAAATCCCAAATGTTCAAATATTTGAAACCTATCGGACCAAACTGCTATGGTCACCAGTCTCTAGACTTGAAGTTGAACTAACCTAAGGACAACATACACAAACACACCCGTTTCCCAATGAGGACTCGAACCTCCGACGGCGAACACCTGCGCGCTCCACAACGAGGCACCTTAGAACGGTCGGCCACTCCACCGCAGCTAATAATGCCCATCAAGAAACAAAGTAACGGCGTCATTTGAAGATAGTATTGTAATATGCGACACTGTCGTCTGTTTGGATCCCCATACTACTACATTTTAGTAATCTCACCATTTTACACAAAGAACTACGTTCGTTGGAAAATGAACTTAATAATAATAGTTTCGACCGTCATAAATAACAATAAAAGAGTGCAGTAATATCCACTCACCTTTAAGGTGACATTTTATTTTAATCTAAATATTAAAATTTTATTATAACCTCTACGTACTTTGCCCAGCTCAACAATAGCGTCCTACTCGCTGTGTCTTGTACGCTTTTGACGCGTTTAAGAAACTCTCCACAACCTACCAGGTTGAGGTGTCTCAATGAGAACTATCTTATAGTAATCTTTCCTCTGCATTTCTTCGGACATCATGTAGAATGGACAAATTCGGCCAATACCGTCGATAGTCACCTGGAAGGAGTATATGCCGAAAGTGCATAAATTAACGGCGCAGCGCAGCAAGAGTTCTGCAGCTACTGATCAACGAAAGAAAGCTATCTCAAGCGGAATGCATGGCTACTGCACCCGTATTCGACCAAATATAGCCTATGGATATGAAGTCTGGGCTAACGCGGCACCGACTCACGTTAAGAGGTTAAAATACCCCCGAAACAATATCTGACGTCGATCACGACCTGCGAAAGTTTCCACGTCGCTGTCTACAGCGCCGCAGGAGCCTCTCGTCCAAGAAAGATTCCGTCTTGCAGAGCGACGACTCTACGAAAGGACAATCGGAGAATCCACTTATTTGACGGCTGGTGCAGCCAAACAACCCAGCCGATCGCTACAGGAGTGCTCCTGTGAAGTTTGGAGAGTAGGAAACCAGGTACTGGCGGAAGTAAAGTTGTGAGGCGGCATCGTGAGTCGCGTCGGTAGTGCGCTTTCCCGCGAAAGGCAAAGGTCCCAGGTGCGAGTCCCTGTTCCTGCACACAATATTAATCTTCCAGGAAGCTTCAATAAAAATAGTACCAATTCCCTATGACAGACGACATTATTCAATAAAGAAGTAAACAACCTGACACGAAATCCCAGATATTGTAGTACATGCCGCGTGGCAAACATTACTTTTTGTTAGTCTTCGGACCACTCCCAAGATCAAAACTTGAGCGTAGGCGGTGTCAGACTTGCACTGCGTCGCAGTGCTGCACCTGTTGTGCCATCACATCCCATACACATTCGATTAGCGTCAAGACTGGCTGGTATCCCGTGACACCAACAACGCACGTGTTCGTGCAGCAACATGTCTTCTGCACTGTCTTCTCGAAAAATAGCGTCTGAGGTGTCGCGCGGAATCAATTTGGCTACAGGTCGCAGGACGTCATTCACTTAGGCCACTTCAGTAGCCGCTCATTGGTACCGACTTGAGCCACCACCCACAGTTTGGTGCATCCCGTACCCTTCATGGCATCCGGAAGGACCCGTTCCACATCTGGAATGACATCACCTGATATTCACACGGAGTGCACGTTAGCCTTCTTCCCATCCTTGGCAGCCATCTCTCTAATGGGCTCCATTACCCGTATAACGATGGAGTTCCCAACTACGTGCTATCCCACCCTCCCTTGCTTGGTGACCTCAGGATGAGCTACGCCAACCGTCTCAGGAACATTGTCCTGACGAGATAGCGCCCGAACCTGTTGGCAAGTCGAACCGGGAATGCCCCACGACCTGTCCGCCGGAATGTCTTACGCACTGTAGCAATCTCCCACGCAGCCACGGATGGGATGTCTGCCTAATTGCGAGCAGTAACAAGTCTTATCGCTGCCGGCGATCACGCCGGGAATCCGTTCGGTTCCCACGACCGGCCAACAACAACGCGACCCTCAGCCTCCAGCTGTGCCACCGAGATTAACACAACCCGAAGCCGAAATCCAAGTGTCGCCAGCTCAATCTGCATCCGCAAGCAGCAGTGAAGGTTCCTATTGATGATTTCAATACCCAAAATAACTAACGAATGGAAAGACGCGATGTAGACTCGACAGAGGGTAACAAAGCAAAACGAAGGTGACTAAAGCTGGTACTAATCCAACAGAAACAAAACACGATTGTCGGGATTCACACCGCGAAACAATACACACTAACCAGTTGCTTAACATGAAACTGAATCTGAGGTAGCACATGATAAATTTAATAAAATAAGCAAGAACCTCATAGATCAAAATACGGTTCTTCCTGCCAGCCGCAGTGGCCTAGCGGTCTGCGGCGTGCCACTCACGGTCTGCACAGCCGCTGCAGTCGGGGATTCGATTCCCCCCTCGGGCATGGATGTTTGTGCCGTCTTTATTATAAACTAGTTCAGTAGTAGTTTGTAAGATTAGGGACTGATGACCCCGTAGTTGTCCCATAAGCTCTACAAACATTTGAACATGTTTGGCTCTTCGTGCAAGTAGTGCACACGTGAGCTGTTCAGTGCAACACGGAACCCAACCACTCGATGGCGCAAGTCGAAGAATCTACATCCTACACGGTCGCAGAACCGTCTGACCCTCTGGTTCAGACTCCCCACTCGGCTCTGTACCAGAGGTCGGTCCTGTCAATTATGCTGCAGATGTGAGCTGCCTTCATCTTTCTAGCAAGACTGGCAGTCTTTACCACTTCAAATAATAACCCAAAATCGGTGCGAACCTGTACTGATCCAAAGCGACACACATCGTCGGTACTGACGTGAGCCACCACCTGCAGCTGGCAGCACTCTGTGCCCGTCTAGCACGGCGAAGAGGAGCTGGCCGAACAGTGGTTACAGATGGGTGGCGCAGTTATATGTACCATTGTTGGCGTCTGGGAGCGTCCATCGAATGTTTCTTAAGCTTAAGGGACTTAACAGCGGGGTCATCAGTCCCTAAACTACTTACGAACTACCTTATACTAAAGACAGCACAAACATCCAAGCCCGAAGCGGGGATTCGAACCCCCGACCGTATCGGCCGTGTAGACTGTGACTGGCGCGCTGCAGACCGCTCGGCCACTGCAGTCGGCTGTAGTCCATCGATGACGTGCTCGCTATTTTGTTTTCTTTGCTGTTATGTCATCCCCCTCTCCTCTGCCGATTGCACTGTAATTCTGTAAGAGGAAGCAAAGGAGGTGGAAGAGCAGTAGAACAGAATAGACAGTGACTGGAATGGAACTTAAAAGATGAATATTATCAAGAGTGAAATTAGGGGAATGGACGTAGTATAAGAAAATCAGGAGATGCTGAAGGATTTAGATTATTTAACGAGAAAATACAAGTAGTAGATGAATTTTGTTATTTGGTCAGGAAAATTTCTGACGGCCAAAGTAAAGACGATTTAAAATGAAGAGTGGTTATATGAACAAAAGAATTTCCGAAGAAGAGAAATTCGTTGACATCTTATATTAATTTGAATGTTAGAAAGGCAAGACTATAAAATGTGAGTAACCCATATTTATTTTGATTGAAGCAAGTGAACTGCTTATTCTGTTAGAGCTACATCCGTTAAACAAAAAATGTGTTGAGTCTTGCCGACTCAATAGACGGACAACCTCCAAAGAAGTCCGACGCAGCATCGGAGGAAACGACAGGAAGCAGCAAGATTCCAAGAACGCGGCCTTACAACCCAGAAGATATAATACCTACAATATCAACCGGTGCCGGCCGCGGTGGCCGAGGGTCTGAGGCGCTCCAGTCACGGTCTGCACGGCCACTACGGTCGGGGGTTCAAATTCCCCCTCGGGCATGGATATTTGTGCCGTTGTTAGTGTTAGCTAGTTCATAAGTAATTTGTAAGTTTAGGGACTGTGACCCCGTAGTTAAATCCCTTAAGCTTAACAAACATTTGAACATTTTTTTTATCAACCGTTCGTGAAAGCCTTCAATCAAAAAATGTGTTTTCTAGATAACGAATCCACTGATAAAGTCCTAAAATAGAAGGAGGCGGAACGCCATATAGTTCAAATAAAGAGATTGCAGCAGGAAAATGACGGTTGAATTACCAAAAACGAAAATATGCAGATATATGAATTACCCGTTAGCGGAAAGCAAATTAATTAACCTACTTGAGCCACGAGATAGGAAAAGCACACTTAGAAGCTGTAGTAGTGGATGCTTTTACCAATAGCGATAGCGCCGTCGGAGAGGGGTGACGAGGGAGGGGTAAGAGGAGGGGGAAGAGGGAGGGGGCAGGGCAGTGGCGTATCGCATCGTGGCATGCCACTGGGAATCGTATTGATTGTGGAGAGACAGTGATTGTGGCCGCAGGGATTAGCACCGCTATCGCCAGGCCAATTACAGTCAGGCGCCCCCCACCCCTTCCCTCTAGTAATTGAAACTGCGGGCCGCCAGCACCTACTGCGTAACAATCGATTACACGGACTCTGTCGCCTCCTGGCGCGGTTGCCTGGTAACGCCAGACGCCTACTGCCTGGCGGCAAACCGTCAAATGGGCCACCAGCCAAAGCCCGAGTTACCCAACTCGCTTATCGCTTACCGGCAGTGTTCCACAAGTACAACCCAGACATTGCAGGGCAGCCAACCTGATACAGAGACACGGGCTTCAATTCACCGTCCCTGTACATCACGGTGGCAACTCAACAGAGGACACATGCCAAATAATCAGGAGTCGCAAAGCCAAAAGGCTTCGAAATTAGTTTTCATACAAACGTTAATTAGAGAAAATGTAATTCGAGATGAAAGAAAATCTCTTTTATTTCTGACATATATTTTCTGGTAGAATCTTCGCTATTCCGGCGGAAAACTTGTGGTAAGTTGGGGAAAATTTACGCATGAATGTTGGGGAAAATATACGCATAGGCAGGAATATCCATCACGTTATCAGGCGGCTATATCAGAATGTCACCATCAGGCAGTGCATACTTTATTATATCCTCTCTTCTATCCTGAATCCTTGTGGTAGTCAGACGCTTAGAATTGTAGAAAATTGGAAAAGTCTCTTTCGTACATTTCCGATAGAAAATTGGTTGAGTTTTCATTGAGTGTTAGGTGAACTTAACCCAAATATGAACAGAACTTTCTTTAACAATACTGATTTTTAGGACATTTTAACACAGCACCCCAAAAAGAAAATGGACAGAAGTCAAATAACGGAAAATTTAAATTCATAGTTGAAAAATGTGTCTTTCTTGCAATTTGTCCGCTCTAGGGCTGTAGTATCAATTACGTTGTGGGATAATTCATAATTCATCACGGCAAGAACACTGTCGCTTTTCTCAAGTAGAGTCTAGTGTTGTCACTTTTTCTTGTAGGCGTGCGATACGTCTTTCATTATTGGCCAAAGATTTCTAAATGGAGGTTTAGTGATTCAACAATGAGTCTCACAGGAACTTAATGTCGTACACTACTATGATACAGGACTGATCGAATCACTATTTTTCGTTGGTCCCTGATTATCGTTAAGAGTACAATAATCTAGTGAAGATACATGATCTGGTCATAAGGCCAGTAATTATGTAAATAATCAGCTGACTAACAGAACGTGGTAAACATAACACTAATTGAAGCCCTCGGGGGTAAATAATGATAACCCTAAACTTCTGTATTTTTAATGAATTTGGTGCAAACAATCATATCCCACAGAATGTTTCATTTTCTTCAAGTAGTACATGACTCTGCTGAGAGACGGCAAATATAAATATTAAAACATGTAATAGAAACTATGTTTCAAACATACAAGTCGTCGTATCTCAACACTTTCTAAATGATGGTTATTATTATTTTCCCCCGAAGTCTTCATTTGGTCTCCCAATGATAAACCTGAAAACTCTACTGATCTTGAAGACTGCAATCAGAGAAGCGAGGATCAGCAATGTTTTCCTGAGAATAGTCGTAATACAAAATTTTGCCTGCAGCGTTTGAATGATAAACATCTCTGAATCAAGAATCAACCGAAATAACAAATGAATAGATGAAAGGTTTTCTGGCAGTACTAATTCTCTTGAACTGTAAACCTCGACCTAGTAGAAGATGTTAATGGGATTCAGACTTGAACATAGGAAATGAAAAGGTGTGCATTGTGATGAGAAGAGACAAATACGTAACTATTATGAGGCTGTAAACCGATTATGTGAAGACAAACTTCAATGGACAAAGACAAAAGACAAAGTCGTAAGTCAGCGACAAAATTCCAAAGTCCAGAGTGTGACGTTACAACAACGTGCAACACCGTTTGTAGCGCAAGGTGCGCTGGTTTGACAGCCGAGAGTTTCGAAAGTTACGATGAGTGAACGGGGGACTTAACTACGTGGTCATCTGTCCCTAAACTTACAAACTACTTATGAACTAGCTTACACTAGGACGGCACAAATATCCATGCCCGAGGGGGGATTCGAACCCCCGACCGTAGTGGCCGTGCAGACCGTGACTGACGCGCCGCAGACGGCTCGGCCACCGCGGCCGGTAGTGAACGGGCAACTGGCCACTGCTAAGAGGTAATTTTTTATTATTTTTATTTATTTATTTCTCATTTATTATCCTGATACCTTTTAATATAAAGCAGGACGTACATTTGTGGTTTTACATGTTATACAGTAGTTCATTGATGCCACATAATTTATTAGATAGAGATAAGAAGAAAAAATAAAAGCAAAGAGAAAATTATAAATTACAATTGTAGTTACAATTATAGCAAATTACAATTCGTGCATTTTACAATAAATCAGATGTAGTGGAGAATACAAAAAAATATGATTGGTTACATGGTTGTTATAAACATGTCGAAATTGAATGTATTCTGAAATTTGTTAATTGTAATTATGGGCTAAACAATGTAATAGGAAAGAAAGAAATTATATCTAAAAATAAGGGGCTTTTCTTTCCGTATGGTCAGCTGCATTGTACTGTGCTGGCATTGAGTACCTTGGAAGGTTTTCTTCAAGCCACCTATCACAGTTTCCATGGTTTTGGTGATATTAGTCTCTTATCTTTATATTGTTTTTTTTTTCTTTCTTGTGTTTCATGTGTTAGTATCCACATTAATGTAAAGATCTGGTTTGGGTTGATGACAGTGGGAGATTGCTCCTCTGTCAATCTTGAATCTCATCGGTGTCACTTCCTTCATTTGTGAAAGTTTCATCGCCTTCTTCCTGGTCTGTTTGTTCACAACTATACCTGTCTACTCTGTAGGGTCTTGTCCTTTTGTATTCTTCATAGGTCGCATCGAATATCTTGTCTGCTCTTAATATATTATATATCGTATCGTATGTTGTAAAGTCAAGCTGCTGTGTGTCTCTGACATGTGTGTATCGTCCGCAGAGTAAGAAGATGTGTTCAGGAGAGCCTTCGGTGTTTCCGCAGGTGCAAGTGTTGGTGTCTCCGTCTCATTTGGAACAGGTGAGTGGGATATGGACCATGTCCTGTAAGGACGTGAACCATACCGCAGCTGGGGTCGATATGCTTCATCCTTTTTCTTTCTCTAATGTCTGGTAGTAGTGTATATAGTCTACGTCCCTTATCGCAGGCCTCCCATTCCTGTTGCCACGTGTCCGTTCGCCATGTTCTCAGTTGGCGGTTTGTTACGATACGTGTGCCCGTTATTCCGTGCACTTTGTCTAGATTCTCCATTTTAAGCCAGTACGGTGCAGCTCTATATCTTATTGTGATGTCAACTGGACAGATAACGAGAGGGAAGCATAGCGTTTCTATCGGTGTTGATTTGAATGCAGCTGTAAGTTGTAATAATACACTTTACTACCCACGTCTCACAATTGTTTTGTTGGTGACTAGGCTCAATCTTAGAGGATAGGTACTAGCTGCAAAGCATAATACTGACTCGAAGACAGAACAGTGATATGTTCGTATAGTTGACAGAGGCAGTCTGTATGTGGTTGAATTAAGTCTTGCCAACTTGTGTAATATTTTCTCTGCTTTGTCTGTGGTTATCTTAATGTGAACGGTACTAGGTACTAGCTGCAAAACATAATACTGACTCGAAGACAGAACAGTGATATGTTCGTATAGTTGACAGAGGCACTCTGTATGTGGTTGAATTAAGTCTTGCCAACTTGTGTAATATTTTCTCTGCTTTGTCTATGGTTATCTTAATGTGAATGTGGACATTTTTTCTTTCCTCAAGAGGTAAGCCCAACACCTCCTAGGTGGTGTTGGTAAGCCTCGCCCAGTTCTCCAGTGGCGTGGAGGCAATGTTGGCGGGCCGCGTTCAAATGGAAACCACGCGACGGACGTGACGTCGAGTCCAACTGCCACTTTTCCCGCCGAAAAACGGCATTGTCTTTAAATTTTGATAAATCGATGACACTATTAGAGTTACAGACTAGCACGTAGTAACAAATGAAAGAGGACAACAGCACGATTCAGATAATGGGTTAACATCATTTATACTAATTTTATATCAAAAATTATTTAAAAAAGACTAATATTCATTCAGTTGGAAAAATCCAGAAGCTAATTGAACTACAGTAACGAGTGAGGGCCCAAATGAAAGGTCTCATAGCCATATTATCTACAACATTTATATTGCGCATAATAATGCACTTTTAAGGGGGAACAATAGTGATTTGTTAATCACAATTAATAGAAGACAGATACACGAACAGCGAGACAGTGATAAGTTTCTGGTGTCGTAAACACACATTTTGACTTGTTTAGAATATATTATTATTGTTTATTTTAATATGTTGTCTTTGTGTAAACTAAATTATTTTGTTTACCAACCGTAATTTGTTTCAATTTATGAGCACAGTAATTCGGAACAGTGCAATGGAGAGAGGCCTGGTAAATCTACCTGAAAAACTCTTTACCTAAGGGATTATTTAACTATTCATTGTGCGACGACCAAAAGACTTATTTATCATGCTGAAGATCCTCAATTGTTTAAACTTACGATTTTGAGGTTATTATTAGTTTTAAAAATTAAAATATGTATTTGCATTAGAATCTTAGCGCGCTTATAACGATGCCGTTATTATTTTAAAAGTTCCGTACACTACCGGGAGAGCCACTGAACCTCGTTAGGACGTATTACTGGAAAGACCCCACATGTCGTATACAGGGTATTACAAAAAGGTACGGCCAAACTTTCAGGAAAAATTCCTCACACACAAAGAAAGAAAATATGTTATGTGGATATGTGTCTGGAAACGCTTAATTTCCATGTTAGAGCTCATTTTAGTATTTCTCTTTAAATGTAAATTGAAATAATTCGCAACAATTCTAAAAAATACCCAATTGTTTCGTTAGTATCCGCAAGAAATTGTGCAATCACGTCATCAACACAGATTTTCTGTCAACGTTTAGGCAGGAATTGTTGGTGATGTCTTGATTGGGCGTCGTGTTCTTCCACCTACGCTCACTGGAGCACGTTATCATGATTTCATACGGGATACTCTACCTGTGCTGCTAGAACATGTGCCTTTACAAGTACGACACAGCATGTGGTTCATGCACGATGGAGCTCCTGCACATTTCAGTCGACGTGTTCTAACGCTTCTCAACAACAGATTCGGTGACCGATGGATTGGTAGAGGCGGACCAATTCCATGGCCTCCACGCTCTCCTGAGCTCAACCCTCTTGACTTTCATTTATGGGGGCATTTGAAAGCTCTTGTCTACGCAACCCCGGTACCAAATGTAGAGACTCTTCGTGCTCGTATTGTGGACGGCTGTGATACAATACGTGCAGTTACCACAATACAGGTGCGAGTGTTCGCGAGGGCAGAAATGTCAACACGGATTGTTGCCAACTGCTCCAAAATATGCTCCAAAATTCTACATAAAATATCAACGATATTGGCATGTAATTATTTGGGTCATTTCTTTTACCTTTTTCTCGGCATTATGATCACAAAAAGAGATACATTTGATGATATACCAGCAAATTCCTGAATCGATATGGAAATATAACACTCAAATTGGTCGATCAGTGTAGTTGGTTGGGTTTTGTGCCTCTCTTAGAACAGGCACGATTAAGATTCACATAGGTAACACCCTTAGGGCAGCCATGATTTGGTTTAAGTTAATGAGTGGATAAAGAAATGGATGTTTCAATACCTAAATGGGGTATTAGACTACGACACGCCACGAAAGTTACAGGTTTAACACGACAGGCATCTAACGGTAGAATAAATGGTATTGTGAGGTCAGCTGACAGAAGTGGAAATCAAAATTTCGCTGTAAGGGAATAACCTTTTCCCTTGGCGTTGCTTGTGATACACAGTGCAAAAACAATAATACTAAGAAGTAAATAAAATAACTTACGAAGCACATTATTACGTAATTCCAATTACTGGCTGTCTGTGTCTCAGGGTTCTCACACCCAGTAGGGTGAAACTTATCTTAAAAACTACCAAAACACAAATATTCCTCACACCACATACAACGAACGAACGACGTATTCCCACATTCATATGTTGTCCGAAATATCGTTCTTGGAAATCATACCTGATTCATATTGCAGAAGACAGGACTATCAGGTACTAATTTCGGTGCTTATCAGGAGTATAATAGCATATATTGAAAGTCGTGAACAAATGATTATGGACCAATGCATGAATTTTAATAGCATCTACTCTATTATGAATTTGTCTGATGTCGTTTAATTTGGCATGATTTTGAAGTCTTACGATAACGTTCTTGACCTGTCGAAACAAGTAAACGACACAAGGTTGACAAGGAAAGGCTCATTTTTGTGGTATCACTTTAACAGTGCATGTCGGTTGAGCATCATCATCGACAAAACGCCTGTTGTAGCACGTCATGTCGGTTTGGCCACCCCATGAGTCCAGTATCAACCAAAATTAATTTTTCTGCACATAATGTTTCAGAACATATTTAAAACATAATTGATACAATTTGCGGCCAGCTTTCCAGATTTTGAACACGTGACGCAAACACTTCCAAATTTTCAACTTCTTGCGAGTCATGTGGACAGAATTTTCAATTGGGTTCTTGCAGACACAAGAACAGCGTGCGTCGCAGTTTACCGTTTGCACTGATAGAATATTGTGCAGTGTACGAGTGTGTAACTTTGTTCACACTACAACGTTGTTTCACTTCGATGTGTCAACGTACGTTGTATATTAACCAGATATGCACACCCTGATTTCTCAGTGTTTACGACAAACCTTCGGGCGCAGGTTGCAATAAAGGCTTTGTTCTGTCGTTGAAAGAGCACCGCAGCGGGAAGTTTTCGTTCAGTTGATGTCAATTCCACTCAGGAAATGTATTTGGTGACTTTGCGTTGACTGCGTTTCGCTTTGAACCTCTTTATCCATGATGGCGACACAGTGAACTGAATATCAGTTTCCTTACACCGCATACTTACTGCTAAAGGCAATTGCTTAAGAGTTGTATCTGTTACGTGATCTGCAGCTTCTGTGGCTTCAACAAACCTGTCGAACGTACACTTATGGATAGCATTTATTTGATCGATTCTGGATCCTCCAGTTTGATGTCCGTTTCCCAGTTCTTTAATGTCTCTTCTTGTTAACCTTGAAGTTTCTCTCCTGGTTTACAACGTTTTCAAACTCCAATTAGGATGTCGTTTCGCCAATGACACTGTAGTTATTTTTACATCCAATTGAACTTCCTTCCACACCTTACATTTCTTTGCTTAAGGTTCATACGTTGAATACTCATCTTTCCTTGATAGTTTTACACTTCGCCGGCCGCGGTGGCCGAGGGGACTGAGGCGCTTCAGTCACGGTTTGCAAGGCCACTGCGGTCGGGGGTTCGAATCCCCCCTCGGGCATGGATATTTGTGCCGTCCTTAGGATAAGCTAGTTGATAAGTAGTTTGTAAGTTTAGGGACTAATAACCCCGTAGTTAAGTCCCATAAGCTTAACAAACATTTGAACATTTTACACTTCCGGATGCTCAACTTCAAAATAATGCAAGAAAAGTATTACAAATATGAGAATGTTATCAAATACATCAGAAAAATCTAACGAAATATTGCCATGTTAGAGGTTTCAACCCGGATCTACGGTTTGATATTCCTAGCCGTGGATCGCTCGACCGGCGACGTTGCTTGAAAAGTCGATCGTGTTTACGTGTATCCAAGCTGCAGTATGAAAACACAAAAACGTTACTTACTCCAATTAGTAGCTTTTGACCCCATACATATTAGTAAAATAATGCTTATCTTCAGACGATCTTTCGATGTATAACATTGAAAACGTGAATTTCCATCATTATGTTCGATCTCTTCTTCTTCTTCTTCTTTTAAAACTACTGAATGTCTTGCAAAGCGACGAAACACGTCTCTCTTAATATTCAGTGTAGTACATCCATGCAAAACTTGATCGAAGTCGGTGACCAACATATCAGACCCTCTCCTTGTCAGTCGTGTAGAACAACCAGCCTGTGATGAAAGTGGCGTGCTGATTAGATACGCCATATTTTAACAGAATGTAGTTTATATAATGGCGAAGGTATGTGACAGGGTCCTGTTGTTGGGTCGTTTCAACCCTACTTTATTTTCATGCCAGGAGTTTCCCGAATTAAAACTTCAAAGTGCATCAAATTTTTGGATTCTTCTAAGTTTCATTAATATGTGGACCACGTTCTTTTAAATTAATCATTGAGCTACCGGATGACAGACGGTTTGGCTCCCGAAGTTCTTATTGCGTTGTTCTGCAATTCATTGCTTAGCTAACACTTACTTGAGACATGCAAAAAAAAAAAAAAAAAAAAAAAAAAAAAAAAAAAAAAAAAAAAAAAAGAAAGAAAAGAAAACCACTGAAATACAAAGTTTACCTTTCCTTTAATTCGTATATTAATTTCTCTGCACATATAGTTCACCAAATTCATTATAACTTTTCTTCCATAAAAAGTTAAGAACAATGCATTTTTTCTGCGAGTGATAAAAACCCAACTGATACCAACCTGCCTTCCCATGGCGGTATGCTAGTGCTGACCAGAAAGGTTGTGTATGGTAACTGAGGCGCGAGCGAAGAAGGGGCAATCATTTACCGACGGTGAGCAGCAAAGAAACGGTGTTTTAGCGCATTGGCGGATTCTGGGACAGCTGTAGACTTCACGAGGATAGGTGTGGAGCTGCTGTTTGGGAAAGATAAATTACAGACGTGCTGGAATCTTCAATTGAATAGCGGGATATTTGTCATATTTGTTTAGACCATTGTTATCGGTGCATCCTATTACTGTCACTGGCATGATTATTTTCTGCCTTTGGTGAGAGGCACTTTGGTCAGTATAATTATAATTAGTGTCTTTCAAGTTTAGAATATGTATGCTATGCGTTGCCGCTATCTATGGGACAATTGTAGAGCACGCTTGGTCTTTGTGAAGTAGTGTATTGGCGAAAAACTGGAAAAAAGTAGGAAGCCATTTCTGTACACGTTTACTGTTGCCGTCTCCGATTATTTGCTGTTGTCGGTGATACTATGGTGACAATAATTCTCATTAGTCTTGCAAGTTTAAGAAGTGATTACCATGTGATGTCGGTATTTATGTGATACACTACTGGCCATTAAAACTGCTACACCAAGAAGAAATACAGATGATAAACGGGTATTCATTGGACAAATACAGGGTGTCTCACAAAAGACGCCTGAAAGGCGTCCCCGGATCGCGCGGTACGGCTCCCGGCTGCCGCCACCGCATCCGCCGGCACGGCAGAGCCCGATTCTCGGACTCTATTGTGCCGCGGGTACATACACTGAGTTAAAGTCATCTGAATAACCTAAGCTTACCTTCATTTACAGTAGATGTTCAAAATGATGTCCCTCTATGGAAAGAGCGGCCTGAAACCTCTTGTACACCTTTGCGAACACTCGACGAATTTCGGCTGCCGAAATCTGGAAAATGACTAGTCGAATCTTTTTTCACGAAAATAAATTCTGACAGGTATGTGAACAATACCCTGCATCCATTTTTTGAAGAACTTTCACCCAACGAAACGCTGTACTGTTATTTCATGCAGGACAATGCTAGACCACACATCGCCAATGCTTCTATGGCAGCAATATGAAGTGTTTTTGAAGATAGGATAGTTGACTGGCCTCCTCGTTCTCCAGATCTAAATCCCTGTGACTTTTATCTTTGGGGAATGTTAATAGACAAATAGTATGCAAGCAAT
Source organism: Locusta migratoria (assembly GCA_026315105.1). Lineage (NCBI taxonomy): Eukaryota > Metazoa > Arthropoda > Insecta > Orthoptera > Acrididae > Locusta > Locusta migratoria. The sequence goes on from CM048744.1 coordinate 887,767,677, forward strand.
CCCCATGCACTCAAATAGTTGGAAGACAGGATTCGACTAGTCATTTCCCAGATTTCGACAGCCGAAATTCGTCGAGTGTTCGCAAATGTGCTCATGAGATGTCAGGCCGCTCTTTCCATAGAGGGACATCAACATCTATTGTAAATAAAGCTAAGCTTAGGTTACGCAGATGGCAATATTTTTTAGTCTTTAACACAGTGTATGCCTCCGCAGCACAACACACAACAGAGTCCGAGAATCGGTCGCTGCCGTGGCCGCTGGATGCGGTGGCGGCGGCCGGGAGCCGTACCGCGCGATCCGCGGACGCCTGGCAGGCGTCTTTCATGAGACACCCTGTTCATTATACTAGAACTGACATGTGATTACATTTTCAAGCAATCCTGAGAAATCAGTACCCAGAACAACCATTTCTGGCCGTAAAAACGGCCTTGATACGCCTGGAAATTGAGTCAAATAGTGCTTGGATGGCGTGTACAGGTACAGACGCCCATGCAGCTTCAACACAACACCACAGTTCATCAAGATTACTCACTGGCGTATTGTGACGAGGCAGTTGCTCTGCCACCATTGACCAGACGTTTTCAACTGGTGAGAGATCTGGAGAATGTGCTGGTCAGGGCAGCAGTCGTACATATTTCATATCCAGATAGGCCCGTACACGACTTACAAAATGCCGTCGTGCATTATCCTGCTGAAATGGCGGCTTTCGCAGGGATCGAATGAAGGGTAGAGCCACGGGTCGTAACATATCTGAAATGTAACGGCCACTGTTCAAAGTGCCGTCGATGCGAACAAGAGACGTGTAACCAATCGCACGCCATACCACCAAAATGTTCAATTGTTTGTAAAGTCTATGAGACTTAACTACGGGGTCATCAGTCCCTAAACTTACAAACTACTTACGAACTAGGACGGCACAAATATCCATGCCCGAGGAGGTTTCGAACCCCCGACCGTAGTGGCCGTGCAGACCGTGACTGAAGCGCCTCAGTCCCCTAGGCCACCGCGGCCGGCGCCATACCACCACGCCAGGTGATACGCCAGTAAGGCGATGACGAATACACGCTTCCAATGTGAGTTCACCGCGATGTCGCCAAACACGGATGTAAATCTCATGATGCTGTAAATAGAACCTGGATTCATCCCAAAAAAATTACGTTTTGCCATTCGTGCACCAGGTTCGTCGTTGCGTACACCATCACAGGCGCTCCTGGCTGTGATGCAGCGTCAAGGGTATTCGAAGCCATGGTCTCGGAGCTGATGATCCATGCTGCTGCAACCCTCGTCGAACTGTTCGTGCAGATGATTGTTGTCTTGCAAACGTCCCCATCTGTTGACTCAGGGATCTAGACGTAGCTGCACGATCCGTTACAACCATGCGAATAAGATGCCTGTCATCTCGACTGATAGTAATACGAGGCCGTTGGGATTCAGCACGGCGTTGCAATAGCCCTCCTGAACCCATCGATTCCAATTAATGACATTTATTATCAAAGTGATTGGAGATTTTAAATATAAACATAAACTTGTTCCATTTGAATTCAGGATAATTGTGAGAAGATGTATACCTAACTGTACGTGCGTGTTTGAAAATTTTAATCTATACTTAACTTTATGACACATAATACAAGGCGTTATCCTTCCACCGGTATTTTGAGTTCCGTGTTTTAATAATTGTTTTACTTACATATGAGCTTCTCTCTTTAATTCACAAAACCAGTTTACTAAGAAATTGCTGGTTGGATTATTGTCGACTATATTTCTATTTTAGTTTTCTTTCCAGGGTCATTACTGGTTGATTATGTGTTGTACGATTATGTGTTTCATGATATAATAACAGACATAATGGGATGATTTTGAACATAGCTTGTCTCGAAAGCAGCAACTGAAACAGTTTATTTACTGTAAATGCAAATAAACATCCCAAACAGTTACTTTGCAGTTAAATACAATTTACCCGAATTTCGACACTATCAGAATTTCTTTATCAGAAGTATAAAATTATGACATGAGACGTGTTCAAGTCGTATAACATCAAGTTTGTCCATAATAAAAAAAATACATGCCAGATCAATACTAGCTGGTTTATGAAAGTTAAAACAATGTGGCTAGGCGCTGTGTTCGGGTTTGACAACCGTGAAATTACACAATAAAAACACTTCTGTGGCTATATGGCGATGTAGAGTTTAATGTAGCAAGTGTTTTGGGATTCCATGTTTTGTCTGCCTTTCTCCTTCGTAGATCGAAGCTTTTAGTGTATGTAACGGATGACTGGCTCATCTTCGTTATTAGCCAAGCGTATTCATTGATCTCTTCGTAGCGGTTTAGGTCTGGTAGTGACATTTCAACAGTATGCCTTAGCTCGCTTTGATCCCTTCTATCTTTTAGAAGAATTGTGCCTCCTCACATAATAAAACGTTCGAGATTATGTATGCGATCTTAACTCGTCTTTAATATACGGTCATGTTGTGTGTTCTATTACTGTTCGTCTCATATAGTACAGTCGCTGATGACCACGATGTTGAATTCAGATTCCCCGGAAGATGGCGCTTATGCACAGTGATATCTGTTGCAGAGAACTGTATGTTGTTGCCCGCAATGATCTCGCATAACTCTTTCTAGAGCTCTGACCTTTAATTCCACGCGTGCTTCTGGATTCATTACGAGCAGTGACTCTGCAGTGTTGAAGCAGCGATACTAATTTAGATGTGCCTGGTCTTAGTGACTTGCACTGCGTGAATGAGCAACAAACCAGAGAGCTGCTTGGAATCACCGAGGGTAGCTAAATGCAGCAACTATATGGCTGGTACTGTGCAATTAAATTCAAATGGATTCCACGAATAAAGCGTAATGCGATTCATCTCGAAACGACAATGAGTGCTCCACTAACTCTACTCCCATCACATTGAACGAGATATATGCCTGGTACGATTATCCTGCTGTGTGTCTTTTGTAGGATAATTTTCCGCCAACGTGGTGCTGTCGATGTAACAAAATAGAGGAAGTAAGACCGTAACCATTGCTAAGAACATACTGGCCAAGATCAAAGGACGCTTTCTATAATGTACAACAAGTGTACGATATGGATTGTAAGACAAATAACAAGATAAACATATTTGACGTGACACTTTGAATAAACGAATCGGACGGTAATCAACAGATGTGATGAACATGAACACCGCTGAAAAAGAAAATTAGTACAGTTGTAAAAAAGACGTCGACTTAGATGCGATGACGACAGAAGCCACCTGTGGTATAGTAGATGTACCGAAAATGGTTCCAGCGACGTTCACCAAATCGTAGTAAAGTGATACAGCTGACACAGCGGCATCTGTGAGTTACTTTTAGTAGGGAATGTCTACAGCCATAAAACTCAGTGCGATATAAAATTGTGAAGCAAAGCCGCAACCGAGCGGCCGAGCGCATTGAGGCACTATGCTACGATGCGCGAGGCCATTCCCCGTCGTGGGTTCGAATCCCCCCCTCGGGCATGGACGTTTGTGCCGTCTTTAGTATAAGGTAGTTCATAAGTAGTTTGTAAGTTTAGGAACTGATGACCCCACAGTTAAGCCCCATAAGCTTGAAAAACACTTGAACATTTGAACTTGTGACCGAACGAGGTGGCGCAGTGGTAAGACGCTGGACTCGCATTCGGGAGGATGGTGGTTCAAATCCACCTCCGGCCATCCGGATTTAGGTTTTCCATGATTTCCCTAAATCACTCCAGGCAAATGCCGGAATGGTTCCTTTCAAAGGCCATGGCCGATTTCCTTCCCTACTCAAGAGTGTTAGCTCCATCTCTAATGACGAAGCTGTCGACGAGACGTTAAACCCCAAGCTTCCTTTTCTTCCTTTGAACTTGTGAAGCAAACGGACGCCATGGGGCTAATGCACTCTTGCTTCACTCAGCCACATTAGCAAGTTCGAAAGGGGTCTTACTGTGGCCTTCCAAGTGGCGCGATGGTCCTTCAGATAAATGCCGAACAAGTTGGAAATTTCTGCTTTTATTGAGCAAAGATGCTGGAAGCAGTGATCACGTGTACATCCTCAGTTCTGTAGTGCTGCACCTACTGTGAAACAAAGCTTGTTGCAGTGATAACGTACACATCCTCACTCCTGTAGTGCTGTGTAAGTTGTGCAATAATGCTGGATGCAGTGATCATGTGAACATCCTCAATCCATGATAAAATGCATTTTTAAAAACCATCAGCTGTTTATTCAAAACCTTATATATCTACGAGTTTCGGTCAATAGACCATCTTCATGGATATAAAGGTGTCAAAACTGAATGGTAAAGTGCATCAAATAACATACATCTAGCTGAGACAAACAGGAGTCAGTATAACTCAGTTATATTGACTCCTGTTTGTCTCAGCTAGATGTATTTTATTTGATGCATTTTACCATTCAGTTTTAAAACCTTTATATCCATGAAGATTGTCTATTGACCGAAACTGGTAGATATATAAGGTTTTGAATAAACACTTATGGGTATAAAAATGCATTTCATGAAATATATTACAGCTGTTGACATTCGCCTCACCAAAGCACTTTATGATGTTGTATGCATCAGGAACCTCCGTCATATAAAATGTTTTAAAAGAACTGACTGCCATTTGACTGAAAGTTTTTGTTTGTTTGTTTATTGTCGCAACCTGGTTTCGGCCTTAGGCCATTTTCAAGTGCTGTGATAAAAGTTGTCAGACAGGTTTCCTTATATCATGGTCATAATAATAAAACAATAATAATGGCCTAAGGCTGAAACCAGGTTGTGACAATAATATATATATATATATATATATATATATATATATATATATATATATATATAATGCTGGTTGCAATGTGAACATCCTCACTCCTGTAGTGCTGCACAAGTTGTGCAACAATGCTGGTTACAACGATCACATTAATATTCTCACACACCCACACCCATAGTGCTATGCAAGTTGTGCAATGAAGCTGGTTGCAGTGATCACTTGAACACCCTAACTTCCATAGTGATGCACAAGTTGTTTAACAATGCTGGTTGCCGAGATCATTTGAACATCCTCACTTCTGTAGTGCTGCGCCTATTGTGCAGTAATGCTCGTTACAGTGATCACGTGAACATCCTCACTCCCATAGTCCTCACCCTGTTGTGCAACAATGCTGGTTGCAGTGATCATGTGAACATCCTTGCTGTGCAAGTTGTGTAATGATGCTGGTTGCAGTGATCATGTGAACATCCTCACTTCCACAATACTGCGCCTATTGTGCAACGATGCTGGTTTCAGTGATCACGTGAACATCCTCACTTCAGTAGACGAAGTTTCGAACATCCATGCAGCACAGGTGTTCGCCAAGATTGGCATATCTAAGGAAAGCAGTGGCCGATCGTACAGTTACCACAATACAGGTGCGAGTGTTCGTGAGGACAGAAGTGTCAACACGGACTGTTGCCAACTGCTCCAAAATATGCTCCAAAATTCTATATGAAATGTCAACGATATTGGAATGTAATTATTTGGGTCATTTCTTTTACCTTTTTCTCGGCATTATGATCACAAAAAGAGATACTTTGATGATATACCAGCAAATTCCCTGAATCGATATGGAAATATAACACACAAATTGTGTAGTTGGTTGGGTTTTGTGCCTCTCTTAGAACTGGCACGATTAAGATTCACATAGGTAAGACCCTTAGGGCAGCCATGATTTGGTTTTGGGGGGTGGCTAATTTTTTAAAAATATAGCCCATTGAATTTCTTAGTCTATGATTTATTTTTACACTTTTTCTAATTTAACCAATTATACCACCAAACCAATTGCACGACAAATAGCCTCGCCTGAAATTGAAAGTAGAAGAGCAACGTGGTGGAAATGGAATGTATACAGGGTGTTACAAAAAGGTAGACTTTCAGGAAACATTCCTCACACACAAAGAAAGAAAATATGTTATGTGGACATGTGCCTGGAAACGCTTAATTTCCATGTTAGAGTTAATTTTAGTATTTCTCTTTAAATGTAAATTGAAATAATTCGTGCAGACAATTGTCAAAATACCGAATTGTTTCGTTAGTATGTTCTTTACTTCCTCGATTCACGTCATCAACACAGATGTTATGTGAACGTTTGGGCAGGAATTGTTGGTGATGTCTTGATTGGGCCTCATGTTCTTCCACCTACGCTCACTGGAGCACTTTATCATGATTTCATACGGGATACTCTACCTGTGCTGCTAGAACATGTGCCTTTACAAGTACGACACAACATGTGGTTCATGCACGATGGATCTCCTGCACATTTCAGTCGACGTGTTCGTACGCTTCTCAACAACAGATTCGGTGACCGATGGATTGGTAGAGGCGGACCAATTCCATGGTCTCCACGGACTCCTGACCTCAACCCTCTTGACTTTCATTTATGGGGGCATTTGAAAGCTCTTCTTTACGCAACCCCGGTACCAAATGTAGAGACTCTTCGTGCTCGTATTGTGGACGGCTGTGATACAATACGCCATTCTCCAGGGCTGCATCAGCGCATCAGGGATTCCATGCGACGGAGGGTGGATGCAAGTATTCTCGCTAACGGAGGACATTTTGAACATTTCCTGTGTGTTTCCATTCCATGATTAATGTGAGCTGAAGAGAAGTAATTAAGCGTTTCCGGACACATGTCCGCATAACAAATTTTCTTTATTTGTTTGTGAGGAATGTTTCCTGAAAGTTTGGCCATACCTTTTTGTAACACCGTTTATAATCATCTCGTAAAATAATTAGGCAGCTTCTATGTTAGTAGTCAAAGAGAAAGGTCTTTAGAGTTCAATTAACATGAGCACTATTATTCATAAAATTCCACTCGGTGGTGTCGCTGAGCTGCTAAACAGCATGGCAGTAACAAAAGCGGCAGCATCAAAGCCGGTCGCGGCGGCATTAAAACAGCTCACTGACAGCAGCACACGTTGTTAGTGGTGGCATCACGTTTGCGACTCATTTTCACGTTCACTTGTGCTTGGCAAATTATAGTTACAATGTACTTTGTTACATGTGTACTTTTTCATATTTCCGGTACCGACTTCTTGAAAAAATAAAAAATGAAAACAATAAAAAATCGTACTGACGTGTTTTACGGCCCACATTAGATTTGTAGTTTTATAAGTTTTTGCAAACATTTTGGACAAAAATAATAATCTAAATAATAAAAAATTAATTAATAAGAGTGTCTGAAACCCTTTTAGGAAAAAAAAAAATTAAGTAGTGGCGGGTTTCGAACCACTGACCTTCAGTGTCACAGTACAACGCATTGCCTAATACGCTACGGATAACAGAATCTGCGTTCTTTAATTTCATACTATTGATGGCCGTTGTTAACTGATGCTAATATTGCATTTGTAGACACTAGATTATCATTTATCGTACGAAGAACGACGTGTTTTTGTTAATTCTTCAGTGAGCCATTACTTTAAAATGACAACGTGTAAGTTACAATAAAATAATCATCAAATACGCAACGCAAGATGGAGTATGCCAGAGAGAGTTCTGGGCGTGGAATGTCACGTGACATCTGCTGGTTTTAGTAAAATCAATGGAGGGTGTCAAATCTCCGTTATTTTTGCAAATATCTCTGCAACGTTGCAAGATATGAAAAAAAACCATAATAGAGCGAAGTTGTAAAGAATTTTCCCCTCTACCAATCAGGTTGTTCCATTTTCGTGTCAGATGAACGGTTCGTTTGCAATTACAATTATATTACAAACGGCTTTTTTTTTTTTTTTTTTTTTTTTTTTTTTTTTTTTTTTTTTATCACTACCGTATTCTTTGTCCGAAATATTTGAAAAAGGGAGGTTCTGGTCTGTGGCGGCCTACAATAATGTCTGTAAAATTTGGTGCTGATCGGTTGAACGGTTCGTCTTAAAAATGGGGAACACGTTACGGACAGACAGATGGACAGATAGACATACATACATCCCAAAATCGCCGTTATTTTTGCAAATATCTCTGAAACGATACGAGATATGAAAAAAAAAACATAAGAGAGCAAAGTTGAAAAGAATTTTCTCCTCTACATATTCGGTTATTCAATTTTCATGTCAGATCAAAGGTTAAGCCGTTATTTTCATTTAAATTTCGAGCTGTCAAAAGACGATCGCAAAGGCCCACTTCTAGTGTTACTACCGTAACCTAAAGTGGGGCAATAATAAAAGTAAACAATCTTTGCCGGTCGCGGTGGCTGAGGGGACTAAGGCGCTCCAGTCACGGTCTGCACGGCCACTACGGTCTGGGGTTCGAATCCCCCCTCGGGCATGGATATTTGTGCCGTCCTAGTTCGTAAGTAGTTCATAAGTAGTTTGTAAGTTTAGGGACTGATGACGCCATTGTTAAGTCCCATAGACTAAACAAACAACAACAACAACAAACCATCTAGGGGGAGTGTTGGGGGAAGACTTCAGCCCCATTCGCCCCCCCCCCCAATCGCTGCGCCACTGGGTACGACGTTTTTATTTAAATGTGACAGGTTGTAGCCAGCCACGTGTGCGTGGGAACTCAGGGGGAACGTGTTTCAGATGGGAGACGCGTATATATCACCATCACTAATTGTTAACACATTCAACACTATGCCCGTACGCCATAAGGGCGCGCAAGTTTCGGTCGTGTATACGGCGCCCGTATCCCGTACGGGCACCTCTTTTACGGTAGCTGAAAGGTGTTTTCACCGCACCACATGGCTGGTGGCTGCAAGACAACTGCTGTAGTTCACATTTTGTTCACTAGATAAAGTAGCAGTCGATGTGTTCTGTGTATCAGTTGTATAAAATACATTAGCCGTCGGCACTGTTGTGAAAAACAGAAAAGGCTTAGCAACAAGCTTCGAAACAAAGAAACTGAAGCAAAATGAAATGATATTTTTGAGGAATGGGCCCATTCTAGCTCTGAAGTGGGAAAAAAGCGTGATGTATACTGCTTTTCTACAAAACATCAGGCTACCACAAAAGACGTCCCAGTACGTTCAAAAGATGGGATTACAGCAGTAATGTAACCAGACGTTGTAATTGACAACAATAAGAACAAGACTGGTGTAGATAGTGTGGATCAGCTGTACAGTTACTACCCAATCGCACGAAAACAATGCAGTGGTGGAAAAAACTGTTCTTTCATGTTTTCCTAATGTCTGTCGTGAATAGTTTTATTTTGTACAAAGACGTTAGTAAACAGAAAATCTCTCTTGTGTACTTCATGAAAACGTTAGCTTGACGTTGGTAGAAAAAGGTGGTGGCTTTCGATCTGTAGAGCCAACACCAAGCACTAGCCTGGACAGAAATTTTGGTCGTAACTTTCCAGAAAAAGTACCTCACACTGCCAACAAAGTAAATACTACAAGGTATTACAAAGTTTGCTCCGACAACGGGAAGAAAGGGACTGGCAAGCGGGTAGGAAAGGAAAGCAGATGGTGGTGTAAAGACTGCAACGTAGGACTGCGTACCTCAGGGCTTTCAGGATTATCACCTGCAAGTGAATTACGTGTAACATATATGTAATCTTTTTGTATCATGAAATATTGAATAAAAAATCGCACTGACGCGTTTTACGGCCCACTTTAAATTTCTATTTTTGTAATTTTTTGCAAACATTTCGGACAAAAATAATAATGTAAATAATAAAAAATTATAGTGATACGATTACGACTCTACTATTGTGATAATATCTATGCACCCAACTCGTAACCCTTCAAGGAAAAAAGGAGCAAAAAGTTATTGGTAATGGTGGGTCCCGACCCTGGACCATGTGCATCACAATCCCACACGCTGCCTACTACACTACCGCGAACAATTACGAAATTCGCCCTTAATTTTGGTACTACTGATGGCAATTGTTAACTGATGCTAATATGACATTTTTAGACACTAGATTATCATTTTTCGTACGAAGAACGATGTATTTTTGTTAATTCTTCAGTGCGTCGTTGCTTTGAAATGACAACGAATAAGTTACAATAAGAAAATCATCAAATACGCAACGCAAGATGGCGTATGCCAGAGTTCTGGGCGTGGAATGTCACGTGACATCTGCAAACGGTTGGTTTTAGTAAAATCAATGGAGGGTGTCAAATCTCCGTTATTTTTGCAAATATCTCTGCAACGTTGCAAGATATGAAAAAAAACCATAATAGAGCGAAGTTGTAAAGAATTTTCCCCTCTACCAATCAGGTTGTTCCATTTTCGTGTCAGATGAACGGTTCGTTTGCAATTACAATTATATTACAAACGGCTTTTTTTTTTTTTTTTTTTTTTTTTTTTTTTTTTTTTTTTTTTATCACTACCGTATTCTTTGTCCGAAATATTTGAAAAAGGGAGGTTCTGGTCTGTGGCGGCCTACAATAATGTCTGTAAAATTTGGTGCTGATCGGTTGAACGGTTCGTCTTAAAAATGGGGAACACGTTACGGACAGACAGATGGACAGATAGACATACATACATCCCAAAATCGCCGTTATTTTTGCAAATATCTCTGAAACGATACGAGATATGAAAAAAAAAAACATAAGAGAGCAAAGTTGAAAAGAATTTTCTCCTCTACATATTCGGTTATTCAATTTTCATGTCAGATCAAAGGTTAAGCCGTTATTTTCATTTAAATTTCGAGCTGTCAAAAGACGATCGCAAAGGCCCACTTCTAGTGTTACTACCGTAACCTAAAGTGGGGCAATAATAAAAGTAAACAATCTTTGCCGGTCGCGGTGGCTGAGGGGACTAAGGCGCTCCAGTCACGGTCTGCACGGCCACTACGGTCTGGGGTTCGAATCCCCCCTCGGGCATGGATATTTGTGCCGTCCTAGTTCGTAAGTAGTTCATAAGTAGTTTGTAAGTTTAGGGACTGATGACGCCATTGTTAAGTCCCATAGACTAAACAAACAACAACAACAACAAACCATCTAGGGGGAGTGTTGGGGGAAGACTTCAGCCCCATTCGCCCCCCCCCCCCCAATCGCTGCGCCACTGGGTACGACGTTTTTATTTAAATGTGACAGGTTGTAGCCAGCCACGTGTGCGTGGGAACTCAGGGGGAACGTGTTTCAGATGGGAGACGCGTATATATCACCATCACTAATTGTTAACACATTCAACACTATGCCCGTACGCCATAAGGGCGCGCAAGTTTCGGTCGTGTATACGGCGCCCGTATCCCGTACGGGCACCTCTTTTACGGTAGCTGAAAGGTGTTTTCACCGCACCACATGGCTGGTGGCTGCAAGACAACTGCTGTAGTTCACATTTTGTTCACTAGATAAAGTAGCAGTCGATGTGTTCTGTGTATCAGTTGTATAAAATACATTAGCCGTCGGCACTGTTGTGAAAAACAGAAAAGGCTTAGCAACAAGCTTCGAAACAAAGAAACTGAAGCAAAATGAAATGATATTTTTGAGGAATGGGCCCATTCTAGCTCTGAAGTGGGAAAAAAGCGTGATGTATACTGCTTTTCTACAAAACATCAGGCTACCACAAAAGACGTCCCAGTACGTTCAAAAGATGGGATTACAGCAGTAATGTAACCAGACGTTGTAATTGACAACAATAAGAACAAGACTGGTGTAGATAGTGTGGATCAGCTGTACAGTTACTACCCAATCGCACGAAAACAATGCAGTGGTGGAAAAAACTGTTCTTTCATGTTTTCCTAATGTCTGTCGTGAATAGTTTTATTTTGTACAAAGACGTTAGTAAACAGAAAATCTCTCTTGTGTACTTCATGAAAACGTTAGCTTGACGTTGGTAGAAAAAGGTGGTGGCTTTCGATCTGTAGAGCCAACACCAAGCACTAGCCTGGACAGAAATTTTGGTCGTAACTTTCCAGAAAAAGTACCTCACACTGCCAACAAAGTAAATACTACAAGGTATTACAAAGTTTGCTCCGACAACGGGAAGAAAGGGACTGGCAAGCGGGTAGGAAAGGAAAGCAGATGGTGGTGTAAAGACTGCAACGTAGGACTGCGTACCTCAGGGCTTTCAGGATTATCACCTGCAAGTGAATTACGTGTAACATATATGTAATCTTTTTGTATCATGAAATATTGAATAAAAAATCGCACTGACGCGTTTTACGGCCCACTTTAAATTTCTATTTTTGTAATTTTTTGCAAACATTTCGGACAAAAATAATAATGTAAATAATAAAAAATTATAGTGATACGATTACGACTCTACTATTGTGATAATATCTATGCACCCAACTCGTAACCCTTCAAGGAAAAAAGGAGCAAAAAGTTATTGGTAATGGTGGGTCCCGACCCTGGACCATGTGCATCACAATCCCACACGCTGCCTACTACACTACCGCGAACAATTACGAAATTCGCCCTTAATTTTGGTACTACTGATGGCAATTGTTAACTGATGCTAATATGACATTTTTAGACACTAGATTATCATTTTTCGTACGAAGAACGATGTATTTTTGTTAATTCTTCAGTGCGTCGTTGCTTTGAAATGACAACGAATAAGTTACAATAAGAAAATCATCAAATACGCAACGCAAGATGGCGTATGCCAGAGTTCTGGGCGTGGAATGTCACGTGACATCTGCAAACGGTTGGTTTTCGTACAATCAATGGAGGGTGTCAGATCTCCGTTATTTTTGCAAATATCTCTGCAGTGATGCAAGATATGAAAAAAAAACCATAATAGAGCGAAGTTTTAGAGAATTTTCTCCTCTACGGATTAGGTTATTCAATTTTCGTGTCAGATGAACGGTTCGTTTGAAATTACAATTATATTACAAACGGCCTTTTTTGGTATTACTGCCGTATTTTTTGTCAGAAAAAGTTGAAAAAGGTAGGTTCTGGTCTCTGGCGGCCTACAATTACGTGTGTAAAATTTGGTGCTGATCGGTTGAGCGGTTCGTCTTAAAAACAGGGAACACGTTACGGACAAACAGACAGAAAGACATACATCCCAAAATCGCCGTTAGTTTTGCAAATATCTCTGAAACGATACGAAATATGAAAGAAACACAAGAGAGTAAACTTCTAGAGAATTTTCTCCTCTACAAATTCGGTTATTCAATTTTCGTGTCAGAAGAATGGTTAAGCCGTTATTTTCATTTAAATTTCGAGCTGTCAAAAAACGATCGCAAAGGCCCACTTTTAGTGTTACTCCCGTAACCTAAAGTGGGCCAAAACGCTATTTTGAACCAAATTCTTTTCATTATAAACATCAGAAATCGTGTTTTGAAATGTAAAAGTGTTTTCCATGTAAAGGTTTCTCATGTTTTTTGGAATGCTGGTACACCTCTACCGATGCAAGCATACATATAAGCTTCTACATCTTCATACATACTCCGCAATTCACCGTAAGGTGCGCGGCGGAGGGTACACTGTACCACAACTAGGCATTTCCTTTCCTATTCCACTCCCAAATTGAACGAGGAAAAAAAGAATGCCTATATGCCTCCGTACGAGCCCTAATTTCTCTTATCTTGTCTTTGTGATCTTTACGCGAAATGTAAGTAGGCGGCAGCAAGATCATACTATACTCAGCTTCGCCGGCCGCGGTGGCCGCGGGGACTGAGGCGCTTCATTCACGGTCTGCACGGCCACTAAGGTCGGGGGTTCGAATCCCCCCTCGGGCATGGATATTTGTGCCGTTCTAGTTCATAAGTAGTTTGTAAGTTTAGGGACTGATGACCCCGTAGTTAAGTCCCATAAGCTATACAAACATTTGAACATTTTGAACACTCAGCTTCAAATTTCGGCCCTCTTAATTTACTTAACAGAAATTCACGAAAAGAATGTCGTCTTTCTTTTTAGCGATCCCCAATTGAGTTGCCGGAGCATTTCTGTGACACTTGCGCATTGGTCGAACCTACCGGTAACAAATCTAGCTACTTCTCTCTGAACCGCCTCTATATCTTCCTTTAAACTGATCTGCTGCGGGCCCCAAACACTTGAGCAATACTCAACACGTGGTCGTACAAGCGTTTTTATAAGCTGTCTCCTTTACAGGTGAAGTACATCTTCCCAAAATTCTCCCAATAAACCGAAGTTGGCTGTCCGCCTTACTCACAACTGTCCTTACATGCTCGTTCCATTTCATATCGCTCTGCAATGTTTCGCCTAGATATTTGAACGCCGCGACAGAATCAAGACGCTCACTACTAATGCTGTATTCGAACATTATGGGATTGTTTTGTCTACTCATGCGCATCACCTTACATTTTTCTACATTGAGAGCTAGCTGCCATTCTTCGCACCAACTAGAAATTTTGTCTAAGTCATCCTGTATGATATTACAGTCAGTTACAGACGACACCCTCCCATACACCACAATTCAGTTATTCATTAACGTTACATAAAAATCGCCAGTTCACCTGCACAGTCGAGGTACATACATAGCAGTGTGGAACGTGTTCAACAAGCGGATCTGGTTTATGCGTCTTGGGCGCTGGAGAGACTCTCGCGCTGGCCAGGCATGAGCGACGCAGCCGCAGGCCCATTAATCCGAGCGTGGCAGCCACACACATCGCCGTAAGGGGCCCCGAGATGGACGGCGGCGGGAGCCACTTCCATTGCCGGGCACTGCGAAAGGTCAGGCGAGCCAGTCAACGACTGGGCATAATGGAGCCCGACCAGAAAAAGCGGCGCCCGTGCCCAGAGGTCGGCGCAAATCATCGCGCGCCGGCGCACAAACCATTACCGGGCCTCTAAAGAACCTGCAGGCTGCAATAATTGTACGCCCAAAGCTGACTTCCCTCCCTAAAATAATGTACCGGCTGGGAGTAACTTATGGCCCAGTGATGGGTGCCAATTATATCTTGAAGGAACTTTTCAATTTTATTAACTATAAGCTAATTTAATTTCTGTTTGAATGTGATTTTTACATAGTAAATAAAAGGACTGAGAGTGCCACCAGTAAACAACATGCACTGCCAAAAAGAAGATTTACAAGGAAAGTACTTAGGCTCGAACAAACAGAAATACACCAAAAGCGTATGATAGATAAAGTAAATGTCCCTTGTTGCACTAGTGATACTCCCGCATCTGCAAAACTCTGCTGTCACCCATTGGAGGCCTCTGCGTGTGCCATGCCGCATTGCACATTGCCGGCCGCGTTGGCCGAGGGCACTGAGGCGCTCTAGTCACGGTCTGCACGGCCACTACGGTCGGGGGTTCGAATCCCACCTCGGGCATGGATATTTGTGCCGTCCTTAGTATTACTACTTTGTAAGTAGTTTGTAAGTTTAGGGACTTATGACCCCATAGTTAAGTCCCAAAGATTTGAACATTTTGAACATTGCAAATTGATCTGCCTGTACGCCATTAGTGACGGTGCAGTGTGCCTCTGAAGTTGCGTTTTATGACGTTATTTGTGTAGTGAATCGTTGGATGGGTTAGCGATTGGTAATCGTTTCTGCCGGTTGAGAGGAAGTTACGAAGAAACTTTCTTCGTGAAGATGGTATTGGTGCAAAAGATGAATCATTCGCATGTTACCTGGTATCTATTATAGTTTTTCTAATCTATGCTCATATTTCTACACTATAATAGATACCAGAATGATTCATCTTCTAAACCAAGACCGTATTCACGAAGAACGGCTCTTAGAAATTTCGTCTCAACCAATCGCAATACATTAGCAGGATTGATTACCATTCGGCGACCACACAAATAACGTCACAAAACGCAACTTCAGAGGCACACCGCACACCGCACTGTCCCTACTGGTGCAGACTTGTGTACCGGGAGGTCAAAGCGCAATCCGGCGTGGCACACGCAGAGGCCTCTAATGGGCGACTGCAGAGTTTTGCAGATGCGAGAGTATCGCTAGTGCAATAAGGGACATCTATCTCTCACACGATTTTAGTATATTTGTGTTTGTTCGAGCCCGAGTACTTTCCTTGCTAGTACATCTCCTTGAGTTTTCAAGCTTACTCATGATTATTCAAATAAATTTCGGGCATGCAGCCGCATAAAGTGTACTTCTTATAAGAGTCGTAGACTGCGCTGCGTCCTTATAAAGTCGCACACCGCGCTACTGCGCATGCGGCCGCAGATACTTAGAAGCCAATGACGGGAGTCGGCGGGGCGTATGTATGAATTACGTCTGTGGTTGCACAATCGATTGTCGTGGAGGTATCGATATAAAAGGCGTGTTTTTTTAAAGTACGGTATGTACCGTTTTGCCTCACCGCGGCTGCAGCGCTGCGGTCGGCGTTCTACGCATGCGCACTGGGTACCTACATCTGTTGTCGACGCACTGTCGCCATTACAGTCTGATTATTCCTTGTTTACGTTGTGTACTGAGTGTATAAGATGCCTCCGATAATCGTGAGTCCCGCCGACTGTGAAGTACGGGCTGTTATAAGATTTCTTAGTGCTAAAGGCCGAAAAGCGATCGATATTCATCGTGAGAAATGGGCAGTTTACGGAGAAACATTATGAGTGATGGAATGGTAAGAAAGTGGGTGAGATCATTCAAAGATTGCCGCACAAATATACACGATGAACAACGGAGTGGGCATCCCTGGGAAGTTAATGAAAGTTTGGTGCAAGAAATGGGCAATAAGGTGAGAGAAAACAGACGCTTTACGATTTCCTCCTCGCGGGATGACGTCCTTGATGTTTCTGGGTGGTCAGCGTCTTCAAGACGATGAAGTCAAAACATTTGTGATGCAGTGGTTAACAAGTCTGGCGGCAGACTTCTATGAGGACGGTATTTGAAAACTGGAACATAGTTATGACAGGTGCCTCAATATTGACGGAAATTATGTAGAAAAGTAGATGAAGGTACAGGCTTTCGTGGAAAAATAAAATTATTGAGACATATTAGAAAGTCTTTTTTTAAATTTCAAAACGGAACTTACTTAAAAAACACGCCTCGTACTATGAGCTGTGTTGTGGCGGCGTCCGTAAATTTATTAAGGGGGGACGTTGACGAAATTGAACAAAAATGTCAATTTTCGAATTATTTTTTATTTGTTACTACAACTCATAGACAATAAGTTCCCAGAGTTTCAATGTTGAAATCGCATACGAAGTGCCTGAAAATTAATTAGAAGTTTGATGCGACCTCCCTGCCACTCCCACGTTTTGAATCAGCTCTTGAATACCAGCTCAGTTAAAAGCTGTACGCTTGTTTTGGAATGTTGAACCTTTCGTTAAATCAGACAATAAATTGTTCATTAACTCAGCTATTTGGTTTAATTATGGCCCTGATCTTAATGTACAAGAAACAGTGCATGAAATTGATTTTGTGCGCAACGGATCTTTTAAGTAAACAACTGTGACATGTAACCTTTTGAAACAGACACTGACTATACTCAAAAATTTTGACTGCGAGAAAGATATAAGAAAAACCACAAATCACTTTCTTAATGCTTGACTGTGAGAGTTAATGTCGATCAGTTATTATTGAAATCCAAATCAACTATTATCTTACTATCGCACCAATAATGAAATATGTTCAATAATGTTATTCAAATCAACACTCCACTAAATCAAGTAATTATCAAATGAAGGAAGTGGGTTAATTTTCTAACTACGTAAATGAAATATGAAACAGGGTTAAGTTACTTATTATTGATAAACAGCATTACATTACCTACATAATACAACTTCTGACTTGCTGGCAAAGCAGCCTCTGCTCTACATCGGAGCCATACACACAACCCAACCGCTCTCTAAGCGAGCTGAACCACTAGTGCTACTCTCTCTCTCAGTGCGAGCTACAATGCTATGCAATACATGATCTTTGCCAGAGATGAAACTTTACACATATCGATACATACAGTAGAAGCGATATTATACATTTTCTTGCAAGCAAGTTACTCGATACAAAACAGGAGGCACAATATTAGACATTTTCTTATAAAAATAATTTTTTATGGACACGTTTCATCACCCCCCTCCTACCTATTAAAATTTTGTAGGGTGGGTGATGCCAATGGCATTGCCTAGCCAGCAAAATTACTGAATTTCAAGTCCAAAAATCCATTAATGACATACAAAATATAACAAGATCAAAACAACAGATGGAGTACATAGAAAATTTAAAAAAAAAATGTGACAGTCATAAATACATGCCATTTTACAGAACAGTACCATCAAAAGTCATGCATGGAGAGGTACAGGGTGTGACAGGCATAAGCAAATGTCAAAATTTACAGAACATCAGCAATAAGTGGAATATATGACAATTATACATAATGGTAAACATAAATATATATATAGAATTTCAGAAAACATAGTTTGACAAATGATATAGTGGAGAAAATGAGATAGCTAGAAGTAATACACAAATGAAAAAAAAATATACAATAATAAACATGAACATATACAAAGTTTTACAAAAGTTATTTTAACTAATGTCATCATTCTTTAAAGAAAGTGTGGTAATTACAAGTAATACACACAGTAGTGTAAGTTCCATGGGTTTACATTTTGTACAAGAGATCAGTATTTTTGGGAACATATTCTGTGATGCATTTAAAATGCTATACTTTCATGGATGCTAGAACATACATGTAAAATTTTTGACTACATAGGCTTCTGATCATGTACAAAATAATGTTACTGCTTCAGCACAATAGGATTTCAATATAACGTTTGTCAATCGAATAGGCACAATGACATTTCAGACTAAGTATATGTATCTATCAAGAGCACAATTTTATTTTGGTCACTGACTGTGAAAGAACCATGAAATATACCTAAACACTGGTAATGAACCTGTGGACAACGTTTGCAATGGGAGGCACTGAATAGTATATGCACACGAATAGCACATTAGCTCCTAACATTCATTTTAGGTCTGCACACGAACACAAAACACTGTGAGATTACACCACACTGTAGGCGGGCTGGCTGGTTGCATTGAAGTGGAAGTCATGGGGAAAAGGTTCTGATGTATTCCTCCATGCAATTCGACAACCAAGTGTGCTCCAACCAACAGAGCTATTAGCAGACTGCATCAGCATAGCCAAAATTAGAGCAAACTGGTGGTGGGTAGCCAAGGCTGCAATGGACAGTACTGTGTGGCCAAACATCATCCAACAAACATCTTCATTAAAAGGCCCAAGATCAGTGGTGTATAGTAACTCGTCCATTGTTCTGTGTGCATTCTGGAATCTCGTGTGCGAAATCGCCACTTCCCATGCGTGTCCAAAGTACATGAAATAAAGCATTTTACACACAAATTAGTAACATAGTCATGATATTTCAGTTTAGACTGAAACAAAAGTCATTGATTAGAACATATCTACAGAAATATTTTCCCACAAATTCAAGTGGTACAAATGGGGTCATGGTATTAAACCATATTTTAACATTACAAGTAGTGTCTTGAAGACGGATACATTTGAATACTAATGAGTAATTTAATTCTTATTTTAGAGTATCTACAACATTAGTGTCATTTCATATAAGCACAAGGCTTTACATACTATGTACATATTGCTTTACAAACACATAATCGTATGAAATACATTGAGGGTGCTTGTCATCAATTTGGCATGATATAACTTAAATTGACATTCCAATTACCATTAGTTCATATCTCTTTAAATTAATATATATCACTATGATGGTGATTACATTACCACAAATTATAACACTTAAATTACATAAGTTGCCATGGCCAGGCTTTTGTCTCAACTGAGCTACATATTTCATTGCCTTAAGGTATAACACATCAGGGTAGTTTCGTGCGAATATCAAAAGAGGTTCAAGTCAACAGGTCATGTCTGTGTCTGTCTGGGTCAACAGTAGGGGCAAACAAAACAATTAGTGCAAATTTTGGCACAGTACTAGATGTACATCACAGTAAATCATCCAATAACATAAACACAGACGTAATATTCGTTAGGCATAGCTGCAGATTTTCATCAACAAGATCATCAATAAAATTTGGAAGATAGTAGTAAGCAAAAGCAAAATATTTCTGTGCATTATCTTTCTAGACTTAACTAGGCGCAGTTTATGGCATAGCTGCAAGTTTGCAAGATAGATGGCTGTGTGGAACGTATAAGCATAACCATACATTGTCATTGAGCTTCATTATAAAATTAATTAGCATAGTGGTAGGGCTTAGGTATATAATTAGTGAGCATAGCGGTAAGCTTTGATTACAAGAGCAATACGCATAGCTGCAAGCATAATTAGAAATATTCATTACACATAATTACAAATAATTACAGATCATCAGAAGGATATGAATCTCACCAATCACACATGCCATTGAAGGCACAATGCATCAACATACCAAATGGTGCACATAAGCACAAAGAGAAAACACAAAAGGGCAGTGCGAGTAAGCACATAAGAAAAGAACAGAACATAGCATCATTAGCAACATAGCGATTCTCCTCATAATTGCTTCATAATCATTGTATAATCTCGTCATCATTAGCAACATAGCGATTCTCCTCATAATTGCTTCATAATCATTGTATAATCTCGTCCACATAATTACATTTATCAAACATCTTTGACTGTTACCAATACCTTCCTTACCATCATTTATCCATAAACAATAATGCATTTTAAAGACCACCATGACATATTGTGTATTGCCTTACTCATCATCCTCCATAATGTTCTTGGCTTACCAAATGCTCATGTCAACTCAAAAATCTTCTTCACTTGCTCAGAACTTCGTAAGTTATGCAATTAGTAACACAGAAGAAAAATCTGATATTTTCTGAAACATAGGAACTTGATTAGATTACACAATCAAAAATTTCCATTAATTTTATTTGTCTTGCACAGCCACAGAGTTCGTTATATGCAAATTGCAAGATAATCAAAGTTTCGTATGACAATATCCCAGCGTAGCACAGAGCATAAGTATTCAGAGTTAGAGAAAAGTAACAGTGAGAAAAAGAGGTAGATAGAGCGCACTAAGGAAAAGCGGAAGAATAGTGACACTCAGCTCGAGAACGGGGCACCAATCGCCACTTGGTGTGTCCAAAACAGATCAATGGACTCTCTACCCCAAATTTATGCCTTGAAAATTTTAATATTGGAAATGTGGTGTATGCCTTTCGACTTGTGCGTCTTTAAAGTTTCTACCTCAACGACGTTGTCGTGGATGATACGTTTGATTCGATACGGACCATTGTACAGTAAGAAGAATTTGTGAATCATAGATCTTCCCTTGTGGGATAAGTGGTGGGATCTAATTAATACCTTTTGTCCTACATAGAGTTGTTTAGCATAACAATTACGTTGAGAGCGTTTCCTTTTTTCAGCGGCTTTCTTAATGTTTTTAAGCGCCAATTCAATGATCTCATGATGACGTAGTCTTCTGTGTTTAGGAAAAGGTATCAATTCCTTGATACGGTCGGGGGGTTGCTTGTTTTTCAGAACCAGAATTGGTGAAAGACCTGTAGAATCATTAGGAAGTTCATTTATAATATTTTGAAATGAAGGAAGATATCTATCCCATGTGTTATGTCGTCGGTAGCAATATAGTCTACAAAGTTTTCCAAGTTCTTTCATCACTCGTTCACAAGGGTTAGAGGCAGCATGATAAAGTGATATGAACACAGGTTTGATGTTTCTGCGCCGCAACATCCGTGCCCAATCATGAGAACGGAATTGAGGTCCATTATCGGAGATGACTTTATCTATATGGCCAACATCTTTTAGGAAGTTTTTGACAAAGGCGTTAGTTACTGTCTTCGCCGTGGCACGGCGGAGCGGAGTAAAAGATACAAATTTTGATGTGAGCTCAATAGCAACGAAAACAAAAGAGAAACCATTGTTAGTTCTCGGAAGAGGTCCAAACAGATCAACGGCTGCTAACTGCTTTAATTTTGAAGGTATAATCGGAAAAAGTGGAGCAGAATGCGATATGGTCGGCGGCTTTGCTTTCTGACACAATTTGCATCGAGATAACACATTGCGTATACGTTTCTCCATGTTGATGAAATAACAAGAGTCGCGTAATTTCGCGAAGCACTTCTTGGCACCATAGTGTCCGTAACTGAGATGAATGTACCAAATCAATTTGTTCACGGACTCCTCCGGAACACACACTAACCAAAATTGGCTGTCAGGGGCTTTACGTTTGAAGAGAATGTTATTATGGATAATGTAAAATTGTCTGATGGAAACATTATATTTATCATGCCATTTTATTTTAATATCTCGCCAGATTGGATCTTTGTCTTGTTCTTTAGCAATGTCAGAAAATGTGGCAGATATGTAATTTTCGAAAGCAACTTGCTGCATATAGAGGATAGTAAAGTTATTTTCTAAGTATGCCTCTTCCGTCGCCTTGATGAGCCCAACAGGCGAACGAGATAGCGAGTCTGCAACGATGTTTTGTTTACCAGGAATGTAAATTACAGAGAAATCGAATTCTTGAAGGAACAAAGCCCATCGTCTAAGTCTATCATGGTTAAGTTTTGCCGACATGAGGAATTGAAGTGCACGGTGATCCGTGTAAACTTTAGTGTGTCTGCCAAACAAGAAATAACGGAATTTTTCGAATGCCCAAACTACTGCCAAAGCTTCAAGCTCAGTGACGGAATAGTTCCGCTCTGACTTGGATAATATGCGACTAGCAAATGCAATAGTTCTCTGTGTGGCAAAGCCATTTTCTTCATCCTCTTGAAACACGTGAACGCCAAGTCCGAATTTTGAACTATCGGTAGAGATGCAAAAGTTCTTAGACAAATCTGGATGGTGCAGAATAGGTGCGTGAAGGAGTGCATCTTTTAAGCAAAGAAATTCTCTTTGGGCAGCTTCATCCCAGAACCAAACAGTATTCTTTCCAGTTAATTCATATAATCTGGGGGTAGTTAGGTCTTTCAAATTTATAAAACGGCGATAGAAATTAATTAAACCCAAGAAAGCTCTTAATTGGCGTTTAGTGGTGGGAACAGGCATTTTCATTATCGCCTCTAACTTTTCGGGGTCGGGCTGGATCCCATCTTTAGAAATAATGTGCCCTAAAAATTTAATCTGAGAACGACCAAACTGTGACTTCTCTAAGTTGACAGTAATCCCGGATTGAGCAAACACTTCAAGTAAAGATGCCAACGTACTGTTATGTTTTTCCCAGGAGGATTCTGCAATTAAAATATCATCAACGTAAATTGTGATTTGTTGTTTTAAGTGCTCAGGGAGTGTGGCATTCATCGCACGGATGAAAGCAGATGAGGAGATGTTCAGTCCGAAAGGCAATTTACGGAACTGATAACAGTTTCCGAAGCAGAGAAACGCGGTATACTTCCTACAGTTGGGGTGCAGTTTCACTTGCCAAAAACTAGACCTAAGATCTAATGAGGATAAAACTTTGACACCATAGAATTTTTGTAACAGTTCTTCAAGGGTTTGAGGTCGGTCGGTTTCAGGTAAAATGATAGTGTTAATTTGTCTGGAATCGAGCACTAATCGAATTGACTTATCTCTTTTTTCAACAATATGTAGGGGACTGTTATACGAGCTAACTGCAGGTTCAATTATACCTTGACTGAGCATGGACTGAATTTCAGCCTTAACTCTTTCCCTGTATACTATCGGAATGGGATATGGAGGTACAAAAAATTTATTATGTTCTTTGATCTTAAATTCATAGAGAAAATTTTTTATGGTACCAGGACTGTTAGCGAATACACGGGAATAACGCCGCAAGATGAGGAACAATTCTTCCTTATCACGTTCTGAGGCACCTTCAACTTCTACTAATTTTTTCTTAATGATGTCAGAAATCAAGTCAATTCGCTCAGTCTCGAAATGTTTATCTGTTATATCATCATCAGGTTTGACATCCTGCGTCGCATTAGAAATAGATAAAAATTTTGAACAACTGGCACCTTCTTCATATCTGGTAATCCAGTCTTCGAATTTAATTTGAATGGCATTTTCCTGAACAAAAGCAGTGGCACAAGCCGTATTGAAATCTAAAATAACCTTGTACTTGGATAGGAAGTCCACACCTAATATTATCTGTGTAGTTAAACGGGGAACAATCAATAGGTTGGCAGAAAAGAGATGACCTTGACATAAAAATTCTACGTTTGTTTGCTGTCGAATTTCGACAGGTTTGCTAGAAATGACGCCACGAATTTTAGTGCAATGCAAAGGCAGAATGGGACCATTAAGCAAGCTCTGATATTTCTTGAAAGTCACTTCACTAATTACTGACACAGGGCTACCAGAATCTAAGACAGCAGAAAGATTGATTTTGCCAATTTTCACAGATACAATAGGGTGAATTGGAATATCGAGACATTCTACCTTCTCTTCTAATAGTGCCTCTTTTATGTCATCTAACTGTACAAATTTTACGTCTTGTTCGGTAGAAGGTTCATAAGAAATTTCTTTGTTGAGACAAGTGTTACCAAGATTAATGAGGCTTTCACAAGATAAATGCTTTTCAAATCTTGGTTGTTCATCAACTTCGCATTCGCTATCATCGTCATTAGAAGACATGTAATTGTCTATCCAATCAGCAACAGAGGTGTGCTGCAAATCTAATTGCTCGAAATCATTTTTTGCTGTTCCAAGGTTACTGTTAGTTGCATTATTGTGTGGCAGTACTGTGTCGTGCCTTTCAAAGTACATGACCGGTCTGTCATATGCAATTGTTGGTTGATACTGTAAGAATTTTATTTCGTATATAGTGTCTTCCTCAGAGTCTGAAGACGAAGCTTCTGTCTCCCAATCTGAATTGTCGTCATTATATTGCTGATCGACAATTATCTCGTTTAACCGTTGGGCAGTATAACGTTTGTTCGATACCTTTTCATTTGTTTCGTTAAATTTGATAGTACAGTTTTTGTTACTGTCATTACTTTCAGGAGTAACGGCTTTAGGTTTTGACACAAGTTGTGTCGGTTTTGCCTTATCGCTTACTGAGGTGCTACCAGCATCAGTATTGT
Organism: Locusta migratoria; assembly: GCA_026315105.1. Lineage (NCBI taxonomy): Eukaryota > Metazoa > Arthropoda > Insecta > Orthoptera > Acrididae > Locusta > Locusta migratoria. The sequence continues at coordinate 887,792,535 of CM048744.1, forward strand.
GCACTTCCGCACAAACTACTATTCTGTTTTGTTCGGGAGGTTGTTCATCGTAATCTTCCTCTCTGTGAGGTAGTTCACAATGAACAAGTTTCAGCGTATAGTTAGGATCACACAAATTCTGTACGGCCGAATTATTTGCCGTCGAGTCCGCTAGTCATACCTGACGCGGCCCCCTTTTTGACGAATTGTAGCGTGGATTAGCAGATCTGATTTCAATGTTGTGCTCTTGTCTTTCTGGGGTACGCGATCTGCTTTGCCCCTGATTCGTGTTTTCGTATCGTGGAAGGCGATCACGAGAATTATCGCGTGTGCCCTCCCGACTACGCTTCTCAGCGTTATTGTTATTTTCATTCTCGCGATCACTATCAGTATTGCGTCTATCACGCCAATTAGTATCATTCGAAGTATTGCTGTTATGATAGTAATTATTGTAGCGTCCTCCGCGACCAAAACCACCACCTCGGTTGCGGCCACGAAAACTTCCACGGTTATTCTCACGATCTTGACAATCACTGTTCTCATTGTCGCGTCTTTGTTTGTAAGTTTCATTAGTGAAAGAATTATTTTTTGGTTTATCGTCGTGCTCTGAATAACGTTTTGAACGCGGCGGGCTTTGTTGCGACCGGCGATCATATTTGTTACTTTCAAAATATCGACTGCGCGAGGAATTTTCCTCGTCTTCTTCCTCTAAGTCTTGTAAGAGATTTCTAAAGGCTTCAATATCATCCTTGCATCGTGCCGCAATGGCAATTTGACGCAAGTGTAGAGGCAATTTGTTCAAACAAATTCTAATTAATTCCGCAGGGCAGTAAGGTGCCGATAAAAATTGATTTTTGTATACTAAGTTTTGGAAATATTCCACAGGGCTCGAGAAATTTGATCGCTCAAAAGTTTTGAATGTCGCAATACTGTTTTTAACGCGGTCTTGTGCCGCTTCCGACCAGTATGCGGATAGAAATGAGCGTCGGAACTGATTCTCGCTATAGCACTCTTGTGCAATAGCTCTCATTCTGGTGGCTGGCTCGCCTTCCAGATAACCACATATAAATTCTAATCTGTGCTCAAGTGGCCAATTCGGGGGAAGACAATAATCGAATTGCTGCAACCACTCTTTAGGGTGCAAGTCATTCGGAGAGTTTTTAAATGTCTTGAATTTACGTACAGTCAGGAAATGCTTGTAGTCAAACGCTTCCTTTCGCCCGTGCGGCGTAAGTGAGCGTAAACTACGCACCGCGTCTTCATTGTTGTTGCTATGAGGTACACTTCGTTCACGTACCAAGCGACCTACTTGAGTCGAATCATCATTGTCATTTTCGTTCGGATTTTCATCTACGTCTTCGTATGGATTCCCACAAGTATGGTCAAATTTCCTCTCTATTCGCGCCACGCGATCATCTAATTTTCTGACCTCAGCCTTGTATTGCTGATTAATGGTCATTTGACCTTGTTTGAAACGGTCAAGGGCGAGATATTCATTAGTTTCGTTAAACGGGGTAGGATGCGTTGCATCAGAGCTTTTGTCAGTGTTGTCACTAATTTGGGTAATCTTAACAGTGAGATCCTCAACCTGTTTATTAATTTTATTGATTTGTTCCGTCGTGCCTGACTGGAAGTTCTGCAACTTTTCATCAAATAGATTACTCTGTTGCTTCAATTGAGCGAGTTCAGTAATTTCCATATTTTCGACTCGTGACGCAAGGCTTTCCATATTTTCCACTCGTGACGCTAGGCTTTCCACTACCGGGTTAATCTCGTCGCGAATATCTTGTCTTATTTGCTGAGATTCACGTTTGAAAGTATTGAGCAGTTGTTCCCTGAACCGATTGTTGTCCTCATTTATTTTATTAAAACTACTTTGAATACTCGCAAACCTCGAATCGCACGTCTGTTCTATTTTCTCAAGTTTTTCATTTAATTTCTGAGATTGTAATTGATTATTGTCAAGTTTTTCATTTAATTTCTGAGATTGTTCCTCAAGTTTTTCATTTAATTTCTGAGATTGTTCTTCCAGTTTTTCATTTAATTTCTGAGATTGTTGAGATTGTAATTGACTATTCTCATTTAATTTAGAGAGCTGTGAGAGTAGCATCTGCATGAAGTCATTCGGTAATACGTTTTCCATAGCTGTCGCACATGTACCTTTTGTAGCAGAGCTAGGCGGAACCGATGGATTATTTTCCGCAACCACGTTGCAAGAATCGGAATTCTGTATTGTCGAATCCTGTACTTTGTCATTGTCCATATTGTCTATTCCTGAACTAATCTGTTCTGCGTTTTCGAACACGGTATTTATTGCCGTATTTGTATCAGTGCAGTGAGAAGACTCTTGTAAAAATTCAGCTTCTCTCCTTGCATCATTCAAGGTCTCATTTTCGGAAACAGTTTTAGCATCAGCGCGAACTCTCCTATTCTTCGACATTGTTAACAGAATTTTACAGTAAAGTGACCAATAATATTTATTTTCACCTACTGTAAATTTTTTGAAAATTCCACACAGTAATTATGAGAGAACAATAGGTTGAATCGGGCTAGTGCAACATACAATCACAATTGAGATTACACGAACCGTTAATTATCACACGAGTTCTGCGGTACTAGAACTTTCATCACAACAAACATCAGACAATAAAAAAAAGAGAGACTTGTTCAGTAGTAATGCAATTATTTGTATATTCAATTTATCTACTATGAACAATACTACACAATCTCAAGAATGGTAAGTAACAGACTACAGAAACAATTACTATGCTACTGTTGCTACAACAGAGGATGGTGCTACAAAAATTAAATTAAGAGCCAAAAGGTAAGTTGGTTAGTGGAAAAGACAAACTAACTGAAATAAGACTGCGTATCTAACTACGTCACGATCCTGTTTGTGAACTATCCTGGCAGAAAGGGCGCCAGATAAAAGCTGTACGCTTGTTTTGGAATGTTGAACCTTTCGTTAAATCAGACAATAAATTGTTCATTAACTCAGCTATTTGGTTTAATTATGGCCCTGATCTTAATGTACAAGAAACAGTGCATGAAATTGATTTTGTGCGCAACGGATCTTTTAAGTAAACAACTGTGACATGTAACCTTTTGAAACAGACACTGACTATACTCAAAAATTTTGACTGCGAGAAAGATATAAGAAAAACCACAAATCACTTTCTTAATGCTTGACTGTGAGAGTTAATGTCGATCAGTTATTATTGAAATCCAAATCAACTATTATCTTACTATCGCACCAATAATGAAATATGTTCAATAATGTTATTCAAATCAACACTCCACTAAATCAAGTAATTATCAAATGAAGGAAGTGGGTTAATTTTCTAACTACGTAAATGAAATATGAAACAGGGTTAAGTTACTTATTATTGATAAACAGCATTACATTACCTACATAATACAACTTCTGACTTGCTGGCAAAGCAGCCTCTGCTCTACATCGGAGCCATACACACAACCCAACCGCTCTCTAAGCGAGCTGAACCACTAGTGCTACTCTCTCTCTCAGTGCGAGCTACAATGCTATGCAATACATGATCTTTGCCAGAGATGAAACTTTACACATATCGATACATACAGTAGAAGCGATATTATACATTTTCTTGCAAGCAAGTTACTCGATACAAAACAGGAGGCACAATATTAGACATTTTCTTATAAAAATAATTTTTTATGGACACGTTTCACAGTGTACAACGATCCTGTGTATTACATTCATATTTGAGGGTTACATCTAGAAAGCCGTAATGAATTGCTTTTATAGATAATCTTTGACTATCTCCCGTATCTTATAAACATTAACAAACTAGCTCCATCGTTTATGACGAAGCAATTCTTTTTTGCCTTTTGATACTGACGGAGATTTCTACAAGTGTTCCATTCTTTATCCAATTATGCCATGATCACAAAAAGTGTACAATAATTGGATAAACTGCATTTGAATAAGTTAGTGAATAGGAGACATGACAATGACGAACCAGTAATGAGGATACGTTCGAAGAAGGAACATCTGCTGAAAATGTGAATTCGTCTCCTAGCAGTTCTAAGCAAAAGATTAGTGAGAATCTCCGTGTTGAATCTCGGTACACTGAATTTAGGTTAATTGATCTTGAACTGAGTGCAGCAGTGAAATTTTCTTGTGTTTGTAATATGTGTGTTAGTGATAACATTCAGATTACAGATCATATGGAAACGATGCCCTAAAACCACATTTGCATTTGCTACAGTAGTCAGAAATGAGTTAATGGTGGGAACGTCGGAAGGATGAAAGTATTAGAAAGAAAGGGCATCAAGATAGGAAATTTTACTCAAGGTATGCTGAGAAAGATTTACAGCGCGTCTCTGCTTCTGAACAATCGGTTGAAGACCTGGTAAAGGAAAGAAGACAGACAACAAGAAACCTGAGGAGAAGCCTTGAAGGGGAAGAAGACCCAGAGTACAAATGTGGTGCCTTCTGAAGAAGTGATAAAAAAAAAGTTAGGTTGAACTTTAAATTTCGTTTTCTGAAAAATTTGTTTTTTAAAGTATATGTACCTTATTCTCAGATTCTATGAATGCTAGAATTAGGAAATTTTGTACATATATTTCTGTAAGCCTACTAAACACTGTCGCAAGAGCAAATTTTCAAATTCTGGTAGCAAAATGCTTTGCATTTTGCATTAATTAAAAATTATACTTGTGGAATTATAATTAAAATATTATGAAAATTCTCCTATTTGACCTTACCATGAGAGAAGCTTAAAAAATATAAAGAGGTAGATCAAAGAAATTTTTGTAGAAATCTCTTGAATACTTTCTGAGATAAAGGAACACACATTACTTTTTGAAAATTAAAATTAAAATTTCAATTTAATAAGTTAAATATATATAATCAAAGGATTTTATATGTAAATGTGTTACTTTCATGTAAAGCGTGGTACAAAATGTCATTGCCATATCTCCGATACCGTGCATTTGGTGCATTTTTGAAATAGTGTGTGTTTTTCATCAACGTCTCCCCTCAAAGAGAGTGAGGTATTCCAAGATTTATCTGAGCAAAGGCCGCTGTATCTGTTAATTAAATCCGTCTCCAAGCGATTTTCAATTCTTCTTTCACCACTGAGTCCCAGACAGACGTCGTCGAGGCTAAACTTTGGCGTGTTGGTGTACCATAGAGTGCCCAGCATCAATATAGTGCTCTACCACCGCCGATTTATTAGGTTGTAAGAGGCAGGTATACCTGTGGTGTTCTGTGCATCTTTCCTGGACTGTACACATCGTCTGGCCTATGTTCGAAAGACAACAATCACAGGGGATCTTGTAAACCTCAGCCCTCCGAAGCACGAAATCGTCCTTGGTGGGTCACAAAATTGCTTCTGTCTTTGGAGGGGGACGAAAAATGACCTTTACTTTTTGTTAGGATCCGTTCCATTTTCGACGACAGGCTTCCCAAAGATGGGAGAAAATCCATGGATACAAAATTTTCAGCATCATCTTCTGTATTCTTTAGGCGCGCCGTTAGCTTCATTTCTGAAATATACTCAGTGGATTTTAGGCGCGCCGTTAGCTTTATTTCTGAAATATACTCAGTGGATTAAAGTTTATTACACAAACTATTTCTACTCGATTAATCAATCAATTAGGTACAAGGCTATGTGGAGTTGGAGAAAACCCTCGAAGGGTTGTCGGTCCTGGAATCGTGGCTTCTTGATGGTATTCCTCCTCGTTGGTTTCTGTAGGTAGTCGATGTCGAAGTCGGGTTGAGCTGGTCCTTCGCTCGGCGGAGAACTGGTGAGACCTCTTTTTTTTTTTCCTTTATTGTAATTTTGAAACCAACCGTGTAAAACAGTTGGCAGGCTGGCAGGAGCTGCGGTGGCTGCTCTTCAGCCATGTGTCATACATGTTAAGACAGAGAGTAAAAAACAATATATAAAAAGAGGAATAAAATTGTGGAATGTAAAAACAGTTGACACACTGAGTTGTTGATGGACTAAAACGTACATGGACAAAAAGGACAAACATATATCAGAGAAAGAGAACAGACGAGTAGTAATGAAACAGTTGGTCACGGCGACGATTTAAAAGTACATTGCAGAAAACACTAAGGACAAACACGAAGACAGTGGACGGCGCACAGAATAAAACTTAGGAACGGCGATCACGGAGGCATTGATTAGAAACACACGACACTGGATACACTGGCATTGTACTCGTTGGTAAAAAGTCGAGACGCCCCCGCGGGGGTGGGGAGGGTGATGGAGGGGGAGGGAGGTGGTACAGGGATGGGGGAAGTACGGGGGAGGAGGAGGGAAGGAAGAGAAGAGAGAAAAAGGAGGGGAGAGAGGAGTGACGAGACTGGGCATGGGAGAGGGGTAGCCAAGCGGGTAGGAAGGGACGGGAGAGAGGGGAGGGGTGCTGATGCTACGGGGAAGGGATCAGAGTTGGTAGGAGGGGTAGATATCGGGACGAAGTTAGGTATCCGGTAGAGGAAGGGTGCGGAAATTGCCCTGGGAGAGGATACGGAGCGTATGTAGGTGAAGGCCGGGAGGAATGGTTTGTCGGAGGCGTGGCAGAGGCCCGGGATTGGTGAGAATAGGGGAGACCAGAGGGTTTTGGGACTCGATTTTGCGGGTTGTGTAAAGGAGGCGGAGATGTTCGAGGTGTTGTAGGAGAGGAGGGAAGCGGATTAGGTCATAGAGGATCCGCGTGGGGGAAGGGAGTCTGATACGGTATGCGAGGCGGAGGGTGTGGCGTTCTAGGATCTGGAGGGATTTGTAGAAAGTAGGAGGGGGGTGAGACCTCGGCCGCGGACGGCTTATAAAGCCGGCAGAGGCCGGCGATTTGGTGTAGTAGGCGACGCGACCTCTGGAGGAAAAGGTTCATTTTAGCATCTAGTAGTTTCTGTTTGTTTTGGTGAGGCGTTATTTACCAGCCTGCGCCTGCGAGTGTTTTGATTATGTAATACGACGCACAAGGATGTGATGAGTGAAGTCTGCCTTGCAGGGGCTTGTGGTATGCAGACGTAACAATTTCCAGTGCTGTATTAAACACCCGTTTGCTTTATAAACGCTCCTCACTTGTAGAAGCTCGTCCTGCAATGCTCTCACCGGCAATGACGAGTGTTCAAAAATGTTTGTAAATCTATCGGACCAAACTGCGTGGTCATCAGTCCGTAGCTTACAAACTACGTAAACTAAGGTAAACATAAGGACAACACACCCATGCCCCAGGGAGGACTCGAACCTCCGACGGCGAGCAACCGCGCGCACTGCAGCGAGGTGCCTTAGGCCGCTAGGCTACTTTAGGGCGGCAATGACGAGTACTTTGAGGATGAGAACACTCAGCGTCTCCTAAGGGATGACGGCAGCTATTTGCATATAGGTATAAATCAGTATGCGTCGGTTTCCTATACACTGAAAGTCCTAAGGTGCCATCGTCTTTTCATAGTATCATTACATCCAGAAATGAAGGCATACCTCTTTTTCAATAACCATTGTAAACTGGATTTTCTTGTGGGCTAGAATTCAGGTGGTTTAAAAATTGTTGTAACTTATCTTCACCGTGAGGCCACACAACAAACGTGTCGTCAACATACCTCCAAAAGTTAGGTTATCCATTACGGATATGTCAGAACCTGTGACTGTTACTTGAAATATGATTTAAGAAAATGCAACTAGTCACTTTGACTTGAAATTATACTGTTCTATTCCATTAACGGGTCGTCGAACCTTTTCCGGTTCAGCTTCAGACGGTGCATATGTTATAGGATCATTTTAAGCGTGATGTTGGGTGCGGGCTCTGTGGTGGGAAGATGGAAACATACTTTAATACATCGAGATGCTTGTAATGACATAACAGTTTTCTGGGTGTTGTACCGCGTCATGATGTAAGAAGGCTATTACTTAAATAACTGACGTTTCGGCCAACGTTACAGTGGCCTTCATCTGAGTATGGTGTACCGCGTCATGATGTAAGAAGGCTATTACTTAAATAACAGACGTTTCGGCCAACGTTACAGTTCATCTGGGTATACTCAGAAGAAGGCCGCTGTAACGTTGGCCGAAACGTCAGTTATTTAAGTAATAGCCTTCTTACATCATGACGCGGTACAACACACAGAAAAATTTTGTCATCTGACTCTGGCCGCGAAAGCCTACGTAATTATGGCATGCATGTAGTTTAGGTCGTGTTTTGTACACATATCCAGATACAAAACATGACCTAAACAGCTTCCAAGTCGATTTATTAAAGTATGTTTCCATGTTCCCACAACAGATCCAGCACCAAATATCACACTTAAATTGATCTTGTAACACATGCACCGTATGAAGATGAACCTGAAAAGGTTCGAAAACAGGTTAATGTGCTAGAACAGTATCATTTTAAGTCAAAATGACTGGTTGCATTTTTCTTAGATCATACCTCCGAAATACTGTGGGCTTCAATCTGGCAGATCCCAGTACCTTCTCCTCGAAGCCCTCCATGAACTTATTGTCCACAAAGGCGGCAAGGGACTACCCATGGCGACACCGTCAGTCTGTTGAAAATAAAGAGTATGTCAAGGCCACGACATGTTTGAAGAAAGCTGAAACCTATTTTTCAAAGTTTTGCTAATAAGGGATAACGAGACTGAAAGAGGAACCATTGTAAATAAAGAGACTATATCAAAACTGAAACTTCCTGACAGATTAAAATTGTGTCCCGGAACCGGGACTCGAACCTAGGACCTTTGCCTTTTGCGGGCAAGCGCACTACCGACTGTGCTATCCCGACACGACTCACGATACCGCCTCACAACTTTACTTCTACCTGTACCTCGCCTCGTACTTTCCAAACTTCACAGAAGCTCTCCTGCGAAACATGCAAGACTAGCGCTCCTGGAAGAAAGGATATGGTGGAGACATGGCTTAGCCACAGCCTAAGGGATGTTTCCAGAATGAATCACTTTGCAGCGGAGTGTGCGCTGATATGAAACTTCCTGACAGATTAAAATTGTGTGCCGGAACCGGGACTCGAACCTGGGACCTTTACCTTTCGCGGGCAAGCGCACTACCGACTGTGCTATCCCGACACGACTCAGGATGCCGCCTCACAACTTTACTTCTGCCAATACCTCGCCTCCTACTTTCCAAACTTCGCAGAAGCTCTCCTGCGAACCATGCAAGACTAGCACTCCTGGAAGAAAGAATATGGTGGAGACATGGCTTAGTTTCATATCAGCGCACACTCCTCTGCAGAGTGAAAGTTTCATTCTGGAAACATCCCTTAGGCTGTGGCTAAGCCATATCTCCTCCATATCCTTTCTTCCATGAGTGCTAGTCTTGAATGGTTCGCAGGAGAGCTTATGTGAAGTTTGGAAAGTAGGAGGCGAGGTACTGGCAGAAGTAAAGTTGTGTGGCGGTATCCTGAGTCGTGTCGGGATAGCACAGTCGGTAGTGCGCTTGCCCGCGAAAGGCAAAGGTCCCAGGTTCGAGTCCCGGTTCCGGCACACAATTTTAATCTGCCAGGAAGTTTCATATCAGCGCACACTCTGCTGCAGAGTGAATGTTTCATTCTGGTAACATGCCTTAGGCTGTAGCTAAGCCATGTCTCCACCATATCCTTTGTTCCAGGAGTGCTAGTCTTGCATGGTTCGCAGGAGAGCTTCTGTGAAGTTTGGAAAGTAGGAGGCGAGGTACTGGCAGAAGTAAAGTTGTGAGGCGGCATCGTGAGTCGTGTCGGGATAGCACAGTCGGTAGTGCGCTTGCCCGCGAAATGCAAAAGTCCCAGGTGCGAGTCCCGGTTTCGGCACACAATTTTAATCTGTCAGGAAGTTTCATATCAGCGCACACTCCGCTGCAGAGTGAAAGTTTCATTCTATATCGAAACTAACTGACTAGTCAGAACTGTCCAATTTCAGAGATTATAGTCTGGCAATGAAGTCTGCAGAGTATTGAGGACTATTTCCACAAGTGGCCTTAATAACGATACTAAATGTTTGTCACAATTACAGTTTGGAGAGCCAATGTCACTCACATTCGGACGCATTGGGACATCCTTCTTGTGAATCTTTGGAAGTCTATAAAGATTTGGAGGAACCACAACTGTTGGTTTTAATCTCCGCACAACTTCAGGATGCAAGGTGGAGGCGTTCAAAGGCGATAGTGCCTTCCTTACTGCCTGGTCGCGGTGTCTTTAGTAAGTATTCGGTATTTGCTATCCCTCCGTTAACTATACATTTCATTATGGTAGTTTCACAAGTCATTAAATAGTGGCGTTTTCTTCGTCACCTGGGAGAATTATAGAGTACTGGGGAAGTTTGTGAAGTGCATACCTCTCCGCCACATAAATATTACTTCTTTGATGGCAAGCCTTCATTACAGCACGGCAAGTTTCACGTCTTATTTCATCTGTTGAATCTATGGGGAGTATTCGAACAGCTTCTTCAACGGCAGTGATGAACGAAGGTACTGGTAAAACTTTTGGCGTGTGTGCACTCATGATTTTTTGTCGAAACACTGCATATGGAATACTCGAAATTACTGTATTTATACATCAAAAGCACTAGCGGTACTGAGCTACCAGATATCGATCCATGCTGAAACACCAATATTAATATGTGGTGTAATGCAGGCTCTGGTTTTGGTATCAATTCCATCATATAGTTGACAAATATCGTCTTGGGATACACTATTCCACGGCTGCTCGACCCGCCGACGTAGTTCTACAAGAGTTGTGGGTTGATGAGTCAGTTGTATCTCATCATTTCCCACACATTCTAGACTGCAGATAAGTACTGAAATCGTGCTTGTTGTGACCTGTACTGTACTGTGTACTGTGAGAGGATGATGGTGTCTGTCCTGTTCCAGATAAAGTAAGGGCAGTCACAGAATTTCCAACTCCTCAGCACATTCGTGATGTGAGAAGTTTTCTCGGGCTGTGCTCATACTACCGACGTTTCATAAAAGAATTTTGTAACAAGGCACGTCCATTACAAGAACTTCTGCAGGGAGACGCCAAATTTTACTGGGATGAGACAAAAGAATGAGCTTTCCGAGCACTTAAGGAGGCTCTAACTTCCGCACCAGTGCTAGCCTTGTATGACGAGAATGCAGAAACGGAACTTCACACAGACGCCAGTGGCTATGGGATTGGTGCAGTGCTTGTACAAGTTCAGGAAGGTGCCGAAAAAGTGATAGCCTATGCGTCAAGAGTACTTTCAAAGTCCGAGATAAACTACTCTACAACTGAAAAAGAATGTTTTGTGTCCTAGCCTCGTCGCCGCTTTTGTGTCTCGTGTCCGTCGTAGGTGTCGGTGGCCGAGTGGAATGAGACCGACACAGGAATAAAGATAGCACGCTGGTGCAGGTACGGAGGGGAGCAGCCAGAAACTATAAACACTAGAGTAAATTAGAAGAGATATATATTGCACAGAATGTATACAATACTTAACTTTTACATAGTACTGCAGAATGTTGATACATAGTTGAGCTAGAGTCCTGCCTAGTGCCTAACTGATAGCCAAGTCTTCACTGGTGCCTATCGGATTCCGAAGTCTTTACTGGTTCCTAACTCAGTCCCAAGTGAACGATGTCGTTCAGTGGTAGCCACGAGCGGAGTTGCAGGAGAGGGCGCTCGTGGCTGTCGTCGTAAGAACGCCGCGCCGTGCGTGCATGGCGGCGCGCGGCGAAAGTAGGTGGCGCGCACTTTGGACTTGTGCGACACCACAGAATGTCTCGCGGTTATCTGGGCTATCAAGTTCCGGCCGTATTTATTCGGCAAACCATTCACCGTCGTGACAGACCACCATTCTTTGTGTTGGCTGACTAGCTTGAAGGATCCATCAGGTCGACTAGCAAGATGGGCACTAAGACTCCAAGAGTACGATGTCACAGTGGTATTCAAGAACGGTCGCAAACACAAGGATGCCGACTGCCTTTCGAGGAATCCATTAGTGGAACACAACAGCATTAATGAAATTTCAGCTCTCACTGAATTAGATGACGTTACAGCTGAACAGAGGGAAGATCCAGTACTATTAAAAACGATAGAGGCCTTGGATAAAGGAGAACCGACCAATGGAGAGTTCCAACTTATAAACGGAACATTGTACAAGAGCAACTACGATCCATTAGCCCCAAATGGCTGCTTGTTGTTCCAGCTCATCTCCAGCCAGCTATTCTCAAATATTTCCATGATGCTCCAATATCCGGTCATCTGGGATTCGTGAAGACCCTAGACAGAATAAAACGCAGGTATTACTGGAAAGGTCTCTACCGATCTGTCAAGCACTATGTGAGTCACTGTAAAGAGTGCCAGCGACGGAACCATGTGCTGCAATTACCTCCAGGGCATCTCGTACCGATTCCGCCGGCAGCAGCTCCATTCCACCGTGTTGGAATCGATCTTTTAGGGAGGTTCCCGAAGTCGACAACCGGTAACCGTTGGATAATAGTCTGCACTCACTACCTCACACGCTACGCTGTCACCAAACCTGTGCCGACTGCAGAAGCTCCAGAGATCGCAAAATTCCTTGTAGAAGACATTATTTTGAAGCATGGAGCACCACGTGTCATGATATCTGATCGTGGAAAAGTATTCCAGTCAAAACTAGTATCATAGGTAATGTCACTGTGCAACATTGTCCACAGAATGACAACTGCATACCATCCTCAGACAAATGGTCTTACGGAACGTTTTAACAAAACGTTAGCCGAAATGCTGTCGATGTACGTCGATGTTGAGCAGAAGGATTGGGATACAATTCTGCCAGTCGTGACATTTGCTTACAATACCGCAAGACAAGACACCACAGGCTTCACACCGTTTTTTCTGCTCCATGGCCGTGAAGCTGAGACGACAATGGATACACTGTTCCCGTTCCAACCGGACGACACTCAGGATGACTATGTTAAACAGCTCATCACCAGGGTCGAAGAAGCAAGATAGCTGGCTCGCATCCGGACACTGGACGCCCAGGAGAAGGACCGTCAGCGGTATAACGACAAGCACCGACCTGTTGTGTACAGCCCAGGAGATCTGGTATGGATTTTTACCCCTGTACGGAAGATTGGACTGTCAGAAAAGTTATTGAAGCGATACTTTGGTCCGTATCGTGTCATACGCCGCCTGTCAGACGTCACATACGAAGTTGAGGATTATGAGCCGTCGTCGAAACGTCAAAAACGAAGAGACATTGTTCACGTCCTGCGCATGAAGCCTTACTACGATCCTGAAGAGTAGGTAGACGACAATGGCTCCTTGTTCAAGGACTTTAAGGACGGTAATGTTCCTGATGAAGCCACGACAGGAATGTCTGTCGTCGAGAATCGCGGAGAAGGGAAGGATTCTCTTGAACTGTCATACAGAGGACCCATGACACGGTCAAGATCCAGGACATTGCAGCTGGCTCCAGAGGGATCATAACAGCGGGTCGCTTTTTCTCCAGGAGAGGGAGCAATGCCGCGAGAGACGACGAACACCAACCTCCGGCGTGGTGCAGGGGATAGCGTCACGGACTGCGGAGCAGAAGGTCGCCGGTTCAATCCCGCCCACCGGCAAAAGTTTATTTCTTTGTAATTTACAATTCCAGAAGGTTCTACATCTTTCTTATGTTCACTTGTAAATTCTAGTTGTTTCTTATGTTAACTGTTCTTCTAATTTCTGGTAAATTTTGTCTGTGTATAAATAGCAGAGCACCCTGCCTGAGAGGCAGTCAGTGCTGCGTGTATGTTGAGTCCTTGTCTGGCTGCCCGCCTGAGCACGTCGCTCTCCGGGCAGTGCAAGCAAGTGCTTCTTCGCGAGCTTCGCTAGCGGCGGCTGCTTCCTTATTAATCGCTGTTTAGGAAACTGTAAGTTATGGCTGAATTTAACGATAGGGAAGAAAGGGAGAATAATGTTCAGGTCGACTTTAATAAGAATTTCCCACGACCATATGCTTTTGAGATCCATCGATGGTTAGAGGAGGATTTGAATTTGCCGGAAAATGAAGTTTTAGGCGTTCAACTGGACACGATCATGAACTGCTTGTTTTTGAAAATCAGAACCCCGGAATTATGTAATACTTTGGTAGAAATGAATGACGGTACCCGTAAATTTAGACATTTAAATGGTCAAATCAGTGACGTTTATTTATCTCACGCAGGCTTTGGTCTCCGTACTGTTAGGATATTTAACTTGCCATTTGAAACTCGGCTAGAAACTATCAGTCGGTATTTGAAACCATACGGAAAAGTGATACAAATTACAAAGGAGAAGTGGTCATCCGCGTACCGTTACCAAGTAGATAATGGTATCAGGTCTGTTAAAATGGTAGTACATAAACATATCCCTTCATTCATGATAATTGCTGGGCACCGTGCTTTTATTACATACGACGGCCAGCCGCAGACATGTTCATTTTGTCATTCGACCGACCACTTGAGACAACAGTGTCCGCGGCGCAGGCGCCCTGCGCAACTGCCGGCAGAGAGGCAGGGGGGCGGCGAGGCCGCTGCGTCGTCGTACGCCACGGTGGCGTCACGTTTGGTTCCCGCGCGTCGCGGAGCAGACACTTTGGTGGCCGCGCCCGTAGACGTTATGGATACTACTCCAGCCATATCCCAAGCAGACGTATCAGAAGACCCTGTATCAGGAAATGTCCTTGAAACCGTTCGTGATTCAGAAACAGAGACTTTAGTTGACCGTCTGTCTGCCTCGAACGTCGAAGTCCCTGTGGCATCTGACACTATCGCCATATCGACCCCTTGGTACGAGGAAGTCGTAGACGAAACTGTAGCCATGCAACCTGCCGCAACTGCGAAAGTTACACAGACTATACCCGAGATAGAAGGTAGCGCAGGATTAGAACCCGCGCCACCTGTCTGTGACAGGCCAGCAGTACATATGGAAGAGTCCCTGCCTGTAGTTACACAGCAAGCTGAGGAACCATTAGTGTCTGATGTGACCGCGCAGGTTTCAGACACTGCGAGGGAGTCACAACCGGTATCAGAAACTGTCGTACAGTCCGCTGTGTCCCCAGTTGCAGTCGCGTCACTCTCCGGATGGAGCGACCGTCAGGCGACACAGGTAGTTGCGCCCCAAGAGTTAGAACCGAAATCGCGGCGGGACAGCTGCGTGGGCACGAGTGACGTGCACAGGTCTAGGAGCTCCGGGAGCTCGGGCAGTCGCGACGGCCGCCGCCGGGAGCGCAGCCCCTCCCTGGAGAGGGCGCTGGCGCCCCGCCACCAGTACGGGACCAGGCAGAGGCAGAAGGCTGCGGGTTCTGATCCCGGCCACCGGCAGGGCGACCCCGGGCGAGTTGCGGGGGAGGGCGGGGTCGACGCCGCCCGCCGCCAGCTGCAGGAGGTGCTGAGCGAGGCGATGGCGGACATGGCGCGGGACGCGCCCTCGGGGTACGAGGCGGCGCCGCAGCCGATAAAGCGCAAGTCCGACGACTCGTACGAGAAGCGCACTCGCCCGCCGCACCAGTTCTACCGGTCGGAATCGCAGTCACAAGAGGGACACACAGAGCGTGCCTCGTCGACGACGGATTTACACATGGACACGGAAGTAGGGCCTACACACCCGAACTGGTTGACTGACAGGTCAGGGGAACATGAAGACGTGGCCGGGACTCAAACCCCTGTTTAGAGTATACAATCCCAATTGACATTATGGTAGCGCATTTGCCATCAGTAGTCGCTACCATAAATATCAATAGATTCGAGTCAAATGCAAAATTTATAGCCTTGGTCGAATTCGTAAACAGTATTAAAGCAGACATCGTCTTTGTGCAAGAAGTTGTGCCGAATTTGATCAGTTCTGTGCCAGGTTATCAAGTTATTTTAAATTACGACCCTGAAAGTTCTCGTGGGACCGCCATTTTAGTCAAACTCGATTATGATATTTCAAATGTTGCGACAATCCCTAACGGACGAGGTATAGCGTGCACAATTAACAACATCAGATACGTTAACGTGTATGCCCCGTCGGGTGGTGAAGGTAAGCCGTTGAGAAGAGTATTTTTTAGTAGCGATATCTGCCATCTGTTGTACGACCGTCACCTTCCAGTTGTGCTGGGTGGCGATTTTAATTGCGTATTGGAAGCTCAGGATCAGGAACCGCAGCCTAACAAATGCTTAGAACTTCAAACTTTGGTGACGGAGTTGAAGGTGACGGATTCCTGGAGACACCTGTACCCGCGTGCTCCAGGATTTACATACTTTTATGCCACTGGCCGTAGTCGTATAGACAGGATATATATTTCTTCCGACAAAAAGAATTGCATAGTCGATGCAAAGGTCCATCCAATCGTTTTCTCTGACCATTGTGCGTACGTTTGCAAATTTCACTCCTTGCTAGAGACGAGAGCCCGATCGCGGTGTCACTGGAAACTGAATACCCGTCACCTGCAGGACAGCACTCTGGAACCGGCGATCACTGGCGTGTGGCGGCGGGTTCTGAGCCAGCGCGCCCAGTACAACTCGGCGTTGTCATGGTGGTTGTCATGGAGTTAGGGAAGCCAGCTCTGCGGAAACGCTCAAAGCGTTCAGTGCTAAAGCCCAACATTGGAGGAAGAACACAGTGGCCTTTTACGAACAGTGTTTGCAAGACGTTATCGAAATGCCAACAGACGACCCAGCGCTTAGACTGGCGCGAATCAAACAGATAAAGAGCCGCCTACTGGAAATGAAGCAGTCGCGTTTGTACGGGTCCGTAGTTCGGAGTCAGGCGCAGGACGTGGGGCAGTTGGCGGACGAAGCGCCCTCCGTGTTCCACTTGCTGCGAGAGCGCAGGCGCGCGGCGCGGAGGCACATAGCGGAGCTGGAGGCGGCCGACGGCGGCCGGCTGCGCGCGCAGGCCGACATCCTGTCCGAGGCGCAGCGCCACTTTGCCCAACTGTTCGCCGAGAAGGACGCGGACGCAGACGCTGTCGCAGACCTCTTGCAAGAAGTGCCGCACATCTTAACACCCACTGACCGACGTCATTTAAATGCCCCCTTCACCGCAGCAGAAATCCTGGACGTACTAAAAACATGTGCCAAGCACAGGTCGCCAGGGACAGACGGAATGCCACCGGAATTTTATCTTACATTTTGGGGTATAATTGGTGAGACTGTAGCTGAAATTTTTAATGACATTTTACAGGGAGTACCGGTTCCGAAATCCTTTTTAGAAGGCGTTATTACCCTTGCCCCGAAGACCAGAGTCAGTAGTAAATTATCAAGTCTGCGCCCTATTACGCTTCTTAACGGGGATCACAAACTTTTTACAAAGTGTGTCGCAACGAGGTTAAAATGTGTTATGTCTAAAATTATTAGTGACTTTCAGTTTTGCGCGGTACCACGCAGAACAATACATGATGCGGTGTCAACATACAGGGACGTAATTGCATTTACCACCGTGCAAAAAATACCTTTCGGAATCTTATCTATAGATTTTGCCACCGCATTCGATAGGGTTAGCCATTTGTATCTCCGGCGTGTGTTACAGAAATTTGGATTCGGTATCAACTTTGTCAGAATGATCCACAATCTGTTCATTGGTTCGACCTCCCGTGTTTGTATTAATGGCACTTTAACGGAGCGTGTTCCCATACGGTGTTCCGTGAAACAAGGCTGCCCATTGGCGATGTCGTTATTTGCTATTTCCCTTGACCCGCTCTTACGTAAACTGCACAGGTCTTGCGTCGGAATACAAATCGGACAAACAAAACAGGTTTGTCGCGCATACGCCGACGACCTGGGACTTCTGGTGTCTCGGCCGGCCGACGTGGACATCATACGCGACAGTCTCACGAAGTACGAGCGGGCGTCGGAAGCGACGGTCAACACCCGCAAAACCGTTTTTCTCCCGATCTACAATGCCGATCGCAACTATAGGCGGCCTTGGTTTACTGTAAAACTGGAACACAAGATTTTGGGCGTTCGACTGCAAGCCAATTTAATGAAATCGGCCGTATCGAACTGGCGCACGGTATTGTACGGTATAAGGGCAATGTCGCATTTAAATTCCACACGCAACTTATCTTTAAAGCAACGGGTCACCGTCATCAATGTGTTCTTGCTGAGCAAAGCTTGGTATATTGCTCAGGTTTTTCACTTACCTAAAGAACTCGGACGAGCGATTACGCAGGCTGCGTATTGGTTGCTGTGGCGGGGCCACATCTTTAAAGTTGCGTACGCGACCTGCACGCTACCGCGCGAGAAGGGGGGACTCGGACTGACGCACTTTGCGACAAAAGCGGCCGCTCTGCTGATTCGTCGGACGAGTCGGACGATCGAGGAACACCCGTCGGGTCCCACGGCGGTCGTGTTCGGCAGATTTCGGCCGTCATCGGAAACAGCACCTGTAGACCCTTCCGCCATCCCGTTCCGGCTGCGCTACATCCGGGAGTTCTTCGTGCAAAAGAGTTACTTGGACGCCGAAGACCTGGAGCCCCGCTCGCGGACAGTCGAGACCGTGTACCGCGCTCTGCTGGGACGCCCGCTCGCGAACAAGATGGAAGCCCGTCACCCGACGGCTGCGTGGAGGGCCGTGTGGACCACCGTGCACGCGCCTTTCCTGCAGACGGACGTCAGCAGCCTGTGGTACCGCGCGGTCAACCGGATGCTGCCCACGCACGACCGGATGGAGCGGATAGGGCTGCGCGCGACCAGCCGCTGCAGCCACTGCGGCCTGGAGGACTCGCTGGAGCACAGGTTCGCGTGCGCGCGCCACCGCCCCGTCTGGGGCGCCGCGGCGCGCATGCTCGCCCTCGTCAACAGGAGCGTCGCCAGCGCGTTCGACGCCCGCACAGCCCTCGTCCCGGACTTCATGCCGTTTCCCTCCGCCAAGAGGGCGGCCACAACCTGGATTGTGGCACACACCGTATACGCCATCCTCCATTTACAAATCGACCAGGTTTATCTCTATTTAGTTCATCTGAAGTCTGAACATCAGAGAGTCAAAACACGCAAAGACTATCGATCAACATTCGCAAACTTTTTGAATGTCGCAATTCAGTATGCATTTGACAATTTACTCTAAGATGGGACACACAGTTTTGATCTAAGCATCAAACAAGGAAATGGAAAACGTAAAAACACTATGGTAATTCGCAACATAGAAAATTAGGTAACAGCCTTGGTATTTCCTTTTCATTTGAGAAAGAAGTTATTTCACTTTTCCATTGTTTTAACCTGTGTGTGGTCTCGTTAGGAGCCGCACCAGCGGAATGTTGTTTTGTTAGTATTTCATTTGTTTTGCTGGTCATTCCTCCTTTTCTCGTTTTTTCACTTTATTATTAATTTTTGGTGGAAGAAAAAGCATGTAGATCGTGAATGTTGTCAGAGGAGCCGCTCGAGTAGCGGCGATGCGGGGCGTGCAGGGGCAGCGCGGCAGGGCGTGCTGGCCACAGACTGCCGTTTTAGTTAACATTTCAACTGTTTTAAAATTGTGTGTTTTCGCCAGGAGCCGTACCGGCGGAATGTTATTTTGTAGTTTTCTTTTGTTGTGCTGGTCATTCCTCGTTTTCTGTTTGACATTATTATTCCTTATTGGAGCAGGAAAAGAAAGGGGGAAAAACTGCTGTTAAAAAAAAAAAAAAAAAAAAAAAAAAAGAGAAAATTGAGTCTCCAGATTTTTTTCTTTTCAGTTTCTTTTCCCATTCTTTCATGACCTTATGGAGATCGATGAAGAGTAATGGGGAAAGGTCATCCTGACAGACGTCGGTTTTAATGAGGAAAGGTTGGGAGAATTCTTCGCCGAATTTGACTTTGGCAGTTGTAACGGTTAGAGTTTGATGGATGAGTCATCGTGTATTCCGGTCAAGATTACTTTCTTCGAGTATACTAAAGAGGTATTTTCTATCGATGGATTATTATTATTATTATTATTATTATTATTATGTTCATGATATGAAGACCAGTTTGACGACGTACCAAATATTTCCGGGGCTCACACGAACGGAGGCGTCATCTGAAGACAAGCTGTGTAAGCCACGCGTGTCCCTTCTTCTAACGGCCGCCTCTTCACGTAGCAGCTCGCTCTAGAAGCGGCGAGCTGCGCAGAATCACAATGAGGCGCTATTGTTCCGTTTGTCAAGTGCCGCCCACATTCGCGACGCACTGCCGCCAGCCGCCAGAACCGGCATCGTGAGCCTCATGGACTGTAACAACCAGTCCCTAGAAACTTGCTGGATACGTATCAACCGCATTCAAGAATAGTCATACAACGCTGAAATACTTGTAATTTAAGATTATTTGCTTGATTATTTTTATTTATCCATGTCTTTTACCTTGCATGATGTATCAATATCAAGGAAGAATGCAATTCCAGGGATCCTAAGGCCGAGGCTATCCTTAACTGGGCGCAGCATCTCCTTAATTTTCCTAGGTGGTCGGAAAATCGATCTTATACCTTCTCTCCCCAGAACTCTGCCTATTTTACTCAATGTGGTTCCACAGAAAGGCAGGAAAGCCGTCGGTTGTCCATCACTTGGATCTTCAGTATTATCCCGTTTCCTTTTCTTTGAAAACGCTGTTTTTATATCACGTGCACCATAGCCATTCTTACGGAACACATACTTGAGATGATGAATTTCGGATTCCAAATGGTCCTCGTCAGAAACAGTTTTTGCTCTGTATATTAACTTGTTTAGAACTGCTCTCTTCTGAACTGGGTGGTGGAAACTCTGTGCGCTGAGATACAAATTCGTGTGCGTTGGTTTGCGGTATACAGAGTGGCCGAGACACCCATCGGTTCCGTTGTGTTAAAACATCTAGGAAAGGCAGCCTTCCTTCTTTCTCCAACTCGACAGTAAACTGGATGCTACAGTGGATACCATTCATGTGCTCCACGAAGTGCTCGAGTTCTTCGAAGCCATGTGGCCACAGCATGAAAATGTCATCGACATAACGAAAAAATGAAGAAGGACGAAGAGGAGATGAATTTAATACACGTTCTTCAAAGTTCTCCATAAAATGTTTGCCATTGCTGGAGACAACGGGGAACCCATAGCCATCCCATCTATCATTTCATAAAATTTACCGCCATACAAGACGTAGGTGGTCATTATCACAAGGCGGAACAGCTTTACTGTTTCTGGAGGAAAATTCTCTGCCGAGAGTTTCAATGTGTCCTCAATAGGAACTTTTGTGAACAGTGATACCACATCAAGGCTAATTAAAATATCATTTGGTCCGACGTGAATCTGTTTGGTTTTCTCTATGAACATCTGAGGGTTTTTAATGTGATGTTCACAGTGTCCAACTATTGGAGTAATTAACCTGGTTAGGTACTTGGCTAACTTATGAGAACGGATGGCAGAGACGATAGGTCTCAAAGGGATACCTTCTTTATGGACCTTAGGTAACCGTAAAGCCTGGGAGGTCTTTGAGCACGAGCTCTGCAATTTTTCATTTCATCTTCTGGTATTTCAGAATTCTTTAGTAGCTCCAACATTTTTGTCCTGTATGAGAGTGTTGGGTCCATTTTTAGGCATCTGTATGTGCTGTCTTCCAATAATGATGATATTTTACTATGGTACTCAGTTGCATTGACAACTACTGTGGCATTTCCCTTGTCAGCTGGAAGAACAACGAGATCTTCATCTTTCTGCAGTGCACGGAGCCCCTGTCTTTCTACTCTGCTGATATTAGATTTTGGAGGCTTGGCTGAAGCTAAAATGCGACTGGTGGTAAGTCTTACCTCATCGGCGTCTTCTTGTGGGAGGTGTCGCACCGCCTGTTCCACTCCACTGATGAACTCCACAATCGGTGTACTGCGTGGTGCAGGAGCGAAATTCAATCCTTCGTTTAGGTTCTTGTCCGACAGGTTGATGACGGTGCGTGCCATTCCATGAGATGACACCGATTTCTGTGAGTCTGCAAGCCGCTCAAATTTCCGTACTCGTTTGGTCGATGTATTGCACTGATGAGCTCTTTGATTGGCTGCCGTCGTCATATCGACCCAATCCCAGTCGAGAGGTGTAAGAATAGAGGACAACAAAACATGACACTTATATAAAGATCGTGCATTAGTATTCCGTTCGTACCTTGCCAAGCTGGTCCTTCGTAAAATATTATCCACTCCTGGAGATTTTATATGATGTTTCACCACAGCAAAGGTTGGTACAATGTCCTTATCTCGACAGAGTTGCTAAAATGCAAGATTACTCAGCAACTGTGCGTATTTGGTGCGCATCTTCTCCAGTTGACGAACCATAGTGGAATGTTATATGAGTACGAAGTCTTTCATGGCAACACTTCTGTATAAAACTTTCTCGGACTTCTTGCCGCGTCAGTTCTTGATAAAATTTCAAGCTTTCGAAGATATCCTTTATCTTCTTCGTCAGGAGCCGAATGTTTTTTGTCTGACTCAAACAATGACAAGAAATAAATTTTTAGATATCATGCGATTTCTTTTCCTCGACATCAAATATTTGCATCAATAATATAAAGATGCACACAAATTTGGTTTGTCATCTAAAAATTGGGGACTATTCGCAGGGTATTTCATTGCCTGGTTCAAATTCACTGATTTACTGACTGTGGATGGACAGTTATATCCTACGAAATTCCGATATCCATCCATTAAGTACGTAAGCGGCAAACCCGAAAAGTACGCCATAAAGTGTAGGTTGTTCACCGACGTTAAAGTTACATGTTATGTAAATGGTTTTTGTTATTTAGGGAAAGACAATATGAAGACAATGGGTACTAGGCTTGGAACGTTACTTACGAAAGATGAAAAATGTTCCAACAGACAGCTACATCACTTCTCTTACGCTACGAAAATTGGCGAGATAATAGCATTTTTGTTAGTTTGGACAGCGTCTAAGCGAAGTGCGAGCTTCTGTGAGAAAAGAACATGATGTAGTTCAGGTCTTGTTTATAAAGTTGATGACATGACTAACATCTTACCAACGAAAGCACCTGCCACACCATGTCTGGATAACACTCTGGATCCGGCTACGATGAACGCTCGCATACTGTACAAATTCTTAACTTGTTCTACCATCGCGAGAGCGGCTTTTAATAATGAAAGTTGTAGATTTAGTAGCAATGGCCAGCAATTCTTGTCATCAGAGTAGTCTAGGAAACATTATTTACTTGTAACAGGATAAATCCATAAGTAGTGAATAGCTATGCAATATTATAACAGTAACAACTACTATTATATCATGTATAACGTGAATATTCAAGTTGTATGCAATTTAAACAATCCAAATATGTTGTTAATATGTTTCTGTGGCGTAACACAAAAACAAAGTGATCATATTGAAATAAGAATGTCCCCCATTCAATTTGAAAAACAGTAAAATCATTATTAATGATATAAATACAATATATATCGTTACATTTCCGAAAATGAAGATGTTTAAATTCTTTTACCAGTCTTATTGGTAAATTAACCTCAATCGGCATTCTATCGGTTAAATCTAAGTGAGGAGACCTAGACTTTGAGAATCCAACAAGGCTTCCAAAGTGCTTTGTTGACACCTTGGGTCCATGGCTTTGTGTGGTCTGCACCACAGTCGAAGTGCATCGCAAGCTTCTTACTAATTGAAATCTGGACTTATCGGGGCAAGCCATGGTTTTCCTATGGTTCAACAGGGCCAAGAAGAGGCATTGTAAGCAAAGTAGAACTTTTGGCAAAGGCACTTAAGTCAGTTGCCTGTTGCTATAGCCCGATTTACACCAAATTGCACGCTAATGTTCCGTTCCGCCGATCTTCCAGAGCCTCTGAAAGTCAATAGCCCAACGTACACCGAAGAGTTCCGGGCAATCTACACGCCAGGCGAGCCGGAGGTAAATATAACAGGACAACAACAACAACAGCTTGCTTATGCGGAGCTCTTTTTGCATATGGCTCCAGCACGCTGAACACCAGCATATTCCTACGCCAGGTTGCCATTGGTGGGCCGTCTCAAGGCTACTCCAGTTAGCTACAGACGTTCTATCCATCGTGGACGCCTTACCAACAGGACGACTCCATCCTTCCGACGGCGTCTGACAGAAGAAAGACTACACCAGCGGGCATAGTTCCTGTGCGTTTAGTCTTAGACTTGTCATTCAGTCAAGTAATGATGTTAAACCCTTTTGGACTTTGTATGAAATTCGCCACTATTTACTTCATGTCCTAATGGACTTTTGCGGTTATTTCAAGCAGTCTATCTTGTCTGTTAGCACTGACAGCTGTTTGCAAACGCCGCTCTTCTCTGTATAAAGTGCAAGCCGTTAGTGGCGAGACATAATACCTGTAATTTGGTGTGTTCGACACACTCTTGACTCTACTGATTCCAGAATACTGAATTCCCTAACGGTGTCCGAAATAGAATCTCCCATACGTCTACCTCAAAAAACCATTTCGCATTCGAAGTCTGTTAATTCCTGTTGAGCGGTCAAACGTCGAAAACCGTTGCACATGACAACACAATTTACTTTATGCGTTTGTTGGAATGAATCAAGGTGAAAGTTGAATATTTGTGTTCAACCGGGGTTCGAACACGGGTTTCCTGTTTACTTGGCAATCGCGGTGACAACTACGTCACTGTAGACACAGTGATCATTATGGCTGGGCAGATTGCCCAAGAACCCCTTCCTGACGAACGCAAGTCCGAAAAAAATTACTTGCTAGGTGACGTTTGTCACTTTGCGCTACAGTGTTGCTCCGTAAATGTTACCTATGCTCGGATGTAGCAACGCACAAAACAACCTCCACAAATGTTGTTAATATCGTGTTTTAACATGGGTCAGTTTCGGAAGGGGCGGCCAAGAATGAATGGGTGGCAAAAGGGGAAACTCTCTCGACAGCAAATTTTAAGTGACCATCTACTGCACTGCAGCAGAAGAAGCGTTCTGTAAGCCTCAATTCAACCCCATGTTCAAATTTAACCACACGTGATGTACTACGTATCTTGCGAAATGGCTGTCAACTATCTATAGCAGTAGTAAAATCTTGATCGACTCGTTCACGGCGTTTAAGGCTTACATCTATGACCAACTCAGATACAGCGCTAAAAGCAATCTGTAATTTCTCGGTGCGATTGGTTACTGGAAAATATCACTCAAACTGGCTAGTGTTTACATGAGCTGCCGTGTTACGAATCAACCAGTAGTCCTGCTTGGTGCTTGGTTACAGGTTATTAACGCCACGAACAGAGTCGAATCGAAAAAAGAATCATAGAATGAAAAATAATTCAATATTATTCAGAAAAAGACGGAGCATCGGAACTTAAAAAATTTAGTTAAATAAGTTAATTTAACAAAACCAACAGTATAAGTAATTTTGGTTTAATGAACGATGAAGTTCGACCCCTGACCTTTGGTACAACTCGATTTATTTTACAATGCGTTATGGAACTATATGTATGTTTGCCTGAGGAACGTTACACATTGATCCGTTTAGCGTAAATCATACGAAGCTCAACCAATGTAAGTTGAGCCATGTCTATATGTGACGTTTAGCCTGCCATTCCCACATTATGAATTTTGCTTTGAAAAATTAAAATTCAGTGGTATCTGTATTAATGAATGCAGTGAAGTTAAGAATGTGTTTTTTAATATTTTTAACCGAAAAGTTATTATTTGTAATATCAATTTTTTTCTTGCACAAGAGACATGCCGATAAATGACGTCCACGTCATGCACAACTTGTGGTACTGTTAGTGGAAATCCCATCTAACACCGAAAGTCTGTATCACATCGGATGAGGAATAATAGTTTTTAACTGTCCTTGGGCCAAAAACCGCAGAAAAACCATATAACAGTTCGGTTCTTTAGTTGTCCTTAGTGCCCAAAACCGCAGGAAAACCATGTAATGGTACTGCTTTTAATTGTTCTTAGGCAAAAAACGCTAGAAAATGCTCGCAATGGCTCGGTTTTAACTGTCATTGCCACAAAAATCTCAGGAAAAGCACGTAATATAAAATCGGTTAACTATCACGGGACGTGATCAAATCATGTTCTACGTACTGTCCACCGTTTTCCGATACAAGTTGAAACCGATAAACAGCATGCTCCACAACAGACTTCAGTATGTCAGAGGTCACAGTGTATGTTGCGTAATCGATACCTTCAATTCAGCCAAATTTGCATGTGACCACTGAACGCTTTTCAGGTAGCTCCACAAACGGAAGTCACAAGGATTTAAAAAAAAAAAAAAAATCTTTGTAAGTCTATGGGACGTAACTACTGAGGTTATTAGTCCATAGGCTTACAAACCATGTAAAGTAACTTAAATTAACATATGGGCAACACACACCCATGTCCGAAGGAGTACTCGAAACTCCGACGGTGAGCAACGGCGAGGACCGCAAAAAGGCACCTCGGAGCGCTCGGCCATTCCAACATTACGTTGACGACCAGGCTATAGAAATATGACGGCAAGTAATTCTGTCGTTTAGGAAATGACTGTTGAGACATTGCTTCACTGGCTCTGCAATTTGCGGAGGTCCTCCATTGTGCATGAAAATGATACTATCAAGACATATGTTCAAAAGTTTCTAAACGAATTGGACCAAACTTGTATGGTCATCAGTCCCTAGGCTTACAAACTACTTAAACTAACACTGGCGACGAGACACACACCCATGCCAGTGGGAGGACCTGACCCTCCGGCGGGAACGACCGCCCAGTCCATAGCACGATGCCTTAGACCACGTGGCCATTCTGCGTGGCTACTATCCTGCTATCCACGCTGTTGAAGGCTTGGTTTGACATCGTTGCATATAAATTTTTTATTACCGTTAGCAGTGACGGTACAGGTAACTAGAGTCATCACCTTTATAAGAAAAAAAATGGGCACTGCGATAAAGGATTCTGAGAACCCACACCTTCGAAGAATATGCGACCTGATATTGCATTACTCACATCCTGCAATTTTCGGTAATCACATAGCGAACATGACTGTTATTCTCAATTTGAAACTAATTACTTAGTCTTAAGGTTGAAATAGGCTTCATCTGTTCGACAAAATTTTCCATGGCCAGTCATTGACTTAGATACGTGCAAGAAATTGTAGAGCGAACGTGCGTCTCGCTGGTTGGTCAGTAGCAAGCAACTCCTGCAAATGCGTAATTTTATACGGATATCAATGCTAAAATATTGCGTTGAATTTTATGTACCGTGCTTGTTTCATTTCTAATGATCGGGCAATGCAGTCTTGCATATCATTGTACGTCTCTTGCCCTAACGCTATGGCCACATCTCCTACAAAGGCCGAAGGGAGCCACCGCACCCGGCTGTGTATCATGCGCACGTCTCTTGATTTGCATCGTTTGCCGCTTACAGCGCCGTCTCTTGATAAAGTTAGAAACTATTTTGTTCTTTCACTTTAGTGCATGCCATTGCATTTCCCCACTTCATTATGTATATTCTGTTCAAATCTGCAGTCAATCTGCCACGCGGTTCTTTTGTATACAATTTTGAAACTGGGACTTTGAAACGTGTCCATAAAAAATATTTTTGTAAGAAAATGTCTAATATTGTGCCTCCTGTTTTGTGTCGAGTAACTTGCAGCTCGCGCAGAGAGAGTGGGACGTGGTTCAGCTCGCTTAGAGAGCGGTTGAGTTGTGTGTATGGCTCCGATGTAGAGCAGAGGCTGCTGTGCCAACAAGTTGATTTGATTGTATTTCGAATATATACTGTATTTTTTATTACTATCACCGCTGGAATGAAGGTAATTGTATTTGATGTCATTAGGAAAAAGTTGTATTATGTAGGTAATGTAATGGTGATTATTAATAATAAGTAACAAAGTTGACCTTTCTTTCCTGTTTCATTTACGTAGTTAGAAGATTTACCTATTTCCTTCATTTGATAATTAGTTATTAGTGGATTTGAAGTGCAGTACTGATTCTGATAACATGCAAAACTGCAGTTAATTGATTATGATACTGAATTTTGATAATCAGGTACTGATCTGCATAAAATTCTCGCAGTCAAACATTAAGAAAGTGGTTTGTGGTTTTTTATTATCTTTTTCGCAGTCAAATATTTTGAGTATAGTCAGTGTCTGTTTCATGTGGTGACTTGCCACAATTGTTTTATTAAAAGATCCGTTGCGCACATAACCAGTTTAATGCACTGTTTCTTATTCAACACCATATACATCAATATTAGGGCCTTAATTAATCCAAATTACTGTGTTAATGAACAATTTGTTGTCTGATTTAACGATAGGTTCAACATCAAACTACACGCACGCAGCTTTTAACTTATGGACACCCTGTTTAGATTAGATTAATACTTGTTCTATAGATCATAATGATGTGCAACGTGTCATGTCTATACATGACCATCAATATTTTAAGTATTTTAGTCTTTTTTTAATTTTTTAATTTTTATTTTTTAAGTTTTATCTAAACATTCATTTACATTGTAGGAGTTGCCATCAGAAATTCCTTTAATTTGTTTTTAAATACTAGTTGGCTATCAGTCAGACTTTTGATGCTACTTGGTAAGTGACCGAAGACATTCGTCGCAGCATAATTCACCCCTTTCTGTGCCAAAGTCAGAATAATAGTGAATATCATCCTTTCTACTAGGATTGTAGCTATGCACACTGCTATTACTTTTGAATCGGGTCGATTGTTAATGACAAATTTCATGATTGAATATATATATTGTGAAGCTACAGTGAAGATCCCTAGCTCCTTAAATAAATGTCTGCAGGATGATCTTGGGTGGGCTCCAGCAATTATTCTGATTACGGTACATGCTTTTGTGCAGTGATTTTTTTTATTCAATGTTGAATTGTCCGAATATGATTCCATATGAAAGCAGTGAATTAAAATAGGCATAGTAAGCTAATTTACTGAGATGTATATCACCAAATTTTGCAATAACCCTGATAGCATAAAGAGCTGAGCTCAAACGTTTCAACAGATCTTCAATGTGTTTCTTCCAATTCAATCCTTTGTCAATGCAAACACCTATTTTGAATATTCTACCTTAGCTACAAATTTATGTTCAAAATCTAAATTTATTAATGTTGTCATGCCGTTTACTGTATGAAACTGTATATACTGGGTTTTTTCAAAGTTTAATGGAAGTCCATTTGTACAGAACCACTTAATAACTTTCTGAAAGATATTATTTAAAATTTCATCAGTTAATTTCTGTTTGTCAGGTGCGATAGCTATACGTGTATCATCATCAAAATGAAGTAGCTTAATATCTTCGTGAATGTAGAATGGCAAGTCATTCATATACGAGACGCGTCCAGAAAGTAAGTTCCGTTTCAATTTACCTCCGCTGCAGCGATGCGATTGCAGTTTCGCACATGCGCTGTAGACGATGTGTATCAAGGAGGAGAACGTGCGCCATTTGGAGATCGTTGTCAGATACATACGCCTTGTTGTGCTTGTTTGAAATGTCGGCGTTGATTGAAAATCCCGCCGCCTGTGAAATCAGGTCGGTGATTTGGTTTCTGAATGCGGGGAAAGTGAAACCAAGTGAGATTTATCGGCAAATTTGAGATTTTTACGAACCAAAGTCGATGAGTGATTCGATGGTGAGAAGATGGGTCCGACAGTTTCAGTGACGGGCGTAGTGATGTGCACAATGAAGAATGAAGTGGGCGTCCACCTTTGGTTACAGA
Source organism: Locusta migratoria (assembly GCA_026315105.1). NCBI lineage: Eukaryota > Metazoa > Arthropoda > Insecta > Orthoptera > Acrididae > Locusta > Locusta migratoria. Next base: position 887,822,055 of record CM048744.1, read on the forward strand.
AGAACTGGTTCACGCGATTGATGACAAGATCCAGGATAGCCGTAGGTTTACAATTAGTGCTCTCGCTATGGACTTCCCCCAAATTTCACGATAACTGAGGTTTCCAACTGGTTGAAGAAACAGGTGGCAGATTTCTATGAAGAAGGTATACAAAACCTGGTGCCACGCTATGACAAATGCCTGCAAAATTTCGGCAGTTATGTGGAAAAGTAGTTTAAGAGTTGTAGAATTTTGTGCAATTAAAATTTGTTCTGTGTATGTGTACAATTTCATTTTATTACTAAACGGAACTTACTTTCTGGACGCGCCTCGTATATTAAGAACAGCAAAGGACCCAATACCGCCGGCCGCGGTGGCCGGGGGGACTGAGGCGCTCCAGTCACGGTCTGCACGGCCACTACGGTCGGGGGTTCGAATCCCTCTCGGGCAAGGATATTTGTGCCGTCCTAGTTCGTAAGTAGTTCATATGTAGTTTGTAAGTTTAGGGACTGATGACCCCGTAGTTAAGTCCCATAGACTATAAAAACATTTGAAACATTTTTTTTTTTTTTGGACCAAATACCAACTATTTTGTGACCCCATTTTTGATGACTCCCCAGTCAGGGGAATTAATTGTTTCATTTATATCATGTGAACTACTTATTTCAAAGTTTTGCGCTGTTCCAGTTAAATATGATTTAAACCATTTGTGCAGTGTGCCACCCATACCACAACACTTAAGCTGATGTAGAAGAATCCCATGATTTACACACTCCGAAACCTTTGAGAGATCACAAAAAATCCCAACTGGTGATGTTCGTTTCAGATGAATCACAGGGGAACAAATGACCGCTTTGCCACTGCACCACTGCGTTTCTACACAGCTGCTGTCACGCAAATTGATAGTTGAGCGATCTGAGGCGATTTCACTAACAGAGTTGTCAGCCGCTTACGGTCCGAGGCGCTCACAAATCACGGGACTTACGCATTGCTGCGCGCGAGATTTCATCTGCGGTTTGCCCACACCTCGTCGGCCCAAAATGGAGAGGCAGGTAGGCAGGGCCCATGGCGTGAAAGCGACCCCACACCCCAGACATTTACACGACGTCTGCTGCTGAGACTCGCGCCCGGAAACTGGTCCTCGTCTCGCTACTGCTCGGGTGGTCCTGTCCTACGCGATATCTGATTCTTGTTCTTTGAGCATACCATTTATCTTCTTGTTATTCCACAGGCTTTCCCGGCGATCTGATGACATTATTGAGGTTTCGGCTATTTTGCCGGATATCTCCGTCGTACTCGCACAGTATTTCGATAAAATACGTTAATATTCTTTGTCAGTCCTACAATGGTAGAAACGCTTCGTTTCTCCGCCGCTAAATGTAGCTTCCTGCAATTATTTTCCGACACAGATTTAGTTTGTTGTGGTCTTCAGTCCGCAGACTGGTTTGATGCAGCTCTCCACGCTACCCAGTCCTGTGCAAGTCTCTTTATCTGAGAATAAATTCGGCAACGTACATCCTTTTGAATCTCCCTCTACGATTTTTACCCCACACACTTCCCTCTAAGTTCACGCCAGCCGCGGTGGCCGAGCGGGCTGCGGCGCGACAGTCACAGTCTGCACGGCTGCTACGATCGGGGGTTCGAATCCCCCCTCGGGCATGGATATTTGTGCCGTCCTTAGTATAAGGTAGTTCATAAGTAGTTTGTACGTTTAGGGACTGATAACCACGTAGTTAAGTCCCATAAGCTCTATAAACATTTGAACATTTGCTAAGTTCACGATTCCTTGACGTCTCAGAATGTGTCCCACCAAACTATCCCCCCTCTTATTCTGGGTATGCCAGAGACTCCTTTCCTCCCCAATTCGGTTAAGCACCTCCTTATTAGTTACGTGATCTACCCATCTAATTTCCATTATTCGTCTGTAGCACCACAGTTCAGAAGCTTCTATTACCTTTTTGTCTGAATTCCTTATCGTCCACGTCTCACTCCCATCTACATCTACATCTACATACATACTCCGAAATTCACCGTAAGGTGCGTGGCGGAGGGTACACTGTACCACTACTAGGCATTTCCTTTCCTATTCCACTCCCAAATTGAACGAGGAAAAAAAGAATGCCTATATGCCTCCGTACGAGCCCTAATTTCTCTTATCTTGTCTTTGTGATCTTTACGCGAAATGTAAGTAGGCGGCAGCAAGATCGTACTACACTCAGCTTCAAATTCCGGCCCTCTAAATTTACTTAACAGAAATTCACAAAAAGAACGTCGTCTTTCTTCCAGCGATCCCCAATTGAGTTGCTGGAGCAATTCCGTGACACTCGCGCATTGGTCGAACCTACCGGTAACAAATCTAGCTGCTCGCCTCTGAACCGCCTCTATGTCTTCCTTCAAACCGATCTGCTGCGGGTCCCAAATACTTGAGCAATACTCAAGACGTGGTCGTACAAGCGTTTTATACGCAGTCTCCTTTACAGGTGAAGTACATCTTCCCAAAATTCTCCCAATAAACCGAAGTCGGCTGTCTGCCTTACTCACAACTGTCCTCACATGCTCGTTCCATTTCATATCGCTCTGCAATGTTACGCCTAGATATTTGAACGACGCGACCGCATCAAGAAGCTCACTACTGATGCTGTATTCGAACATTATAGGATTGTTTTTTCTACTCATGCGAATCACCTTACATTTTTCTACATTGAGAGCTAGCTGCCATTCTTCGCACCAACTAGAAATTTTGTCTAAGTCAACCTGTATGCTATTACAGTCAGTTACAGACGACACCCTCCCATACACCACAGCATCATCAGCAAACAGCCGCAAATTACAACTTACTCTGTCCATCAGATCATTTATATAGATAGAAAATAATAGCGGTCCTATCACACTCCCCTGGGGCACGCCTGACGATACACTCGTCTCTGATGAACACTCGCCGTCGAGAACAACGTACTGCGTTCTATTACTTAGGAAGTCTTCCAGCCAGTCACAAATCTGTGAACCTATTCCATAAGCTCGTATCTTCGTTAGCAGTCTGCAGTGTGGCACCGTGTCGAACGCCTTTTTGAAGTCGAGAAAAACACAATCCGCCTGTTGCCCTTCGTCCATGGCTCATAAGATGTCATGTGAGAAAAGGGCAAGCTGAGTTTCACATGAACGATGTTTCCTAAACCCGTGCTGATTCATGGAAAGAAGCTTTTCCGTTTCAAGGAAATTTATTTTATTCGTACTGAGAATATGCTCCAAAATTCTACATGAAACCGATGTCAACGATATTGGCCTGTAATTGTATGGGTCAGTTCTCTTTCCTTTCGTATACACGGGAGTCACCTGAGCTTTTTTCCAATCACTAGGAACTTTGCGCTGAATTAAAGATTCGCTATAAATGCAAGCTAAGTAGGGGGCCAATGCCGCAGAATAGTCTTTGTAAAATCGAACTGGTATTCTATCCGGACCGGCAGACTTCTTCGTATTTAGCTCTCTCAGCTGCTTCTCTACACCGGAAATACCTATTGCTATGTCCCCCATTTCGGAATTAGTACGTTGATCAAATGATGGTATATTTGTGCGGTCCTCCTGCGTGAAAGATTTCTTAAAGGTTAAATTTAGAACTTCAGCTTTCCGTTTGCTTTCTTCTATTACTGTCCCGGAATGATCAACTAGTGACTGGACAGTGGGCTTTGACCCGCTTATCGATTTTACATAGGACCAGAATTTTTTCGGATTCTCGGAAAGATCTTTTGCTAAAGTTTCACGCATCGATCTTTTTATAGACGCACGAATCTCTACTAACTTTTGCCTGTCATCATTTGCGTGTTCTTTTTTGAATCTAGAGTGCAACAGCCTTTGCTTTCTCAGCAGCTTTCTAACATTATTATTATACCACGGTGGATCTTTTCCATCCTTAATCGTCTTTACTGGCACATATTTCTCTAACCCTTCATTAACAATGCATTTAAATTTAGTCCACAAGTCCTCTACATCCATAGTCCCAGAATTAAAAGATGCCCATTCATTTTCTAAGTGCGATCGTAACATTTGCTTGTCGGCTTTTCCCAACAAAAACACGCTTCTAGCATTCTTGACTGGTTTATGAACTTTGGTCACCATCGACGCTATGACGATATCATGATCACTAATTCCTGTCTCTACACAGACATCGTTAATAAGGTCAGGCCTGTTTGTGGCTATAAGGTCTAGAATATTTCCATTGTGCGTGGGTTGCCGGTTTAACTGCTCAAGACAGTTACAATGCTACACTCCAGACAAATGCTTTCAGAAAGGACTTCATAACACTTAAACTAATACTCTATGTCATCAAATTTCGCTTATTCAGAAACGCTGTTCATCCCATAGCCATTCTGCATTTTATTTCTTTACTTCGGCCAAATGGAGTAGTCGAGCGGTCTAAAGCGTCTCGCTGCGGAGCGCGCGGTTGCTCGCCGTGGAGGTTCGAGTCCTCCCTGGGGCATGTGTGTGTGTGTGTGTTGTCCACAGGTTAGTTTACCTAGGTTTAAGTAGTTTGTAAGCTACGGACTGATGACCACGCAGTTTGGTCCGATAGATTTACTAACATTTGAACATTTTTTTCGGCCATCAAAAGTTATTTTGCTACCCAAATATCAAAACTCATCTACTACTTTTATTGTCTCATTACCTAATCTAATTCTTCGGCATCGCCTGACTTTCTGACACAACATTCCATTATCCTTGTTTTACTCTTGTTGATATTCATCTGTCCATTCCATTCAGTTGCTCTTCCAAATCCTTTGCGGTCTCTGACAGAATTACTATGTCATCGGCGAACCGCAATGTTTTTATTTCTTCTCCCTGAACTTTAATTTCCTCTCCAGGATTTTGTATATTTTATAATTTCGTGAGTAGGTGTAATAAAATTGAAGCATTGCTGAAAAACATTTCTTCAAATAACTACAAAGTTTGGACAAAATAATATGAAAGTCTAACGTAGACACAATATTTATTCAGTTGATATGGTGTCTGTTCTGACTAGCCTGCCGCGGTGGCCGAGCGGTGTGCGGCGCGCCAGTCACGTTCTGCACGGCCACTACGGTCGGAGGTAGAATTCCCCCCTTTGGCATGGATATTTGTGCCGTCCTTAGTATTAGCTACTTCATAAGTAGTTTGGAAGTTTATGGACTTTTGACCCCGTAGTTAAATCCCATAAGCTCTACAAACATTTGAACATTTTTAGTTCTGACTGAAACAAGACAGGTGAAATGGTACGATATGCGTGACACTTGCTTTCCATTTAACTTTTTAATCTGTCAGATGCTCGGTATGGCCCTTTGCTTCTTACCAAAGTACGATGGTGCATCGTAAATTTCTGATTATCATCCGCCAATTATTATACCATATTCATGGAAGCTTGTGACATGTTCGTTTAAGAGAGTTTTGGGAATCGCCTGCATATTGAGATATCGGCTGTTGTAGAAATAATAAAACCCTTCTGTGACGTAGGAAAGAAATTTTCAGTCGCTTGTTTCTAACTGACGGGGCCACGGGCTATAGTCAGCTGTGAAGGTGAAACTTTGATTTGATTTGATTTATTTATTTATTGAGACTTCTGAAAAGTCATCCTCCCAGATTACCGTGCCAAGGGTCAAACCATCGATGGTAGATACTATAGGAATTTTCTGAACAAAAAACGCGAAGCTCTGATAAGAACGCCGCTTTATGTTTCCTAGGGTGTTCGTTTTCTGGCTGACAATGCACTAGGTCAGGCATTTCGAGTTTCTTCAGTAGAAACAGATAATATGTTGCGTGGGTGATGATTTAAGACCAGATATGACTTTACTAATAAAGTGGACAAAATCTCCAGACATTTACAATTAAGATATTAACGTCGAAAAGAAAGGAAATGTATTAATAGAGGTTGAGAACAAATACCAATAAATCAATAAAAATGGACTGTCAGAAGGAAGCTGATAAGATAAAGCATGGGTAACAAATAAACGGTGTAACACATAGATGAAAGTACAGTACAGTAATATTCAGGATGAGACAGGAACAGGGTAGAAAGTCTTTCAAATAAAACACATATGAAGTTCATGCAAATAATGCGAAGAAATAGAAACAGAAATGATCGGAGGAAGTACTGACCAAATACTGAAAGTAAAAACAACCTTCGGTGAAATTAACACTAAAGTTGGAACGAGTGCAGTGTGGAGTCCCACCGTTTAAACTTGTAACGCAAGAACACAGTGACCAACGCCACTGTCTGAGTGTGTAAACACGATGAGATAAATGACAGCGGATAGTATGAGAAATATGTATAACCTATATGTATATACAGGGTGTTTCACTAAGTGTGTTTGCCTCTGTAACTTATAAAATAATAGGTGACGGGAAATTTTAATGCTGTAGGTCAACACAAGAAATGTTACACTTTCTGCGGAGCTATGAACATAGTTTATTGTATCATTTTCTAAAGAGTTACAGCACAAAGATATAATGTTTTAAATGGAACAATAGTTTTTCTATCGTGCATTGGATTCGTTGAAACCAGCTGCCTCCAAATTAATTTAAACTACTTTCCTATCACAGTTTGGGAGCTACAACCCTTCAAAGTTTAGGGGGCGGAGGCTACGACAGCGTAGCTGATTGGCTGGTGGTCATGAGACAGTGGGCCGTGCCCCAGGGGATAGCCACTCGGCCAGACAGCTACGTTATCGCAGCTTCCGCCCCCGGAACTTTGAAGGGTTGTAGCTCTCAAACTACCAGTGATAGGAATGTAGTTTAAATTGATTTGGACGCAGATGGTTTAAACGAATCCAATACACGATAGAAAAAACTATTGTTCCATTTAAAAAAATTATATCTCTGTGGTGTAACTCTTTGGGAAATGATACAATAAACTATGTTCATAGTTCCGCAGAAAGTGTAACATTTTTTGTGTTGACCTACAGCATTAAAATTTCCCATCACCTATTATTTTATAAGTTACAGAGGCAAACACACTTAGTGAAACATCCTATATATCGCGTGTAAATTGGTTAGTTATCTTGTGTAAGTAAATTATGTAAATGGCTAATGTTTAAACGATTTCATATTGTACTGAGAAACAAAAGTAAAGCATTGTAGTCGGCACATTGGCTTAGCGAGGGCAATGTTCGTAGCATATTTGCGTGGAACAGTGTTATCGCTGTTGTTGAGCTCTCGAGGTGAACGCTAGAAAAGTTGGAAAGCAACAGCAAACTCTAATAGTGCGGTTTTACGACGCGTTGGTACGAGCAGCAGTTTGCAAATGGGCACTGGCAAATAATTAACAGGACACAGCGTAAAAACTTCAAGAAGAATAATGTCAAGAGGAATGCTGTGGGCCCAATGGTTAAACAATATTTCGTCGCCAAAGAAGATACCATTTTTGCCAATCATTATAAAGTGCCAGAAACAATCACCAGCCACACTACACCACCGCTGCAAAGTAAGATCTAAGCAGTTAAACGACTTTAGATCTGTAATGCTAAGCCAACGTTTACTTTTGCAAAGTGTCTATAGCGAACTTGTGTGAAATTAATCAGTGTCGATAAAATCATGCACCCGCGGCACTATCCGAACAGGTTCCTATTCCATTACTTTTAGTATTCCGAGGCTCAACCTGAACAATAAAAGTTGTTCACGTAAATCTAACTAAAATCAGTTGTATTCCAAAAAATTTTAATGCTCGAATAATAATTAGTACTGCTGCAAAAACTCAAAGCACAGTTAATAACAACTGCAGATCATTGACTGCTATACTACTAAGCAGTGAATATTAATTTTGTGTTTAGTATTCAATTCACGTGTACTATAAGACGCCCTCCAATATTTGGTTAATGAGTTAAACTGAATAATTCAATTATACGCTAGAAATGTTTGATGGCAGATCAAGTTATATGGAACAATAATCCATGCCATAATATTACTTCTCAAATTAGTATTTAATCCAATTAGTTAAGGAAAGTTAATTGCACAAGTCTTAGTAAACAACTCAATCAGTCAACTAATCATTGCAGGCACAATTCAATTACAACGATTTTAATTGTTGTTATGTTGTTATGGTCTTCAGTCCGGAGACTGGTTTGATGCAGCTCTCCACCCTACTCTATCCTGAGCAAGCCTTTTCATCTCCTCATAAGAAAGACAAGCCACATCCACTTGAATCTACTTACTATACGCGGCTCTTGGTCTCCCTATGTGATTTTTACCCCACACACTTCCCTACAATGCTAAATTTACGATTCCTCGATGTCTAAGAATGTGTCCTACCAAGCGATCCCTTCTTTTAGTCAGGGTATACCAAAAATTCCTTTTCTCCCCAATTCTGTTCAGTACCTCTTCATTAGTTATGCGAACTACCCACCTAATCTTCAGCATTCTTCTGTAGCACCACATTTCAAAAGCCTCTATCCTCTTCCTGTCCACACTGCTTATCGTCCATGTTTCACTCCCGTACAAGGCAACACTCCACACATATGCCTTCAGGAAGCACTTCCTTACACATAAATTAATAATCGATGTTAGCAAATTTCTCTTTTTCAAAAATCCTTTTCTTCCCATTGCCATTCTGCATTTTATATCCTCTGTACTGTAACCATCGCATGTTATTTTACTACCCAAGTAACAAAAATCATCTACCACCTTCATTGTTTCGTTACCTAATCTAATTCCTTCAGCATCACCTTATTTTCTAAGACCGCATTACATTATTTTTGTTTTGCTCTTGTTAATGTTCATTTTATACGCTCTCTTCAACACAGTGTCCATTCCGTTCAACACCTCTTCCAGGTCCTTTGCTGTATCTGTCAGAATTACAATGTCATCAGCAAAACGCAATGTTTTTATTTCTTCCCCCTGAACTTTAATCCCTATTCCAAATTTTTCCTTGCTTTCCTTCACCGCCTGCTATATGTACAAATTGAATAACATCGGAGAAAGGCTACAACCCTGTCTTACTCCCTTCCCAACTGATGCTTCCCTTTCATGCCCTTCGAGTCTAATAACTGCGGTCTGGCTTTTGTACAAGTTGTAAATAACTCTCCTTTCCCTCTATTTTACCCCTGCTGACTTCAGAATTTGAAAGAGTGTATTCCAGTAAACATTGTCAAACGCTTTCTCCAAATCTACAAAAGCTAAAACTGTAGGTTTGCCTTTCCTTAATCTATCTTCTAAGATAAGACGTAAAGTGAGTATTGCCTCCCGGGTTCCTACGTTCCTCCTGAATCCAAACTGATCTTCCCCGAGGTCAGCTTCTACCAGCTTTCCATTCTCCTGTAGATAATTCGTGTTAAAATTTTGCAACCATGACTTATCAAACTGATGGTTCTGTAATTTTCACACCTGTCTGCGCCTGATTTCTTTGGAATGGGGATTATTACATTTTTCTTAAAGGCTGAGGATATTTCGTCTGTCTCATACATCCTACACACCAGTTCAAATAGTTTTGTCGTGGTTGGCTCTCCCAGATACTTTAGTAGCTCTGAGGGTATGTCATCTACTCCTGGGGCCTTGTTCCGACCTAGGTCTTTCAGGGCTCTGTCAAATTCATCTCTCAGTATAGTATCTCCTATTTCATCTTGATCTACTTCCTCTTCCCTTCCTACAACATCGTCTCTAAGTTCATTTCCTTTGCAGAGTTGCTCTATGTACTCTTTCCACCTTTCAGCTTTCCCTTCTTTGCTGAGAACTGGTTTCCCATCTGAGTTCTTGATATTCGTAGAGTTGCTTTTCTTGTCCCCAAATGTATCTTTAATTTTCCTGTAGGCGGTGTCTACTTTTCCCCTTCTTATAAATTCTTCTACATATTTACATTTGGCTTCTAGCCACTCCTGATTAGCCATTTTGCACTTCATGTCAATCTCATTTCTTATTCGTCTGTATTCCATTTTGCCTGTTTCATTTACTGCATTTTTATATTTTCTCCTATCATCAATTAAATTTAGTATTTCCTGTGATATCCAAGGATTTTTTGCAGGCCTTGGCTTTCTACCTATTTTGTCCTCTGCTGCCTTCACTATTTCATCTCTCAATGCTACCCACTCCTCTTCTACTGTTTTATTTCTCCCTGTTTCTGTCAATTGATGCATTAATCTCCTTCTGAATTTCTCCAGAACTTCACGTTCCTTCAATTCAATTACAACAATTTTAATTATTACTGATAATCACGATATAATAATGTGGCTTAGCAAGCATTACGGTGTTTCTTGGACTTGACGTAGAATTGTTCCATGCATGCTCATTCTTAAAAACTTTATATTCATTAGAGGGATTTGTGATAATTGTTTCCACTGCATAAGTAATCTAAGTTTACTGATTTGTTATTGCTCTGTGTTTCCTGCTGCTGTGACGTGAGCGTTTAACCTGTATTCTGTGACCGCGTTGTTCCAAATTAACCAATCGGTGATTATTGCTATTAGACAGTACATTTTATTAATTAAATTTGTTACTCGGACATCGAGCTGGCGACCGTATACATTTAATTATTCAAAATTGGTGCGGTTTTCTCCCAGGTTTATTAAGTCTAAGACAATTGTGCAAGATTTCGCTCACCAAACGAGCGTTATTGCGAATTAAATCACGAAGTGTCGTTTGTGTGTGTAACCTCCACTACGTTATTGGTTTCGTCTCTGACAGCCTCATCCGAGAAATTAATTCATTAGTCATACGGATCCATCTGAAGTCTAATCACTCGCGATTGTCTGTAGCGTAGGCCGGTAAGGTTACAAACTCGCTGGAAATAGATACGTGGAAAAAACACGTTTAAGGTCTCTATAAATCAGATGATTTGTCTGATGACGTGACAGAAGAAGAAACTAGAATCGATATCTAAGACACAAGCAATCGAATATTATGTTTTAAAATAATTCTGTTAGACGAGATGGAAGGAAGTAGAAAGGATAGATAACATTCCATACCTGCTAACGGAACGAAGAAAAATCAGAACACGTTCACAGAGTTTGTCGACCTGGAAAACCATTCGACAAAGTAAAATGATACAAATTATTCAAAATTCTGCCTTCAAACGTTTGTAATTCTATCGGACCAAACTGCGTGGTCATCACTCCGTGGCTTACAAACTACTTAAGCCTAGGTAAGCTAACCTACGGACAAACACCCATGCCCCATGGAGGACTCGAACCTCCACGGCGAGCCACCGCGCGCTCCGCAGCGAGACGCTTTAGACCTCTCGGCTACTCCACCGCGGCTCCAGGCAGGTGTTCTACATAACACTGCTGCAGTAATTCTTCCCATCTACGAATGTAGACAGTCTCATGAAACCAGTAAAAATAACTATGACATTCAGCACAAAGTATAGTAATTACCTGACAATTACCATTATATTCTGAGTGTGAATCACGGTAATTATTTCTCACGTTAATGGCTGCCCAAGAAAATCATATTAACGAACGGCTTCTTACTCTTAGTATAAGATGTAAAAGGTCGGTGTATATGAGAACTGTATCATTAGCATTCCATTTGTACACTTCGTATGAATGTAGCCTGTACAGTATACACCTCTTTGAGTTCCGTTGGAACGTAATGTGATTGCGAGAGCAAAAGCAGTTCCGTATTCCGTCTTGGATGTATTGTGCCCTTCACTTAATGCCTTAGCGAACTGCGGTTAATGGTACTGATTAATTCAGACACATTGAGCTGCGACCTTGTCAAACTGTGACCCATTTGGAGGCGTGCAGGTACCCACTAATGACACAGTTGTCAAAATCCATCAGCCGGAGAGGTCGTGAGGTAAACATTAGAAAGTCTCTGGTAGTCTTGGACGGACGCAGTGTTCGTTTTAGCGGAGCAGATTTCTCTGATGAAGAGGAAGCGACGATACATTGCTGTAATCACATCTTTGAAAGACGATCCTGGAGAAACAATGATTGCGACTAGGGAAGCTACGAAGATATCGATAATGATTAATGATTCATTGGATCCTTTTACATGAATGGGGAGCTACGATGCTTCTTTCTGGAAGAGTGAACCGATTTCAGGTGATTCTAGAGCAGTGATTCCCAAAGTGGTCTATATAGACACCCACGTTTCTATTAAAACCTGCAAGGGGTTCACGTCAGCGGAAAAATAATTTGGGGGTCTATGCACTGTAGATGGCGATCCACAATAGTGGCTCACATTTTGGAAGATCGCAACCAAAATTCAGAAAGCTTAAGCGTGATCCTTTGTATGTCACTGTTCGCTTCACTGGATAAGCGATATAGTGGAGGAATTCTGTATATTCGGTCTCCTGCCGTTGGCCCATAGTCAGATTTTATTTATTTATTTATTTTTGGGACAGGGGGGAGGCATATTAGACAAATGTGACGATGGGATTTTTCGCAGTTTTCCAATTTGTCACAAACTGTGAGGATGATGATGTTTCAACATATGTTCAACATTTAAATGTCCTTCACACAATGAGGAGAGGTTTGAGGCTGTTTTGAGTACGTAAATATCGCATTGGATATCAATATATATTGTGATGTGGAAGAGACGCGCACTTCAAGAAGAACTCATAGGAATAAGCACTAATGAAAAACGTAAGGTCCAGTTTACAAATGAATATTAGCAATTCGTCTCCAGAGAAACATACCTGTTACTTATCATTTATTATCGACTATCGCAAGAACGTTTTTTATAGCATTCTCAAGGTCATATCTGTGAAAAGAGGTTTCAGTACTGTTGCCAATTATTCTTACAAAAAGAAGAACACACTGGAAATCACCGAAAGAGGAGATTTACGATTAAACCTAACGAAACGGAAATCAAACATTGATCATTTACTAAAAAAGCATCAGACACATGCCTCCCATTAAAAGACTATATGTATCAGTTTTGTTGAAAATACATTTGTGTCATTTAAATTTTGGTTGTTTGTATAGTCTATGGGACTTAACTACGGGGTCATCAGTCCCTAAACTTACAAACTATATTTATGAACTAACTAAGACTAAGGACGTCACAAATATCCATGCCCGAGGGGGGATTCGAACCCCCGACCGTAGTGGCCGTGCAGACCGTGACTGGAGCGCCTCAGTCCCCTCGGCCACGCGGCCGGCTGTCATTTAAATAAATCAATAAATTTATAATACTTAAAATATTAAAGTTATCAAAGTTAGTAGTACCATGTCAGGCGCCAAAAGACATTTCAAGTTAGGAATTCGTGAAGTATTAAGTACAGAAAAGGCAGGGGATCTACGCAGGGAAGAAATAGTTGGAAAGGAGTCAACGAGACAAAAAAAAGTTTTGGGATCCCTGCTGTAGAGCTATCTTCACTGCAGTGCTGAGAACTACGGGTGAATTAAAATTTTATTAAAACCGTAATATTTTTATTTTCAAAGGAACCACACTTTTTAGCAAGAGTAGGTCTACTTCCTTTAAATTCCCGTACGTTTACCCACCTACACTTTTTATACTCATGTTTCGCAACAAAGTTTTCTTTTACATTTCGCAACGATTACATGCAGCTGTATTCCTGTGGGAATGTGCACATGAATGTGAGAACTATCAGACATTGACGCCTATTACTGTTATAAGTCATTCATGGGTAAATTTCATTCATCCATTCTATGAGGGTAATATTGATTTATTCATTATATTACGCCAATGATGTCATAGAGTAATATGTTTCTCATGTGTAAAAATCCTTCTTAGAAATGCACCACACTTTATTATCATGGTGGCGACTATAAGACGCGCCGTTATACCAGGAAATATAAATTACAACGACCTGATGTGCCCGTATCAAAGTTTCTAGCACAATTGGCAGTCGTAAAGTAAGATCCCTAACTTTCACCCGCCATAGTTATTTCCATGGAGGTAAATAGTCGGGAGATGGCATGAGGTCACAAACTTGAAGCTGACTAAACCTAGTTCCACCTTTACTGTTTGTTCAAAACATTAGTTTTCTGCCGAGCTACCGTATAGAGTTGGCGAAGATCTGCAATTGATAATTCCTGTGTGCGGTATGTTTGTTGTCTATCCGTTTTGGCAGGACTAATAAGTTGAAAGGAACAACGTTCTATTCATGCCTGTGAGTCTTCTGAACAAACATGGCTGCCGACTGGCTTTAAACAGAAGTACAGCAGACCCCCATAGTGACATCTACATCTACATAGATACTCTGCAAATCACATTTAGTGCCTGGCAGAGTGTTCATTAACCACTTTCACAACCTTTCTCTATCGTTCCATTCCCTAATAGCGCGCGGGAAGTGAGAACACCTGAATAGTTCCGTTTTCAATCTGATTTCTCTTATTTTATTGGGATGGTCATGTCTCCCTATGTAGGTGAGTGCTACCAAAATATTTTCACATTCAGAAGGAAAAGACGGTGATTGAAATTTCGCAAATAGATCTCACCGCAACGAATAACGTCGTTCTTTTAATGATTTCCACCTCAAATCGTGCAACAATTCCGTGACGCTTTCCCCCCTGTAACGTGATAAAATAAAACAAGCTGCTCTTCACTGAACCTTCTCAATGTCTTCCGTCAGTCCCACCTGGTGAGGCTCCCACACTGGACAACAGTACTCCAGGAGAGGACGCACAAGTGTGATGTAAGCAGTCTCTTTGGTGGTGCTGTTGCGTCTTCGAAGCGTTCTGCCATTGAAACGTAACCTTCGGTTCGTCTTCCCCACAATATTTTCTATGTGTTCACTCCAGTCTAATTTGTTCCTAATTGTACCTCCTACGTATCTGGTAGAATTTATGACCTTAAGGTTTGACTGATTTATCGTGTAATTGAAGTTCAGTGTATTTCTTTTAGTGGTTATGTGTATTACTTCACAGTTTTCATTATTTAGTGTTAATTGCCAATTTTCGCACCATGTAAAAATTTTGTCTAAATCGCTTTGCAGTTGCTTTTGATCCTCTGTTGACTTCACTAACCGATAAACGAAAGCGTCATCCACGAACAGTCTAAGGGAGCTATTCAGTTTGGCTCCTAAATCGTATATAAACTCAAGGAAGAGTAGGGGATCTATAACGCTTCCCTGGGGAACGCCAGATATCACTTCTGTTTTACTCGATGACTTACCGTCAATTACTAAGAACTGTATCCTTTTTTATAGGAAATCATGAATCCAATTGAGCAATTGGGGCGATATTCCGTAAACACGCAATTTCATTAGAAGCCGCTTGTTACGTACAGTGTCAAAAAGCCTTACGGAAATCCAGATATATGGAATCGATTTGAGATCCCTTGTCACTTCATGGCACTTATCACTTCTTGTGAATAAAGGGAATCCGTGTTGACTATTGGGCAATATATCGTTCTCTTCTAGGTGGTTCATAATGTTCGAACAAAGTATATATTCCAAAATCCTACTGCAAACCGACGTCAATGAGATTGGCCTGTAATTTTGGGGGTCACTCCTATTGCCTTTGGAGTGACTTGGGCAACATTCCATCTTTGGGTGCGGATCTTTCACTGAGTGGTCGGTTGTATATGATAGCTAAGTATGGAGCTATTGCAAGAGCATACTCTGAGAGGAATCTAGTTGGTACACAATGTTTAGTGACTTAAGTTGTTTACTATTCCAGACACATTTACTTCTAAATTTCGCATGTTGGCATCTGTTCTTGGTTTGAACCTCCTTTTACCTCCATGGTTAGTCCCTGTTTATCATCACACTGGGTTTTGAAAATAAACTAAATGATTATTGTTAGCAACTATTTTCCTTTGATTTCTAAGACTAGATTATTACTAAAGAAAGGGAACTTCGAGATATTTTGGAAAATTTAGAAAGTGTTGAAATTTTCCCAGAGTGGGTGTCTTACCACATATTCCTGTTCCTATCATCCGTGGAGCAAAGTTAGGTTCCCTATTTAAAAACGGAAGAACACATCTTGGCCTACCTCTTGAATGTGAATTTGAACCTGGTTCTGTGAGAAAAGATTTCAATTAAAGGAAAGAGAGAATCAAATATTCACATCAAAAAAGAGTTACATAACAGTGGTTCCAAGGTCTTCAGAACACTGATGTTTAAAGTGTATTTTGCATAAATAATGCAGTTCCTTGGATTGTACTTTCGTTGCGTATATAGAGCCAGCCGTTGCATAGTATTACTCGTCCACAGTCACACAAACAAATGCCGCCGCCGTACGCTTTTAACAGTGTCTTCAGTGGTTCTTCATCTCCAATGTTGTGTTTCTCACTATGTGTGTTTTTTGAAGTCATTGTAGCCCAACGATTTTAACAGACTGCATATGTTTTATCGTCTTGCTCTGTATTATGTCATCAACAAACTTCTCTCAGCCAATTTTTTTAATAATTCATGTTTTTAACGTCTTGTCATTATTTGTTTTAAATCTTGAGGTTCATTTTTTACAAGCCACTCGGCTGAACAGCGGATAAAGAAGCTGCTGCCCGCCTACCGATGGTTTATTTATTGTTGGTATTAAAATAATAAATAAATAAAAACAATTTTAGTCACGGCGAGCGCGGCTTAGCTTTCTCACGTGATTATGGCGGCCAGGTGGACCGCAGAAATATTGTGTACAGATGTCAATATGATCCGGCTGGAAACCCGAGAAGAATGTCATCAGTCAATACGCTGGGAAACTCTACATAGCCACAACAATTATTTATTCAGATAGCAAGAAAATATATATATATATTTTACGCTTGTCACAAAATTTGCGATACCCGTTGAAACTAGAACACATTGAAAGACGACCGTCTGTCGTCTTCCATATATTTTTATAAAATTGTAATTTATTTGATGTCGCTAGATTAACATTTAGTTAAAACTAGAACCCACTCCTTTCAAGGCATGAGGAGTAGCATTTTTTATATTTTAAGCTATTAGTTTCTGAAATGTTAGTTAATATTGCAAGGATTTTCTTATTTCAATTATTTATTATTGTCCCTGTGACAATGAGTACTCGTTTTACTTTTAAGTGGATGTGCAAGAATCTAATGGCTGTCTGAATGTGGGTGGTAATAGCTTGCTTTGCATGGTTCTCTATGGCTCACAGTCGATAGTTAGACGTTACCAACTCCTGCTGATGATGTGACCAAAGAGATTCCTACACACTTTCTTTACAAGCTAGTCGACGAGCCTTCTCCAGGATGAGTCCACGTCCCCACCACCGCTGTGTCTTGGGTTTCGCAGTTTTGGGTAGTTTTTTCGCGCCTCCTGGCCGCTAGGTCTTTGTGCTTGACCCGCGTTGAGGGAAGGTTGTTTCTGCTCTTCTGCCTACGGAGATGGTAGCGATTCGTTTAACATGTTTATCTTAGACTCTTGAACTTAGATTCATTGTTTGGAATATTCCTTCCGATCGTGCGCAGAAATGTCTTCTAGTTTTTCAATCCTGTGATTTACAACAGATAAATGCGGTGATTGTGTTACTAGTTGCAGTTTGATAACGTCCTGGAATATTCAAACCTTTTGTGATTATGTGGCGGTGTACAAACTCTGTGTAAATTCTTTCTAGCTTTGTGGGGCCGAATTTCTAATAGACGATATGTTCATTTCTGTACAGTGCATGTGAAAGCTTTCTCATCGTTTCCTGCGGTGAGTGATATGTGTTACATGTGGTTGGTTCTTAGAACAAAGCCTTCAGCTTCCACTGTTGTATGTTCCATGCCCATAAGGCAAGTAACTATCCGTGTATCCTTCTGATTTCTACTAACATTTTGCGATCTTATCTCCCCGCCTAAAATAATGTTGCTGTTTCTTCTCTGAACTTGTAGTATGCACTCAGTCTTTGTCAGTAATTCTCTCCAATCCTTTTACAACCTCCTTTAATAGCTTGCTTATGAAAATCTATGTATTTCTAAGGGTTACATTCTGTAGTTTTCATTCTCACTTTTCCCATCTTTGTAATTTATTTCATTTTTCTGGTTTTGAGACTGAACTTCATCCGTCTCTATAATCGCCCCCTATCACGTGTAGCTGCATTTCATTCTTTTCCTTTTGTAATTCTAAACATTTCTATGGGTTGCATGCGGTAGTTAATTTTCTTTATTGTTCGGAAATTGAATTTATACATTTTTATCGGTTTTCGGAACCACGTGGGTCCGAACTCCGCTAGTCACCTGAATTCACGCCGCTTCTCATAAAACCAGTGCCTAGATAGTTTACTCTCACATTGAAACTTTTGTGTAATGAATCCGAGTTTAACCATTTCACCCTCAGTGGTGTGCGATCATGTAACGTATGTGGCCGTTAGCGTGTTTGATCGCGGTCTTATCTAGATGCAACTTAACTTTGCTATACTCACGCACCATCTCAAATCAGGTATGACAGACCAGAGCCATCTTCGCAGTATATTATGTTGTGTGGTACCTCCGGGTTTGCTGAATTTCGCCTGCATCGTTTCAGCACGTTGATTTTGGTGAGTTTCGCTGTTGCATTGCGTGTGTGAGAGCGAGTGAGTGTTGTTTGTAAATCTTCCTTCCCCCCCCCCCCCTCCCCAAGTAGCTTTAATTTCTGAGTAATATATGAAATTCGATGCTGGGCACCGTCAGTATTAGAACATGTACATGGGATGCTTTTTACTGTACTAATTCTAGTTTTCGAGCACTTTCTAACTTTTTAATTTTATATTGTTTTTCACCAGTGCTGAGAACAAGCTCAAATGAAATTTTTTATGTTTAAGTTCCATTGGGCCACAAATGTTTCTCTTAGCCACCTTTATGAAGTAACTTTAATTGTGGTGGCTTTTTTATTAATGCCTGTGTGTAATTTAGTGTGCGATGCTACGTCTATTGGCCACTGTATCGTTCACTTCCTTTTATTAGAGTAATTTGAACCAAGTCAGTTATCAGTGTGGGCCAGGAACAAGGTTTTGCAGCAGGGAGTAGACGGTAGTTCACAGGGACCTATTTGCTAGTTTTAATGCTAATATTAAGCTTTTTATGTAACAGTAAACTCTTCTCTGGGTACTTCCTATCATAATTAAGCTTTTATTACGTACAGTGGGCTACTTCTTTTAACATAAGCCATTGATTTCCCGTAAAATCGTCAGATTACTTATTACAGAATGCACAGAGACGGTGGCGTCTGCAGAATGCTCATCAAATCGAGATTGAGATCACTGAAGGCTTGCCTGCAGCCTCACTGCCACAACAACTTGACGCCGCCGCGGAGTGGCCGAGCGCATTAAGGCGCTATGCTCCGATTCGCGAGGCCGCTCCCCGTCGGGGGTTCGAATCATCCCCTCGGGTATGGAGGTAGTTCATAAGTAGTTTGTAAGTTTAGGGACTGATGACCCCATAGTTAAGTCCGGTAAGCTTAACAAACATTTGAACACCTTGATTTTTTGACATTTTAACTTTCATCGTTGTAAGTGGTAGGACCCCCTTTATGTTGCTGCACTTCTTGAAGCCTCTTTGTAATTGTTTGTGCCTTTAGAAGCATAACAAGTTTCCAGATCTTTTTTCCCCAGGGTGTACTAGTCAACATCGTTTGTCAGATGCTGCTTGAAATTTTGCTACAGCCTTTATGCTTTTAGGCGTGACTACAGAATGAAGTTAGGTTTAGATACTAACGAAAGTATAATCATTTGTAACAAGAAAAAAAAGTAAACTATGTAATGGATGGTTAGCAAATTAAAATAAGTGTTCCCTCGCCTAAAGGTGATGTTAGGCTCCAGTTGATGGTCGATGTTAGGAAGACCGCTGCATTAACAGAAACATCACATGACAATGCTTTAAAGCACCTTCTTTCGCTGAGAATAATACAGATTCGAACCCTTATTTAACATACATTGTAGTGGCATAAATGAATTTATTAAGTTAACTTAATTGGTAGCTCCCTCGATTTACTGCCAGCTATGACAAAGATTGACAGAACCTCCACCACTTCAGATGTCATATACTGTTTCTATCACATTCAGGAAGTTTCAAACAGTCGTTGCCTGTGACAAAGCCCGAGTAGCTCAAGGTCACCACAGAAACTCACAGTTGAGATGCATAGCAGCGTGGAAATTCGTATACGCGATATGAGGCGCATCTCAATATTTGTAACTCCTACCCTAATACTCGTAGACGATTCATTGCCTCTTTTCTCGCTTGGCTGAAGCGAATTAATACTTAATTATGTGAAGTAGTATTGACTGTTGTTGAAATTTGACCAGTTGTGTTTACGAAGTAATGAATCACAATTTTTTCAAAATGTTACTGGAATTTGGCCTCGTAAAATTAGCTAATGTGGCTTTGCCACACAGCTACTGCGAACGGCTGAAAGCAAGGGGAAACTACAGCCGTTACCTTTCCCGAGGACATGCAGCTCAACTGTATGAACATATGATGATGGCATCCTCTTGGGTAAAATATTCCGGAGGTAAAATAGTCCCCCAATCGGATCTCCGGGCGGGGACTACTCAGGAAGATGTTGTCACCAGGAAAGACAATACTGGCATTCTACGGGTCGGAGCGTGGAATGTTAGATCCCTTAATAGAGTAGGAAAATTAGAAAATTTGAAAAGGGAAATGGATAGGTTGAAGTTAGATATAGTGGGGATTAGTGAAGTTCGGTGGCAGGATGAACAGGATTTCTGGTCAGGTGAGTACAGGATTATAAATACAAAATCAATTGGGGGTATCACAGAAGTAGGATTGATAATGAATAAGAAAATAGGAATGCGGGTAAACTACTATGACCAGCACAGTTATCGCATTATCATTGTCAAGATAGATACGAAGCCAACATCGACAACAGTAGTACAGGTTTATATGCCAACTAGCTCTGCCGATGATGAGGAAATCGAAGAAATATATGAGGAGCTAAAGGAAATTATTCAGACAATTAAGGGAGAGAAAAACTTAATTGTTAGGGAGACTGGAATTCGGTAGTAGGACAAGGTTGCCGTTCTTATGTGGAGATGAAGAGGCTTGCTCAGGATAGGGTATTGTGGAGAGCTGCATCAAACCAGTCTCCGGACTGAAGACCACAACAACAACAACAACACCCTAATACGCGTGGACGATTCATTGCCTCTTTTCTCGCTTGGCTGAAGGGAATTAATACATAATTGACTGTGGTTGAAATTTGACCAGTTGTGTTTACGAAGTAATGAATCACAAATTTTTCAAAATGTTACTGGAATTTATTGGTACGTAATACGTATTTACTGCCTGATCCCTGTATTTCCATATAATCAGAGAAGTAGGAAGTCGTAGCAATGAAAGATGAAGTAATTAAACTTTAAGAGCTTACTTGAATTCTCTGATAGCGGCAGCAGATGAGCACATATTTATTGTTTCAGGATAACAATCTAAATAGCCAAAACAATAACGTTATTCCGTTACCCCGGCAACACAGTCGACCATGTCGCGCTTTACCTATACCTTTCGCGGCGGAACGTCGTCTAATATCTCCTTTAGATGTGAAAATGTCCACGTCATTTAAGCACTCTTAATGGTTCCGCGCACACTATTTTTGTTCAATACACATTTATGGCGAAGCACCTCTCGAATTACATAATTAACCATGTTGTATAGTTCATAAAGAAATGTGGTACTTCAATTTTTGTTTTCATGCACTTATATGACGCCATTACTTCCGTACTGCGTTGTTTTTATTTCCACTTCCAATAATATGGTCGACCTTGCAGTTCAACTCGTTTTACCGCTAGATGGCTCTCGCGGAATATTACTAAAGCGTTGTAAAGGGAAAGTATGGCCAGGCTGCCAGCGTCGGCCATGCTTGGCCTAGTCCGCTACTGATTACACGCTGACCGCCACAGCATCCCGAGCGCTAACAATATTTATCAGCAGAATTTGACAAAACTATTCCATGAAAAAATTTCATTTTTTCACATCTTATAGAGTAATATTTTCCCTCGATAATGATGTCATTCTCTTCGTTATTCTGTATAGTCACTGTGTTAAATATCAAATTAAGTTACTGCGCAAACTTTAAAAGAGTTAGCAGACGAAAATTCGCGTATGGTTGATTTTAGCACATACAAAGCTGCGGACGAAATGCAGGTAAAATATCTAAATTTTATTCAAGGTTGAAAGCAGAAAGATAACTCATTTCATTCTCGAGATATAGTGCGTTATATCCGACAGATTTGCGGCTCAACGAAATACTTGTCAGCCGTTTTTAACACAACAGTTTGGTTTATGGGTCCACATGGAAAGAGTTGAATTATAAATTCAGACAAACCTGTAGCCCTGCCCGGTATTCAAACAAACCGTGAACCTTTCCTCATCGGAGCAAACAAGTGGAATAACGGACAAGATTTTATTGAGTATTTTCATCCACTACACTACTCTTACCAAAAACAGAGAAATTAAAAGTGCCTATACAATACCAATTACATTTGCATGTCTAATATTTTTCATGCTTCAGTTCTTTGTTTCCTGCAATAATACACTATAAGCATGTACACGAATGAGAAAAGCTTGCTTCAGCAAGTGTGTATTAATTTCATGTCTATACGAGAATCTGTTAGTTTACTCAGTTGTAAGTCAAAATACTTGTGTGTTTTCAGCAATTATCTGCAGATAAAATAAACGACGCGTGAATAATTTGATCTCACGATATAATGCAGGAATTATCGTCACAGATTTATTGAAGTTACAAATCGGGTATATGCTGCGTGATCCAACGACAGTGATGCTTTGATCTATTAATTTTCATTACCGATTAGAACTACCACAGCACAGAACTGAGGGTCGCTTGTGGGCTTGTAGTATTCTCTGAAACTTTACGTCAGCTCGACGCCTCTTCCTGCGTTTTTGAATTCAGATGGAAATACTATGATGTTTATATCCCTTCTTGGCTGAAAAAAAGGAAAAAAAAAACATCCTAAAGCTAATCTCTGTGGCATTATTCAAACCCAAACATACGAATATTCACAATACTTCTTATGGCAAAGAAGCAACGTACAGGACCAATATGTTACATCCACTCACGAGCTGCAGAAGGCGACAAGCGGCGCGAAAAAGGGTGGCCATACTTTCCCTATACAGAGCTTTAGTGTGTACCTCTTGCAACGGATCGTCGTCTAATACCCACTTTTCATATGAAAAAAATTGGCTCACCTTGACTGTCCGTTCCACCCATCGGCTTTGACCAATTGCGTCATGTATTACGTCATTTTGTCATAGACGCGTTTCTATTCGTGTATTACTAGTTGCTGATTTTATTCTTAATGTGTCAGAGGTAATATTTATTAGAATGCTTTCTTTAATTTATGTATTTATGCGGTTCGTGTTGACCAATTGTATAAGAAACCATTTATTTCTTTACGTGTTTCGTTTTTGTGTAATAAAGTATTGTGTCAGAGGTAATATTTATTAGAATGCATTTATTTATGTACCTACGCGTTTTGTGTTGAACAATAATTACTACAGCGATAGGTAATACTTTAAAATATTTCATAACGACCCGAATGTGTTGCGTGTATGTTGAGTTCGTAATAAACGTGCTTTCAGTATAAGTGCTGTGTTTAGTTGCCTTCGAAGTCAAGCCTGCTTCCATTGCAACGCGACATTGTTTGGTGGAGGCGCCGGGTACACTGTGCAACAGCTGCATCACCGTGGCTCCGATTAGGCAACGTAAAAGCCGTCGCTTACACGGACTGGAACCGGAATACAAGGGATACACCGAGTACGTCCTTCCAAGAGTCCGTATCATCAGACGAACTATGGAAACGAAACCAGCAGTAAGCCAGCTACACATCAGGCACCCGTCGGTGTTCTCTGGAGACGCTGGACAGGACCCCAATAAATGGCTAAAAGGGTTCGACCGAGTCGCCAAGTACAACAGGTGGGATCATACGATGTGCTTGGCCAACGTTTACTTCTATCTGGATGGAACAGCCAAGCAATGGTTCGAGAACAACGAAGACAAGTTGAATGACTGGGAGACGTTCCAGGAGGAACTGAAGAAGACATTTGGTGACCGCCAGCGTCAAATCCACTCGGCGGAAGAACAATTGAAGAACCGGACCCAACGACATGGTGAGCCGACACAGTCGTACATACAGAATGTTTTGGCCCTGTGTAACATAGTGAATCCGAACATGACTGAGGCGGACAAAATCACGCACCTGATGAAGGGAATTGCAGAAGATATGTACCAAGCCCTTCTGATAAAGACGTCGCTACGACAGAAGAGTTCATCAAGTGGTGCCAGCGTATTGAAGAGATGCAACAAAGGAGGGTTGGACGCAAGAAGTATGACAGACTCCCAAATGTAGTCCCTAAGGCTGTTGTGGAAGACCAGCAGGACTTGGCTTCTCTCATACGACAAATCGTGAGAGAAGAATTACAACAGTGCATGGCAGCCGGGACTATTAGACCGAGCGAGCATCAGATTATGGCCATGGATGTGAGCCCTGTAAGTCACGAGGTAGCCGACGCCGCTGAAGACGAGGTATTTCAAACATTAGCTCCTATCTGCCCCGTCAATCGCACCCGACGTGAAGAATGGCGTCGCCCTGCTATGACTTACGCTGCAGCTGCCAAACGGTAGCCCATGAACCGACCGACGCGACCACAGCCAACTCCCCCGGTAAATATGACGCCCCGCAGAAGAACAGACGTCTGGAGGACAGAAGACAGCACACCACTGTGTTTCCACTGTGGACGCCCTGGACAGGTCGTACGCTACTGTAGAGAGAGGAGGCGAGTATTCGATGATTATTTTGCCGCAAGACGTCAGCCGTCGGAGCAGTTCTATCCAAGGCAGTCATCTGCTGGTGAGTTCAATCGACCTATGGGAAGAAGCCCATCGCCGTACCCTAGACGAGGTCGCTCCCCGACGCGCCGCAGCCGGTGTAAAAAACCGAAAAATTGATATACTTTTGTGATAGTTACACCGCATGAGTGTTATTAATATTTCTTTAAATAATTTCCTTTGACATTAATGCTTTTGTTAAGCGTCCGTGCCATCTATTGTATTTCCTTGTTGTATACTTCCTACTCCGTCTACATGAATTCCTCATAATTCCAAAACGCTGTCCATTTAAAAACTCATTCAGTATGGTAAAAACATAGGATCTGAGGCTTATTAGATCACGAGGCAGCCGATCGGAGTGACGCACCACGAATCAGTGTTCCACTCATAACTTCGATTTTTTATCACAATATATGGAATTATGAAATACAGAAAATGGCATGGGACCACTGCAAACACTCTTGTTGAAGTAGAAGTATACCGACACTCCCACGTTTCGTCCCCAGTTATATGTGAGTCGTGAAAGGATTCAACCTGATTTTGAATGAATTTAAGAAATTCATTCGAAGCGAACACCCGAAACTCGTGGTGCTTCGTAGTCAATTGCTTTCGCATCCATTCACACAACTTCTTAGGCTCAATGGCACGGTTTGGCCCAGGAGACTTCTCACAACGAGCATAGGAATATATTTCTCTAACTAGTCGAATATTTTCTTACAGAAGGGGTGGAAAAGATAGAAGACGTTCATGATGGCATGCTGCGTTGCCGCGGCATCACTCAGTAACTGACTGAAGTTTCCAAAGCTTCATTCGACCGATACGAATCCCTCTAACGCCATTTTTGTCTTACTCAGCTCTCGTATTCTGTCTTTCTGCATGTACCTTGTACTTCCCTGAATCATGATGTCGATTTCGTGAATCTGATATTTTTTCTTCGATACGGAAAGTTAGCGCACCAGACTCGTATTTTGGAGCACCACGGCTCAAATTATACGTCGTGACTACATCAACATAAACATTTTGTAAATTACATTGAAGTGCATGGCGGAGGGTTCATTGAACTGCTTTTATGATATTTCTCTATCTTTCCATTCTCTAATAGCGCGCGGAAATAGGAACACCTGAATCTTTCCGTTTTCGATCGGGTGCTAACAAATTGTGATCGCATTGGGAGTTGGTGACAGGAATTTCGGAAATAAATCTCGCCGCAACGAATAACATCTTTCTTTTATGATTTCCACCCCAACTCGTGCATTATTTCGGTGACACTCTCTCCCCTAAATCGCGATAGTACAAAACGAGCTGCCCTTCTCTATACTTTCTCTATATTGTCCGTCAGTGCCGGCCGCGGTGGCCGAGGGGACTGAGGCGCTCCAGTCACGGTCTGCACGGCCACTACGGCCGGGGGTTCGAATCCCCCTCGGGCATGGATATTTGTGTCGTCTTTAGTATTAGTTAGTTCATAAGCAGTTTGTAAGTTTAGGGACTGATGACCCCGTAGTTAAGTCCCATAAGCTATACAAACATTTGAACATTTTTTTCTCCGTCAGCCCCACTTGGTGGGTATTCCACAGTGCGCAACAGTAATCCAAAAGTATGCACAATTCTAGTGTAGTCAGTTTCTTTTGCACGACTCTCATCCACGTTTCGGTTTCTGTGGTTTCCCTTTATCGTTATAACGAAATGACACGATGGTTCCTTCGAAAGAGAGACTTGTTTCCCCATTCTTAAATAATCTCGATATCGGTAGGACGTTAAACCCATTTGGTTCCCGCCTTCCTTCAACATCCAATTTTTTTCATCCCTAGGTGCCAAGATAAATAAAAATACTATATATAATATTTTAGTGTCAGATCAGGACACAAATGTGTTACGTCGGGATAAAGGAGACTTCAGTGAATTGATTAATGATCTTTGCCGCAATTGGCTGTACCAGCTCTCGCTAGATCAGCGAAGATAAGTTAAGCAATGCCGGGTTTGGCTAGCATTGTATGAGTCACCATCCGAGCGCTGTTGACAAGCGAGGTGCACTCAGCACCTTGTCAGGACAGCTGTTTAGCTGCTTGAGAAGTCAAGAAAACCGACACAACGGCCGGGAGTGTGGGGCGATAACCACGTCCCCCTCCATACGCCATACGGTGACGCCTTCGCTTAGGATAAAACGATGGACGGTCGAGAACTGTTGTCTTTTGAGGCCTTTACGGCGTAGTTCACTTTAAGTTGTATAACAAATCTCCGTACTCACTCAAATTAAGCCTTGTATCCCGTCGTTTGACAGTCGTTTACTAGTCAGTGTATTTTGGCATTATTATGCATAAAATTAGATTGTTATACTGACCATTAAGGGTTCTTCTGAATCCACAGATTTACCACAAAGGACACTTATCATCAAATTTGACCATGTCAGACAATGAGATATAAGGAATTTTCTGGTTGAATAACCGCTCATTTCATTAAAGACATTCTCGTAAGTAATTTGAAACTTGTAGCGTGTCTGGTCAAGGAGCCACCGGACAATTAAAATCGCTCAAAAGAGGAAAGTCCGCTGGACGTGATGGGATACCAAATGTTCAAATGTTTGTAAATCTATCGGTGGTCATCAGACCGTAGCTTACAAACTACTTAAACCTGGGTAAACTAACCTACGGACAAACACACACACCCATGCCCCAAGGAGGACTCGAACCTCCACGGCGAGCAACCGCGCGCTCCGCAGCGAGGTGCTTTAGACCGCTTTTTTTTTTTTTTTTTTTTTTTTTTTTTTTTTTTTTTAAGAACAAATATCCATGGCCGAGGGGGATTCGAACCCCCGACCGTAGTGGCCGTGCTGACCGTGGCTGGAGCGCCTCAGTCACTTTTTTTTGTTTTTTTTTTTGTTTACCTTCTCGGCCTGGCTTCTCCGCCATTTTTATTGATTGGTACCTTCTGTGTGGACCTGTGGCCACAGTAGCGTATAAAATGAGTGGTTCTTCTGTGTTGTTGTTGTTCTTTGTGAACGGTATATGAGAGTATAAAATCAAATACGTAGAAATAAACTTCCTCTTCCTGAGTAGAAATACTAGCTGATGACTGCAAAATGTAAAAGGAAAGTCCCTTCTCCT
This sequence comes from Locusta migratoria, assembly GCA_026315105.1. Lineage (NCBI taxonomy): Eukaryota > Metazoa > Arthropoda > Insecta > Orthoptera > Acrididae > Locusta > Locusta migratoria. Next base: position 887,849,775 of record CM048744.1, read on the forward strand.
GGGATTAATGTTAACGTAAATAATAAAATTAGAGAAAAAAACATCCTGGTTGAGACAAATTTGAAATCTGAGTCATGATTCAACTTCTGCGGACACAATTCTATTTATCTGTATATCTTTCCTCGTCACGCAATGCATGCCTTTTCAGGGTTCTGTTGAGGCCTTCACGGCTACCGTAGCGGCCACGGGGCCCACGAAGTCCCCACCGTACTTCACCCTCAACAGCATTCCCCTACTTCAGCATGCGACTGCGGTTCATTCTTCCCTTAATACCTGATTATCCTACTCCTTGTTTTTCAAACAGAATTTGTAACATATTCCCAAAATTCCTTTTATTATCCTTTTTTTGGTAAATCTTGTAATACTCGTGATGTATATATTCTTTATAATTCTGTACATTGTCACTTCCTTTGTTAGCGATTACATATTGACAAAAATTGCCAATAATCCAGTGGATGGTGTTGTTCTTTTGTCGAGGAAAAAAACATTTTTTCTGGAAAAATAATGTAATCCAAATTTATTTTTCTACCATCACTTCTCTTTAGAAAAGATATCTGTTTAATAAGTTCCTTCCATATTTCAGTATTCCCCATGCAAAGGAATCGATGATCCAATGTGTCCGTTTTGTGACATTTTAAACATTGGTTTGTGTCACTTAGGCCTATGTCGTATAATTTTTCATTCGTACTTACTATGTCGTTAATTACTCTATACCAAGCAACTTGTGTGTCTGAGAGTACTTTGTTATTTATATTTTTCCAAATAGTTTTCCAGTTTCTGTTTGGAAACGTGGCCTCCATCTTATTTTTATGGTCCTGTGATCTTAGTCTGTGCATCATATATTGATAGTTCCTCTTGGTCTTGTCCAGTAAAATGGAAGTCATATAACTAAGCTCCAAGTAATAACTACTTATATGTTTTAATTTGTAATTAATTGCATTTATATTAATTGGTGGCTGCTGACTGTCAGGTTTAAATAGGTTGAATAACTGTGCTGTAATACCTTTAGGCTGGCTTTCAATTAGCTGTAGGGATCTCTTAATAAGTAAAACTGTCGATTTTTTCTGAATATCAGTAAGTCCTAGTCCTCCGTCTTCCAGTTTTAACATTGCTGTCTATACTGAAACCCTAAAAATTGCTCCATGCCAAAGATATTGGCAAACTGTCGACATAATAGCTTTTGCTATTTCCTTTGGCAAAGGTAAAATTTGCCCTACATATATTGCTTTCGAAAGGACTACGCAGTTGATGAGTCTAACTTTTTGCTTGATGTTCAGCTCCCTCATATGATGTAGTATGACTGTGCCCCGAATCCTATCTAAAATCTTCTTCCAGTTGGACGCTATCATTCGCAGAGGGCAGCTGCAGAGAGTAAGCCCCAGGGCAGTGTGCTGTTCTACGCGCTGCGCCCAATTAATCTGGGGGTTCGTGATACCATTTAGATTGAGGAATGCACTCTTGGTGCCGTTTATTTGTGCTCCCGATGCGTTGCAATACAGCTGTACGATGTCCGTTAATTTCTCTAAGTCGGTCTGGCTCCTGACGATCACACCAACGTCATCAGCATAAGCGTTGGTAACATATTTCACGCCTGATAGTGAAATACCTTCCAGACCATCCGTCAACCTTCTCAGTAGTGGTTCCAGTGCTGCTACGTACAGGATCATCGAAAGTGGACTTCCTTGAGGGACGCCACTATCAATTGATATGTCCTTAGTATAATGCCCATTTATCGTAATCTTTGTTTTTATACCTTGTAACATATTCTTTAAAATTCTGACATTGCAGTCGTTTAGTCCCATGTAAGTCAAGGTTGATAAAAGGTATCCGTGATTTACTTTGTCAAAGGCTTTTGAAAAATCGATAAAAGCAAGTCCTCCGTGTTCTACCGTGTTGGCAAAAATTGAAACAATGTCCCTGTATTCACTGACGGTCTTTAAGATGTTGCGCCCTGGAAAACACGTCTGATGGCTGCCAATAATTTTTTCGAGAGCAGAACTTAACCTCTCTTTGATGACCCTCGCTACGATTTTATAATCGGAATTCATCAGTGTAATTTGGTCGCAATTTAAGTATACCTTTCGTTTCCGTATTCCTACCTTTCGGAAGGAGTACAGTAATACTCTGTTTGAAGTCTATCGGGATTGCCACCCCAAGTAGTGTGTCATTGACAATTTCAGTAAATTTACTTCCTATTATGTTCCAGTATGTAGTATAAAATTCAATGGGCAATCCGTCTGGACCTGGTGATTTTTTAGGGGGCGAGGACTTTAAAATATCTAAAACTTCGTCTTCTGTTATTGCTCTTTGTATATCACGGTTATCTTCATCTGTGATGTTGTCCTGTAATCCAGAATCTGCTAAAAACTCCCTTATTACTGTTTCCTCTATGGGTCTGTTACCATAGAGTTTAGTAAAATAACTGAAGGCCGCTTGTAAAATGTCTTTTTGATTGGTTAGGACACTGTTATCCTCGGCCCGAAGACACTCTATAAAACTTTTGCGTCGAAAATGTGCATGGCGTGTAAGGTGATAGAGCGAGGCAGTTTCTTCTTCCACAACAGTCGGAGTGTGTGATTTGATTTTTAGGCCGTCTAGCTGTGACTTCTTAATTTTTATGAGCTGAGCCTTTATCCTATTAATTTCCATTATGTTTTCTTGATTCATTGGTTGTTCGTAAAGATCCCGGAGACAAGAGTAATAAATTCTACCGTGTGTCTCAACCAACTCGCTCTCTCCTTACCGTATGCTATCAACGTGGCTCTAAGTTTCTTCTTTGCTTCCGTGGTCCACCACTCAATGTTCGATCTGTACTTGTGGCGACGCCGTAAAGCATCCTGCCAGGCCTCATTGATTGTGTCAGCAAGCGCTGTATCTGACAACATGTTAATACTCAGCTTTCAAACCGGCCGACCCCAATATGTTTTCTGTTTCTCTAACTGAACACTGCATCTTACCGCGAGATGGTCAGAGAAGGCGGTCGGTATGACTTCAATTGCTGTCACTTTATTTTCCAGGCTCGAAGAAACATAGATCCTATCAATTCTACTTTGTGACCTACTTGTGATATAAGTATATCTGACTAGGGTGGGATATTTAATTTCCCATGCATCTTTCCAGCGCAGGTGAGTAACAAGAGCCTCGAGTTCCTTAGATTTATTGAAATTTGGTCTCTGGTCCTTTTCGTGTAAAACACAGTTCCAGTCACCCCCTATTAAAATTCTTGCAGGATTGTCTTTAAGTAATGTTTAAATATCACTTTTAAAAAACTTAGCTCTGTCCGCTCTAGCATTATTCCCAGATGGTACATAAACGTTGATAAAAGTGGTGTTATGAAGTTTACACCGAATGCCCCTTCCTGAGTCTAAAAAACTGACATCTTTTACTTCAATTCCCTCCCTGACTAGGATAGCCGTCCCGCAATGGTGTTCATGAGCTATGTTTAAAATTTCTCTAAAGCCAGCCACATAAATGTTCGGTATTTGCACTTCTTGCAATAAGGCGATATCAGTGTCTGATTGGTACAGCTACCTTAACATCACTTTGAATTTTATTTATGTTTAAAGTAGTGACGTTATACGTTTGCTCCATTAGGAGAAGTGCCTAATTCGACTGTCAAAGTTGTTGAAAGGTAATATAATTCTGTCTTTGCTATTCTTTCTATCATTTTTCTTCAAATTATAAAATCTTGAATTTTCCCCACTCTGTCCAATAATGAGAATAAAACAATAATGAATATCAGGTACGTATGGATCGGTTCATTGTCAGTATCATCTTCAGAAAGTGTAGCAAGCTTAGTAAAAGACTTCGTCTTCATCTTGCGGCAGATCGTCTACCATATCGACATCCTTGACATCCTCGTTGCCTTCAGACCAGTCCACTTCTGCCTGTGAAGTGCTCCGTCTATGCAGTGAATCATCTTCCGTTCGTGCGACATCGCAGTCCTTTTCGTTTGGTGATAGGGGTTGCGCACTGTCCGAAGGCAGTTGTGTTTTGAGTTCTGGAGGGCGCACAGAAGCATTGCTTGTTACAGAATTTCCTTTTTTCTTGTCACGTTCCTGAATGGCACATAATTTTTCCTTTAATGTAGGTACAACCTTTTCAGCATTTTCATGAGCCACCCTACGTTTTTTGTTTCTCTTCCTTTTCGGGGAGCCCTCTGGAGACAAATTCGGCGTTATCTCGTTGGAATCAGCGGAAGATTTCTCAGAGGGTTTACAGTCTTGCTTACTCTCTGTGTGTCTGTTCTGAACCTCCTGTTGAGTTCCAATGTTCGTCCCTTCCCCTTGTAAAAGTCTAGCGTCTAGACTTTTCCTTTTGTCATTTGTATGTCCACTAAGTTTTGTGTCCCCAGAAGAAATTTCATCCTCTGCTGTTCGCATTTTGTTCAAAGTTAGATCGTAATTGACACTGGTGGGACAGTCCGCGTGCGGGTCAGTTTCCATTGGGTATTGGGACGGAAATCTGATTCCCTTCCTGTTGTGAAACTAGGGAGACCAAATTCAAAAATTTGTTCAAATGTTTGTTAAGCTTATGGGACTTAACTACGGGGTCATCAGTCCCTAAACTTACAAACTACTTATGAACTACTTACGAACTAGGACGGCACAAATATCCATGCCCGAGGGGGGATTCGAACCCCCGACCGTAGTGGCCGTGCTGACCGTGACTGGAGCGCCTAAGTCACCTTTTTTTTTTTTTTTGTCTGCAGTAAGATCTATGGTCTGCGGTCGTTCGTTTGGTTAGTTCTTCATTGTTCGTTGAATAATTGGCTCAGATTTTTTATTACAGAGGGCGTTTAGCCCCCTGACCGGGCGCGCTGAGCCACGGCGCCCGGCAGTCACCTCGGCCACCGCGGCCGGCCTAGGGAGACCGGTGCAATTTCGGATCGTTTGGTAGCCTGCGTTTTCGCCTGTACGGTGGGTGGATTGTCGGGCTCATCAGATGTTACTGTCGGCGATTCAATTGCGAGACTTTCGTTTGCTGCCCTGACGTCATCGGTGCCTCGCTGCTCCGCGTTGTTTCCGGGTGCCGGCAGGGCTTCGGCGAGTTGCGACTGCTCAGTTGTTGTCGCCTCGGCGGGGCAGCTGGGGTAGGCGGCGGCCGCATACGTCAGCCTGAGGCTGACCGCCTGGCCCGGGGCCGCAGGCTCCGCGCGCGGCAGCTGCGCCGGCCGCCTCTTGCTGCACTCGCTCCTCACGTGGTCGGTGGAGTTACACAAGGCGCAAGTCTTAGGCTGACCGTCATATATGACAATGCCTCGGTATCCGCATACATTTATATATGAAGGGATATGCCTCTGTAATTCGATCTTGATTTGTCGAACACCGTTAAGTACGGGAAACATATACTTCTCGGACCATTTCTCAGCTATATTAGATATAATTCTACCATATGGCCTCAGAACTTTGTTTATTTCTTCAGCAGGGACCTCAAAAGGAAGCTCAAAAACACGAACAGTTCGAATACCTAGTCCGGCATGTGACACTAAAACTTCGCTAACTGAACCATTGGAATGGTTAAATTTAGCGACACCGCCACATTTATCAACAATTGAACAACATAATTCGGGGTTTATCATCTTCAAATATACAGAATTTGTCACAAATGATAAATGCACACCCTCTACTTCGTTACCGGTCATCTGAAATTTCTCCATGAACCACCGCCTAATTTCAAAAGCCTTTGGTCTAACAAAATTGCTATCAAAAGTAAATTTGATCGTGTCTTTCCTCAGAACATTTATCGTACTCATTCTGTCTTACTATAGTTCGAAACCATAGCTACTAATGAAAAGAACAGTTCAAAACGAACCTTCCATCGTACGCTTCCAAGGATACCACGTTTACCGCCAAGACAGAGATGATGGTCGAGGAGGAGTCGCCCTCTTTATCAATAATATGCTGCATCACACCCCTGTTCTGATTTCTCATGACGATATTGAAAGCTTTCAAGCGATAGCAGTAAACTTCTCATCTCCAATTGGTCGAATAACTATTGTGGCCCTCTACAGCCGACCACGGTCATACATTACCATTGAAGAGTGGTACGCTCTGGTACAACAGTTGGAACCTCCATTTCTGTTCTGCGGGGATTTTAATGCACACAACAGATTGTGGGGGGTGTGCATATAACGATAGGCTGGGTGATGGCATTCTTGATATTATCGACGAGTTCAATCTTATCATCCTCAATGATGGATCCCCTACGTTACTTCCATTACCCGGACAGAGACCATCAGCCGTCGATTTGACTTTGTGTTCAGCGTCTGTTTCTTCATTCTTTACATGGTCTGTACTTTCATATCCTATGGGTTCCAACCATTATGCTATTCTGCTCTCTTCACCAACCTCGTCACCGAACACGGTCTGTCGGCCGTCTCGCAAATGGAATGTCAGGAGGGCAGATTGGTCTCGGTATGGTGCCATCATGGATACACAACTTTCGTCGTTCCCCACCGAGTTGTCACCGCAAACAAGGTACGCTCATTATAGGAATTGCATCAACCTAGCAGCATCGCAGTCAATCCCACAGACGAGGGTGGTAACTGGCAGTAGACGTCTGCCGGTTGCCTGGTGGAACCAAGAGTGCTCGCGTCGAGTGGCGCAAAGGAGACTGGCATGTAGCCGTTTTAAACGGGAAACCACATGGGAAAACTACCTCGCCTACAAACGTATAGATGCGACTACCAAACGCTTTCTCAAGACTTGTAAAAAAGAACATTGGAAGAAATTTTGTGAACAGTTATCCCTGCATACTCCTGTCGGAAGCATTTGGTCGAAAGTTAACTCACTCAAACGAAAACCAATGCCTCCCAAGCGGTTACAGACCTGGATAGACGAGTTTGCCAACATTGTAGCACCTCTTACGGCCATGCCAGAACCCATTGATCCCACCACATATATCGCCGTTGAAGATCTTCAAGATGATCTCACCTCACCGTTCTCCCTCGCTGAACTCAACAGTGCGCTGCCGCCCTCGACCGATACGTCGCCCGGGCATGACCAGATACATTACTCCATGATACGCAATTTGTCTGATGATGCAAAACTTATTCTTTTGAATATCTTTAATGACATCTTGAGAGAGGGGTCTGTTCCAACCGACTGGACCACTCAGGTATTGGTTCCTATATTGAAACCTGGAAAAGACCCTGGTCAGGCAACGTCGTATCGCCCCATTGCATTGTCGTCATGTGTGTGCAAGACCTTTGAACGTCTCCTCAAGGTCCGGTTAGAATGGTGGTTAGAGCATCACGATCTGTTCCCACGGACACAATACGGTTTTCGCAAGGGGAAGAGCACTTACGATAATATAACAACTCTTGCTATGGACATCGAAAAAACATTCCTGACAAATGGGTATTTGACGGCTCTTTTTCTTGATTTCTCGAGGGCTTATGACAATGTTTTGATACATAAACTTATAAATAAATTACAACTTTTGCATCTCCCGCTAAAGGTGTTAAGAATTATATACAAATTACTTTGTTGCCGCACTGTTTATATCCGTGACCAGGACAATGTGTTACATGGCCCACGAATCGTTTCCCGTGGCCTCCCGCAAGGTGCGATATTAAGCCCCTTGCTATACGCCTTGTATGTTGCCGACTTAGACTCTATCTTTCATCCTACTGTCAAAGTTCTACAGTTCGCGGACGACGTTTGTCTATACGCCCACTCGTCGTGCTTTTGGGTGACTAACATATGGCTTACTACTGCATGTGAAAAACTGGCTGAATGGGAGTTAGAACACGGACTCACGCTGTCGCCTGAAAAATCTACTGTGGTGATATTCACGAGGAAACGACAGAATTATTTCTCTCCAGACCTTCAGCTCGGTCCATACAAACTGCCTGTTCGGTCATATGCTAAGTTCCTTGGTGTTTACTTCGACAGCAAACTGACGTGGACGCGCCATGTTGAATATCTCTTGGACAAAGTGGACACTACTGCAAATATCCTGCGTATGCTTGCCAGAGTTTGGTGGGGAGCCGATCCGACGGTACTCCTTACTCTTTATAAGGTCTTGATCCGCTCCGTTTTGGATTATGGCAGTATTGTCTACGCTACTGCAGCGCAATCGACCCTGCGCAAACTTGATGCCCTCCAGTACAGAATGCTTCGTCTTGTTCTCGGAGCTATGAAGTCAACACCCACCAACGCCTTGCTCGTGGAAGCGTCTGAAATGCCGTTAACTATACGTCGACAGATGCTGTCCGATATTTTCCTCCTCAGCCGAGCGTCAATTTGTGATAGTGCCTCTCTCAAAACGGTACACCAATTTTGGAACATAACAGAAATGCATCACAGAAGAGGCATGACCCGAGTTCCTTTACTGGTTCGCAGCTACGAGAAATGGAGACATCTCTTCCCACTCATCATACAGGACACCAAACTTCCTTGTTTCCGTTATTCTTATCATCTGTTTTTCAACCCAGTCCCGGTGACACATTTGCCATCAGACTACACAACGGGGACCAACATCACTCTCGACGTGGAACAGTTTCTTCTCCGTAACTGGCCACAGCATGCTCACATCTATACTGACGGCTCTAAAACTGAAGCAGGGGTGCGATACGCCTTCTTTTGCCCCTCTAACGGCACCTACCAAATGTTTGCGCTTCCGCCTGCGTCATCTATTTACACGGCAGAGTTACTAGCCATCAGGGAGGCCATTTATTACGGCGCACGAACATTTAACTCTATATTGATCCTCACCGACTCTCAAAGCGTGCTGAAAAAATTACAACAGCCGACGTTTGGCAAACGAACGAATAGATATATATTGGACGTCTTGGAGGCCATAACAAATGCACAGACAGTGGGCATAGACATCCACTTACTTTGGATTAAAGGACATCGAGGTATACCCCATAACGAAACAGTAGACCGCCTTGCCAAGAGAAGTATTACGGAAGGACAGCAACGCCCCACGCCGATTCCATATACAGACCTACGAACGACGATTCGGAAAGCTGCCTATCGCACTTGGGACCACGAATGGCACCTCTCTCATGTGTTTAAGGGAGGACACCTGGCAGCTATACAACCAAATGTCTCCTCACGACCGTGGTTTTCATCGATGACGCTTAGTAGACGTCATGCAACGTCTATCATTCGGATGAGACTGGGGCATGGATGTTACCCTGCCCACCTACACCGTTTGAAAATCATCGCTTCTCGGCATTGCGACAAAGATGTAACGGCAGTGGCGGATCTCAACCACATCATACTGGCATGCACCAAGTACACGGCCGCACAAAGTTTATTCTACCGAACGCTGGTCGCGAGGGGTTACCCCCTCCCCACAAGTGTCACTGTCCTCCTTCATGGATTCGACCAGCTTAAGTACACTTTACTGAAGGACTACCTCAAAGTCACTGGCATACAGCTCTAATTTTAGAGCTAGTGTGTTTACCTTGAACATGCACAGCGGGAAACTGCATAAGTGATTTTATATTATATTTTGACTTTTATTTGTCTTTGCACCTCTCATTTGGTCCTATGCTTTCTGCACTTTTATTGTATTACAAATATCTGTCGTACTGTTAAATATGTATTGTTTAATGTCTTTACATGTTATTTTTCTACTTTAATTCTAAGGCTATATGATGTAACATACTTATTAATATTGTGCTGTACATTGTAAGAATCTCAATTCTATTGTAATGTTGTCAATGTAATAACCGCTGGCTGTATGGTCACTGTCACCAAAAGCCATAATAAAGAATTAAAAAAAAAAAAAAAAAAAAAAAAAACGAACCTTACTCGCAGCGACACAGCCGTTGTTTACGTCCGGACGCCGAGCAGCCGCCACACGTCCGTCCAGCACCGCAGCTGTCACTCGAATGACCGCTCGGCTACTCCACCGCGGCGATGGGATACCAGTTCGATTTCACATAGAGTACCGTAAGCGAAGGAACTTGCTCCCCTTCTTACAGTGATGTACCGAAGATCTCTAGAAGACGGTAGCGTTCCAAAAGAATGGAAAAGGGCGCAGGTCATTCCCGTTTTCAAGAAGGGACGTCGAACAGATGTGCAGAATTATAGCCCTATATCTCTAACGTCGGTCAGTTGTAGAATTTTGGAATACGTATTATGTTAGAGTATAATGACTTTTCTGGAGACTAGAAATCTGCTCTGTAGAAATCAGCATGGATTTCGAAAAAGGCGATCGTGTGAAACCCAGCTCGCGCTATTCGTACACGAGACTCAGAGGGCCATAGTCACGGCTACCCAGGTAGATGCCGTTTTTCTTGACTTCGCAAGGCGTTTGCTTCAGTTCCCCAGAGTCGTTTAATGAACAAAGTAAGAGCATATGGTCTATCAGATTGAGGAGTTCTTAGACAAGAGAGCGCAGTATGTCATTCTCAATGGAGGGAAGTCTTCCGAAGTAAGAGTGATGTCAGGTGTGTCACAGGAGAGTGTCGTGGCTTGTGGTTAAATCGGAAGTTCACTGAGGCTTTTTGCGGATGATGCTGTTGAATATAGAGAGATTGTAACAATGGAAAATTGTACTGAAATGCAGGAGGATATGCGTCGAATTGACGCATGGTACAGAGAATGGCAATTGAATCTCAATGTAGACAAGTGTAATATGCTACGAATGCATAGAAAGATCCTTCATCATTTAGCTACACTATAGCAGGTCAGCAACTGGAAGATAATTCCATAAATTCTCTGGGAATAGACATTAGAAGTGATTTAAAATGGAACGGCCATATAAAACAATCGTCGGTAAAGCAGATGCCAGACTGAGAGATTCATTGGAAGAATTCTAAGGAAACGCAGTGCGAAAACAAAGGAAGTAGGTTACAGTATACTTGTTCGCCCGCCCACTGCTTAAATACTGCTCGCCGGTGTGGGATCCGTAGCAAGTGGGGTTGATAGAGGAGGTAGAGAAGATCCAACGCAAAGCAGCGCGCTTTGTTACAGGATCATTTAGTAACAATGAAAGCGTTACGGAGATGCTCGATAAACTTCAGTGGAAGATTCTGTAAGAGAGACGCTCTGTAGTTTGGTATGGGCATTTGTCGAAGTTTCGATGAGTCTAGCAGTGTATTGCTCCCTCCTACGTATATCTCGCGAAAAGATCACGAGGATAAAATCAGAGAGATTATAGCCAACACAGAGGCATACCGACAATCTTTCTTTCCGCGGGCAATAGGAGGGAGAACCGATAGTGGTACTAAAGGTATCCTCTGTCACACACCGTCAGGTGGTCTGCGGAGTATGGATATAGATGTAGCTGTAGAAACAGTGTAACGCTGTAGCGTCAACAAAAACTGGCGACAGTCAGCTGAATAATACAGACCATAGTATTGCTCGGGAGCAGCTAGAGATAATGTATACGACGTATTCTTCAGTGATTGCGTGAATGTGTGTGTCTATTGTTCTGGCGAAGGCTGTGGCCGAAAATGTAAGTTGTGTGCATTTCTATTCTAAGTGCATGCTGTCTGCGGCGACTTGCTACCTATCTTGACAACTTACTGTTTCATACATCTATCGATGAAACTGAAACCAAGTATGAGAAGTACAGAAGCATCACCTTAATAAGTCACATTTGCAAAATTGTAACACGCATTTTTTATAGACAGTTTGAAAAACTGGTAGATTTCGACCTTGGAGAAGATCAGTTTAGACTTAGAAGAAATATAGGAACACGTGTGGCAGTACTGACATTACGACTTATCTTAGAAGATGTGTTAAAGAAAGGCTTTTGACAATATTGACTGGAATACACTATGTCAAATTCTGAAGGTAGCAAAAAGTAATATTGAACTTGTACAAAAACAACAATAAAATACAGAATGGGTATGAGAAGAAAAACATTTCTCAATGAGAAAAATATGTTAACATTCAGTATTAATTTAAAGGTTAGGAACTAATTTCTGAAAGCAATTGTCTGGAGTGTAGCAATGAACGGGACTGAAACGTGTACGGTAAGCATTTCAGACAGAAGGCTGATAAAAGCTTTCGAAATTTGGTACTAACGGAAAATGAGTAGAAAGCGTAACTAATAAGGAGGTACTGAATTGGGGAGAAGAGGAATTTGTGGCTCAAATAAAAGAAGAGATCGTTTGGTGGGTCAAATTCTGAGACGACGTCAATTTTGCATTGAAGGGAGCGTGGATGTATAAAAATCGCGCTGGGAGACGGCATATACAGCAAGATGATTTAGGTCGGCATTCCTAATCAGCGATGAAGAGTCTTGCATAGGATAAAGTTGCTGCTTCAAACCAGTCTGTGGACCGAAGACGTCATCAACAGTAATGATGAAACAGTACATGATAGAAGAAGCTGTGTGTAATCTCGCTAGCTATTAGATGCTATTTCTATGGTAGCCAATAAACAGGAAACGTTGCACGGAATATTATACGGGATTTTGCTCCGCAATTTGTTGTACGCTCCGTTTCAACATTCACTAGTTCCCGAAGGCGGCTATTTCTCTAGTTAAGGCAGTCAAGGTTTCCACAGCTGTCACGACCGCAGTTTGCCAATAATGGCAGCTCCGAGCTCAGACACTGTGCCCCCTTTCTTTTTTTGTTGATTTGTTGCTGTCGACGCATTAGGTCAAGGTCTGTACGTTGAACATGGCTTCCGCTTCACAGAGCACCAACAAGTCGGCGGATCGTGGTCGACATTATTCTGCAGGTTGTGAAACTCTTTAATTACCTGTCACTGCTTCCACGTCACTAAAGCAATAAAATACGTCAATGACAAACTTTGTAAAGCGGAGAGGGTGGGAATGCAGTCCTCTGTTGTGTAACGTGAAATAGAACGGTCATTTCCATCTAGCGGCACAAGTAATTTTAGAAGTATTGTAGACGTGATTGATTGAGGGTGCGTTATTTTCTGACCGTCTTTCCAAGTGCAATTTATCGTGAACACTTCGACGATTGACGCAATTACTTCACAACTGTTCTTGCCAGGGACGGCTTGAGAACTCTCTGGGCCACCTACGAAGTCTGATTTGCAACGTCTGCGATTGGTGTACCCCTGCAAAGTCGACGTTCTCCCTACCTCTCTCTTCCCTCCGTCTTCTCTGGAATGTTATGTTCTTCACAGTTTGTTTGGATTTTGTGATTGTGCGTTTACTGTGCATATGAGAGCCAAAAAAGTTCCAGATGATGAAATATTTGTAAAGGTATGAGAGCAAAATGCAGGGGTCATCATTCCCTAGACTTACAAACTCATCATCTTCGTCACCATCATCTTGGACAGTTTGCAGCCTGCGACCGGGTCTGCTTCGAACATCAGCGTCCCGTCGTCTTCTGTCTTGCCACCAACTCTCCGTCTTTACTTTGGTCAGTCTTCTTCTCCTTTCTTCCTGACACATTCTTCCACTCTTTTCGGCCATCTGTCTCTCGGTCCCCTCTTGGTCTCTTTCCCGCCAGTTTCATTTCGTGTGTCCTCCTGGTTATCCTCTTCTCCTCCATTCACAACATGTCCATACCATCTCAGCTTTGATTTCTCTATCTCCTTTTATAATGGTTCCACCTTAATTAACTCTCTGACCTCTTATTTCTTAACCTGCATATCTTTGTCACTCCACTACTGCTGCTCAAGAATTTCATCTCACTAGCTTATCATTTGGTTTTCTCTCTTCCTTTCATAATCCTGGCTTCGGATGCATACCTCGTGATCGGGACGTAGTATGACCTATGTATAACTTTATTACTGATTTTGGGTATATCCGTGCTCCATAACTGACACTCACCCGAAATGATTCTCTCCTTTTCTCCCCCGCTTGTTTATTTCTCTGTCGTTTTTACCAGCTCCCAGTACCAAGCTTCCTAGGTGCCTGAAACTCTCCACTCTCCTCAATCGTTCCCCACCGATTGTTACTCCAGTTGTTCCACTCTCCCTCTTACTTATACTGAAATTCATCCCATATTCTTGTAATGTTTGTTTCCATACGTCCATCTGTTCTTGTACTTCCACCTCCTAATTTCCCCAAATCATCTCATCATCTGCATATACCATAGCTTTCATTTTTCCTTCACCATTTACTTTTGCTATCGTACTCATTATATCATCCGTCACTATAATAAAGTATAATGGTGAAAGTGCACTTCCCTGCCTCAAGATACTCTTCTGTTCAATCCAAGCTGATCTCTCCCCTACTACTTTCACTCAGCTCTCACATCCATGGTACATTTTCATTATTCTCCAAATAGTCTGTTTTGCTACCCCTCTAGTCTCCAGGGCTTTCAACACTTTGTTTCTGTGTACATTATCGTACGCTTTTTCAATGTCCAGGAAAGTCATTAGTAGATCTATTCCATATTTATAGTGTTGTTCCTGCAGTTACCTTACAGCAAAATTTAGATCCACCTTCCTGTTCAGAAGCCATATTGCCCTTCCCTCATCCCTCATCCCTCCTCCTAATTTTTCCCGTATTCGTCCTTCCAAAATGTTCTCAAAAATCTTCGCATAATGATTCGTCAGTGTTATCCCACGTTAATTCTTGCACTCTTTTCTATTTCTCTTCTTAAGGGTTGGAACAATTATTCCCTTCTTCCAGTCTTATGGTGTCTCAATACTCGACAGAGTCATTGTATCTCCACCTCTCCTGCTGCTCTCACCGTCTCGACACTTAGCTCATCCAAACCTGGCAAACCTGGTGACTTCCCTTTCTTCATCTTGCCGAATGCCTCTTCCACTTCTTCCTACGTAAGATGTAGACTTACAAACTATGTAAACTAATTTATGCTAAAAGACAACAGACACACACACACACACACACACACACATACACACACACACACACACACACACACACACACACACATTCCCGACAGAGGACTCGAACCTCCGACAGGGAGCAGCCTCGTCCTCTGCATCAAGGAGCCTTATAGCACACGGCCATTTCCGCGCGGCTCAAGCAGTTGCGATGGAAATGAAAATAATAAGTACCTGGATTCTGTGACAAATTGCTACAGTTACTGGAGTCTATGTACAAATTACCATTAATTTAGTATGTACTAGCTTACAAGTGACTTTGCATTGACTTAGCACATGTTCATAAAAATACGATTTTCCTTCGATTGGTAGTGCTGTGACAATTACACATAACAGAACGCTTGTTGACAATTGCCTGGGGACGTGTGGGGCAGGCGGACGAGGTATAAAGACGAAGCATGAACCATACGTTTCACAGAAGGAGATGACTGGCGTTTCTGGTTGCAGTGCTTCTTACCAGAAAGTAGAGCTCGCGCAATAAGTCATGGCCCGTGCGCAGAAACGCAATCTCGAGTTGTGCGCAGGGTGACTCTATTCCTCTGTTTCGAAGGGGCGGCCTGCTAAGTTGCACGTTGCCTGCTGCGCCGTACTCATCGTTTGTCAGTACGTTGACAACTGAACCCCACGACCAGTAGGCAACACGCCACCTCTCCAAAACAAAGGAATAGACTAGCCTAGCGCCCAAGACGAGAAAGCAGGGGCCACGACTTCTTGCACGAGCTATACCTGTGGAATAGTAACTTTCTTTACAATAAAATCTTCGGTCGATGTTCGCGAATCGAATATATATATTTGCTACACAACACGTCTGCTGCACCGTGATTTATTTTCCACGTCACCTGTACTGAGCACTAAATCAGGACTAACGGAGTACTGTTGTATTTCCGCAATAGCCAGGTGACATAAATTAAAGTCGTGTTTAAATTCGTCATTTGCATAAATATTTTTAAACTGTTAAAATGTTTATAAATCAATGGTAGATATTGGATATCAATCAAACTTCTTTAACTAACATAAAGACAATAAACGTACACCCATGTCCGTGGGAGAACTCGAACCTCCGACGGGGAGCAACAGCGCGCTCCGTAGCAAAGCACCTTAGAGCGCTCGGCCTTTCCACCGCGACGGACATTTTCCTTACGCAGAAAATTAGTAACTAAACATGCAGTGTGCTTAATAGGTGCAGGCGTGGTATATCACAGTTAGGCGGAAAGTTAGGTGGTGATATGAGGTGCGAGGGTGAAGGTCGGGGTGAGAGTTTAAAATAGGGAAAGATTAATTTTTGAAACTCACAACCACCAGCTGCGAACCAAATTCCTAAACATGCAAAAACACTGGAACTGTTATTGCGACTGTTTGACTCGTTTTCTAGGGGATGATATCACACGTTCGCAGCTTTCCTTCCCTGCATATGATTAACAAAACAAATTCATAATAAATTCAAGTTCATGAGAGAAAACACGTGAAACACGTGAAAAACGTGAAAGTTCACTTTATGTTGTTTATTTCACAATACTTGAACCCTGTGGCTGATACGTCTGTACGTCGGCACATTTATCAAATAAAGTTATAGCTCGAGAGCCCCCAGACAAAATGAATATTTGTCGCAAATTGTTTTCACACCACGTGGCTGTCTCAAACACCGTTTATGTTCATGCCTATGCGACGACACGTGTTACATTAACAAATCACAGTCACTTTAATTCAATGCGATGCACACCTTGTTCCACCGGCTAAATATTCACAAACACACAGTAGCACTCGATTTAACTTGGTGCAGTCTACGACGAGCAACCACACGTGGCGATTGCCACAGACAAATCTCAAGTCACCACCTCGAGATCCACATGCTGACTGATGCAGAGCGACGCCGCCCGGCCAGCCACACCACGTGGTCCCGAGTCCTCACTTCCTGCCCAGGCGCGCGTGCATGCCAAAAGCTCAACTGCCAGGGTTTTTTCCCCTACGTCATCAACTTCCCCATGTGAACTGTTCTAACCGATTTGCCAACGTACAGCGCTCAGCCAATACATTTCTAAAACTTTACTTAAAATCAAAATAATTACACTACACATTAAACAAATATTTTCTTACGTTTTTATATTAGTATAAACATCCTTTGTACTGTTTATCATAATCGTGCAATTTCTTATATCACAGATAACTGATTTAACTGAATATTTCAAGGTAAAATACAAAAGATTGATTGAAAATAAAATGAAAAATAGTTAATATATTATTTTTATAAACAAACATTGCCATGCTAGTTGTGTAACTGTCTTGTCTTCGTTGGTAATTTATTACTTTTCTTTGTCAATTAAACATATTACGTTAGATGTGACTATATCAGCTAATGTATTGTTTATTTATCAACAGGCTATTTTGTAATGAGGGCCTTAAAGGTTCCTAACTGCATCGTATTACTTCAAATGCCAGTAGTATTACAATATTTGTGCACTGCACTGTGCCTGGCACTCGCCATTGTTCCTCTCTCCCCTCACCAGAAACGAACTGTAAAATCCTAAGTTGGAACAAGCCACCAACATCGGCCTGCTCGCTGGCCTCCCGTCAGCTACAAGCACACAGAAAATCTCAACGTGGAGAATTTCTACCTATGGCCTAACTATAAATGTTGTCACCCAACTGTTTACATACATTGCTACCATAATTAATAAGATTAAAATTGTGTAACATTTAGTGCATTGGCATGGTCAATGTTTGCAGTGAACTTCATACTGTTTAATTATCAAATGCTATTAATTACCAGTATTTCTATTGGGCGGTAATCTCACAGAGGGAAGAGATGGGGGGCTGTATCAAGCATCCCCCCCATTATAAGCGCCAAATGGTATACTTCCGTACGGATCCACATACATTACAATGATGAAACTCAACGTAGCCACGTGGTAATCTAACGACGCTTGTCATGCGACGTTTACAGTCACCGTACAGTCCACTTGGTATTTATTTCAAAGATTTGTTTTATCTACATCTACATACATACTCCACAATCCACCGGAAGGTGCGTGGCGGAGGGTACACTGTACCACTACTAGGCATTTCCTTTCCTATTCCACTCCCGAACAGAAAGAGGAAAAAAAGAATGCCTATATGTCTCCGTACGAGCCCTACTGCGGGTCCCAAACACTCAAGTAATACTCAAGACGTGGTCGTACAAGCGTTTCATATGCGGTCTCCTTTACAGATGAAATACATCTTCCCAAAATCCTCCCAATAAACCGAAGTCGGCTGTCCGCCTTAGTTATATGAAGTAGACCTAAACTAGTTGAACTCAAGTTGTACAAATACTGCCGTATGAAATACCCAGGACAAGACTTAAGCTTTGCACTTATGCCTGATCGCGCACCTTAAAGTTTGTTTCCGTCTCTGTCCCCTTCCATGGGACTTGTTTCGTGATGGCGAGCGAGGCGTAAGGTGGAACGTGCCGCGTTTAGCTGTACTGGCCCGCTGTGACGCAGCGTCAACAGCTGCAACAACGGGCAACTTCGTATCTACAACAGTTGTAAGAAACTTTCATGGGTGGTTTTGATGATATTTTGCGATTTACTACAACATACACAACTAAAATCAGTTTCAAATGGATTTAGTATTACTATAATGACAGAAACGTCTAATTCATTGTTATATATCTACCTCTCCAGTTCTATTTTGTGTTGGTTTCCGGTGGAGGTCATTCACTTTAAGTGCATAGATGTACATTTTGTGTCTTTGTGTTTAAATTTCAAAATTAGTAAAATTGAATAAACTGCTGAGATCATTAGTCCCTTACACGGTACTTAATCTAACACACACACAAAACACTAACACACACAAACACACACACACACGGGGTTGGTTGGTAATTTGGGTCAGGGGGACTGAACTGTGTAGGTCATCAGTCTCCCGGTAGGGAGGGGAAGGAGTGAGGATAGGAAAGGAGGGGAAGGGAAATGCAGTCCAGGGAGAAAAGAATGAAGACAGACTGCATTGGTTCGGGGAACCGCGCTCGACTCGCACGTACTCACGAAAGAACCGTGAGACCCCTGCGGGGCATGCCTACGGGAGGACACGAAACTCAGACGGGAGTGGTAGCGCAATACATAACATGGCGCCCAGAACGTGCGACTATCACCGCGAGAGTTTTGGTCTACACTTCCGGTATTTATTGAAATATATATGTGCATAAATTTTACGCGGAAAAACGAACTGGCGATCCAGCACGGAGACAGCATTGTCAGCATTCATAAAAAAAAAAAAAAAGATAAATAGAGACATTCTGATACGTTTTATATTACCCCACATTATTAGGATGGTGATAGGTGATTTTGCACCCCTGCCCATTGAAATTGCTACACCACGAAGATGAAATGTTACAGACGTGAAATTTAACCGACAGGAAGAAGATGCCGTGATATGCAAATGATTAGCTTTTCAGGGCATTCACACAAGGTTGGCGCCGGTGGCGACTTGCGGAAAGTTTCCGTCCGATTTCTCACACACAAACAGCAGTTTACCGGCGTTACCTGGTGAAACGTTGTTGTGATGCCTCATGTAAGGAGGAGAAATGCCTACCATCACATTTCCCACTTTGATAGAGGTCGAATTGTAGCCTACCGCGATTGCGGTTTACCGTATTGCAACATTGCTACTCGCGTTGGTTGCGATCCAATGACTGTTAGCAGAATATGGAATCGGTGGGTTCAGGAAGGCAATACGGAATGCCGTGCTAGATTACAAAGGCCTCGTATCACTAGCAGTCGAGATGACAGGCATCTTATCCGCGCGGCTGTAACGGATCATGCAGCCACGTCTCGATCCCTGAGTCAACAGATGGAGACGTTTACAAGACAGCAACCATCTGCACGAACAGTTCGACGAGTGTTGCAGCAGCATGGCCTATCAGGTCGGAGACCATGGCTGCGGTTACCCTTGACGCTGCATCAGAGACAGGAGCGCCTGCAATGGTGTACGCAACGAGGAACTTGGGTGCAAGAATGGCAAACCGTTACTTTTTGGGATGAATCCAGGTTCTGTTTACAGCAACATGATGGTCGCATCCGTGTTTGGAGACATCGCGGTAAACGCACATTGGAAGCGTGTATTCGTCATCGCCATCTGCGTGGTATCGTGTTGAAGCTGCATGGGCATCTGTCGGGTATTAATTGGTGATTGTTCTGGGTGCTGATTTCTCAGGATCTATGCACCCAAATTGCGCGAAAATGTAATCACATGTCAATTCTAGTATAATGTTATTGTCCAATGAATACCAGTTTATCATCTGCATTTCTTATTGGTGTAGCAATTTTAATGGCCAGTAGTGTATTTATACAAACATTACAGATGATACATTTCAGTGTTAAGTTCACATCATCTTGGGACCTTTATTTTCCAAGCAACATTTCACGCTCAAGATGATAGAAAATTAACATCGTTAGCGATCAACTTTACTGTTTGTATAAGTCACTAAAGCTCCGTCACGTAGGTCTCGAGATGCTCATCGGATACCGACGGGCGGCCGCGTCATCCTCCGCCCAAGACGTCAGTGTATGCGGTACTGAGGGGGTGTTGTCAGTGCACCACACTACGGCCCGTGCTGTCGGTTTTGGTGACCGGAGTGGCTACTTGTCATTTACGTAGCTGCTCAGTTGGCCTCACAAGGGCTGAGTGCAAACTGCTTGCCAACAACGCACGGCAGACCCGGTCAGTGGTCCATCCAAGTTTGTTGCAGCTGTTGACGCTGCGTCACAGCGGGTGAGTACAGCTAAACGCGGCACGTTCCACCTTACGCCTCGCTCGCCATCACGAAACAAGTCGCATGGAAGGGGTCAGAGACGGAAACAAACTTTAAGGTGCGCGATCAAGCACAAGTGCAAAGCTTATGTCTTGTCCTGGGTATTTCATACGGCAGTATATGTACAACTTGAGTTCAGCTAGTTTAGGCCTACTTCATATAACTAAGGCGGACAGCCGACTTCGGTTTATTGGGAGGATTTTGGGAAGATGTATTTCATCTGTAAAGGAGACCGCATATGAAACGCTTGTACGACCACGTCTTGAGTATTGCTCGAGTGTTTGGGACCCGCAGTAGGGCTCGTACGGAGGCATATAGGCATTCTTTTTTTTCCTAATTGTGTTTGGGAGTGGAATAGGAAAGGAAATGCCTAGTAGTGGTACAGTGTACCCTCCGCCACGCACCTTCCGGTGGATTGTGGAGTATGTATGTGCACCTATCAAGCACACAGCATATTTAGTTACTAATTTACTGCGTAAGGAAAAGTCTGTCGCGGTGAAATGGCCGAGCGCTCTAAGGCGCTTTGCTACGGAGCGCGCTGTTGCTCCCCGTCGGAGGTTCGAGTTCTCCCACGGACATGAGTGTGCGTTTATTGTCTTTATGTAGTGATCATTGCCTGGTGAATATTCTCTGGAGGACTTTGTATATGAAAAAATATTATGAAAGCACGTTTTTCATCAGAAACATAGAACACATGTGCCTTCCGGGCACGATCAGACGTGTGAGAAAATGCAGATTAAAATGACTGATTCACAGGTGCCCTCTCGTCCATGTCGACGCCGCCATAGAAAACGCACTGCCTGTCACAATGCAAAATCTCGTACAAACGTTAGATTGTACAAAAATGCTTCTAGTGATTCGTGTGCTGATTCCAGTTTGAACATTTAAAATGTTGCTGACCAGATGAAACCTATCCGATATTCTAACAAACTGTTCATTCCTCTTCAGATCAACGGTCATGTCGTGTAATTTCAATTAGATACCCGTACCTCTTTGCCATTAATCAGAAGATATACAAATTGATTGGTGCTCTGCCGTTACAACGTTCAAATCATCACAAATGGTGCACTATTACATGTACAGAAATACATCGAAATCAGTTCCTGTGACAATTCTTCGCGCAGCTAGCTCTCAAAACATTTTTGGTTTAGATACCTTCTATATCTCTTCGAGTTGCAAATTGAAGATATGTATTGCAAATTGTTATCCCTCCGTCACCGATTGACATTGATAAATTCTGCAATGAATTCAACACTCTTTGACGGATAGTTAGCCTGTGCGAAAGATTTTGCTGCTCACGTTACTCTCCGTCCAGATGCGCATCTCAAGTTCCGTCGTGCGCGGCCCCTTCCCTACGCACTGCGTGATAAAGCTGGCAATGAACTTTGCCATCTACATCAGTTAGGTGTGCTGGGACCTATTACGGCAAGTCAGTGGGCCACTTCTATTGTGTTAGTTGGCAAACCCAATGCTTCTATTCGCATGGAGCTTGATTTGAAGAAAACTGTGAATTCACAAACGATTGTAGACACTTTTCCATTGTCACGTCTCGACAAACTGCAGGCAGGTTCCTACATCTCAAAAATTGATCTACAAGACACCCATCTTCAGATTCCCCTTGATTGACTCAAAAGTTTATGGTGATCAGCACCCACAACGGTCTTTCTCGTATTTTGCGACTCCCATTCGGAAGCTCTTCCGCACCGGCACTTTTTCAAAAATAATTAGAAGAATTGTTGTGCATTGTCCTCAATTGTGCTTCGTATCTGGATGACATTCTTGTGTCGGGTATGTCAACTGAATATAACGTACATAATCTCAGAAATGTGTTACCTGTTCTTACTGCAAATGAACTGAATCGTGTGAAATGTGTGTTTTGTGTACCTCAAGTCGAGAACCTTGGTCATCTGATTGACGCTTCTGGTATTCGCCATATTCAAAAACTTTTAGATGCTGTTCGCCAACTTCCTACTCCCAGAAATGCTCGTACTTTCATTAACAGACTCCAATGAGACATCGTGTCAAACACTTTATGGAAATCGAGAAATATGCAGTCTGTTGATCACCCTTTATCCATGTTTCACAGGATATCGTGTGAGAAAATGACAGTCTGAGCTTATCACGAGTCATATTGACGCGTGGACTGAAGATTTTCCGTCTGAATAAATTCACTACATTCGAACTGAGGATATGATGAAGTAGTCTGGAGCAGACTGACGCAATTTTGCGAGTCCTTTGTTCTACACTTTGTATATACAGGAATTACCTGTGCTTTAACTTAAAACACCTTTCGCATTGCCGTCCTCTTGACCTCAACATTCCTATCCGGTGTCCTTGAATAAGCAATTAACAACTAAGTAGCATAAACATCTGTGCATGTCGTGTCTCTCTAGTTATTTCTTGTTAGCGCAAGTGTGTTCCACACGTAATCAACAACATTTGGATACGCCACTACAAAGGTTTTTTACACAGTCAAAAACCCAATGATTACGATGTGAGGAAAACATGAGGAAACATAACATCAAGCTTACATTTTTCTTAAAGACCAAGTAATTCAAATTAAATTTAGGTATGTAGAAAGGGATACTGAGAATTCGACCATTAATTCCTTGCTCCTCCTGTGGCCAGAACAGAAAGGGGGAAACCTAATGTGTTACATCGAACACTCGGTCCCGCACTGTACTGGATGTGTAGGTTGATGATGGTATACATGTAGAAACGCTATACACGAAAAACGCTCACGGCTGTCGGCATTGTCTTATGTTTGCTTTCTGGGCTTGTGCGACATGAAAGTGTTAGCTCTACGTCACGGTTTCCGCAATAAACAGTGTCAGCTTCCCGCCCAGCAACCCGCCTTACGGAGGTGAAAGACCTACGCCGTTTTCCAAAGAACTGCCTACTTCTCTTCGTATTTAGATTCTGACAAACTGTCGTCAAGTAGTCCGATACTGTTGTACACTTCTGTTAGCTGATATATCTTCACTGGTGTATCCATTTCTCCAAAAAATAACCTCTATCATCCGTGTTACTCATTCTAAACTTTGCCATTCATTTCAGAAATTCTCTTCTTCCTTAGAAGTACATTTGGATCTTCCAGAGATCCTTCCTAGTAGTAAGGATGTCTGATGCCCCTTCATTGCGAGCTTGAGGTCCGCCTCTAATGACCATGATCTCGATATGGCGTTAAAATTTTATTATTATTATTTCTTTTCTAATCAAAGAAACATATATTGAATAAAGCAATTCTGTGGATTAGGACGCGTCATTTTTTAAACACTTAGCAAACGAATTGCCGACGTTTCGACCACTGTGGATTGGCCCTCTTCAGGGGTGGTGTTTCTTGCTGCGAACGTTGAGGCCGCTTGTCAGTTCTACCGATGACTGGCGCACACACACGCGGTCCGCTGGGCAGAGGTTGCTGGCAGCCACGTTGGAGGTAACTTGTAGCCATCCTCCCTATTCATGTTAGGTCGTTTAATTATTTCGATGGCTTCTCTTATTTTGCGCTGTTGCTTCCACGGTTCCCGGACAAACACGCGATGTTCTCGGAAGTTAATAGTGCCGCCGCATTTCTTCTGGTGTTCTGTTGACTTGTCCTAATCGTTTGTAACGTTCATGTTCCGAAACGCGAGTACTGATGGGTCTCCCGGTTTCACCAACATAAACGTCGTCGCATTCACATTGCAGTTCATAAATGCCTACAGTGTGGAGTAAAATTATGGGATCCTTCGTGCGCCTCAGCATGTCACGGATCTTGCGGCCACTCTCGAAAATCGGTTTGATTCCTCCTCGGATAAGGACCTGACCTATACGTTCGCTGACGCCTCTCACATAAGATGAAAGAGGTATAGGACGAGATTCTTCTACATCATTGTCTATCTTGTCTTCCTTCTGCCTCATAGCTTGCTGTATGGCCCTGTTGCTGTATTCATTCGCGTGGAATGTTGTCTTCAGGTGACTCCTAGTTGTAAATTGTCTGCGTCGCTATTTTCTGTGAGCTCGTGCTGTGAGCGGAATGCGGCGGTACTATTAACTTCCGAGAACCTCGCGTGCTTGCCGGAAACCGTGGATGCAACAATGCAAAAAAAGAGGAGCCATCGAAATAATTAAACGATCTAACAACATGAATAGGAAGGATGGCTACAATTTACCTTCAGCGTGGCTGCCAACAATCCCTGCATAGCGGACCCCCTGCGTGCGCCAGCCAATTATAGAAATGACGCGCGGCGTGAACGTTCGCAACAGTAAACACCATCCCCTGGGTGCTAGTTGCTGATTGGCTCTTGCCTTCCAATCAGATACAAGATTTTAACTACCATTCACTTACCAGGGTAGCAAACGTAAGAGCCTACTGATTCGCTACTGCCAACATATCACAATGTATGACGTCGGAAAAATTCATAATATATAATGGTTTACATTCAGCAGCATCCAATAGTTAACCGCCCTGAAGAGGACCACAATACAGTGATCGAAACGTCGGCAATTCATTTTTTAAGTGTTTAAGAAATGACGCGGCATAATACCGAGAACTGTTACATTCAAAATGACACCGGAAATTTAAAGACAACGTAGTTAAATATAAACGAAGGCTTTCGTGACCGTTGTCATTGTTGATAAAACTCTTCTGGGCACTGGACCGCATCGTCAGAGTATCAAATGTTTCACTGACGTTTCGGTCACTATCGCAAGCGGCCTTCTTCTGGGCGTCACGTTTACTGCTGGATGAGGGAAAGCTGGAGTCTTAAATCTTAAATGTTGCCAGTTATGATTAGTGGTTTCAGCTCTTTTATTGGTGTTTGCTGTACTTCTTCCTATTGGTGGAAAAGGAAGTCCTGGATTGGTGTTTACGTTTGCCATTGGTAGAAACTAGCGAATGAGGAACGGGTGGTAGCAATGACGTAGCCCCTATGGACTGCACTCCGTGCGGTGTCGTCGCGAAGCGCTGCTACTGCGGGCAGCCAAGACGCCGGGAGTCTATACCCGTCTTCTCTGTTCATATTTCCGGGTCGCTTAGCTATTTCTATAGCTTCCCTGATTTTCCTCTTCAAAGTGAGGGGTTGTTTCCCCAGTACAGTGACTTCCTGAAAACCTATCTGTTGCCGCACTCTTCCTGGTGTTCAGCTATTGCCGACTTCGTATTCTGTCCCAGCCGAATGTACCTCTCGTGCTCGGTTATCCTTGTTTTAATCGGCCGCCCAGTTTTTCCAATGTACACATGGCCGCACTCACAGCCGATTTCATAGACTCCGGCTGTGTGCAACTTATCAGTTTTGTCCTTCATTGAGCCTAGGACATGTTTTATTTTATTGTTGCTGAGAAATATAGGTTTGATGCCCTCTCGACGAATAATTTTGCCCACTCGTTCGGTGACTCCTTGTAGGTATGGCAGAAGGGCGATGATTTGTTCTTCCTTTTGCTCTTCCCTGTTATTTCCATCATTAGTTACATGAAAAACTCCGAGCTGACATCCGTACGTAGCGATCACCAGCTGCTGTGGTAAGCTTTGGGTGGCCAGAGAAACGCAACTCTTCGACAGTTGCTGTATCACTGTACTTCCTCCACGTCCGAACATTACATTGGTTCACTCCGAGACGTCTGAAATTTCCCTTCACGAAAGACTCTCCTGACAAAAACGCGGATACGATCTACTTCGGAATTGACCGTCTATGAACGGCGGAACTACAGTCAACACAAGTAGTGTGCTTCTTCCCTGGTGTTGTGACTGGAACTGATCGACTGCCTAACAAACTCCATCGCATCAGCACTGCTCATGCGTGTTTGTTAACGTCTTTGTGAGGGTTCAGTGACATCTATGAGCAATCTAATGAACTATGTTCTTGATGGAATACAGACACTCGAAACTTCACTGTAATGTTGTTAAAACGTGGAACCTTGTCTGCATTAAAAAAGAATGTATTACTGGTAACGTGTGACGTGACTGTTACACATAAAATTTACTCCTGGCCATCAAAATTGCTACACCACGAAGATGTCGTGCTACAATCGCGAAATTTAACCGTCAGGAAGAAGATGCTGTGATATGCAAATGATTAGCTTTTCAGAGCATTCAAACAAGGTTGGCGCCGGTGGCGACACCTACAACGTGCTGAAATAAGGAATGTTTGCAACAGCTTTCTCATACAAAAACAACAGTTGACAGGCGTAGCCTGGTGAAACGTTGTTGTGATGCCTCGTGTAAGGAGGAGAAATGCGTACATTCACGTTTCCGTCTTTGATAAAGTTGCCTATTGCGATTGCAGTTTATCGTATGGCGACATTGCTGCTCGCGTTGGTTGCGATCCAATGACTGTTAGCAGAGTATGGAATCGGTGGGATCCCAACGACCTCGTATCACTAGCAGTCGAGATGACAGGATCTTATGCCATGGCTGTAACGGATCGTGAAGCCACGTCTCGATCCCGGAGTTAGCAGATGGGGACGTTTGCAAGACAACAACCATCTGCACGAACAGTTCGACGACGTTTGCAGCAACATGGACTATCAGCTCGGAGACCATGGCTGTGGTTACCCAATACCCTTGACGCTGTATCACAAACAGGAGCGCCTGCGATGGTGTACCCAAGGACGAACCTGGATGCACGAATGGCAAAACCTCATTTTTCGGATGGATCGAGATTCTGTTTACAGCATCATGATGGTCGCATCTGTGTCTGGCGACATCACGGTGAACGCACATTCAAAGCGTGTATTCTTCATCGCTATACTGGCGTATAAACCGTCATGATGGTATGGGCTGCCATTGATTACACGTCTTGATCACATCTTCGCATCGACGGCACTTTGAACAGTGGCCGTTACATTTGAGATGCGTTATGACCCGTGGCTCTATCCTTCATTCGATCCCTGCGACACCCGACATTTCAGCAGGATAATGCACGACCGCATGTTGCAGGTCTTGTACGGTCCTTTCTCGATACGGAAAATGTTCGACTACTTTCCTGGACAGCACATTCTCCAGATATGCCACCAATTGAAAACGTCTGGTCAATGGTGGCCGAGCAGCTGGCTGGTCACAATACGCCAGTGTGTACTCTTGATTAACTGTGGTATCGTGTTGAAGCTGCATGAGCATCTGTAACTGTACACGCCATCCAAGCTCTGTTTGACACAATGCCCAGGTGTATCAAGGCCGTATTAAACGGCTAGAGGTGGTTGTTCTGGGTTCTGATTTCTCAGGATGTATGCACCCAAACGGCGTGAAACTGTAATCACGTCAGTTCTAGCATAATATATTTGTCCAATGAATGCCCATTTATCATCTGCATTTCTTCTTGGTGTATCGGTTTTAATGATTACCCTGTCTATATATAAACTGATTAAAGTATGAATTTTAGTGTGATTCTGTTCTTGATATATATTAAACACATCTGACATTGAACCAAGCCCACCTGGGTCTCCGCTCCCCCTGCCCACTACGAATCCCTCGAGATCCTAGAACGCCACTACCTCTGCCTCTCTTAGTACCTGCCTTCCGTTCCCCACGCTGATCGTTTATGATTTGATTCTCTTTCCTCACCTTCTGAAGTTCCTAGAACACTTCCGCCTCATGTATGTGTCCCGTAAAGTAGAATCCCGCAACCGGTCGTTTCCCACCTCTTGCTGCATCCTAGGCCTCTGCCACGTCTATACCTTACTATCCCTCCTTCCCGTCACCTTCACACTCCGCGTCCTCTCCGAGGGTAACTTCCGTCAACTCCCTCTCCCAGATGACACCCTCCGTCCCGACATCTACTCCTCCTTTCAACCTTAGTCCATCCCCGTATTTGTACGTCTCCCTTCATTCCCTCTCTCATCCCTGTCCACTCTCACGCTTGGCTGTCCTCTCCCAGGTCCTTCCTACAGTAAGTCCTTGCACCTCCCCCCTTCCTCCCTCTCCCCCGCCCGTTCTCTCCTCCCACCGCGCTTCCCCTTCCTCCCCTTTTCCCACTGCGGGGCCTCTGTGGCGACATGACATATTTTAACAGAGTGCTGTTTAGTGTTGTGCCAGTATTTGTGATTTGTGCTCAAGTGGTGTTTTAATACTTCAGCAGCCGTTAATCAGGCAGAATATTAGTGTTTGTGTTTTAAGCAGTGTCTTCGTCAACGTCTAGTGTGCTCCACCTATGTGATTTAAAGCACCCTGGATTTTTCAATTCTATCTCTGTCGTATTTTAACTACCATGGCTGTTTGAATTCTGAATATGTTTTACTTCAAATTCTTTGCTCTATGTCTGTTCTCTCCATTCAAGTGTATAAAATACGACACATTTTATCACTTTTCTATGTTTTTAACAAACGCCTTCGGCTGAAGAGCGGCAATGAAGCTGCTGCCAGCCTGCCACCACCCAGTGGCTTCAAAATCACAATAAAAGAAAAACATTGAACCAAGTTAAATTACGTATGATTGCTTAGAACGCAACAAATAACACAGTATATGAAGACAAGCTGTTAACGACACAACTGCAATTTAAATAGTAATCTGATTGAATTCTAAGTAATGTCACCTTAGATTATTTCAAAATTAGTTTTAGCGTATACAGTATACTAACGATCCAGCTTTACTCAAACAATTCCGCTGCAAAAGCCAAGAAAAAAGTGTCTATAGGCTTACTGGAATATTTTTTGACATTTTTCTTTAATAATTTTGAAATATTTTTATCAGATTTGTATGAAATAATATTTCAATTAGACTATTCAGAAAGTCAGTTAGTCATCAATGTCAATGAATCTGGTGATGTTCAGCACACAAAATCACTACACTGTCTCAATTGCTCTTACGCAATTCTCAAATCTGATTATTCTTCGAAGAACACAAATAAATGCAAATACTTTCTTTATTGCAAGAGATTAAGTTTTCCTGTAACTATTAAACTTATTAATTGACCTAACAATGTGATCTTTCATTCATACAAAAAACTTTCTATTTATGAATTTCATTTTGACTGTGTGTTACTTTTATTCTCATTAGTTAGGCCGATTGATCTCATTAAGGATCATACTTTCACTAATATTCTTGCCCAATTGTAAGTCAATGACTTACTTTTGTCAGACGGAAATACACAAGACAAAATTAATCTTCAGAATTATGAAAGGAATGGGAACTCGCAAATGACTTCAGGTTAAGTCAAAACTTGCTACGTTTATTAAATAACGTCATTAATAAGAAACGCTAAGAAACCTACTACAACAACAATCGTACAATACTACAATTACAATAATAAGTACAGAAGATTTACCGTTTCCTTTCAAAGAGCAAATGCGAATTCTCAGATAGTGATACAATGGTCTCCACCAAAGGGCAGGCTTTCGCGCATCCAGAAAAAAAAAAAAAAAAAAAAAAAAAAAAAAAAAAAAAAAAAAAAAAAAAATCAGAAATATATACAAGCAATGTAGTTGCCTAAGCTACGAAACTAACTGGCAGACGTCGTCTGCTTAACACAAGCTTCACTCCCCGAATCTACCCACAGACCGACTGCACGCCAATTACAGACTGCCTTGCTCACTACTACTTAGGTCGGAGATAATGCATACTCTCTGGCTTATGGCACAGACTATCAACTTGTCCCAAGTAACAAGAGCATTCATATTGAAATGAGACTGTCACATAGAAATGGAACGTGCGAACATACAGCTCAAATACCAATAAAAATGTGCCCAAAGCAGAATAACTGTTAGTTCTAATAAAAATATGGCCATGAGAGAATATGTGTACTCCTTTCACACTCAACACCAGTGTTTAGGAGAGCTTGGAACGAAGGTGATGAACCCTTTGTTTATGTGGGTATCTCAGTGTCCATTGTAGCTCTTCCTACTTCCAATCAGGCGTCTGTGAAATTCGACCGTCTGTCGTCTTCCATATATTTTTGAATATTTCTGTAAAGTTATAATTTATTTAACGTCCCTAGATTATCATTTTCTTAAAACTTGAACCCCACTTTGTCAAGGCTTGAGGAATAGCATTTTTATTTCATGTGTTAAAATATTAGTTAATATTGCTAGGTTTTTCTTATTTTGTTATGTTAATAATTTATTATTACATGAATGAATGTGGCATAAATCTGGCTTCTTCGCTACGCCACTGTCCCTTTGAGAATGTGCAGTTGTTTTACTTTTAAGTGGATGTGCGAGAATCTATGGCTGTCTGAATGTGGGGAATGATAGTTCGCTTTGCATCGTTCTCTCTGGCTCAGAGTCGATAGCTGCTGCGGCTACCAAGGAGGTTTCTACAACATTTGGTTACAGGCTAGTCGGTGAGCCCTCTCCAGTGCGAGTCTTGCTCTCCGTCCCCACCACCGCTGTTTCTTGGGCTTTCCAGCTTCCGGTACCTATTCGCGCCCCTGTGGCCGCTTGGCTGTCTATTCTATGTTGGTCTTCTGGTGAGGTAACGTTGGTTCTGCTCTTGTTTTTGTAGATGGTAGCGTTTCATTGTCTAGCACGTTTAACTTAGACTCGTGAACTTAGAATCATTTTTTGGAATATTTTCCCCGATCGTGTGCGGAAATGTGTTCTCGTTTTTCAGTTCAGTGATTTCCAATAGATAAACGCGGTGTGTGTGATTCTAGTTGCAGTTGATAACGACCTGGTAGGTTAAAACTTTTGTGATCATGTGACGGTGTGTGAATTCTGTGTAAACAGTTTCTAGCTCTGTGGGCCCGATTTATAATAGGTGATATGTTCATTTTAGTACAGTGCATGAAAAAATCTTCTCATCGTTTCCTCCCGTGAGTGATATGTGTTCCACGTGGTTGGTTCATAGAACAAAGCCTTCAGCTTCCACTCTTGCTTGTTCCATGCCCATCACGCAAGTACCTATGCGGGTATCCATCTGATTTCCACTAATATTTCGCGATCTTCTCTCCTCACCTATTTTAATTTTGCCGTTTCTTCTCCGACTTGTTGTACGCCCTCTGTCTTTGTCAGTAATTCTCTCTGAGCCTTGAACAACCTCCTTCAATAGCTTCCTTATGTAATTCTAAACATTACTATGGGTTGCATGTTGAGTTAATTTTCTTTATTTTTTGGAAACTGAATTTATTCAATTTTATCGGTTTTCGGAACCACGTGAGTCCGAGTTCCGACTTCCGGGGTTTGCAGCTAGACGCCTGACTTCTCGCCACTTCTCATATAATACCAGTACCTTGATCGATTTCGAACAGACTGGAACTTTTGAATCCAACGTGAATTTTGTGTAATAAATCCGTTTTTCAACCACTTCAACTTAAGTGGAGTGCGTTCATGTAACGTAGACGTGTGTCGCCGTTAGCGTGTTTGCTCGCGGTCCAGTTCAGATGTAATTCAACTTGCTATGCACACGCACCATCTCAAAACAGACAGATCAGAGCCAGCTTCAAAGTGTTTTTGTATATTGTGTTTTGTGCTACCTCCGACTTGCTGAATTTCCCCTACGATAGCGGTGGCTGCTTCCGCCTCTTGTCAGCACGCTGATTTTGGTGAGTTTTGCTGTGGCATTGCGTGTGTGTGAGTCAATGAGTGTTGTTTGTGAATCCTTTCCACCTGTAGCGTTAAATCATGTTAGGCTGGGCACCGTCCGCATTAATCCATGTAACAGATGCATTTTTATTGTATTAACAAAATCGGTTCCCCATTTTGCTTGTTTTCTATCTGAATAAACAAGTTTAAGTTCAGCATAATCCGTAAGTTGCCTGTAAATTTTAGTTTTATTTAATATTGTTCTTCACAAGTGCAGAGAACAAGTTCAGATGCAATAATTTTTTTATGTCTAACTTCCTTTGCGCCATAAATGTTTTCATTGCCACCTTTCTAAGATAACTTTAATTGTGGTGGTTTTCTTATTAATGTCTGTGTGTAATAACGTGTGAGCTGCTTTGTATAGCGACCACTGTAGTATTAACTTCCTGTTATTGAAGTAATTTGAAACGAGTCAGTACTCACTTTGGGCCAGGGAACAAGCTTTTATATCAGGGAGTAACCGGTAGTTCACACGGACCTTATTTGTTGATTTTAGTCATAAAAGAAAGCTCTTGTTTTGTACATTGGTCGACTTTTAATTGTTAGTATGTTATGTGGGCCACTGGCGGCACTTGTAGCAGTATCGCCGGCGCCAAATGACGTGTGTACGGCGAGGTCAACCGGCACAAGGGCAGTGGGCCACCTGCAGTCATCACACGCCGCGCGTACTGTCTGCGGAGGGATCGCCTCATTTGCAGGTGCACGGCTAACTCAGTGCCAGGATCGGTATCTCAGCTTAAGTATGTAAGCCTTGCAACCAGCATAGTAACGGACGTCACCAGAATCACAAGGACTGCTCTGGGTCACTCTTTCAGTGACCGTGTACACTCAGATTGCTCTGTATGCGCGATGACTCGCCAGATGCATACCGTTCACTGCGAGAATTTATTATAGTTTCACCTTGCCTGTTGTTAATTTATTCTGCAAAGAAAACTACTTATCCACAAAGATTTTTAAAAGGCCTGCCTTCAAAAGATCACTGTAGCCAAAAGAAAGCAAATAATAGTCGATCTAAATGGGACTAACTTGTAGCTCATAGAACTTAATACTATACCTACTATGGCCACACTATAAGATATGGCAAAAGTCAAGTGGCATTCAGCATTCCATTGATTTTTGACATGTTTTCAGAGTACTCATTAGAAAATCAATGGAATAAGTGCCAGTAACAGCTTCCCTTTCCACTTATTTTCTGACGTTAATACATTAATCCACAGATTCATCCCTGAAGTCATAGATAAAAGAGGAATATTCTCTGTCTGAAACTGATATTCTTTGTATTATTTAATGTTATATTTAGAAGCGCGAATTCACACACACACGCACATACACACACACACACACACACACACACTCACACTGAGAGAGAGAGAGAGAGAGAGAGAGAGAGAGAGCTTCGGTTGAGTGGCCGAGCGTTCTAAGAAGCCTTGATGTGGAGCGCGCGGGCCGGCCACGGTGGCCGAGAGGACTGAGGCGCTCCAGTCACGGCCACTACGGTCGGGGGTTCGAATCCCCCTCTCGGGCATGGATATTTGTGCCGTCCTAGTTCGTAAGTAGTTCATAAGTAGTTTGTAAGTTTAGGGACTGATGACCCCGTAATTAAGTCCCATAAGCTTAACAAACTTTTGAACATTTGATTTGGAGCGCGCGGTTGCTTGTTGTTGGAGGTTCGAGTTCTCCCTGAGGTGTGTGTGCGTGTGTGTGTGTGTGTGTGTGTGTGTGTCGTCCTTAGGTTACTGTATGTAGATTTTAAGTTTAGGGGCTAATGACCATTACAGTTTTGTCAAATAGACTTACAAACAATTGAACACTGGAAGGGGACAGTTTCGTGGAGCACTAGAAGTCTGCAATGCTATGGTAAATCGCGCTCATGCGCAGGAATGGTGATGTGTTTTGACAGCTACTGAGTCGACATTGTTCAGGGGTTAGTCAATAGATAGCGGCACCTTTCATCTGTCAAAATAGCGTCAAGTCGCACGCTTTGTGTATAGACACGTGACTGGAAAATCCATGCCGTTATGAGACTCAATGGGGAACGGCGGGAGTAGCTATTTTGGTATTGGAGAAATATGCAATAAATCACAGAAACATTAATAGCTACTGATCCACAGATGATACAAAGCAGCGTGTAGACTCATTTTAAAGATAAAGAATAGACGGATGCGCTGATATAAACGCGCCTCCTGTCATTTTAACAGGTTATGAGTTATAGTAAATAAAAAATCATTATAAAATAACAATTTTGTGAACGATATAACTTGAAAACGGCTTAACTAATTATTACGTACCTGTTGTCAAATGATAGTAGCACTAAGTTCTATATTTAGGTTTTTTTGTGCATATTCAGTAAATCTGAGAGGCCAGTTACATGGTTTCCAAGTACAAAAGCTGAATTTTTTAATAAATAAACAATAATAACTGTAGTATTAGCGGCAGTACGGTAAATTAGATTTAAGTAAATAGTTAATGAAACCACATAATCAATAGTACAGTGAATAATCTATGTTTAAATACTGAAAAAGCAAATGTAGAATAGTTTAATTTTTTGATAATGCCAAAACTATGATATGTAAATTTTTTTTCATGCCATATTCTGTTTCAGCTAAAAATTTACGTTAAATACTAGCATCACATGTATTTATTTCATTTGTATTTTCTGTAAAAGAGGTAATTTTGTGAAAATAAGGTATTGATTCACGAATTATAAACCTGACAATGAACAAAATTTCTCATACGTTGTTTAGTAAGTTAAGATCTGTCTTGTTTAGAATTCATCATAATTTATCTAAACAAAAGTTTCGTAGACCAATAGGGAGGAGTCCTCAAATGGGAACACTAACTACGAAAACTGCTACATTTTACTTCATCTACATCTACATCTACATAGATACTCTGCAAATCACATTCAAGTGCCTGGCAGAGGGTTTATTAACCACTTTCATAACTTTTCTCTACCGTTCCATTCTCTAATAGCGCGCGGGAAGAAAGAACACCTAAACCGTTCCGTTTTCGATCTGATTTCTCTTATTTTATTGGGATGGTCATGTCTCCCTAAGTAGGTGGGTGCTAGCAAAATATTTTCACATTCAGAACTAAAAGTCGGTGATTGAAACTTCGCAAGCAGATCACGCCGCAATGAATAACGTCTTTCTTTTAATGATTTGCACCCCAATTCGTGCAACATTTCCGTGACGCTTCCCCCCCCCCTCCCGTAACGTGATAAAACAAAACGAGCTGCCTTTCTCTGAACTTTCTCAATGTCTTCCGTCAATCCCACCTGGTGAGGGTCCCACAAGGGGCATCAGTACTCCAGCAGAGGACGCACAAGTGTGATGTAGCCAGTCTCTTTGGTGGAGCTGTGCATCTTCGAACCGTTCTGCCGATGAAACATAACCTTTGGTTCGCCTTCCCCACAATATTTTCTATGTGTTCTCTCCAGTCAAAGTTGTTCGTAATTGTAACTCCTAGGTATTTGGTAGAATCTACGACCTTAAGATTTGACTGATTTATCGCGTAATTGAAGTTCAGCGGATTTCTTTTAGTGGTCATGTGTATTACTTCACACTTTTCTGTATTTAGTGTCAATTGCCAATTTTCGCACCATGCAGAAATTTTGTCTAAATCGCTTTTGATCCTCTGTTGACTTCACTAACCGATAAACGACAGCATCATCCGTGAACAATCTAAGGGAGCTATTCAGATTGTCTCCTAATTCGTTTATAAACACGAGAAAGAGTAGGGGACCTATAACGCTTCCCTGTGGAACGCCAGATATCACTTCTGTTTTACTCGATGACTTACCGTCAATTACAACGAACTGTGTTTTTTCTGATAGGAAATCGTGAATCCAATCGCACAATTGGGAAGATATTCCATAAGCATGCAATTTCATAAGAAGCCGCTTGTGGGGTACAGTGTCAAAAGCCTTTCTGAAATCCAGAAATATGGAATCGATTTGAGATCCCTTGTCGACGGCACTTAACACTTCATGTGAATAAAGGGCAAGCTGTGTTTCGCAAGAGTGATAATTTCTGAATCAGTGTTGACTACTGGTTAATAGGTCGTTCTCTTCGAGGTAGTTCATAATACTCGAACAAAGTATATGTTCCAAAATCCTATTGCAAATCGACGTCAATGAGATAGGCCTGTAATTTGGGGATCACTCCTATTTCCTTTCTTGAATATTGGAGTAACTTGGGCAACTTTGCAGTCTTTGGGTACGTTTTTTTGCTAAGTGATCGGTTGTAAATTATAGCTAAGAACGGAGCTATTTCATCAGCATACTCTAAGAGGAATCTAGTTGGTATACAATCTGGCCCGGAAGATTTAATTTTGTTTAGTGACTTAAGTTGTTTTACTACTCCAGGAACATGTACTTCTAAGTTTCGCATTCTGGCAACTGTTCTTGGATTGATACTGGAGTGTTCACTTCGTCTTCTTTGGTGAACGAATTTCGTAAAGCTGTGTTTAGTAATTCTGCCTTAGCAGTACTGTCATCGGTAGTATTACCATTGCTATCGCGTAGTGAAGGTATTGTTTGTGTTTTGCCGCTAGTGTACTTCAAATATGACTAGAATTTCTTTGGATTTTCTGCTAGATTACGGGAGAGGATTTCGTTGTGGCAATTACTATAGGCTTCTTGCATTGAAGTCCGTGCTAGGTTGCTAGTTTCAGTAAAAGATTGCCAGTTTTCTGGATTCTGTGTCTTTTTAAATTTTGCATGCGTTTTTCTTTGTTTCTGCAACAGTGATCTGACCTTTTTTGTGTACCACGGGGGTTTAGCCCCTTCTTTTATTAATTTATTTGGTATAAATATCTCGATTGCTACTGATATTATGTCTTTGAAAGTAAGCAACAACTGATCTACACTCGCGGTTTTAGTTTTGAAAGACTGGAGACTATCACTCAGGAAAGCGTGAAGTGAATTTTTATCTGATTTATTGAATAGATATATTTTTCGTTTCTTTTGGTGCATTTGGGCATTTCGACATTCAGACTTGCTGCTACAACTCTATGTTCGCTAATCCCTGTATCTGTTTTGATGCTCTTTACTAGCTCAGGATTATTTGTTGCTAGGAGATCAAGGGTATTTTCGCAACCACTTACTATTCTAGTGGGTTCATGAACTAACTATTCGAAGTAGTTTTCAGAAAAAGCATTCAGAACTAGTTCGGACGATGTTTTATATTTGCCGCCGGTTTTGAATACGTAATTATGCCAACATATCGAGGGTAAATTAAAGTCGCCACCGATTATAACAGTATGCTTCGGATACTTATTTGAAATGTGATTCAAGATTTCTTTGAACATTTCGGCAACCGCATCGTCTGAGTCAGGGGACCGATAAAAAGATCCAATTCATTATTTATTCCGGGTCAGGTATAACCTCTACCCATACCAACTCACAGGAAGTATCTGTCTCAATTTCGCTGCAGGATAGACCGTTAGTAACAGCAATAAACACACCACCCCCATTTTTATTTATTCTATCCTTTCTGACGACCATTTGGCCCTTTGAAAAAAATTCGGCCGAACTTATCTCAGCCGGCCGCGGTGACCGAGGGGACTGTTGCGCTTCAGTCATGGTCTGCACGGCCACTACGGTCGGGGGTTCGAATCCCCCCTCGGCCATGGATATTTGTGCCGTCCTAGTTCGTAAGTAGTTCATAAGTAGTTTGTAAGTTTAGGGACTGATGACCCCGTAGTTAAGTCCCATAAGCATTACAAACATTTGAACATTTTTTGAACTTATCTCAGGCGTCAGCCAGCTTTCAGAACCTAGAACGATATGTGTCTCAGTACTTTCTATCAGCGCTTGGAGCTCAGGAACTTTCCCAATATAGCTACGACAATTCACAATTGTTATACCAATGGTTTCTAGATCTGCTTTCTTCCTGTGTCTGAAACCCATTTTGTGTATTCCCGAGGCTCTCTAACCTAAAAAAACCGCCCAGTCCACGCCCCACAACCCCCGCTACCAGTGTAGCCGCTTCCTGCGTATAGTGGACTCCTGACCTATTTAGCGGAACCCGAAAACCCACCACCCTTTGTCATAAGTCGAGGAATCTGCAGCCCACACGGTCGCAGAACCGTCTGAGCCTCTGATTCAGACCGTCCACTCGGCTCTGAACCAAAGGTCCGCAGTCAGTCCTGTCGACAATGCAGATGGTGAGCTCCGCTTTCATCTTGCAAGCAAGACTGGCAGTCTTTACCACTTTTGATAGCCGCTCAAAACCAGGGAGGATCTCTTCCGATCCAAAGCGACACACATCATTGGTCCCGACATGAGCCACCACCTGCAGCTGGCTGCACCCTGTGCTCTTCAAGGCATCCGGAAGTACCCGTTCCACATCTGAAATGACTCCCCCCGGTATGCACACGGAATGCACATTGGATTTCTTCCCCTTTATAGCAGCCATTTTCCTAAGGGGCTCCATCACCCGCCTAACGTTGGAGCCTCCACCCTCTGTGAGTGCCCGGATCTTGAAGGCAGGGGGGCGAGTACAGGACAAGCGACAGCATCTGCGTCAGGAACATCCTCTGACACAGACAGAGCCTCGAATCTGTTGGCAAGACTAACCAGGGAGGCCTCCACTTCGGTCCCCCGGGAAGTCTTACGCCGCCTGACACGCGCTGAGGAGACCTCCCAGTCCACCACGGATTGGGGGGCTACCTCCTCGCGGGCAGCGAGCGGGCTGGCCACAGCCGCAGGCCGATCGGAGGGCACAACAGACGCACACGGCGTCTGCTGCACCCCCGCGAGCGGCCCACAACAGCGGCGCCCACCCACCGCAGTCTCAAGCGTTGCCAGCGAAGCCAACGCCACCTGAAGCTGCGAGCGAAGAGTCACAAACTCTGCCTCCATCCGTTCGCAGCAGTCACAGTTCCTAGCCAATCTAAAAACCTATGTAACTTCCAAGTAAGTACGTCTGAGGACACAAAAGTTTGATAAACAGTGAGTTTAAAAAAAAAAAATAAATAATAATAATAATAATTATATATATATATATATATATATATATATATATATATATATATATATATATATATATATATATATGAAACTAACACTAAACTGGTTATTAAAGGCGGATCTGAAAAATATATACGCGAGCTAATAAATCAAGATAACAACTGAACTGACAACTAAACGCGATTCTTAGTAAATAAACACGCGAGCACACTAAAGATTTAAGAACTGTAAAAGAAAGTACACACGAAATGAAAATAAGTCGCTACTATTGAGTAGCCGGTTACCGTAAAATGTAGAGCTGCTGCTGGTCACGTGTGCACTGGCCGCCGGTCACTGAGCAACTTTTACTTGGAACATCTATTAATAATATCAAATTATACAAGAAGAGTGTAGACTATTTTGTATTTTTCGTGCAATAACATTGTTTCAGGCACTCGTGGCACATAGCAAATTTACACTTTTGTCATTTGTAACGTTTTTTCCGTCGGCAGTGCCGATCATGACATCTCTTGACATTGGGATCACCTGTCTTGACCAGCCAGTGTTATACACCATCGAAGCGTAAATCGTTGGGTACCGAATGACAGACAATCTCTTCTCTTACGAAACTCAAATCGCCAACATTCTCCTCCGAACGGAGAGATTCAGGTGTTCTTTCTTCCCGCACGCTATTCGAATATGGAATGGGAAATAAATAGTATAATGGTGGTTCCATGGACTCTCTGACAGGCACTTAAATGTGATTTGCAGAGCACCCCATGTAAATGTAGATGTAGATGTACAGACAACAATGTGCTTTCATGTGAAGGCCTGCCTCTACTCTTTCTTGTAATCTCTGCTTTCCATTTTTTGTTACCCAAATGACTAACACCGCCGTCTAGGAGACGTTCTAGTATTCATTATTAGTCTCATATGAGGTACCTGTGCTTTTACGGTCACCTCAGATGTAAAAGATGACAGAAATTAGACAAAATATAAGTGTCCTCATTTGAGAACGCGGCACATGAGAGGATTAAGGCGGCCATTTTGTATTGTTATGGGCACTCTGTTGGTGTCGGTTTGACAGACAAGACGTTAATCTGGGTGACTGTGGACTCGCTTGAGGACTTGTAAGATTTCAGAGAAGTGTTCTAGTGTGGAACTTAGAAATATTTGTTCTGTGATACTTCGAGAAATTTGATTTTATTCTGCGTCTTTGGGACTTAGAAAATGTCTTCAGTGGTGCTTCGTGGATTCTGTTCTGTGACAGTGGAACTTAGAGTTTCTCAGGATTGTTGCTGGATTTTAATTTTTATTTAGCAACTGTGTGACTGAGAAACTATTAGTCAAGTTTCCTTCTTTGTGGTGTCGCGGCCTTAAGGAACTCTGCATTGCTCTGAAGTCAGGAGTAACATATATTCACTGACGGATATTAGGTGAAATGAACATCAATTTAGTTAAAAGTGAATGTGTCGTTTGTTCATTATTTTTGTTCCTGCCTGCATTTATTTAAAGCTAAACATTTTGGGGACATTTCAGCAGGTGTGGCTGGCCCCTAGACACGACGCAGCCAGTTTGTATAATAAAATAAGATCTACAGCCGCACTTCACGGAGGCCCAAGCAAACACAGACTGTGAATGGGTGATTTGTGTTGTTGTATTATTTTATTTATTTATTTATTTTTCGTGTTGTAGCACTGGGGGCTCGAGCCAACTGATGAAATTGTGTCGTCCTGCACAGAATAGTGTGTTTTATCCTACTTTGTGTTTGGAAAATCCATGTGAAAGCTCGCAACACACACACACACACACACACACACACACACCTCAGAACAAAAAATTCGGAGCACCGTAAAGTGGCTCTTTCATTAGTATGTTATGAAAAAATAATTAGCACTTCGGTCAACTCGGTTCAGTATGAACGTAGCGCAGGAATGAACTCGCGGGCTGAAGTGTCATGTTACGGATTGCGGCGCCGTTCACGTGGGATGTTCAAGTCCTTCCTCAGTCATGGGTGTGTGTGTTGGCCTTAGCGTAAGACAGTTTAATTAGTGTGTAAGTCTAGGGACCGATGAAGTAAGTAATTTGTTCCCTTAGTCATGCAAAAATTTAATGATCAGATGTCCTGTTAACTAGTACTCATAGGGTCAGCTATGGACCCTGATAGGTCCCACGCGTGATGGCATCGACGCGTAAAAGGTCCGAATGGCGCCCTGTGTCATAGCCATCCATGCTACATGCACCTGATTCCAAAGTTCGTCTTGTGACCTTACAACAACGTACAACACCCAATGGAGCGCAAAGCGTGCTAATTTGATAGCGGAGAGCATTGAGAGTTGCGACAACTGAACAGGCAATCAGCCGCTGCGAGCAGATAAGCCTCGCCCAGTTTCCCATCGGCGGGTGGAGAGAATATGGTGAGCACGCTGGAGGCAATGTCTTTATTTTTAGATACTACGCTGACACTATAAAAGTTACAGACTAGCACGGAGAAGCAAATGAAAGAGGACAGCCCGATTCAGATGATGTGTTGACATAATTTATATTAATTTTATATCAAAAGTTATTCAGAAAACTATTATTTATTCACTAGGAAAAATCCAGAGGCTAAACTAATTCAACTATAGTAACGTGCGAGGGCTCAAATGAAGATTGGGAAGATGTACTTCACCTGTAAAGGAGACCGCGTATAAAACGCTTGTACGACCACGTCTTGAGTATTGCTCAAGTATTTGGGACTCGCAGCAGATCGGTTTGAAGGTAGACATAGAGGCGGTTCAGAGGCGAGCAGCTAGATTTGTTACCGGTACGTTCGACCAATGCGCGAGTGTCACGGAAATGCTCCGGCAACTCAATTGGGGATCGCTGGAAGAAAGACGACGTTCTTTTCGTGAATTTCTGTTAAGTAAATTTAGAGGGCCGGAATTTGAAGCTGAGTGAAGTACGATCTTGCTGCCGCCTACTTACATTTCGCGTAAAGATCACAAAGACAAGATAAGAGAAATTAGGGCTCGTACGGAGGCATATAGGCATTCTTTTTCTCCTCGTTCAATTTGGGAGTGGAATAGGAAAGGAAATGCCTAGTAGTGGTACAGTGTACCCTCCGCCACGTACCTTACGGTGAATTGCGGAGTAAGTATGTAGATGATGTAGATGTAGAACGTCTCACCGAGACGCAAAATTTGGTATAAGAATATTATCTCAACATTTATATTGCGCTTGATAATGCAATTTTAAGACCCTGCTTGTGCGGGAACATGGCTCAAGAGAAAGAGAGTCTAAGCATGTTTTCGTGCGTCGATGAGCGTTCGATATCAGAAGTCGGTTATCCGATTCAATTTACTCGATAAATTTGGCTCGAGGGCTCTAGGCGGGGTGGTCGCAGACCGGCGGAATCCTGTAATGCGGACCCTGGCACATTTGCAGCGATCTGTTGTGGTGGGCATGACTTCGGGACGTATGGAGGAAATTGCAGAGCGCGCGTGTGTCGTTATTAGCAGCGGGCAGGATAATGGACGGCGCGGGGCATCGTGAGCTAATGGCCCGCCAGCGCTAGCGGCCGCTGCCCCGAACCTCCAGTCTGCGCACCAGGTCACTGGCAGCGGGCAGCGCAAAAAGATGGCGCCGCACCGCGCTTGTATCAGCGACCGAAATAGTCCGCGGCACACCACTGCCGCGGGCCTCACGCCACCTGTACTGGCGCACTTACGACGGGAGCAAACAAGTATATACAGCATGACGCTCTTAAATTTTTTCCTGAATATTTGGAAAAATACAAATAGGATAAAAAAAAAGTTTCATTAAAGATTACAGAGGAGTGTCACGTCTGCCAGTTGCATACAAAAAATTATCAAAAATTCTCCTTAACAGAGTGGTAGATGCTTTAAGCCCCGTTTACACCGAAGCGAACACGAGTGAACATAGGCGAAGACGAAGTGAACACTCCAGTATTCAATCCAAGAACAGCTGCCAGCATGCGAAACTTAGAAGTAGATGTTCCTGGAGTAGTAAAACAACTTAAGTCACTAAACAAAATTAAATCTTCCGGGCCTGATTGTATACCAACTAGATTCCTCTCAGAGTGTGCTGATGCAATAGCTCCTTACTTAGCAATCATTTACAACTGATCGCTCAGCGAAAGATCCGTACCCAAAGACTGCAAAGTTGCCCAAGTTACTCCAATATTCAAGTAAGGCAATAGGAGAGACCGCCAAAATTACAGACCTATATCATTGACGTCGATTTGCAGTAGGATTTTGGAACATATACTTTGTTCGAATATTATGAACTACCTCGAAGTGAACGACCTATTAACCAGTCGACAACACGGATTCAGAAAGTATCGCTCTTGCGAAACACAGCTTGCCCTTTATTCACATGAAGTGTTAAGTGCCGTCGACAAGGGATCTCAAATCGATTCCATATTTCTGGATTTCAGGAAGGCTTTTGACACTGTACCCCACAAGCGGCTTCTTATGAAATTGCGTGCTTATGGAATATCTTCCCAATTGTGCGATTGGATTCACGATTTCCTATCAGAAAGAACACAGTTCGTTGTAATTGACGGTAAGTCATCGAGTAAAACAGAAGTGACATCTGGCGTTCCACAGGGAAGCTTTATAGGTCCCCTACTCTTTCTCGTGTTTATAAACGATTTAGGAGACAATCTGAATAGCTCCCTTAGATTGTTCGCGGATGATGCTGTCGTTTATAGGTCAGTGAAGTACACAGAGAATCAAAAGCAACTGCAAAGCGATTTAGACAAAATTTCTGCATGGTGCGAAAATTGGCAATTGACACTAAATAAAGAAAAGTGTGAAGTAATATACATGACCACTAAAAGAAATCCGCTGAACTTCAATTACACGATAAATCAGTCAAACCTTAAGGTCGTAGATTGTACCAAATACCTAGGACTTACAATTACGAACAACTTTGACTGGAGAGAACACATACAAAATATTGTGGGGAAGGCGAACCAAAGGTTACGTTTCATTGGCAGAACGCTTCGAAGATGCACCAGCTCCACCAAAGAGACTGGCTACATCACACTTGTGCGTCCTCTCCTGGAGTACTGTTGCCCCTTGTGGGACACTCACCAGGTGCGATTGACGGAAGACATTGAGAAGGTTGAGAGAAGGGCAGCTCGTTTTGTTCTATCACGTTACGGGGGGAAAGCGTCACGGATATGTTGCACGAATTGGGGTGGAAATCATTAAAAGAAAGACGTTATTCATTGCGACGTGATCTGTTTGCGAAGTTTCAATCGCCGACTTTTAGTTCTGAATGTTACAATATTTTGCTAGCACCCACCTACTTAGGGAGACATGACCATCCCAATAAAATAAGGAAAATCAGATCGAAAACGGAACGATTTAGATCTATTAGAGAATGGAACGGTAGAGAAAAGTTATGAAAGTGGTTAATAAACCCT
Organism: Locusta migratoria; assembly: GCA_026315105.1. NCBI lineage: Eukaryota > Metazoa > Arthropoda > Insecta > Orthoptera > Acrididae > Locusta > Locusta migratoria. The sequence goes on from CM048744.1 coordinate 887,894,192, forward strand.
CTGCCAGGCACTTGAATGTGATTTGCAGAGTATCTATGTAGACGTATATGTAGATGAATGCGCATTCGCTAGGAATTCGCCTGTGCGCGCACGCATTGGCTTGTACTTGCGAATAAGCGTTCACACCGGAGCGAACGAAAGAGAAAATAGCACAGTGCCGCAAGGCGAGCATACGTAGTTTGTCGCACTCGCTAGCGCTGAAGGGGAGAAGACGCGAACTTCCTTTGATGGTTCGCCCTGAAACCGATACCCAGCGGATCACAAGCAAGCACTTGCGAATGCGAGCCGAACGTGACCGAAAAGCACGCGCACAGCGTTTACACCAGAGCGACTTCTCGTTCGCTGTTGCTCGTTCGCTTGTGTTCGCTTTGGTGTAAACGGGGCTTTAGACAAACAACTGGGAGAAAGAAACTTTCACTGCCGCGGTGGAGTAGCCGAGCAGTCTAAAGCGTCTCGCTGCGGAGCGCGCGGTTGCTCGCCGTGGAGGTTCGAGTCCTCCCTGGGGCATGGATGTGTGTGTTGTCCTTACGTTAGTTTACCTAGGTTTAAGTAGTTTCTAAGCTACGGACTAATGACCGCCGGCCGCAGTGGCCAAGGGGACTAAGGCGCTCCAGTTACGGTCTGCACGGCCACTACGGTCGGGGGTTCGAATCCCCCGTCGGGCATGGATATTTGTGCCGTCCTAGTTCGTAAGTAGTTCATAAGTAGTTTGTAAGTTTAGGGACTGATGACCCCGTAGTTAAGTCCCTTAAGCTATACAAACATTTGAACATTTGAAACTTCCCTACCGGCTTAGCTATTAACTTACATGTAATTGAGATGAAGATATAAACATTGTCTTCTAAACAATGTTTACGTAACGTGGCTACATTCTAAATTCCACTGATAGAATACTCATATGGATGTTTGATAAATCGACAATGTATTATCCTTCATTAACAGGAAAAATACTAGAATGAAACTTGTCACTCTGCAGCGGAGTGTGCGCTGATATGAAACTTTCTGGCAGATTAAAATTGTGTGCCGGAACCGGGACTCGAACCTGGGACCTTTGCCTTTCGCGGGCAAGCGCTCTACCGACTGAGCAATCCTGACACGACTAACGATGTTTCCAGAATGAAACTATTCCCTCTGCAGCTGAGAGCGCGCTGATATGAAACTTCTTGGCAGATTAAAAATGTGTGCCAGAACCGGGACTGAAACCTGGGACCTTTGCCTTTCGTGGGCAACATCCCTGAGGCTGTGGCTAAGCCATGTCTCCACCATACCATTTCTTCCAGGAGTGCTAGTCTTGCAAGGTTCGCAACAGAGCTTCTGTGAAGTTTTCAAAGTAGGAGGCGAGGTATTGGCGGAAGTAAAGTTGTGAGGCGGCATCGTGAGTCGTGTCGGGATAGCTCAGTCGATGGAGCACTTGCCCGCTAAAGGCAAATGTCCCAGGTTCGAGTCCCGTAGTTAAGTCCCATAAGCTTAACAAACATTTGAACTATTTTTCGAGTGCCGGTTCCGGCACACAATTTTAATCTGCCTGGATGTTTTAACTGTGAGAATATCAGGGTGGTTTTCGAAAGGGAAGATCCTGTGCATAACAAATTTTTAACTTAAAGTCAATAATTCGCCAAAGGATGTTAACCAGCAAACCAATAATTGTGTCATTTATTGATTTCAAGAAAGCCTTTGATTGTATAGACAGAGAACAATAGATAAGGTCATTAGAGAATTTGGTGTTAAATTATAATTAGCAAATATAATTCGTGAAACACTAATAGATACAAATCTAAAGTCAAATTTATGGAAGAAGTAATTCAGCCATTTGAAATGAAAACTGGTGAAAGACAGGATGATGGTTTAACACCTTTACTGTTTAATTGCGTTCTAGAAAAAAAATATAACGATCTGGAATTCTGAGCTAAAAAAAATCCCAAAATTGAACTAGTAACTCTGGGAAGGTAAACAAGTGTATTTAGGTATACTTCTTGACTTTTGCGGATGATTTTCTAATACTTTCAGAAAACCTAACACAAGTAGTTATTCCAATAAACCTTCTAGAAAAAATAGCAAACAGAATTGGTGTCAAAATTTCAGCAGAAAAACATCATGACAAATGTAAAAAGTGCACCAAAATTCATAGAAATACAAATAGGTAAAATAGAGCGGGTAAATAAATTTAAATGTCTTGGAGAAACTATACAACAGACTGGAGTAGAAAAAACTTTAATAGAATTAACAAAACTGGAAAGAGCATATGGTTTGACTAAAAATATTTACGTCAGGAAACGTATATCTAGAAAAACAAAACTAAAACACTACACCACAGTGGTACGATCAGAATGTTTATATGAATCTGAACGCCTAACGATGAACTATAAGGTGGATAAACTAGAGGTACTGGAAAGAAGGATTATTAGAAAAATAATGGGTGCAATAAAAACTGCAGATGGTTGGAAAATAAGAAGTAATGAGGAGATCTACACAAATATAGAGAAAGTATTTGAAGTAATGGTCAAACGAAGATCAACCACCGGCCGCAGTGGCCGAGCAGTCTGCGGCGCGCCAGTCACAGTCTGCACGGCCGCTACGGTCGGGAGTTCGAATCCCCCCTCGGGTATGGATGTTTGTGTCGTCTTTAGTATAAGGTAGTTCATAAGTAGTTTGTAAGTTTAGGGACTGATGACCCCGCAGTTAAGTCGCTTAAGCTTAACAAACATTTGCTTTTTGAAGATTAACCTTTTCCGGACACCTCTACCGAATGAATGAAATTAGACAAACAAAACAAATACTCCTATATTTCTGGAATTAGAAATCGACAACATCATGGATTACAGAAGTAAGGAAAGATATAGAAAGAAACAACATAAAAGTATAAGAAATAGCAGAAAGAAACCGTTTTAAAAATAAAATACTAAATTTGGAAGGCTTTCAAAGCAGAAGAAGTACAAAATGTGGAACAACATGGATAGAAGAAAGGAAGGGAACTCATGAGGAGAAACAGAGGGAATACTGGAAAAACAGGAAACAACAACTGCATGCTGCTACCGTTTGGCAACGCAACATTTGTTACATTTTTCAGACGTACTTCTTGCTGCCAGATGGCAACACCAAGCATATTGTATACATTGGAGACTGTTCTTAAACACTTAGTTGATCAGAAACATGAATGATAAACATGAAGCATTGAATTAAAATTTGTGATGTGGCCGGGAATCGAACCCGGACCTCATCACAAATTTTAATTCACCTTTATCGTTCAAGTCTCTGACATTATCGAGAAGAAAAACAGTCTCAGGGTATATAAATTTCTACTTACTTAGTTGATCGATTCCGCCATAGGTGGCAACGCATTCATGAATTCAGGAGAAATGCAACAAAGAGCGCTCCAGTGGATTTTACGCACTGAAATTGCGTAATGTAATTACAAACTGTTACGAGTTCTGTCAAGTAAAAAAAAAAAAAAAAAAAAAAAAAAAAAAAAAAAAAAAAAAAAAAAAAAAAAAAAAAAAATTACACACATCTAATAGGAGTAGAAAACAAGGTATATACCAATATTTTCCTGTAGACTGCGTTATATCTAAAAGCGAGATATTGTCAAATGGTAACAGGTAATAATGACATTCACATAGTTGTATGACTTATACAATTTTTTCAATATTTTTCCCCTTCATTTGTGAACATTTTCTACCAGACATATTTTTCTTGCGCTAAAATAAAAATTCATGCAGTGTAGGGTTAACGTGATTCTAGTTGGTCAATATGATTGTAAGAAACAAATTAAGAAAATTAAAAAAAAAAAGTAAATAGCTTTAACGCCACATCGAGCGCATGGTCATTAGAGGCGAAGCTCGAGATCGCAATGAAGAGGCGTCCTTACTACTATACCTCGCGTCATATAAGAAGGCGCTTCCGCGCGTAGAGGCGGAGCGATGGTAATGGAGGGCGATGTGCATAACGGCTGAAAACTGGGCCGCCTTCGTAGCTGACGTCAACTATAGGAAAGATATATGGAAGATACGAATGTGCTTCTGCGGAAGAAGAGAAATGTGAAAGGAGTTACTGCCGATTTCGATTCTCCAGGAAAAAATATATCACCTCTGTAAGAAATATTTTTATAGTGTAATGGCAGATGACGTTGCAATCGGTAAAAATGAAAATCAGACCAAAATTGTTGAAAACGCTAATATCTCAAACAAATACACATCAGATTAGGAAAATCGAAGTACAGTTCTTGATATTTTTGATAATGCTGTCGTGTGACACTTCTCATAATAGACTGAAACGCAGACCGTCACCATGCTCTCAGTCTGTGGCCAGAATGTTCATGGTACTTCAATGATTCGGACTGTACACATCACTATGCCACTGTTCCAGATGTTAACGAGAGACTAGATATCATTTCCGGTTAATCTTGGGCTCATAGAAACGTTTAAGTAGCTCGTCAAACGTATGCTAATCTGCTTCTTGTAGAAATGTTCCTTCTGCAACGACATTTCGTAGTATTGTCTAGCTGTTTGCTGAAACTGGAAGTGGGGTCCGATACCTGTTTGTCTGAGATATTACCGTTTTTAAACTATTTTCAACTCATTTTTATTTTTTCTGATTATAGCACCATCTACCATGTAATGAAAAAAATATAACACAAAAATTAAATATTTTCCCTGGAGAATATAAATCTGCAATAGAAAATAGGAATTCCTATTTAAAACTCCAGTCACCCTCCCTCCTTCCCCCGACTGCGTTGCAGTGGGAGGTGGGTAGTCTAGCTTTATGACAGTGAATTTCCCTGCTGGAGATGAACAATTTATTTTACTGCAATTATTTTAATCCTATTTGTATTGTTCCAAACCCTCTTTATCTATGCTTGCCTTTGATGAACTCCGTAACTACTTACTCATCTGATCTTACTGAAACTTTGCACAGTGTTTGTGATTTAGACCAAAGAGAGGGAGTAGAAAACAAGACCAAAGAGAGGGTTGTGATATCTATTTTAATAAGCTCAATATATTTTATTGCGAATTAAAAGCTGTCGTCCAGGATGGTTAAGTACCCAATAACTGGCGCCATCTTGCTAACTAAACACGCTTTGCGAGGTTTGTCTGAGGCCTTCATGGCTATGTAATTTTGTCTCATTATATATTGCTTATACATAATGTCACCGGAAAAGCCTCATCATCGACATGCTTTCACTCAGAATATTTATCCCACTTCTGAACGTTACTTTTATTTCCGTAATTACTTGGTCAGTGCATAGACTGAACAGCAGGGACGGAAGTGAGCAACGCTGCCTTAAATCATTTCTTAATTTAAGTCCTTACTTCTTGTCTAACTATTATTTTTGCTTCTCCCCTGGTAATTTAGAGTCCAAGAACAGAGCATTCAACATGCCAATGTTCAGAAGTGTCAGAGTTCTCAACACTAGTTCCTAAATAGAAGCAATATAATAGTTAGGGTACAGTATATTACGAGTTTTATTGCAGCTTAACTGAACCTGCCATTTCTTTTGAAAATCATTTTCGAGCAGGTAGAAACAGTCGAAATATAAGAATTCCATATGTGTAAAATTACTACAGCGCTATATATATAACTTATACATTTGTAGGTTTTCCTAAGTTCTACGTTTCAAAAGATTCCAATTTATAATTAATTCTGAAACAAACGTACAAACTGGCATAGTAAGCTGCGGCGGAACAGCCGTGCGAGCTGTAACGTCCTGCTACGGTGCGCGCGGCCGTTCCACGTCGGAGGTTCGAGTCCTCCTCGGTCATGGGTGTTTGTTTGTTCTTAGGATAAGTTATTTTACGTAGTTTGTAAGTTTACGGACCGATGACCACTGTGGTTAGGTCTCATAACTTTACAAAGATGTCAACATTTTTTGTCATAGAAAAATATTGGAAATGGGTGAGTTTATTTGTAATTACTTTAACCACCACCTAGTGTGTGGATCTTCTGATCGTGTTGCTTCCGTTATCAAGTTCAGCTACCTGTCAGACGCCTTTACCTATACTTGAAAAAGCAATATGACTGCCATCTGTCCTCATCAAGATCAACACGGATTTAGAAATTATCGTTCATGCGAAACACAACTAACTCTTTATTCACACGAAGTGATGGGTGCTATCGACAACGGTTCGCAAATTGATTCCGTATTTCTTGATTTCCGGAAGGCTTTTGACACCGTACCTCACAAACGGCTTTTAATCAAATTGTGTGGTTATGGTATATCGCTCCAAATTTACGATTGGATAGGGGATTTCCTGTCAGAGACGACACAGTTCGTACTAATCGATGGTAAGGCATCGACTAAAACAGAGGTGATATCGGGCGTTCCACAGGGCAGTGTTATTGGTCCTCTGCTGTTCCTTATTTACATAAACGATTTAGGGGAAAATCTAGGTAGCTCTCTTAGGTTGTTTGCAGATGGCGCCGTCATTTACCGTCTAATAAAATCAACTGAAGATCAAAACCAACTGCAGAACGATCTGAATAAGATATCAGTATGGTATAAAAATTGGCAATTGACTCTAAATAATGAGAAGTCTGAAGTCGTCCACATGAATACGAAAAGATATCCGTTAAACTTCGTTTACAAGATAAATCAATCAAAAGTGAAGGTTGTAAACTCCACAAAATACGTAGGAATTACTATTACTTCAGACTTAAATAGGAAAGAACACATAGATAATTTCGTGGGAAAGGCGAAGCAGAGACTGCGTTTTATTGGCAGAATCCTTAAAAGATGCAACAGAACTACAAAAGAAACTGCATACACTGCGCTTGTTCGTCCATTTTTGAAAAAAAAAAAAAAAGTTCAAATGTTTGTAATTCTATCGGACCAAACTGCGTGGTCATCAGTCCTCAGCTTACAAACTACTTAAACCTAGGTAAACTAACCTAAGGACAAAGACACACACCCATGCCCCAGGGAGGACTCGAACCTCCACAGCGAGCAACCGCGCGCTCCGCAGCGAGACGCTTTAGACGCTCGGCTACTCCACCGCGGCCCATTTTTGGAGTATTGCTGCCCAGTGTAGGATTTCTATCAGGTGGGTTTTACGGAGGACATCGAAAGAGTCCAAAGAATGGCAGCTCGTTTCGTATTGACACCATACAGGGGAGACAGCTAGACGGAAATGATACAGCATCTGGGATGGGAATCATTACAACAACGGCGCTTATCGCTGCGGCGTGGGCTACTTACGAAACTCAATCGCCAACATTCTCCTCCGAATGCGAAAATATATCGTTGACTTCCACTTACATAGGTAGCAATGAACATCAGAATAAAATATGAGAAATCAGAGCTCGAACGGAAAGATTCAGGTGTTCTTTCTTCCCGCGCGCTATTCGAGAATGGAATGGGAGATAAATAGTATAATGGTGGTTCACTTAAATGTGATTTGCACAGTATCCCACGTAGATGTTCTTGTTACTATATCGGAAGAGAAAAACTATAGATATGCGATCTTCTGGTACTGATGATGGACCGAGTTGAACTGAAGCAGCTGCTCACGGAAAAAAAACTGCTGTCGTGGTTTCTGTACCTGAGCTCTCACATCCAGAGGTTCCGCATCCGTGGTGGCGTGGCACTCACTGTTAAGCAAACAGGCCGCCTGGTCGGCGCGTTACGTTACGGTACTTCAGCAGAGTGTCTGTCATCTCCAACCGCCGAGTGGCGGCTTCTGTTGGAAGGATCTCCTGCGTCCTCCGTAAGCGATACCTGTGCCTAACACAGGGCTCTTTCCCGCAGGCAAAACAGAAGCGACATGCCTTTCTTGTCGTTCCCACTAGTGTACACACAAAGGAAGGAACGAACGAAAGGAGATTAGGGCTTAACGTCCCGTTGACATCGTCGTCATTAGAGACGCAGCAGAAGTTCTGTAACTTTTTGTCGTGGATGAGATAGGGAATCGGCCGTGCCCATTGAAAGGAACCCTCCCGTCAGTTGCCTTGAGTTATTTACAGAAATCATGGGAAATCTAAATCTAGTATGCAGCACCGTCCATCAGAATGCGAGTCCAGTGTCTTACCACGACGCCACCTCGCTCGGTCACACACAAACACACTGCTGGGGCCGAGCTGTGTGTTCCCAGCTTTAGGTCACGATGAGGCGTGGAACCTGGTGGAGCGCCAAGGGACGCTAGTTAAACAGAATTATAGTTGACAAGTTTGATGAAAGCGCTATCTCGACAGGAGCTAGTCCAGTAGGTGGCGTCGCCTTCTAGCTGCAACCTTGGTGTTTCGTATGATGGTACTGCCCGCGCCGCGCCGCGATGCCGGGAAGCGATGCAAGACGATTGTGAAGGGCTCTATCCCTTCACCAGGCTATGCAGCGGCCAGTGGATCCACGCAGGTACCCCTCTGAAGTCGGATGTCGTGCTGGTTCCCGTTGACTGCGCTGGCCTCAGGCAGCCACCATAGAGGTGTGAAGTCGTCAGCACAGCGGATCACCATCTTCCCAGATGATGTTTAGTGTGAAGTATGGCCTCTACCAGACTCCATCTCTTAGCTGCCTCTAACAGCTGCCCGTGTGTAGTGGTATCTGTGACAAAGACTGAGCATAACGAAAAATGTTCAAATGTTTGTTAAGCTTATGGGACTTAACTACGGGGTCATCAGTCCCTAAACTTGCAAACTATTTATGAACTACTTACGAACTAGGACGGCACAAATATCCATGCCCGAGGGGGGATTCGAACCCCCGACCGTAGTGGCCGTGCTGACCGTGACTGGAGCGCCTCAGTCACCTCGGCCACCGCGGCCGGCCTGAGCATAACGATTAGGCCAATGAATTGACGACTACCTCCTGGGCATCGTCGATTCAGAAGACCAAGTGACTGCTTCTTCTAAATGTGGGAGTATTTATACATAAAATTGGCTTAAGCTATGACTATGAAACGGTTTGTTTGTGTTCCCTTTGAAAACGCAGTGTTCTCCAGATGTGTCTTTACCGCTGACGCATCCGCGGTCTTATTCACTCTTGTGACAGAGTTTACTAGAAGCGTCTCTGTCTGACAGCCATTTCACTCACACCAATTCGCTGACGGTAGGATTTCCAACTTGCCGACGCAGCGGCTGCCGTCATCACGGAAGGCGGGTGAGCATTTTCTGCTACCGGCTACTGACCTTATTCCGTCTTGCTAAAGTGAGCAAACCAAGATCTTAACACATTTCCCTGTCAGAATGTTTGCGGCGTAACAACACGCACACAAACACACACACACTATGTTGCAATACATAAATAAATATCATGAATGTAACCAACTCCCTTTTCAGGAAAAAATGATCACAATTTTTTACTTTCACGACTTATTGTGCAATAATTTAAACTGGTGGTATTCTGATAGCTCGCTTTGGTGGTTTCCTTGTTGGCAGTCCAGGGTTCGCAACTGGCTGTCACTGCGAGCACCCTAATCTCGCAGTTTTCTTACTCTCTCGATTGTTACGCTAGACGTGCGGTGGTGGCAGCACCTCTGTCATTGCCGCTTCATCTCAGAAAGTACCCAACTGACTTGCGCGAAATGTCGTCTTTCATTCATGAATCCTGTTTATGTTTTTAGAGAACCCCGTCTTTCCCTTTTGTCATGTCGTTAAACTATCTCCTGTTATAAAGAGCCTATCTCCTGTTAAAAAGAGCTGCTACTCGAAAACCAAGTCTTTCTGCATGAAGACACGAAATTTAAAAAACACATTGGCTTAAATTATATCAATGAGGAAAGGTAAAAATTTGTGCAGGACCTGGATTCGAACTGACGTCTCCTTCTTACAAGACAAGGCAGTTGATTAGTCCATTACACCACACACATACAGTAGTCCTCACCACTGAATCGAATCCTCTAGTAAGTCTCCTCAGGCCCAAAATTAGTAAAAAAAAAGAACAACTCCTGTTGTAATTCACCTACCCAATACAATTACTACCGGCACTTCGTCGATTTCCTTAAAAGTCACAGTAAGCTGACCGAAAGAACTGACACCACTTATAAACTTAGGCCCTGGTGGTCAATGGTCGCTTCACTGCAGACGTACGCCATGTTCGAATTATCTGAAATTCGGTGAAATGCCAAGACTAATGAGGACAGTAGGCAGGAGCAGCATGAGAGGCGTGGTAGGGAAACATTGCAGTGGCGGCGACCATTGTGTTCAGATGGCTTAAATGTTCAAATGTTTGTATAGCTTATGGGACTTAACTACGGGGTCATCGGTCCCTAAACTTACAAACTAGCTAACACTAAGGACGACACAAATATCGATGCCCGAGGGGGGATTCGAATCCCCGACCGTAGTGGCCGTACAGACGGTGACTGGCGCGCCTCAGTCCCCTCGGCCACCGCGGCCGGCTCAGATCGCTGAGACTGTAAGTAGGATACACGGATTTGGTTCCCGGTCAGGCACAAATTTTCAACTATCCTCGTTGAGAATTTTCAGTATAATGTGTGCAGGCAGTAATGGCACAATTTTAACTCCTTGAGAGTGTAATTTTTCTCGAGCCTCGCGGCATTTCATGCTGCGGTTAATAATCTGACGTGTAACGGCGTGCTTTTCTGCGAATGTTCGTTGCTAATAGTTTTGTGCTATCGGCAGCAAAAATGTGTCCTGTGGAAACAAGCAGATTTAAAAATAAATTAATTTGGTGGTCACACATAATACAAAATGAGCTTCTGGACTTGTGTATCAAATTTACATCGAAGAATTGATTAACGAGATTTACGATGCCACTTTCGTTACTGTGCAGGCTGACGAAACAACATATATCACGTGCAGAATTCAATTTGTCCTTATAAGGCGGATTATTAAGGGGAAGAAACCTGCTGAAAGATTTCTTTCCTTTGAAAACGTCAATGGTAGGACTGGATATGGACTTATTGAGGTTTAAAAATTAAGTCTGAAACCTTCCAATGTTCAAGAAAAATTCATTGCTCATGCATACCGTGGCGCCTCAGTAATGAGAGGCAGCACAGTGGTGTGCAGACACTGATGCAGAGCATTTTCCCACATACCAAGTACGTCCACTGATATACGCAACAAATGAATTTGGTTCTTCAGAATGCTTGCAGTTAGGTTGTTTTTCACAAATATTGCTGTTTTACAAGGTTTTTTTTCTTCATCTCCCAAGCGAAGTGATTTGTTGCAGACAGTCTGCATTAAGAGAATTCCTTCAGTGACTTCAACTTGATGGAACTTCCAGTCCCGAATTGTAAATACTGTAAAGGAAAACAAATTGCATTTGTTGGAATGTTTTGAAAAGTTTGGGGAAGAGGATTCCTGGGATGATGTTACATTAAGAGAAACATTTACTTAAGAAATTTAATTCACAAACCACACTTTTTGTTCCTCATTAATTTATTTATAAACTAACTTATACTAAAGACAACACAAACATCCATGCCCGAGGGAGGATTCGAAACTCCGACGGGAAACGACCTCACACATCTGAGCACAGCGTCACAATGCGCTTCGAGAGTCGTTTTGGGGAAGGCGACGTACTTTTCGAGAAATATAGTTGAAGAAATTTAGAGCACCGGAATTTTGCTTAGCCGCGGTGGAGTAGCCGAGCGGTCTAAAGCGTCTCGCTGCGGAGCGCGTGGTTGCTCGCCGCGGAGGTTCGAGTCCTCCCTGGGGCATGGGTGAGTGTGTTCGTCCTTAGGTTAGTTTACCTAGGTTTAAGTAGTTTGTAAGCTACGGACTGATTACCACGGCTGGCCGCGGTGGCCGAGGAGACTGAGGCGCTCCAGTCACGGTCTGCACGGCCACTGCAGTAGGGGGTTCGAATCCCCCCTCGGGCATGGATATTTGTGCCGTTCTTAGTTGTAAAAAAAAAAAAAAAAAAAAAAAGAATGCTTACATTTCGCGTGAATACCACGAAGATAATATCAGAGAGATCAGGGCTCGTACAGATGCATACAAGCGTAGCGCCTCCATGCGCTTCGCCACTCCGCCGTGGCGCGAACAGGTTTAGACAAATCTTATTAAAGTACTTCTAAATTTGATTCTTTTCTCCTCTTTGTGAGGTTAGAAAATAAGTAAACTGAACTCTATACAGTGGAGACTCAAATTTCGAGTCCCGGAATTAGTTTCTCATAAATCCGACCGTCAAAAAACAAAAAAGAAAAAACTGCTGGTACGTCCTGTCTTCACCGAAAAAGCACTCTAGCACTATATCGTGATGTAAATAAATAAAAGACTTTAAAACATTAGGCTGACAATGTAAATGCCTATTCATTGCCATATTTTTTGACAAATATTCTTTTCAAGGTAGATTTACTTCTTTTTCGCGCATAAATTTCAATAGCTCTTGATAGTTCCGGTCCCGACTCTATAGTTACCACAAAATATTCCACAGTCATGCATATCTTTTTGAAGGAAGATAATCTTTAGGTACATAACAAATAGATACTACAAAATGCAAGACCCTGGGCATGACTACAACAATACACATTACGCAGAAATTGATAATTCGTTTGCTTCATAAGCAGCCTTTCTACAATTTTTCTTGGGAGCGCTAGCAATAGAAATTGCCATCTTAACTTCCGTTTTTGCAATCGACAAAAAAATTTACACGTCTTCTTTTTGACATTCATAAACACCTAATGCATCTAACTTACAGTCAGTAAATCAGCTTCAATCAGTACTGCAGATCTCGAAAAATAAGGTCACAGTTCCAAGTAACAATCTGATTGTTATCAGTAAAAATTTACACAATCTGAAGAGGAAGAGCTGTGTATCACATGATCAATATTTTCTAAACCCATAATACTTATTTAAAAACTTCTCGCTTTCAAGGAAACTATGATTAAACTTTTCAGTATAACAATATGATAACCCGCTCCATTACGTAAATACTGAATGAGTTAAATTGTAACTAACTAATTGTAATTGTAACTAACTAACTAACTAATTGTAACTAACTAATTGTAATTGCAATAATATCACTGTAAGATTCGATTGCGTTTTATGGTGTTTAACAACAAAATGCCCACCATTTTTTCGCGTGATGAGTGACTCGTAGCAGTTCACACGTTCGGGATAATTGACTGATGATTTATTTTCCACTTGGACCTGACTTCTTTTGTGACGTAAATTGAATCTTACGTGGCCAACAATACGATATATACCAAGAAAAAAAATATATACCGCGATATCAGTATAATTTGACGTCGCGCCACAGTGGCTTGAGCAGGCCGCTAGGTTAAATGGTGACGTTATGGTAGGTAAACCCGCACAACAAACAACCAGCAATGAACCTCTTATCTATATCGCAAATTGTTTTCCAGTTTGAATTCATATTTTTAAGGGTATATTTTATATTCTGATCTGTTTTGTAAAGTTACTAATTTTTCTTTTTTCTTTTCACGGGATACTTCCCGTTCAAATTTAGACACGTGAGTTTCAGGAAGTTGGGGACAAGTAATAATCTCTGTAAAGACTCTATTTACTATACAGGAAAATACACGTGGTTCTGAAAACCAGTAAAACATACAAAAATTCAATTTTCGAAAAATAAAGGAAAATAGCTACGGCATGCAGCCCTTAGAAATGCGTAGGATATCATAAGTAAGCTAAATAAATACAGCCAGACGAGTTTGGAAGGTTTTACACGGATGGACGAAGTCCAGTCTTCAAAAATCAGAAAAATGGAATAATTCAAAGTCGGAATAAATCAACTAAGAAATGCGGCATGCAGCCCCTAAAATACGTACTATTTCATAAGCAAGTTAATAAAGGGGGTAGTACAAGAGTAGAAGAGAATTTACTGACAGATTCTGAAAGCAAAGTACAAGTTTGAAAGCGAAACAGCAATTTAAAATAGACAGAGAGGAGATCGCGATGTACTAAGGGAAATCAGAAAGATACATGCATAAGTTCTTGCCTGAAGGACACAGACACAGGGGTAGCTGAAGGCTTTGTTGTAGGAACACACCATGTGGAGTATGTATCACTCATGGAAGGAGAAAACGGAAAGGAATATTTCACATGCACTGCACATAATAAAAATATTTCCGCACATTATTTGAATCCCACAAAGCTAGAAAGAAATTAAACCGAGTTCATACACCACCAGCTAGTCTCACAAAGTTTACCGATTCCCAGCCATTATCTAACCGAATTAGTTACATATTCACTGCGTTTACCTATGCAAAATCACCTAAATGAAATTGAATACACTTCCGTACATGATTGGAGAACTTATTCCAAAAAATAAACCTAAGTTCTGAAATCTAACTTGAACAACCCAGACAACGAATCGCTATCATTTAAAGAGAGGAAAGAAAAACAGAACATCTTACCAGGTCGAAGCGCAGCCACAGAGTGTCCTGATGGCCAGCAGCCGTCCAGGGCAGAAATCGGTTAAAACCCAAGAAAGCTGCAGTGGTGGGGAGAGCTTAGACTCGCTCATACTACCGAGGCTCGCTACTGGGCATTGCCAACCCAACTTGTAACCAAAGGGTGGAGGAACCTTTATGGTAGCATCAAGAGCAGAGGTTGGTAACGATTACCTATCGACACGAAGCCAGAGAAACACTAGTAGCGAGCACCCAGCAGGCGACGACGAAAATTCTCATACATATGCTCAGACTGCCACGCTAGAAGATGCTCATACATGCACATACAGAATAAAGCAAGTACACATTCTCACAGATACAGTGGCGTCACGGAGAAACCGTTCATGTTGCCACATTCATAGACACAATGATAAATTATTAGCATAATAAAATCCTAGCAATATTACAGAAACTAACATTTAAAAACATGAAATGAAATGCTATTCCTCATGCCTCTGAACGAAAGGGGTTCTCGTTTAGCAAAAGAGCCCGTCTAATGAACTTAGATAATTTCCAAAGTTAAAAACCTAAGGAAGACGGCAGACAGCCGTACAAGAAGAAACAAACAGAATTATACTACAGGACATACAAGTCCTGGACGTAGCCAGAGGTGTTTCGACCCCCTCCCCAGTTTCGTCAAACTGCATTCACTATTTCATCTCTCAGTGCTTCCCATTCCTCTTCTACTGTTTTATTTTCCCCTGTTTCTGTCAAATGTTGCTTAAAGCTCCCTCTGAAATTCTGAAGCACTTCAGGTTTCTTCAGTTTATCCAGGTCCCACCTTATTTTTCTACCTTTCTGCAGTTTTTTTCCGTTTCAGCCTACAATTCATGACCAGTAAGTTATGGTTTATATCTGCCCCAGGGTATGTCTTACAGTTTAAAACCTGGTTCTGAAATCTATGTTTTACCATTATAAAATCTATCTGGTATGTTCTGGTGCCTCCTGGTCTCCTTCTTTCGTGAGTCTTAAACCAGGTGTTTGTTATAACTAAATTATGTTCCGTGCAAAATTTTACTAGGCGGCTACCTCTTTATTCATTATCAGACCTACTCATACTGATTTTGTATTTATAACCCTGTTCTCACCTGACCAGAAATCATGTTCCTCTTTCCACCAAACTTCACTAATCCTCACTATATCTAACTTCACCCTATTCATTACTCTTTTTTAAATTTTCTATCTTCCATACCCGATTAAGGGATCTAACAATCCACGCTCCGAACCGTAGAATGCCAGTGTTGTCTTTCCTGATGATCACATCCTCCTGAGTAGCCCCCGTCCGGAGATCCAAATGAGGGACTATTTTACCTGCGGAATATTTTACCCGAGAGGATGCCATCAACATATGTTCATACAGTAGAGCACCATGTCCTCAGTAAAAGTAACAGCTGTAGTTTCCCCTTGCTTTCAGCCATTCGCAGTAACTGTGTGGGAAAGCCACATTAGCTGATGTTACAAGGCCAGGTCAGTCATTCATCCAGACTGTTGCCCCTGTAACTACTGAAAAGGCTGCTGCCCATCTTCAGGAACCACACGTTTGTCTTGCCTTTCCACAGATACCCCTCCGCTGTGGTTGCACCTACGGTACGGCTATCAGTGTCGTTGAGGCACGCAAGCCACCCCACCTCGGCAATGTCTGTGGTTCATGGGATTGGATGTTGTAGATAGCTCTATCTAACCACTTCATTCCTATTAATTAATTTTTTGAAAAATTAAAATTCAGATTTCCTGTATTAATACAATGCACCAGACCTAAAACAATCTTCATAGGTGATTTATCAAATAATTATTTCCTTTTTCCTTGTTGTTGATGCACAACACAGATTTACTCCGAATATTATTTTTCAATTGTTAGCACTATTATCACTAATGCTACCAAAATCATCACTACAGCATCAAAAGAATACAATTCACAGTGAAAATAAAATAACACTAACCACACAGCCGCATATAGGCAACAACGTAATACGATCCCCATGTGAGGGAAATTAATTACCTGACGTGATGCAGTGCTCCACACTACGGCAAAATGTAGCATTCGGAGCATTTGTCCTTAACAACAACGCGATTTTAATGACTGATATGCACAGTATGTGTATAGTAACGACACTGGGAATAAAAGCGTTAATCATTAAACCCATCACCTCACACCTGTGGAGATAGTAATGTAATGAAAATCAAATCGCAGAGACTAACCAAATATGTGGTCAGTATTGACGCCTATCGGGAGTCTACCGTCTACCATGATGGAATCCACCCGTCGACGTGCTGCTTTTGTCTGCTAGGTATTGGTGTGGATAATGTTAGCTGTGTCGCTAACATATTCAAAATGTGTGTCGTATTAAGTCTGTAATCCTATGAGTTTTATCTGTCACTTATCATTCTTTCACCTCTGGCATTGTTTATGAGAAAATGCCGAGTTGCGCCGTTGTTTGGAATCCACGTTAAACTCGAATTTTGTTAAGTCTGTTCAAACGTCGGAGGAAGGCAACGGCGTAATGTGTGAGGGTTTATAATTATGAACGAACATGTGTTTTTTTATTAGTGGAATTTAATGATTCGTTATTTAATAAATGAGATATGGAATCATATTTCAATTTGTATTTATTTGTGTATAGCCGAGCGGTCTAAAGCGCCTCGCTGCGGAGCGCGCGATTGCTCGCCGTCGGAGGTTCGAGTCCTTCCTGGGGCATGGGTGTATGTTTTGTCCTTAGGTTAGTTTACCTAAGTTTAAGTAGTTTGTAAGCTACGGACAGATGACCACGCAATTTGGTCCGATAGATTTACAAACATTTTATTTTTTATTATTCTCTCAACTTGGCTGAAGTATTCAAATGGCTTCCCTTGGCAAAGTAACTAGAAAAGAGTCTAATCAACCAATGGAGCAAGGAATACCTCAGACAAGAAGTCATTTATATATCTTTTGGGGTTACTAGAGAGTTCTAGTTTTAATTACAGTAAAATGAGGTGCTGTACTACATCTATGTAAAATATTGGTTTTTTACGACGCATTAAAAAATAAATTTAAAAAACTTATTGGAATTACTGGAGCAGCGTGTTCTGTTTTAGTATAAATTGAACTCCTTACAGAAAGAAGAGTAACTGTGGATGAAACGGGGGTTACAGAGTGGCTACATCCAATAAGGGACAGTAAAAAAGAACGGGAACTCCGGAAACACCCCGGAGAGGACAATGTTCAGTAAAGTACTGTCGAGTTCAAAAAATCTTCAGATTGATGTTTGCCTTGTATTTATCTGTTTCATTAATTCTGCAGCCTGGTCACCTTATTTTAGCCTAGTAATTGAGCGGCCCTTCAAAATATTAAAATGTTTGTAAACCTTGTTAATCTAATTAATTCAGAAATGCTGCTTTACTTTATAGATGTTAAAAACTGTTTATTAATATAGCAATAGGCCTATTTCGGCACTGTGGCCATCATCAGGCTATATCCATACAGCATCGTGGAGGTATAATTTATTATAATAACTGCATATAATTGCAGTATAAACGCTCTTTAGATGGTATATATGTATTATTTTATGCTTATCAGCTTGCTATTCTGTCAGTTTGACATATCCTCCAGCGATGCTCTATGGTTACAGTTATTACTTAGATTAACAATATGTCCTTAAAAGACATACACAATGCTGCAGACCCAAATGAAATGAAATTATTGTTTGTAAACCTATTGCACCAAACTGCTATGGTCATCATGCCATATCTTACAAACAACTTAAACTAACTTACTCCTAAAGATAACACGCGTATTCATGCCTGAGGGACGACTTGAACCTCCGGCGGGAGAGGTCGTCCAATGCGTAGCATGAGGCCTTGGACCACGCGGCTACTCCCTCGAGGCAGCGGCCCTTCAGAGCTTAAATTTCGGAAATATCGTAGATTTTTCACTTATAGGATTCACGACGACTGTGACTAATTAGATACACTGGAAAGACAAGGGAATAAAATAAAAATAAAAAATAAAACGGAATTTCATGTATGCTGTACAAGTTTATTTTTATTTCGTTAACCGATTTTAGGTTTATATCTGCAAACTAATAAATGCTTTCATGCAGTTTCGTCATTTTATCGCAAGCAGAACTTTGGTATATGCAAATGTCTTCTTGTCATTAAAACGAGAAAATAGGACTATATATCCTCCTTTATTACTGTTCCCTTTAAATATATAACTCAACGCTTCTGCAGCCAATTAAATGTTGGTTTTTCAAAAAGGAAAACGTAATGTATAGTATCATCTGAAGAGCCTTACTGATCACAAACTGTGTATAAAATTAGTTCGCAGTCTAGAAAGTAACAGTAAGTTTCGCAATTAGCATTCTCGAGTGCAAACTAGACTCCTCCAGGTACCCGTATCCACTCATTAAACAGGTTATGGCTCATTAAGAGCCGCGCTAAGTGCTCTCCGTGCCGCAAAACTGGCAGAGCTCCGAGTCGTATTTGGAGTTCCTTTACAAGATGCAGCGACATCTTAGAGAAAAAGACTGCAGTCGTTACGGCGGTGGACTCACTTTCGGGAGAATGAAGTTCCGATCAGCGTCCGGTCATAACGCCAAAGGGTTTCTGTAATTTATCTCTTTATCGCTCCACGAAAGTGCGGGAATCATTCCCTTATATGGACTGATGACCACGCAGTTTGGTCTGATAGATTTACAAACATTTGAACATTTTGAACATCATTCCCTTCAATACCTCACGGTCGAATTTCTTCCCCATCCTTGAAAATTTTGTGACTTGTGCTCCGTTTCTGAAAATCTCGATGTCGACGGAACATTACATTCGGTTGGTCCTTCCTTCCATCGTTTTTCTTATAAGAGAGGCAGATACATCTGATGGACGAAGTTTTCAGAATTAGCTTGCCTGTTGCGTATATTTACGAACGTGTTCATCAGTAAAGGTATGTATAGCTTTTCTGTTGAAAAGCTTTTCTGAAAACCAAACTGACGTTTTGTTACAACTTCATTTTTACTTGTATGTGAAGTTACTCAAGAATACATAACTTTAGGGAAAAAATGTTTTCAGCGTTCAGAAGTGAGATTCTTTACTATGCAATGGTTTAACGAAAGCATGTTTCAGGTCTTTTAAGGAAGATACCCTGCTTTAAAGAACTAATACATAAGTGGCTAAGAATACTACTTAACTCCTGGTAACAAGCTTTTAATAACCTGCTGGAAATGCCATCAGTTCCATATGAGCTTTTACACTTGAGAGTGTTTATTATTTTCCAATTTTCTGAGGGAGAGGTGTGTGGAATTTCAATTGCATCAAATTACGCAGGTATGGCCTCTTCCATTAACTGACTTGCTACTTCTACATCCAATTTTTCCACTACACTAAAAAAGTCATTAAAAGAGAGAGGTGGGAGAAGAGGTGAGGGAAGAGAAGATGAAGTAATTGAAGACTGAAAAAAAAAAAAAAAAAAAAAAAAAAAAAGAAGAAGAAACACCTGGACAACGGGAGATTTTCAGCTAGTGTAAGATTCCTTCCAAATTACTATCTTCATCTACATCTACATGGTATACTCTGCAAATCACATTTAAATGCCTGGCAGAGGGTTCATCAAACCACCATTATACTATTTATCTCCCATTCCATTCTCGAATAGCGCGCGGAAAGAAAGAGCACCTAAATCCCTCCGTTCGAGCTCTGATTTATCGTATTTTATTCAGATGGTCATTTCTATCTATGTAAGTGGGAGTCAACAATATATTTTCGCATTCGGAGGAGTTTCGTAAGTAGCCCATGCCGCAGCGATAAGCGCCTTGTTGTAATGATTCCCATCCCAGATCCCGTTTCATTTCCGTAACGCTGTCCCCTGTATCGTGACAACACGAAACGAGCTGCCCTTCTCTGGACTCTTTCGATGTTCTCCGTCAAACCCACCTGATAAGGATCCCACACTGGGCAGCAATCAAAAATGGACGGATAAGTGTATGCAGTTTCTTTTGTAGTTCTATTGCATCTTTTAAGGGTTCTGCCAATAAAACAAAATCTTTGTTCGCCTTTCCCACGACATTATCTACGTGTTCTTTCCAGTTTAAGTCTGAAGTAATAGTAATTCCTAGATATTTTGTGGAGTTTACGGCCTTCAATTTTGATTGATTTATCCTGCAATCAAAGTTTAACGGATTTCTTTTCGTGCTCATGTGGACGACTTCACACTTCTCGTTATTTACAGTCAATTGTCAATTTTTACACCATAGTGATATCTTATTCAGATCGTTCTGCAGTTGGTTTTAATCTTCAGATGATTTTACTGGACTGTAAATGACAGCGTCATCTGTAAACAACCTAAGAGAACTCCTTAGATTTTCCCCTAAATCGTTTATGTAAATAAGGAACAGCAGAGGACCAATAACACTACACTGTGGAACGCCCCATTTCATCTCTGTTTTAGTCGATGCCTTACCATCGATTACTACGAACTGTGTCCTCTCTGACAGGAAATCCCCTATCCAATCGCAAATTTGGGGCGATATACCATAACCATGCAATTTTATTAAAAGTCGCTTGTGAGGTACGGTATCAAAAGCCTTCTGGAAATCAAGAAATACGGAATCGATTTCTGAACCCTTGTCCGCACACAGCGGATAGAATTAGCCCAGACCTGTACGCTTCACAACAGATAGTGTCGAGTACTCATCTTTGTTTTCTCTTCTCTGTGACTAAGGACATATTCTTCGAAGTCGAGAGTGTGATGTGTCCGTGGAGCATCGCAATTAACGTTTCTGACATGTTCTGGAGCATCTCCTCACTGTGAGTCTCTTGAAAAAATTACTATATCGGCTCTAGTAATCTACTCCAGGTTTTAAAAATATGTTTCTCTCAGTCGTTTCTAAAGTCATGCGGAAACGCCATGCGATCTCATAACAACACGACTGCCGCAGAGACAACACCCTTCAAGTTACAGTTTACATTCACAGTACAAGCATCTTACTAAATTAATATTTCCTAATGAAGCGTTACTCAACCGACGAACACCGAGACCTTCACACCATCGTCAGTCGACCATCCAAGCATATTACAGTGTGTGCTTTGCCGACGCTATTACACTGATGTCAGAAGTCGACAGTGTCAGAAATCTGCGTTTACGGCGTTCAGCATCTGGATAAACTCTCTCCTACTGATTTCCGGTCGAGAAATTGAAATGGCTGACTCTACAACTTGTGGCGTTCACTAGACCTCGCTTTCGGTATACTCTGCCTCAGTATAGCGTAGACTGCTAACACGCATTATTTACAGAAGAACAGAAAAATCTCGGGGAACATCAATAGCGACTGGAAGACACACAAAATTTTTAGAGTAGTAGGAATATAACACAGAGACAATAGTTTACTAGTGTATACAATTTTCAGAGACATCAAAAGACGTGAGAATCGAAGGGCATGAAAGAGAAGTAGTAAAAACATCAGATTTTTGTAAAGCTGTGTGACCAAACTGCAGAGGTCATCAGTTACTAGACTTATAAACTACTTAAACTAACTTATGCTAAGGACAACACCCATGCGCGTGGGAGGACTCGAACCTCCGACAAGGGCGCAGCCGCGTACTCTACAGCAAGGCGCCTCAGGACATGGCTGTTCGCGCACGGCAAGAAGTAGAAACGGAGAAGGAATGACACAGGATTGTACCTAATCCTCGATGTTAATCTGTGCGTTGAACAAGCAGTGAAGAAAACAAAAGGGAAATTTTGGGGTTGCATTAAAGCTCAGGGAGTTAGAAGAAAACTTTCAGGTTAGTCAATGACATTGCAATTCTGTCAGAAAAAGTAAACGACTCGGAAGACCAGTTGAATGGAATGGACGCTGTCTTCAAATGAGGATATAAGAAAAAGCCTAAAGAAAGTAACAAAATGTAGTCAAATTAAATCATGTGTTTTGACGGAATTACATTAGCAAATGAGACACTAATAATAGTAGAAGAGTTTTGTCTATGTTGTTGTTGTGGTCTTCAGTCCGGAGACTGGTTTGATGCAGCTCTCCACCCTACTCTATCCTGAGCAAGCCTTTTCATCTCCTCATAAGAACGGCAACCCACATCCACTTGAATCTGCTTACTATACGCGTCTCTTGGTCTCCCTCTGCGATTTTTACCCCACACACTTCCCTCCAATGCTAAATTTACGACTCCCCGATGTCTAAGAATGTGTCCTACCAAGCGATCCCTTCTTTTAGTCAAGGTATGCCAAAAATTCCTTTTCTCTCCAATTCTGTTCAGTACCTCTTCATTAGTTATGCAATCTACCCACCTAATCTTCAGCATTCTTCTGTAGCACCACATTTCAAAAGCCTCTATTCTCTTCCTGTCCGCACTGCTTATCGTCCATGTTTCACTCCCGTACAAGGCAACACTCCACACAAATGCCTTTAGAAAAGACTTCCTTACACTTAAATCAATATTCGATGTTAGCAAATTTCTCTTTTTCAAAAATGCTTTTCTTCCCATTGCCATTCTGCATTTTATATCCGTTGTACTGCGACCATCGCATGTTATTTTACTACCCAAGTAACAAAACTCATCTACTACCTTCATTGTTTCGTTACCTAATCTAATTCCTTCAGCATCGCCTGATTTTCTAAAACCGCATTCCATTATTTTTGTTTTGCTCTTGTTAATGTTCATTTTATATGCTCTCTTCAACACACTGTCCATTCCATTCAACTGCTCTTCCAGGTCCTTTGCTGTCTCTGACAGAATTACAATGTCATCAGCAAAACGCAATGTTTTTATTTCTTCCCCCTGAACTTGAAACCCTATTCCAAATTTTTCCTTGCTTTCCTTCATCGCCTGCTCGATGTACAAATTGAATAACATCGGAGAAAGGCTACAACCCTGTCTTACTCCCTTCCCAACTGATGCTTCCCTTTCATGCCCTTTGAGTCTAATAACTGCAGTCTGGCTTTTGTACAAGTTGTAAATAACTCTCCTTTCCCTATATTTTACCCCTGCTGACTTCAGAATTTGAAAGAGTGTATTCCAGTCAACATTGTCAAATGCTTTCTCCAAATCTACAAAAGCTAAAAATGTAGGTTTGCCTTTCCTTAATCTATCTTCTAAGATAAGACGTAAAGTGAGTATTGCCTCCCGGGTTCCAACATTCCTTCTGAATCCAAACTGATCTTCCCCGAGGTCAGCTTCTACCATCTTTTCCATTCTCCTGTAGATAATTCGTGTTAAAATTTTGCAACCATGATTTATCAAACTGATTGTTCTGTAATTTTCACACCTGTCTGCGCCTGATTTCTTTGGAATGGGGATTATTACATTTTTCTTAAAGTCTGAGGGCATTTCGCCTGTCTCATACATCCTACATACCAGTTCAAATAGTCTTGTCATGGCTGGCTCTCCCAGAGACTTTAGTAGCTCTGAGGGTATGTCATCTACTCCTGGGGCCTTGTTCCGACCTAGGTCTTTCAAGGCTCTGTCAAATTCATCTCTCAGTATAGTATCTCCTATTTCATCTTGATCTACTTCCTCTTCCCTTCCTACAACATCGTCTCTAAGTTCATTTCCTTTGTAGAGCTGCTCTATGTACTCTTTCCACCTTTCAGCTTTCCCATCTTTGCTGAGAACTGGTTTCCCATCTGAGTTCTTAATATTCATAGAGCTGCTTTTCCTGTCCCCAAATGTCTCTTTTATTTTCCTGTAGGCGGTATCTACTTTTCCCCTTGTTATACATTCTTCTACAGATTTGCATTTGGCTTCTAGCCACTCCTGCTTAGCCATTTTGCACTTCCTGTCAATCTCATTTTTTAGTCGTCTGTACTCCATTTTGTCTGTTTCATTTACTGCATTTTTATATTTTCTCCTTTCATCAATTAAATTTAGTATTTCCTGTGATATCCAAGGATTTTTTGTAGGTCTTGCCTTTCTACCTATTTTTTCCTCTGCTGCCTTCACTATTTCATCTCTCAATGCTTCCCATTCCTCTTCTACTGTTTTATTTCCCCCTGTTTCTGTCAATTGTTGCCTAAATCTCCCTCTGAAATTCTCCAGAACTTCACTTTCCTTCAATTTATCTAAGTCCCATCTCCTTATTTTCCTACCTTTCTGCAGTTTTTTCAGCTTCAGCCTACAGTTCATAACTAACAAGTTATGGTCAGAGTCTATATCTGCCCCTGGGTATGTCTTGCAGTTTATAACCTGGTTCCGGAATCTGTGTCTTACCATTATAAAATCTATCTGATACCTTCCGGTGTCTCCTGGTCTCTTCCACGTATACAACCTTCTTTTGTGGTTCTTAAACCACGTGTTTGTTACGATTAAATCATGTTCCGTGCAAAATTCTACCAGACGACTTCCTCTTTCATTCCTCCTGCCCAGTCCATATTCACCTACTATTTTTCCTTCTCTTCCTTTTCCTACTACCGAATTCCAGTCTCCCATCACAATTAAGTTTTCCTCTCCCTTAACTGTCTGAATAATTTCGTTTAGTTCCTCATATATTTCTTCGATCTCCTCATCATTGGCAGAGCTAGTTGGCATATAAACCTGTACTACTGTTTTCGGTGTTGGCTTCGTATCTATCTTGACAATGATAATGCGATCACTGTGCTGCTCATAGTAGTTTACCCGCATTCCTATTTTCTTATTCATTATCAATCCTACTCCTGTGATACCCCCAACTGATTTTGTACTTATAATCCTGTACTCTCCTGACCAGAAATCCTGTTCATCCTGCCACCGAACTTCACTAATCCCCACTATATCTAACTTCAACCTATCCATTTCCCTTTTTAAATTTTCTAATTTACCTACCCTATTAAGCGATCTTACATTCCACGCTCCGACCCGTAGAATGCCAGTATTGTCTTTCCTGATGACAACATCCTCCTGAGTAGTCCCCGCCCGGAGATCCGAATGGGGGACTATTTTACCTCCGGAATATTTTACCCGAGAGGATGCCATCATCATATTTTCATACAGTAGAGCTGCATGTCCTCGGGAAAAGTAACGGCTGTAGTTTCCCCTTGCTTTCAGCCGTTCGCAGTAGCTGTGTGGCAAAGCCACATTAGCTGATGTTACAAGGCCAGCTCAGTCAATCATCCAGACTGTTGCCCCTATAACTACTGAAAAGGCTGCTGCCCCTCTTCAGGAACCACACGTTTGTCTGGCCTCTCCACAGATACTCCTCCGCTGTGGTTGCACCTACGGTACGGCTATCTGCATCGTTGAGGCACGCAAGCCACCCCACCTCGGCAATGTCTGTGGTTCATGGGGGTGGTAGAAGAGTTTTGTCTATAGCGCAGTAAAATAACTTATCACTGCCGATTTAGAGACGATATAGAATGTAGACTGGTAAGGACAAATAAAGCACTTTATAAGAAGAGAAATTTGCTTACCTCCATTATAGATTTAAGAAAAATCTATATAATAATACTGTCACAATTAGGTTTCATTTCAGCCGGAACTACTGAGGCTGTATTAACAACGCAGGTTCAGTAGACCTGCTCTGATTATCAAACTGACAGTCTGCAACTAGATGTCAGAGAAAATGGAACTGACAAAGCTGTTTTATGTTATCGAAGTTAATTCTGCCTGAAATGATATTGGAAACAGGAACAGTGGATTTACAGATGGACATCTACGTAGGCCACCATGCGTTGCGCGGCAGCATACATCGTATTTCTGCTGCCAATTTTCCTTAATGTTCCACTTCGGAGTAGGGCGAGTGAAAAAGCACTCCTTATTTAATTTTTTAGTGTCTAACAGTGCAACTTGTGTTTCAATTTTAAGCGCGGCAACAGCTGAACCTCCGCTGGTAGAACCCTCCATCACCCCTGCACCCCAGAAGATAATTTACTTTGGCCCCCCTCTCCCATCCAAGCAATTTGTAACGCCTTAATGTTAAATTTGCAAAAATTGTTACCTGAATACGAAAAATATGAGCCTTTAGGAAATTAATTTTTAAATATAGTTTCTACTTCATGAAACTAGAGCCCATTTTGCGAAATTTGCCCAAAAATTCGTGAAATTGCAAAAAATAGTTTTTCTTAATTGAATAAAAAACTATAACTCCGATGGGAAAATGTTCAAGTAAAAAGATTATCAATCTACTGCTTTTTTGTACCTACCGACTGCTTTGTTGTATTTCGAGGTATATCGGGAAAACACTTCAAAACCTTTAAACTAAACTAAAAACCTTGTAACTCGTCAATGTTCACGTTTCTATACTATTTGCCGTAAGTATGGCACGAAATAAGTCAAAACAGTACTTGTTCGAAAATTTAAAAGTATTAAGTATTTCTCGAGTTATGTCAATTTTTTGACAAAAAGTCCATCTAAGATATTGGCTAGAGTTTCTCGGGGGATCAACGTAACAGGTTTTTGACTGTTTTCTACGCGAAGAGTTTAAATATCATGTTATAAAGTAATTTTTCAGATTTTGTTAATTATAATTATCAAAGGAAGATTTTGAAAAAAAAATGCACGTTTTCCGAACCTTTTTTATGTTATGAAAGAACTGTTAAAGAAATAAATTGCGCCGGCCGCGGTGGCCGCGGGGACTGAGGCGCTCCAGTCACGGTCTGCACTGCCACTACGGTCGAGAGTATTATTAGCTAGTTCATAAGTAGTTTGTAAGCTTAGGGACTGATGACCCCGTAGTTAAGTCCCGTAAGTTCTACAAACATTTGAACATTTTTGAAATAAATTGCTGAAATTTTTATCAGAGATTGTAAAATAAATAATGTTGCTCAAAGATCTTCTGGAACCCAGAAAAATATTTTTCTTAGAAAAAATCTAGTGGCCGTTTACAGTGATGTACTTCATCGAGCTTAGTATCGAATACTTAAACTAACATGAAAAAGAGAATAGAGTACATTTCGTTGTTTTCTGTTCTGGTATAATAAATTTTGCACCCACTTCTCCCTGATGCTTGGACTCCCCCCCCCCCCCCACACACACACACATAAAGAATAAATTACGCACATCCGTGCCAGCCTGGTATTTTTCCTGGCAGGATGTGGAAAGATGCCTAAAGGCTCATACACGCGTTCCGATTTATCGTCCGCCGAAACAGATGACCAGTCAACCAACCAAATTCGTAGCAGCATACACGTTCCGACTAACTGCACGCAGTGATTGCAGCGCCTTCCTCTTCTGGTGTCTGGCTGTCGAACGTCTTTGGTTTCTGAGTGTTCGCTCTGCAGACGGCAGACGATTGAAGGCAGGAAGTTGGGCGGGGATCGGATGTCGGACGTCAGGCCCAACCAACCATCCAACAAGAAAGGTTCGTTGGGAAACGTTTCTCGCTTCCACAGGTGCAATTTATCGGACCACGAATAAATTAGTCCCGACAAATTGGAACGTGTGTAGCGACCTTAAAAGCCGCTCCCAGTTTTGTCGGCACTGCGAAAGACGCCTAACTGCCCATACACATGTTCCAATTTTTCGTCCGACGAACCAGCTAATCGAACAAATTCGTAGCAGCCCACACACGTTCCGACCAACTGAACGCAACGATTGCAGTGCCTTCCTGTTCTGGTGTCTGGCTGTCTAACTGCTTTTGTTTTGCGTGTTCGCTTTGCAGACGGCAGACGATAGTAGGTTGGAACGCCCCCCCCCCTTCCTCTCAGGAGGCTCAAGGTTCTTTTGTCAGTACAGGACCCCGAGCTAATGCAGTCTTCCGTCCTTCTTTCCTCCCTAGACTGCATTTACATCCCCTTCCCCTCCTTTCCTATCCTCACTCCTGCCCCTCCCCACCGGGCGGCCGATGAAACCGATAACCTTAGCAGTTTGGTCCCCCTATCCCAAACAACCAACCAATCGTAGTTAGAGAGTTGGTCTGGTAGCGCTACACACGGTACAATTTGTTGGAAGGGTTGTTGAGGGTCGGATGTCGGACGTCAGACCCAACCAACCATCCAACAAGAAAAGTTGTGTGGGAAGCGTTTCCCGCTTCCACAGGTGCAATTTAGAACCGCGTATAAATTAGTCCCGACAAATCGGAACGTGTTTAGGGCCCTTAAAAGCCGCTCCCAGTTTGGATGTGGAAAGACGCCCAACTACCCATACACACGTTCCGATTTATAGTCCGCCTAACCAACTGACCAGCCAACTAACCAAATACGTAGCAGCCTACACATGTACCAACCAACCGCATGTGGCGATTGCAGTGCCTTCCTGTGCCTGACCTGGTGTCTGGATGTCGAAATTTTTTTTTCCTCACTCCTTCTCCTCCCCACCGGGTAACCAATAACCTTAGCAATTTGGTCCCCTATCCCAAACAACCAACCAATCGCAGGCAGAAAGTTGGTGGGGTAGCGCTACACACGGTACAATTTGTCGGAAGAGTTGTTGGGGGTCGGATGTCGGACTTAAGGCCCGACCAACCATCCGACAAGAAAAGTTGGTCGGGAAGCGCCTCCACACGTCCAACTTATCGGACCGCCGATAAATTGGTCCCGACAAATCGGAACGTGTGTCATGCCTTAGGAGCCGCTCCCAGGTTGGCCGGCACAGCCTCCCTCACCGTCAAAACGCACACGCTCGGTTGCCCGGGATGACAACAACAACAACAGGACGGCCCGCCCTATTGGCGCAGAGTTGGCGGGAGCCACCTGCCTGCCCCCCCCCCCCCCCCCCCCCCCCGCTGCCCCGCCTCCCGCGCTGACCTCGGCGCAGTGTGTGCTGCCCAGTCAGTCTGCCGGCCGCACTCACGCGTGACGCGAGACTCCCGGCCGCTCCGCTCGGCACCGCGTGACCGCGCGCGCACGTGCGTCTGTTTGCGTCCCTGGACGGCAGTTAACAGGTGCTCAGCCGCCGCCGCCGCTCGCAGCTAACAGGTAAGCTCCTCCCGGCCGTTTGCCAGGGATGCCACTCTCGTCGTGCACCATCCGAAGATACTACCGAGCAAGTGTTTTATGTGGACCCAGCACCTCAAGCAGCGTGTGACGAATCTCACCGAAGAAACGTGTAATAAGGATATACGTGGTTCATAAACTGCGCACTAGCTTGGGTACTTTTTATAATGGACAATGAGTGACACCCATCCGTCTCTGTTTCTCTATTGTGAATATACTCAAAGGCAAAACCTGGTTTGTGATCGCAAAGTGTAATTGCAGCCCAATCCGAAGAATGAATGAAACATAGAAGTGAGTGATCGACGCCAAAGATTGTAAACACAAACTGAAGTTAATAGTTGCTGATCTTCAAGAAGAGCCCGAATCCCATTGATACAATTTTTCAGGTTGTTCAGCAATATTTTCTTTTTCGGTGTAAGGGACTCGATACCCAGTGTCGTTACATTTGTTACCCCATTCATCATTCTACGTCGCACTGAAAAAATTTGCAGAACATATGCGCTCTTTTTTCTTAAAATAAATAAACTGATGCTCTCCATTGGCATTTTTTTTCTGTTGATAACAACAACGCCCACTTTTGTCCCTGGAGTTTACTATCAGTACTGCTCGATGCCGTCTTGTCTCAGATACTTCCGACAGTGTGAGTTGCATATCACCTGATACACAGCGATATGAAGAGGTTTACTGTAGTGAAGTTGTGCAGTAAATGTGTCTCGAATTATTCTGAGATTGTTGTGTACTATCTGTCTAAAGGATTTAGCACAGCATGTTTCTTACGTGATCGCATAATCAAGTTCTTACAACTAACATGCCATTAGGCACAGAGATAGGAAGCAGAAATATGCATTGTCAGCAGTAAAAGACTGTTCCTGGAACATTAATAGTGGCGCAATCGTGGTACTTTCAGAGCGTTATGTGACCATCTGACGCCTGACAATGCATGCTTCCTTATTATTATAAGTGTGCCTGACTACTTATTGTACGAACTTTATAAGGCGGCAATGTGTCCCTCAAACAATTTTTATTGAAGAAATCACAGATTTTCAATAATTGGTGCTTAATGATCTCGTAATTATTCATTCATTAGAGTACGCCGGCATGTTCCTCCATTATGGAGTGACACCACGTTAGGTACCTCCTTACAAGTTGTTTTACACCTGATAATATTTTTTACTGCTTGTTCGGCGTCGTGACTAATTATTTATTGCACTTTTTTAACTGTGAAAGTGTTTTCGTTGAAACGAAACTAAATCAGCTAAAAAAATCGCACAAAAATTACATACAGTGAGCCATCTGAAACTGCGAGGTACTTAAATTAAAATACTTGGAAAATCTACCGCAATACTTTATATGTGGATTTTGGGTTCATCCGAAAAACAGACTCGGCGTCTTTGTTCATCGTTGACACCATATATTCCATGTTTATAAAACATGAAATTTGATACCCGTTTTATCAATCCACTGTCATATTAGTTTTGCAAAGCCAAGGCACGGTTTACATTAACGAAGTTTTATTTATAAATAACAGAAACTGCAATGCGAATTTAAAAACGTTGTATTACGTAACTGAGGAATTTTCTACAAGAGCGTTACTGGGTATTATGAGCGTATACCTGACACAACCTTGCAAAATAAAAGAGGTATCATAAATCTTTCCGGTTCAGCGTGATAAATGTCAGATCACACATTCGTTCACACTAATGACTGTGTGCGGTCATCACTCAGAGAGTTAATAGATCTCTAGAAGAACATCTGTTTGTAACTGCCGTGGTAAAGAGGAAAGTCATGATGTTAGTTACAGCATTCCAGCTTATATTGAGGGTAGAGAATCTTAGTAGCCAAACATAAAACGCAGTTTACTGCATCACAAAACATGGCAACATGCCAATAATGTTTGATGTATCCGTTTCTCTTGACACTGAAACTATTTTCTGAAATTTACCCGTGTATAGATAAACGAATCAGGTGGAACTGCAGACAAAAAACCTTACTCTGACCTGTCGTTCTTCTCACGCGCCATGTTGGTCGGAAACCGGTCAATGAAAAGTGAAAAGAAAAGCTGCGACAAGGGTCGTAAATTTGAGCGTGACTCACAGTAACGGCTGCTTTTTATCTTTCAGGTTATATTTGTAAACTAGGTGGATGTCTCCAAGCCAAGGTTGCTAACCATGTATTTATTTGACACAGTTATTTAAGAACTATTTACAGTCTCTGAGGATGGAATATATATTGTAGTAGAAAATTATCAAGGATTGTGTCGCTTTCCCTTTTGCATCTAATGCAGTGCCTATTCTAACTACTTAATAAAATCTGAACTGTAGTACGTATTAATGGTAATTTACATGGAGACTTCGACGAACGTGTAAGACAGAAACATGGAGAAATTCCAATTCAACACGAACCCAACAAGGGTTTTCGGAAGCAAACGAAGTTCCATTAACAGCTCTTTTTCACTTTATGATGTTTGAAAAAAATTATGTTTTTCATTCACAGTTTTCACGACATCCGAGTATTTGTTTAGAACACATTCGAGAGGAGGGAAATAAAAGTATAAAATTTCTAGCGGAAAACATTCTAAAGAATCAATTAACCTCTTTTATGCATTCAAACTCTGAACGCTTGAGTACCAGCGAAAGTTTAGGAACTAATTTCAGTAGATTTATGTATGACTTGGATTAACTTAGATTGGTCTTAGGATACATCTTATAACTTGTGTCATTATTGTCGCTGCTAGTGATTGTGTTGTGTAGACTGAGTTGCTTGGAATTTTTCTTTTGTAACTCAAGGACGCAAATGTTCGTAGAAAATGGACTGGAGAATGAAAAAAGTGTCGTGAATGTTGTAGGTAAATGTTAGTTTCTGAAAGAAAGAAGAAAAGTGTTCTGTAATCGCTATGGATCTGCAGTAAAGTTTGTGTAAAATAGTACTACGAGTGACAATTGGACAACGGAGACTCTCAAAAGGGGAAAATTTTCTTGTTTAGTGAAATATATTGAACAAATTGTTATTGCTTTTAATAAACTTACTTTGTTAGCTTCTTTATATTCAGCTAGCATACTAAGCTGCGGTCAGAGATATACTTTACGTTAGAAGCAGCTAACGTATACAACTGAATGTTGCCGTTGCTTCTTTACATAAGGATTATAATTAACTATACATTTCTTTGTCATTCTCTGAGATAAAATAATTATGATTATATTTCTTATATGTAAAATCCAGATTAAAATTAAATTTAAATTAAACAGTCACTTTCTGCATCTTGCAAACATCAAGACAGCGGTCAATATTCTGAACTAGAAGATTTTTCTCACTACAGAGTCCCAGAAAATTTAAAAACATTGCAAAACGTATTATCAAAGAGGTCACAGTCAGTAATATCAACACTACATAGATTGAAAGGAAATTTTACTTATTAAACTAGTAGTATATTTGAGACATAATTTAACCCTTTCTATCATCATTTTTTGTCTGTTATGTGAAAATTTTGATATTTTTACCATAGATTACTCGATAGTTTTCATTAATATTTATTTTTCTTGTCCCGACCTGACAATGTTCATACGAAATGTCTTAAGTGACGTACAATGGATAGTGTGATTCGATGGGTGCACGCAAGGGGAAAAATTAATACAGATGTTAGAGAATTACATAGTTTTAGTCATTAATTATTACATC
Source organism: Locusta migratoria (assembly GCA_026315105.1). Taxonomy (NCBI): domain Eukaryota; kingdom Metazoa; phylum Arthropoda; class Insecta; order Orthoptera; family Acrididae; genus Locusta; species Locusta migratoria. Next base: position 887,926,998 of record CM048744.1, read on the forward strand.
AGTACAAACCTCCTGTTACTTACAAAGAATGCCTTGAAGCAATTTCGCTCTTTCCTAATACACATGTGTACTTTACAATCAGTGCATACAAAGTGTATTTTTTCCTTGCAGTTCATGTCTTTGCACTTAGTTGCCTCTTTCTTGTCATCCATAGCAGGCATATGACTGATGTCATCATAGTGAATTTCGGTATTTGGTCGCTGTTCAACAACTTTCCATTTCTTGCATCAATTCTTCAGAATCACTGCTAGGACGTCCCGTCCTTCTAGACTTATTTTTATCTGCAAGAAAATGTTTCTGCTCCATGCTGTCTAAATTGCAGCAAATCCACCACACTCTTCACAGGGAGACCAAGGACTTGACAGTCTTTCTTATACCCAACCAAGAATTGGTACATGTCATATTCAGAAGATGTGTAAACGTGGTCAAATCCTTTTCTTGGAGTGTAAATACTAATTAAAAATGCGATTTTGGCTACACCACCCATACCTTGGTTATAGAGTTTCACAGACTCAGGCAAGTCCCATCTTTTGCATGTATCCATTACCTCAGTACTAATAAAGTTGGACCCATGCTATCAGAATTATGAACTAAGGCTTCAGTCTCTTCATCTGTCAAATATTTAACGCATTTGCGTGTTTTGGATATGTTGTGTGTTGAATTAATCAGAATACTAATATATGTACCCCCCTTATGTATCATACTTTTGGAGCACTATATCCATTACAATGGACATCACAAAACAAACAAAATATAATCATAACATTTAAGGAATATTTTGTCACTTTATGAATATGTAAGCAATGACACTTTATGCTTGCAAATAACATTAATAAACAATGTGAAACTTACCAATACAATGCAGGAAACAATGGAAGAAATCGGCTGTTTATTAAAGGTCACGATAATCAGTAACACCCATGAACTTTTGCCAAATAATTCGACACAAAATCTGCAAGATGGCACCACATGATGTGAAAAAAGATTCTTTGATATTTCATTGAAATGGACATGGTGACTTAATTCAGCAGAAAGATTAAAACGGGGGGAGTATTCATTGAAAAAATCAAGCTTCCATTACAGTAGACAGTATGACCGAAAGGGTTAAATCACACAAGACAAATTTTCCCTGTGCTTAACAATTCATAAATCTGACACTGTACCATGCATAAACAATACGTGTCACAAGAGACATCAGTGACAGAGTGAAAGAAGGCCAGATCTAATATATATCAACTTCTGGTATTATTAGACTCAATCGTGTCTTGTGTCGCAGCCGGCAGCGGTGGCCGAGGGGCCTGAGGCGCTCCAATCACGGTCTGCACGGCCACTACGGTCGGGGGTTCGAATCCCCCTCGGGCATGGATATTTGTGCCGTCCTAGTTCGTAAGTAGTTTGTAAGTTTAGGGACTGATGACCCCATAGTTAAGTCCCATAAGCTATACAAACATTGGAACATTTTTGTGTCGCATGTTGTCCTGAATATTTGGAAGATATATATATATCGTATAAAAAATTGAAAAATGAAACTTTTGTATGAAACATTTTTTTCGTTTCATGACAATATGGCGCTTTATTAGCAAAAATAAAAATCAGTTGAAAAATGGTAATACCTCATACAAATGCAAATCAGGAATATCAAAGTACAGTTTTTGATATTTTGGTTATTCTGTCATGTGACACCTCTCACAATCGACTGCATCACGGACTGTAGTCATGCACTCAGCCTATGGTCAGATTGTTCATTGTTCTTCATTGATTCGGACTGTACACACCTCTACGCCACCCGTGAACGATTGCAGAGAGACCAGATTTCATTACATCGTACTTTGAGGCTCATAGAAATGTTGAAGCAGCATATCACTATTCCAAATATTCCTAAAAACATTTTAAGTGCTTCACCCTGTATTGTCGATCATCTATGGTGCCACGTATGATTATGAATTGTGAAGCAATAAATATGCTCAGAAACATTGCGCTCCTTGAAATCTCGCTTCTCTTTGTAGATTAATTACACATCAACACTGGAATTAATAACTTAAATTTGACTGAAAAGTAGCACAAGTTACTCCAACATTCAAGAAAGGCAACAGAAGTAATCCGCAGATTTACAGGCCTATATCAATGATATCGGTTTGCAGCAGGATTTTTGAACATATACTTTCCTCAAACATTATAAACTACCTCTAAGGTTACGACCTATTGACACATAGTCTACTCTGATTCAGAAAATATCGTTGTTGTGAAACACAGCTAGCACATGAAGAGATGGGTGCTATCGACAACGGATCTCAAATCGATTCCGTATTTCCGGAAGGCTTTTGACACTGTATCTTACAAGCGCTACCTAATCAAATTGCGTCCTTATGGACTATGGGCACAGCTGTGCGACTGTACTGGTGATTTCCTGCCTGAAAGGACAGGTACGTAGAAATTGTCGGAAAGTCATCGAGTAAAACGGAAGTGATATATGACGTGTCACAGAGAACTGTTATAGAGACCCTACTGTTGCTAATTTTCATAAACCATTTAGGAGACAATCTGAGTAGATCTCTTAGACTGTTGGTGGAGGAACTATCATTTATCGGTTAGTAAAGTTACCATAAGATCAAAAGCAACTGCAAAGTGATGGTGCAAGATGGTGCAAAAATTGTCAATTGACAATTAATAATGATAAATGTCAAGTCAGCCGTAAGACCACTACAAGAAATAATTTTAACGTCAGTTAAACGAAAATCAGTCATAACTCTATTTCTCTTTGGCTAAGTTCCCGCACGTGGATGGTCGGCTTTGTTGAGTCCGGATTTGACGTGTTAATATTTACGGGGTGGCCACATGATTTCCTGTCGCCATCCCCATGTCCCCTGGGAGGAAATGTGTACCCCAAATTTCTGCGTACAGTGTTATATGTGTGAAAGTGTAAGGTCTCGCGAAATAATTGCGATTCGTGTAATTGAGGAGTGAGTTGGGGACTAACTCAGTATTCACCTATGGGGATGTGGAAAACCGCCTAAAACCATATCAGGCTGGCCGGCACTCCGACCCCCTTCATTACTCCGTCGGGCGGATTCGAACCAGCCGGCCGCGGTGGCCGAGGGGACTAAGGCGCTCCAGTCACGGTCTACACGGCCACTACGGTCGGGGGTTCGAATCCCCCTCGGGCATGGATATTTGTGCCGTCCTTAGTCTTAGCTAGTTCATAAGTAGTTTGTAAGCTTAGGGACTGATGACCCCCTAGTTAAGTCCCATAAGTTCTAGAAACATTTGAACATTTGATTCGAGCCAGGGCCGCTACGCCTCCCTGTTTCCGGAAGCGGTGCACTAGACCACACGGCTAACCGAGCGGACTGAAAATCAGTCAAACCTAAAGGCCGTAAATTCAACTAAATACCTAGGAATTTCAATTACGAACAACTTAATTTGGAAAGAGTGAAAAAGTTGTATGGAAGGTGAAGCAAAGGCTACTTTTCATTGGGAGAACACTTAGAAGATGCAACAGTTCCATTAAATTTTTGCGTCCTACTTTGGAGTATTCCTGAGCATTGTGGGATCCATACCAGGTGGGACTGACGGATGATGTAGAGAAATTTTAGAGAAGGGCAGCTCGTTTTGTATTGTCGCTGTTGGGGACTGGAACGGTACAGTAATAAGAGCGGTTTCATGAACCCTCTGCCACGCACTTCAATGTGAGTTGCATATTCTTTATGTAGATGTAGTCTGGCACGGAGTTGGGGTCGTAATGATTAAAAGAAAGCCATTATTCATTGCGGCGAGATTTATATGTGACCAACTTTCTCTTCCGAACGCGGATATATCTTGTTAGCAGGCACCTACATAGGGAGACATGATTATCTTAATAAAATAAGAGAAATCAGATCGAAAACGGAAAGAGTCAGGCGTTCGTTTCTCCTGCGCGCTATTGGAGACTGGAACGGTAGGGTAATATAAAAGCAGTTTGATGAACCCTTTGCCATGCACTTAAATGTGATTAACAGAGTGTTTACGTAGAAGCAAATATATAATAACTTTAGCATACTAGTCATAATACGTATCCAAATCTGCGAATGAAGTAGCTCGGTAAGACAGTGGTAGAGTGCCAGACTATGAATGCAAAGGTCGCGGCTTCGATCCCCGCCAGATCCTAGAATTGTTATCTGTCACTTTCTTCTTCTTCACATCTAGCAAATTTGCTGATGTGAAAAATGTCGAGTAGCACCGTGTTTCGGAACCCACGTTAAACTGTAGGTCTCCCTATAACTGGCTGGGAAAGTCAGTTCGAAGGTCGGAAAAAGGCAACGGCATACCTCTCCAATGAGGATCATGCCTAGTAAAGCACTGTGGTGTTCGAGTTGTTGCTTTGCCACATCCATAAATAAAAGGGGTGCTCACAAGTTCAAAAATGTTCACATGTTTGTAAATCTATCGAACCAAACTGCGTGGTCATCAGTCCGTAGCTTACAAACTACTTAAACCTAGGTAAACTAAAGGACAAACACACACACACACCCATGCCCCAGGGAGGACTCCAACCTCCACGGCGAGCAACCGCGCGCTCCGCAGCGAGACGCATTAGACCGCTCGGCTACTCCACGGCGGCGGTACTCACAAGATGGAACAACAACAAAAAGAAATGTTTTGCGGAATATTTCGCTCCGTGGTAAGAAAATTGATAAGATGTTCGTTCCAAGTGCTTAGTGTTTAACAACTCGTCGACAGCGTGGTCATCGGAGCGCTCGCTTGGATTTTTGGACAAGGATGGGGACGGAAATCGGCCGTGCTCTTTCAAAGGAACCATCCCAGCATTTGCCTGGAGTGATTTGGGGAAATCACGGAAAACCTAAATCTGGATGGCTGGAGGGGAAACTGAATCACCGTCCTTCCTAATGCGAGTCCAGAGTGTTAAGGCTAGTCTACACGACGACACTAGGTTGCGAAACTTGTTTCGTGAAATGAATTGCGCGCAACTGGTTTCATATATGTCTGTAGACACGGCGCCAATACTATACACTCCAGTTTCGTTGCTTTGTGAGTGCCGTAGTCGGCGTAAAATGAAAGTTTTGGTAGCTGTAAGAGTTGTGGCGGAGCTATTGCTTGTCTGTGTGAAGTCGCTGCATAAGACTAAACATAAAAAAGAATAAGAAACGTCTTTGGCTTCGTGAATGGATTAAAATAAGACGTCTGCTCTGTTGCTCAGCGACCTTGCTGAAAGAAATTCGTTTGAAGACCCTAGAAGGTATTTTAATCAACTTAGAATGTCACCAGAGCAGTTAACGTTCCTTTTAAACAGAGTTAGTAATGCAATAAAGAAACAAGTTACCGTTATCTGTGAAGCATAGTTACCAGAACTGAAATTACAAATTGCATTATGTTTCTTGTCCAGCAAATATTCGTCTCTGCAGTACTTGTACAGTGTTCCGAAATCCACAATTGCCATACTTCATTTGTATAGGTATTTCGAATTGGATGTATTTTGGTCTGCAATTCACTAATCGTCAACCCATCAATATTTAATTTCCCAAATAATTGCTATAAGAGCACTAACACGCCATTAAAATCCCACAAACACCTAAGCAACGCAAATATGTTCAAAACCCGAATTATTTCTTCCGTCCCCCCGTGCCCCCCTGTATATTGTATTTTGTTTTGTATTGGTGGTAACCTAACCTAAAAACACGCGCAATCAGTTTCGCCAAAGTTGGAAGGTGCCGAAACTGTTTAGTTTCGCCAACGAGTTGAGCGAACGCTTGCCGCGCATGCGCATTGGCCAGTAGCGCAGTTTCATGAAACGTAGTGTCGTCGTGTAAACTAGCCTTTACTACTGCGCCGTCTAGCTCGGTCATGTTCGTTCCAAGAATCCCCGAAAATTATAGATGGTGCAGTAATTGACTGTTGTGTTCGTGTGTGTGTGTGTGTGTGTGTGTGTGTGTGTGTTTTGTACCCAGCACGCAGCGTCTTCCACATGAACGCGATGGGCAATCGCTTAGCGACAACGTTGAGAGTCCACAGGGAATCCATCTATTGTATGCAAATGCTCAGACGTGATTTATTGCAATAACTGATACCGGGCAGACGCGCTAATGGAAGGATATGCGGTGAACATCGCGGCTTACCCCTCCCATTCCGCTCGACTCGAGACCCGTCCCTCCCCCCCCTCCCTCCAGCAACTTTGTCTCACACACACACACACACACACACACAAACACACAAACGCACATACAGGGCGTGTTTGCGCGCGCGCTGTGGGAGCGACGCTGCGCCTGTTTTCCGGCTCGCTGTCTTCTCGGAAGAGTGCGGTACTCGGAGCCGCGTTGCTAAAGGAAGCGTGGAGGCCGTCGGCGGCCACTCCCGTTCTTTTTGTCTCTGGCGCACTCGACGTCCCGGACTGCCGGATCTCCATAAATCTCGGACCGCCTCTAACAAACCGGGGTGCTCCCGCCCTGGCGCTTAATTCACAGACCCTGGTGCGAGCGCACGCTATCTGCGGCTGTCAATGCAGCTGACGTTTTGTTTACACTGTGATTCCTGCTGCAGAGTTACGACCCTGTGGATATGAACATTTACCTGTCACGTCTCGCCTGTGTGGATGCTGCTGTTTTCGCTAATTGGAGGTGGCGATAAGACTGATGAATTGTGGAAGCAGTCTGCCTCTTGACTCCCAATTAGGTGAACACTTGGTCTTATTCGTTAATTTTGTTACCTTGAACCAGCATAATCCCGAGTTTCGTCTCGCGACGATCACTGATATCTGTTATAGTTCTTGTTGTGGTCTTTAGTCCGAAGACTGGTTTAATGTAGCTCTCCATGCTACACTGTCCTGTGCAAGCATCTTCATCTGAGAATACGTAGTTCAACCTACACATTTTTCATGAAATAAATAGCAACTAGCGATCAGTTATGGCTTCACTGTAATAGGTATAGATGAAATACCATAGTGCGGCGAGTAAAAATTTGTGCCCAGCCGGGATTCGAACCCGGAATGTCCTGTTTACTAGGCAGACGCGTTGACCACTCCGCTACCGAGGAAACAGTGACCAGCCCGACTGCAGAGGACTGTTTCCTGCACGTCTCACGCTACACCCAAATTCCATTCCAAACGCTGTCTCTTTCCTATATCACTATGGTATTTCATCTAAACCTAGTACAGTGAAGCCATAACTGATCGCAAATTACGATTTATTTCGTAAAAAAATGAATGCTTTAACATCGTCAAAAATATATAATTCTACACTTTTTTGGATCTGCTTACTGTACACGTATCTCGCTCTCCTTCTACGATCTTTGTCCTCCACACGTCTTTCTGATGCGAGGTTAACGATACCTTGATGTCTCATAATGTGTCCCACAAATCTATCCCTTCTCTTAGGATATGCCAGAATCTCACTTTTCAAAAGCATCCTTTTGTATGATATTTATCGTCGTATCACTCCCATACATTGCTACACTTCAGACAATTGCTTTCAGAAACAATTTCCTAGCGCTTCAATTAATATTCCATGTCAACAAATTTCGCTTCTTCAGAATCGCTTTTCTTCCCATAGCCATTCTGCATTTTATATCATCTACAGCCAACAGACCTTTTGCTACCCATATAACAAAACTCATCTACTAATTTTATTGTCTCATTACCTAATCTCTCAGCATTGTCAGATGTTCTGAGACTACATTCTATTACCCTTGTTTCACTCCATGTTATTTCCATCTTCACCCTTCTTTCAAGACACTGTTCATTCCGTTCAACTGGTCTCCCATGTCCTTCACTGTCTCCGAAAGAATTACTACGTCATCGGTAAACCGAATTTACGAGTCGCGTCCAGAAAGTACGTTCTGTTTGGTAATAAAAGGAAATTGTACACAGATACAGAAGAAATTTTTATTGCACAAAATTCTATAACTCGTAAACTACTTTTCCATATAACTGCCGAAATTTTGCAGCCATTTGTCACTGCGTGGCACCAGGTTTTGTATAGCTTCTTCATAGAAATCTGCCGCCTGTGTCTTCAACCAGTTGGAAACAGTTTCTTTCAGCTCGTCGTCATTGGTGAAGTGATGATCGCCAAGGAAAGACTTGAGATGAAAGAACAGATCTTGTCATCAATATTCTGGAAGCAAAGGTGGATGCCCACTTCGTTCTTCATCGTGCACATCACTACGCCAGCCATTGAACTGTCGGACCCATCTTCTCACCATCGAATCACTCATCGCATGTGGTCCGTAAACATCGCAAATTTGCCGATAAATTTCACTTGGTTTCCCTTTCGGCGCATTCAGAAACCGAATCACCGACCTGATTTCACAGGCGACGGGATTTTCAATTAACGCCGACATTTCAAACAAGAACAACAAAGTGTACGTAACTGACAGCTATCTCCAAATGGCGCACGTTCTTCTCCTTGATACACATCGTCTACAGCGCATGTGCGGAACTGCATTCGCAGCGCTGTAGCAGAGTAAAATTGAAACGGAACTTACTATCTGGACTCGCCTCATATTTCTTCTCCCCACTGATATCTAAGAAGAACATTTATAGACAAACACAGATTTTGTCAAAATTGAAATATATTGTCTTCCTACAATTCAACATAAAAAGCAAATAAATAATTAAAAAAATCGTTCAGCCCCTTTTCAGAAAGGAATAGAGAGAGAACAATGAGAAGTGAACAGTCCCAAGTATAGATAAACGAAACTTTATGGGTATATAGCAGAGAGCTCAACAATGCTACTTTATATTTTGGCCATTTTTTCACATTTAACGAGTAATTAAGCATCCTAGGTTCATAAAAACTGTTTAGCCAGTTATTGTAACATTGTTGCAAAATATCTGTTGTGGCTCAAAAGTCAGAGTTTTGCACAACACAATTTTATTGTCCGAAGTTACACAAGTTGCAAGGTAGACAAGACTAACAAGGCTCACGCCTATTACGAGAAAGTACAGAAAACAAAACAAACTTCCACAGAGCTTCTCAAAAGCACAGTTTTCACCTCCGCCGGTTGGCCGATAATCTGCCAGCGTAAATACTCCCGAGTAAGGTCCTCTCGAAGTCCAAGTATAGGCAGCGGTCTTCCTAGCGAAATCAATCCAAGGCAGCAATGTAGTCAGCATGCGAGAAGCGAAGCGAACTGCCGGTGAGGTGTTATTTTTTTTCCAATTTCATTCCCTTACCTGAAGGGCGAGGGCAGGTCGCTAGAGACCTTTCGCTCTATTGCGCCATAGCTTAGGTTGTTCTCTGGTGGCACTGTTTATTATTTTTATTTACTGGTTGGGGAATGAATGGCGGGGACTTGTTTTCCCGTGGGCATGGGGACAGCTCCGGTATTTACCTTACACCCAACCACGGAAACATGGACCAGAAATGTTGGTATTTGGTGTTATCACCTTTTGTGGGAGGTATTTTGTTTTTTTCTTTGATTTTGTTTGGCTTTTTCTTCATCGTTACTTCTGTAAGAGAAGCAACTATTTTCGTCTTTTCGTTGGATAGTGGGGGAGGGGTATTCTAGGTTAGTGGCAGCATAATTTTGGATGGTGGGAGGATAAATTGAATTGTTTTCAGCATATCTGCTCTGCCGGCGCTTCGTTGTATTGGCCTCGACGGTTAACACAGATTGAGGATGGCCTGATCGGTTTGGTGGATTGTTTGTTACTTTTTCCAGCCTTCTCTTGTCTTCAGTAAACAGAATTGGTGGAACTAATAGTTCTTGATGGTCTTCTCTTGTTTGTGAAAGCTGGTGTTCTTCAGTCGCCAATGTTTGGCAACCGAAGTCACCCATACGTGTGATTGTTTGGACTGCAGGGTGAGTTATCATCTTCTTTGTTGTTGTTTGTGTCATCTTGTTCGACCGATCCTCGGGATTTCGGGCGTTCTCCGCGCCAGTTTGTGTTTGTGTTTCCCGCGATTCCTTCTGAAGACGTCTCCGCTTGTGAGACTCGCGCAGGCGCAGACATGCCGCCTCCAATTCAGCTTGCAGCACTCTTCGAATTTTGGTTTCGGCCTATTTTATCTCGGCTTCGATGTCGTTGCCCTCATCCATGGCGGCACGCTTCTCTGGGCCGGAGAGCGTCCTTAACCCTTTCACTCCGGCGCCGTGATTGTTGCGCCGTGCGCTGTGGACGAGCGCCAGTCGCGCCCGGCCGTGCCCGCTGTGCGGCGCATTTTTCGCACTCCCCACGGCGCTACTCTGCCCTGCTTTCACTCTATCAGTGTTATCCCAATTATTGGACTTTATACTATATATTTATTAGGGAAAATTCATTTGGAATAGAAACAGTTTTCTTCCTTCTTTCAGAAAATTTGCGTAATTTTTTCGTAAATTCTAAAAGATCCAAGTTTTGGATTCAGCTCTGTTGGGGTGTGAACTTTATCATTATAAACGCATAATTCTTCGGTAAATAATATTTATTTACAATTGCTTTACGTTACATTTAAGTAGCATTACATCACGAGAAGAACATTTCACAGTGTTACATTTCAAAAATTCTTTTGTGTGTGGTAAACCTTGAAGCAGGGAAAGGCGCCAAGTGTCGTATTGCATTCTTACAACACCCTTTAGTCTGCTTCCGCTTTTTCTGCGCTCTACAGACAACGCAAGTCCTCTAGCTGCTCCACTCATCAGGTAGGTGAAGCCCTGCTGTCAGTTTCGACGGACATTCTGATCTTTTTCCTCCGCTCGATCTTCTTTTTACCACTTTATATTTTTCCAGGATTTCCTGTATGACTCCCATTTGTCAATAGAACAGCAGGAGTAGCACATGTGCGTGATGTAGAAGCAGCTACAATATGAGTTTTATGTTCATCGTTAGATTCGGACGATGATTCACTTTCATCGTCAAAGTCACTACCCAGTATTAGGGAAAGAGCTTCCTGCACAGTATATCTCTTCTCTGCTATATCACTTCTAGTAGAAACTGAGGTTAACAACACGTCAGATATAAACAAGGAGGGAAACGAGCAGTATAACTTAAGCGAAACCAACGCTTTGAAACTGAATGCAACTACCATCTAGTTAACTACAGACTATGAACAAAGCCGGTACATGGTGCATAAGTTAAATTTTCACACAAGTCGAGCGTAGTGAAGCGGAGAAATATGACGCGAGGCGGAACTGCTACAGCAGTCCACCGGCTGGGCGGCACAGGCAGCACTCGACTGCTGCAGCTGTCCACCGGCTGTGGAGCACATTCGCTCCCGACTTCTGCACAATTTCACCGTAGCGAAAGGGTTAAATATACCACTCCGGCCAACCAGTGTGCGGCGATGTGATACCAGCTGCAGAATTGTGGTCACACGGACTGGACATGTGAGTCCTGCTGCCGCGGCAGGAATAGATCCACCGCACCGGCGCAGAGGCGGCTTGCACGGCTGGTACACAACCCGCTCTGTTGATGTTTACCGGCGCGCGGCCGATAGAGGAGCGCCTGAGCGCGGGGCAACCCGCGCTGCTTCAGTGCTGTGTGTGTTGCCGGACTGTAAGGAGCCGGAGTGACAATATCAATCAACAATTAACCAATGTCTCAAAATGATTATTTCCGCTACAAAGGAAATTAAAAATAGCCTTTACATGACACATACTTGTGTAATGTACTAGGTTTCTGAAATACTGTTTTCGCAAATTAATTTGTACAGAATGCGCTGTCAGGCAGTTTTCGACATATGCAATTAAAATATCTAATCTTCATTTTTATTCTCAATAAATGTTTTACTTATTATTGTTTTATTTTTCTCTATTCAGCTTTTTTTATTTGAAAATCGTGTTATTTATTTGTTTTTAGTTTACCTTTCAGATACGTGTATTTTGCTACCTGAAATAATATGTGACGCATTCCGATGATAAAATAATTGTAACGCTAGTAATACGCAAAGATGCTTTAAGCATAACATTTTATACATCATACACATAAAAATGAATGGATTATTATAGGTTTCAGAAATTACTGTAACCAGTCGCCTTTTTTTCTTCTTAATGAAGATTTATTAAATTATTACCGGTTTCAAGCTGCCTAGCAGCTCATCATCAGATGATATACATTTAGTGCAAATTACATTTGTATAGTTATGCTTTTCACATTTAATTTGTCCATATTTGGTCCGCTTTTGGATAGCATTTCACAACACTTCCCTTCCATCAACACACCACAGCAACTCCCACGACTTTCAAGTGGTAAAATTGCTAAGCTAAAGAAAGCTAAGATGAAACATGTGGTAGTGGCTGTAAAGTCGTAATGTGTGTGAAGTGTTTTTTAATTTTACCACTTGAAAGTCGTGGGAGTTGCTGTGGTGTGTTGATGGAAGGGAAGTGTTGTGAAATGCTATCCAAAAGCGAACCAAATATGGACAAATTAAATGTGAAAAGCATAACTATACAAATGTAATATGCACTAAATGTATATCATCTGATGATGAGCTGCTAGGCAGCTTGAATCAGGTAATGATTTAATAAATCTTCATTAAGAAGAAAAAGAAAAAAGGCGACTGGTTGCAGTAATTTCTGAGACCTATTTCAAGATACAGTCGCAGGTTCCAACAAAATGGATAAAATGGATTATTTTCGCGTGGACAACACAACCTAAAGCAAAATTTAACAGTTTTCTTACATTGAGACAGACTGTCCTCTAAAAACACTAAGGTCCAAAGAAACTATTACAGGCAGAGACATCTGAACACTCTGAGGACGACACTGTGGCAAACAACGCCTTTAAATAAGACACAAAGTGTCTGACGCACGAGTTAGCTTGATTAGTGCTGCTAAAATTGCAGCTTATCACGATTTAAGTGCGTCTGAACGTAGTCTTATAGTCGACTCGCGAAAGATGGGACACAGCATGTCTGAGGTAGGAATGAGGTGGCCTGTACGACCATTTAACAAGCGTAACGAGAATATCGGGAATCCCGTAACATATCAATTCTCCGATATCGCCGCGCCCGGAAAAGATCCTCCAAGATCTGAACCAACGGCGACTGAAGACAATCGTTAAACGTGACACAAGTGTAATTTTTCTTCAAACTGCTGTGCTATTTTGGGGCGTCAACAATTGTCAATCATTCAAAGAAACATCACGGATATGGGCTTCTGTAACCGAAGGCCCATTCGTGTACCCGTGCTGAGGGCACGACAGAAAGCTTTACGCCTCGCCTGGACCTGTCAACACACATATTGGTCTGTTGAGGACTGTAAACATGTTGGCTGGTCTGACGAGTCTCGTTTTGCAATAGTACCGAGCGAATGGAAGTGTACGGGTGTGGAGACAGCCTCATCAATCCATGGATCCTGAATATCACCAAGAGACTGTTCAAGCTGGTGGAGGATCTGTAACGGTGTGGGGCGTCTGCAATTGGAGTGGTATGAGACACCTGATACGTCTAGAAACGAATCTCAAAGGTGACACATACGTACGCATCGTGTCTGGCCACCTGGGTCCATTCTTATCCAATGTTGACGGACTTGTGCAATTACAGCATGTCCAGAATTTCTACAGAGTGACTCCAGGAGCACTCTTCCGAGGTCAAATACTTCTGATGGCCACCAAACACCCCAGACATAATTTTATTGAGCATATTTGAGATACCTTGGAACGTACCCTTTAGAAGAAATTTCCGCCCTTTCATACTCTAACTGATTTATTGACAGACATTAGTCGATTCCACGCCGTGTTGCGACACATCTGCGTGTTCACGTAGAAGATACGGTATTATGGACCTTTGGGAATGGTTTCGAAAAAAATGATGTATTTTATACACTGAATGGGACAACAAATATAAAAAATACCATGGTGCGGGCGCATACCTGTAGCGACCGCCACACAGTTCGCTTCGCGCGTTTCACTACAGTCAGAAAACATCGAGTCGTCTGTGCTTCGTTAGGCTGCCCAGGGAGTTCACACCGCCCGCCGGGCCGAGCCAAAAGAAAATACACTTTTCCGATTTTCAAGTTGTAAAAAATTTGGACGGTATATAAGACCACCCCACATCGTTTTATCAACTATTTTTTTCCTTACAAGCTTTGGTTTGCCCATGAAAAAATAAAATGTCTAGTTTTCAGTCCGCGTGAGTTTCGAGTTCCATAACGCTTCTCACTCGAATTTGATGAATGTTTGCGGTTAAAATATCTGATTTTGGGCACATGGTAGTAAAACCATCCCAACTTTCTAATAAATCATTTACCTTTTCATAATTCATAACAGTCGTTTTCAAATGACGCTGTTTGTCAAGTGCGAGACATCATGTATTGAAAAAGTTGGATAGCGGGCAGTTTATTGTTCTGTGCATTTTAGACCATATTTACAGAGAATGAAATGGAGCTAAAAGTAAAGAAAAGTTTCACAAGTAATTGCGAGTTATCTGAGTGGCGTCCCGGCGCGATCGCAAGCCTTCATCTCGGCGCACGTTGGGCGTAGCGTGAAGCACTGCTTCACCGAAAAAATGAATTACTGGCCGCGTGTGTCGCTCCTTCGTTATGTGTTAATTATCCATAACATGAAAAGAAGTATAAAAGTGGCGACCGATTACTACTGAAAATGATTTTACATTTAGTCATACTTTATAAGAGCCATAGAACTGATTTCTTGTCAACATTATACAATTAATGGAATATGTATTTCGTGTTTGGAACTAGAAGGAAGAATAAATTAATATTAACTGCGACTTTGGTATTGATAGACTGAAATCAAATGTTCAAATGTTTGTAGAGCTTATGGGACTTAACTACGGGGTCATCAGTCCCTAAACTTACAAACTACTTATGAACTAACTAACACTAAGGACGGTACAAATATCCATGCCCGAGGGAGGGATTCGAACCCCCGATCGTAGTAGCCGTGCAGACCGTGACTGGAGCGCCTCAGTCCCCTCGGCTACCGCGGCCGGCGATGGACTGAAATAAAATTTTCCGACATTATACTTATTGGATTTTTAGATGGAAATGATGAAAGGAAGCCCACCAAATTGGAATGAAATTTATACTTACATCTATGCCTAAGTCATTTTATTAAAATTAAATGTCTATAAATCTATGGGACTTAACTGATTGGTTATTAAATGTTCAAATATTTGTATAGTCTATGGGAGTTAACTACGGTGTCATGTCCCCAAACTTACAAACTACTTATGAACTAGCTAAGACTAAGAACGGCACAAATATCCATTCCCGAGGGTGGATTCGAACCCCCGACCGTAGTGGCCGTGCTGACCGTGACTGGCGCGCCTCAGTCACCTCGGCCACAGCGGCCGGCGCTTGGTTATTAGTCCCTAGCTTACAAATTACTTGAACTAAGTTAAACTAACCTAAGGACAACACATACAGTCACGAACCCCAGACGGCGGACGGGCGCACGCACCGCAGAACGGCGCCTCAGTGCGCACGGCGATTCAGCCACGGCATCATTTGGTTATATTCGCTTTTGTAGCTCTCAGAAAATGTCGTACCACAAGGTAGAAATTATTATATGCAGCTTGTCCCTCAAAAGGAATATCACACACAGGAGATTAAAGTAAGAACGAATTAAGTAAAAAAGAATAGATAAAAGAAACATTAGAAACATGTAGTTACCTCCTTATAAGTGCTAGCATACGTGCGGTTTAACGGTTTTATGTGCTACTCACTGTACTGTATTTCAACCCATCTCCACTTTCAAATGACTCTACAGAGGTCTCAGAATTTTGTTATTTATTTATTTGTTTCTACGAACATTTTTCTGAATCATCTGTAGACAATTTTGTCTCAAAGGTACTTCGATTTATTAACTTTTATTTTGACCGAGACAAAAAAGGGTGATTTAGTTTAGCCTCTGACACAACAGGTCAGGTCAGTAAAGGATGAGAAGCGTGTTTCACATTGTTTCTTCTAGTGTTGCTTCTTGGTGGGATTCTTCCCAGCAACAAGGTATCCTCAGCCACTGTAAGCTGAAGATCGAAGGAATCACGGTTGTGACCAAAACATGTTCACTGCCGTCTACTTAGAGCCAGCTAACAGTTCATTGATTTTGTTATTGTATTTCTGTTGTTGTCACACTACAGTGACTCAAGGGATTTTAAGCACGTAAGAAATAGGTAGTAATGGACTCATGCCATGAATTTTGACAGACATTTAGAGAGTTTATCCTTATGAGAACAGCTAAAAAACATTTCTGACATTACTTAAAGCTTCCGGGCTGAGATGCCATGGTCCATATATAAAACTTTCCCCTGACGTTTCGCCCTCGTCTGCGGAAGGCATCCTCGGCAGTACGCCGCTTTACCTCCGAGGATGCCTTCCGCAAACGAGGGCGAAACGTCAGGGGAAAACTTTATGTATGGACCATGGCATCTCAGCCCGGAAGCTTTAAGTAATGACGACACCTGCTGTGAAAGCCTTCATTCTATGATCAAACATTTCTGAATTTTTTATTCATTTTACAGAATTAATAATAATACAAGAATAAATAAGCAGAATATATTTTAACAAGTGATATTTAAAAGAAAGCTATCATGCAGAGAGACTTGTATTGAAAACAGGCTGGAGACGGGAGATACTTGTGCTGCAGAAGCAATGCCACAGCCCAAAATATTAAACATTGTGAGTGAGTTCTGGGGATGGTCACTACGATACTTTCTGTTCATTGCAAAACGTCTAAATTTTTACCATATGTTCTTAAGATGATATTCTCAATTCACTTTTTTAATTTTTTCGATATCTTTCTCCGTGGTCGGGAATCCTGTAAAATCCCCGTCGCTGAAGCCGGAAAAATATCCTGCAAGAAGGCGAGCAACGACGACTGAAGGGTCGTTCGACGTCACTGAAATGCTGCACTTCCACACATTACTGCAGATCTCACTGCTAGGCCATCAACAAGCGTTAGCGTGCAATGCCGTGAGTACTGACGTGAGTGATGGTGACCGAGAGCTTCGCGTCACTAGTGTGTCGATAACATCAAACTTTGAGTCTGGCAGGAGATGTGCTAGGGTAGCGATGCATATGTGACCACTGTGTGCAGATTGCATAGTTGTCAGAGTGACAGTCTAGTTAGCCTAAAACTTTCGTTCCAAACGCGGTATAGCTTAAATATTCATGTTTCCCAATTTATTTAATTCGAAGTCCAGTGGCAGATAAAGTCGGAAATTCCATAGTGTGTTGCATCAAGAAAGGCCTAGTTCATAATTACTTTGAAATTTGATGCAAACTGTTTCAATTTTAAATCTTTTCTTATTACTATTTTAGGATCAGAATAGGCTCGCTCTTAAAATTCAATTCCAATTGAGTGAGAATGTAGAAATTAAATTTGCCAGTGGAAAGCTGATCTGAAAATTAAACAGTAACATTTTTATTTGTACAGTTTATTTCTAGCTGTCAACAATTTACAAAATCCGGACATTCTGCAATTTTTTCAGATATTTTACACCGGATCTGACAAGTCTAATTGCACTGTACATAGAAAGTGTTCCATATTTCATCAATGTATTTTATAGCCTATAACAGTGAGTTAGAACAAATTGTGACACTCCTCTTTTTCCAAGTTTAGAATAAGCAATGATATTGCGTCTGATTAGTCTTGACCCGATCGGCCAGTTGCCAATACGAATTGTGCAGTTTTCCATTGTAAAGAGTGGAGCAATGGTTCTTCTAAAAATAAAGGCAAGAATTGAAAAGATAGTTTTCATAGTCAGCGACCACAAAAATTCCACAACGGATACTGTCAAAACAAAGAAATGGGTTGTGACGAAATTATCGTCGGATTGCCTCCTTCACCTTGTCCGCCCTGCCGCTGCGTCGCCGCCCCGCACTTTCGCATGTGCCTTGCGCCGGCCCTGCCTGAACATCTTTAGGACGGACAGCACCCTCCCTCGTCGACTATACCCTAGAGGCACAGACAAAAGTATACAGACGGGAAAACATAAGGGCCCGGTCACATGCGCAGGGATGCGGAGGAGGGCGGGGGGTATAAGCAGTCTGTAAGATGTCCCATGATGGCGGTGAGGTGAGAAACAGCTCGTTAAAACAGTACAGAGCAGGCGGCAGGTAGCGGCTCATCTCACCACCACTTGCCCTCAAACGCCGGCACACTGGACACAACCGTGGCCTCGTGGCAGGAGCACAGACAAATATATACAGACGGAAGCCTCTGTAAGGGCCCGGTCCCATGCTCAGGGGGTGCGGGGCACGGGGTGCTGAAGCAGTTACGTAAGATGTCCCATGATGGCACTGCGGTCAGAAGCAGCCCTTTAAACTGGCCAGAGCAGGCGGCAAGTAGCGGCTGTCCCCACAACCACGTCCCCTCAAACGCCAGCAAGCCGAACACAGTCGTGGCCTCGTGGCAGGCGGTACGAGCTCTCCCCTCAGCCTCCCCTCTACGCCTCTGATGTGCGAGAGGCACCCGCAGTAGTGCCTCTAGTGTGGCCTACCGGTACTAAGCCAGGGAACCGCCTGACACCTGCTAGCATCTTACGGAACTACGAGGAGAGTTTAACGACAGTGGTTTGGGGGCGAGGGGGTTCCTCTGTGTAAAGTTTCTCTGTGCTAGAGGCCTGTGTGGAACGGTGTCAGTCTATTTTGGGCTTTTTGAGAATAGTATCTGGGCGTTCGTTGGCGATCAAGTATTAGGCAAAGATGTTTTACTGTGGCAGTTATATGGAACGGTCTTATATGGTGCCTTAGAACTCGTGTGAGGCATCTACTTTGAGTGGACTGTGGTGTCGCACAAGTATGAAGTGCGCGCCGCGTACTTACGCCGCTCGCCGCCATGCACGCACGGCGTGGCGTTCTTACGACGTCAGCCACGAGCGCCCTCTGCTGCAACACCGCTCGTGGCCAGCATCGTTCACTTGGGAATCAGATAGGCACCAGTAAAGGCTTGGCTAGCGGATAGGCACTAGGAATCATGAGTAGGCAGGCCTCTATCTAAACTATGTATCAGCATTCTGCAGTCAAGAACTATGTAAAAGTTAAGTTTTACTAAGTCTCTATGAATATATATCTCGTTCTAATTTACTCTAGTGTTTCTAGTTTCTGCTGTCCCACTGGCTGGTCACCTCCGTACCTGCACACGCGTGCATCCTTTATTCCTGTGTCGGACTCTTTCTACTCGGCCACCGAAAGCTACGTCTACCGGCGGAAACGAGACACAAAAGTGGCGACGAGGCTGGGACACAAAATTTTCAAAATAGTACCTGGGCCTTCCATGTTCGTTGGCGATCAAGTGTTAGGCAGAGATGTGTTACTGTGTCAGTTATATGGAACGATCTTATATGGTGCCTTAGATGGTGAGGCATCTACTTTGCGTGGACCAAATTTCATTCTTCTTTCACGTAGAAGATGTAGTGAGATTTAGTGAAACCCCGCTGTATAACAGGCCCCGCGCTCGCCCAGAGACGGCAGCGACCTCAACCTTGGCCCCGGCGGGAGACAATACCCGGGCGGCGGTGTGACGTCACCGCGGCTGCGGCAGCGGCAGCCACAGCCATTAGGCGGACTGGCGCAGAGGTAGGGCCGCGCAGACTACCGCTTCATTAGGCGCTGTTTACGAGCACCACGGTAATGGCGCTGCCCGCGGCGGCCGCCAGGGGCGCTGGCGTTGAGTTACTGCCGCGCTCCTGACAAGGGGTGGCAAGCGAGCCGAGCGGGCGAGGCGGCTCGTGGTTGCCTCTGACTGCGAGAGATTCGCTCCGAAAGGGGACGGAAATGGGGCCAGAATTATATTAGGATCTCGCTGAATTTGACCGAACACATCGTAGGGTAAAAAACTTGATTGGTCAAGAAATCCGCCTTATGCAAGACAAATCTTTTATTTTTATCAGTGGCGGCGCTAGGCGTCGGCGACGTCGACCACCGCCGACGGTCTCTCGCCAGTGGGGGCTTCGCAAAACATTGTTAATATTTTGGATTTTTTTTTTCAAAATTTTTTATTTGATGTTTAACTGCCCTTATCAATTGCTAGGTTATGTAGCGACGACCGACATCTAATTTACACTAGCTTAACCAATGGACGAACACAATATTCCTACCCAAGTGTGGGATTCGACCCCCGGTGAGAGCGATCTCGCTCATCGTGGTATGATGCCTTTGTGCGCTCGGCCATTCCCGGCCGGCAACTATTCAGTTGTTCGTATTTATTTCCGTACGAGTGCAGCAGTTATGCAATTTTTAGTTAAATACTTGCAAAACAATTTCTTCGGTACATTTTAGAAAACTATTTGGGAGAAGTATATGCAACTGTTTATATAACAATCAGAATCATGTTCAGTTCCAGTCAGTACAACTTCGGCCGAGAGAAACTTCACAAACTTAAAGTTGATTAACTTGAAAAGCACAATGATCCCAGAAAGACTATTATGGTTGTCATTACTATCATATAAAGCCGAAATAGCGGCTAGTATTAAGTTGTGATCTTAAAAAATTCAGTGAGACGAAAAGGTGAAAAGTTCCTCTAATAAGTGTTTGTTTATTGTAATTTTTGTCATTGCAATAATACTCGTATATTATACTAATAGAATTTTAGTACAATGATTATTGATGTATAATTCAGCTCATTTAACATTTTCTTCATTAATGCAAAAATAAAAGGGGCCTCGCAAAGACGAGTTCGCCGACGCCCAGTTTTCGTCTAACGCCGCCACTGATTTTTATTACCCAAAAGTGATTCGGCCCTTACTGTGTCATCTGTGGGTTTTGCCTTTTATTTTTTTGCGATAAAATTTTAATGGTTTTTTGATTGTTTAGTCATTTGGTTGAGTTGTTTAATTTGAGCCGCGTGGAGTAGCCAAGCGCATTGAGGCAACACCACCTAGAGACAAGGCCTTACAACAGCCCGTGCTACGTCATACTGACCAGGCCGCGGACGTCAGCTTACTGGCTGGCCGCTACGAGGCAGGGGGCGTGCCCCAGCGGACAGCCATTCAGCTGGCGCCCGCGGCCTGGTCAGTATGACGTAGCACGGGCTGTTGTAAGGCCTTGTCTCTAGGTGGTGTTGACTGAGGCGCTACGGGCGAGGCCGTTCCCCGTCAGGGGTTCCAATCCCCCCTCGGGCATAGATGTGTCGTCTACAAGGTAGTTCATAACTAGTTTGTAAGATTAGGGACTGATGACCCCGTAGTTAAGTCCCTAAAGCTCAGCAAAATCATTGAACATTTTATGTTGGATGTAATTATATATATTTTTGACGAATTACAGCGTTCAAATGAATGAAATAAATCGCAATTTGCGATGTTATGGCTTCACTGTATTAGGTTCAGATGAAATACCAAACCGTGGCGAATGAAAATCTAAACCTAATACAGTGAAGCCATAACATCGCAAATTGAGATTTATTTCATTTATATTGGATGTATTAGGTCTAGGTTTGTTTACAGTACTGCATAATATAATCCGCAAGATTTGCATTGCCGGCCGCAGTAGCCGAGAGGACTGAGGCGCTTCAGTCACGGTCTGCACGGCCACTACGGTCGGGGGTTCGAATCCCCCCTCGGGCATGGATATTTGTGCCGTTGAAGACACAGGCGGCAGATTTCTATGAAGAAGGTATACAAAACGTGGTGCCACGCAATGACAAATGCCTGCAAAATTTCGGCAGTTATGTGGAAAAGTAGCTTAAGAGTTGTAGAATTTTGTGCAATAAAAATTTCTTCTGTATCTGTGTACAATTTCATTTTATTACCTAAGGGAACTTACTTTCTGGACGCGCCTAGTATATGTGAAATACGTGTTTCGGTAATGGAAGCAAGAGCAGTTTTGTGGAAGAAGACTTTGGATCCGTTTGAAGATAAAAATGCGAGTAGAGATAATTAACGTTGGTGCGAACTGAGTTAGGTTTTTGAGGAAATGGAGAAAAAAAGAAAAGTGCAAATGTTTGTAATTATATGGGACCAAACTACTTTGTTCATAAGTCCCTAGACTTACAAACTACTTACACTAAGTTAAACTAGTCTAAAGACAACACACACATCCATACCGGAGGAAGGATTAGAACATCCAACGCGGAAGGTCGCGCGACCCGTAAAGTGGTGCCTCAGACCGCTCGGCTACTCCGCGCGGCGGAGAGCAAAGAAAAAAAAATCATTTCGTAACTGGCATACTAATCTGTGATGATATGGTGCTTTATTGCTTACTAGCTGAAAACCCGGCGCTGCCCGGGTATTTATCTATTTATTACTGCCATTTTTCTGGTATTTATTCATTTTTATAAGGGATATATGTCTGTAAAATCTCATGGGGTTACAATTAGTAGTAAATAAGTAATAGATTAAAATTTGGTGCGTGATGGGGTGGTTTTCCATGAAAGTTACTGCTTATGTGCTCATATCTCATGAACTACGTGTCGTACTGTGATACAATTTGGAAGGTACATTAAACCTTATGCATGTATACTGTCTGTAAAATTTCCTGCGGCTACAATTTGTAGTATAGAAATTACAAATTGTAACGTCATACCGAAAGCCGTAGTTTTCGTCCATGAACAGCAGAACGTTACTGTTCATATCTCATGAACTACGTGTCGGAATGTGATACAGTTTAGAAGCTACATTCAACTATATATGTGTATACTGTCTGTAAAATTTTCTGTCGCCACAATTTGTAGTGTTCAAATTATAAATTGTAATGTCATACCGAGAGCTGTAGTTTTACTCCATAAACAGCGGGAAAGTAGTAAGCGAGAAACTTTTTTCCTTTCATCGTTTTACTATGGTTGCCAGCGAGAAAATGTTTAATTAAGGTTTGAAATTATGTTTAAACTTAGTTACAAGTCGCTAAGTACTGTCATTCTCATACAGTGTATTTCGAAAGTCTCGCCGCACTATATGGCATTTTTTGCGATTTCTGTTGGTTATGACGTAATATCTTTTGAACCATGTGCCGTATGTGATTCTTAACCATGCAGCAATTGTTACCTCACGGTAAGGAATGATTGTACCAAATTTGGTTGAAATCAGTCCAGTGGCTTAGGAGAAAATGAGCAGAATTGTCGCAAAATGCAGCAGTTTTCTGCGCATCTCATTGTTTCTGACGTCATATCTCGTGAACTATGTATCGTACGCGATTTTAACACTTACGGCGACCGTTCTCATGGATTGAAGCTTACGTGCAGAAAATTTCATAAAGATTGGCACAAAACTGTAGATTTGTATGCAACACGTACAAATATACGGACACTCTGCTTTATATAGTAGATAATACTATGTAAAATTATTTGGGATTCATTAATTTACGTTTGGAATCAAATTCACTCGACCACGACAGCCAAGCGACTGCCGGCTAAATTCGGGCGTGTATGCAAGCATCGCTCCACCGATAAAATACCGGTCGACATTTTACCGACCGTCCAAAATCGGATTGTGTGCAGCCAGCCTCAGGGTGTGAGTAGTTGGCCAGTTGAGCTGGCAGGAAGCGGCGTCCACGTGACGCCCTTGCCAGGAATCCGCCTTGAATGAGTACAGCGGTCTGCCTTCTGCAGGGCGGGTCCTCTCTGCCTCGCACGCATCCCGCCTGCCTATCGGCGCGTTCGCAGCCCACGCACAACACGCACTACGCGCCTACGTGCGGCGCGCCACCGCTGTGCGTCACGCACCTCGGACGTGGGCGTTCCCTGATCATCGGGGCACGTTTGTTACCCGCCTTCATCTGGATCTGCAATTACATGCCACACTGTCACGACGTGCAGGCTTTTCCGCCCATTTTACACGCAATGCTGAAAGGAATTTTTTCTGCAAAATATCTTCGTAGGATTCACCTGCCACCGTCGTGCCCTTTGGAACGCTGTCGCTTTCCCAGAACACGGCCACCGCCCTTTATTCACCACTGGCGCTTGCCATTTTTTTAATTTAATTTTATTTTATTTTTGGCCCACTTTAGGTTAAGGCAGTGACACTAAATGTGGGCCTTTTGCGATCGTCTTTTGACAGCTCGAAATTTAAGTGAAAATAACGGCTTAACCATGCATCTGACACGAAACTTGAATAACCGAATTTGTAGAGCAGAAAATTCTCGCAAAGGCCCACTTTTAGTGTTACTACCGTAACCTAAAGTGGGTCAATAACGGCTTAACCATGCATCTGACACGAAAATTGAATAACCGAATTAGTAGAGGAGAAAATTCTCTACAACTTTGCTTTCTTATGTTTTTTTTCATATCTCGTATCATTTCAAAGACAATTACAAAAATAACGGCGATTTTGGGATGTATGTGTCTCTCCGTCTGTCTGACCGTAACGTGTTCCCTGTTTTTAAGACGAACCGTTCAACCGATCAGCACCGCATTTTGTACACATAAGTGTAGCCCGCCAGAGACCAGAACCTCCCTTTTTAAAATTTTTCGGACAAAAAATACGGTATTAATTACAAAAACCGCACTGACGTATTTTACGGCCCACTTTAGATTTGTAGTATTTGCAAACATTTTGGACCAAAATAATGATCTAAATAATAAAAAAGTAATAAGAGTGTCTGAAACCCTTTTAGGAAAAAAAAATTAGGTAGTGACGGGTTCCGAACTACCGACCTTTGGCATCATAGTCTAACTCCTTGCACTCTATGCTACGGCTATCAATCGGAAAATGGGTCCTATAATCTCATACTATTGATGGCCGTTCTTAACTGATGCTATAATGGCATTTGTAGGCACTAGATTATCATTTATCGTACGAAGAAAGTTGTGTTTTTGTTACTTCTTCAGTGCGCCATTGCTTTGAAATGACAACGTGTAAGTTACAATAAGAAAATGATAAAATACGCAACGCAAGATGGCGTATGCCAGAGAGAGTTCTGGGCGAGGAATATCACGTGACATCTCGAAACTGCTGGTTTTCGTTCATTCAATGGAGGGTGTCAAATAGCCGTTATTTTTGCAAATATCTCTGCAACGATGCAAGATTTGAAAAAAAAAAAACATAATAGAGCGAAGTTGTAGAGAATTTTGTCCTCAACCAATTAAGTTATTCAATGTTCCTGTCAGATGAACGGTTCGTTTGCAATTACAATTATATTACAAACGGCTTTTTTGGTATTACTACCGTATTTTTTGTCCGAAAAATTTGAAAATGGGAGGTTCTGGTCTCTGGCGGCCTACAATCATGGCTGTAAAATTTGGTGCTGATCGGTTGAACGGTTCGTCTTAAAAACAGGTAACACGTTACGGACAGACAGATTTACATACATACATCCCAAAATCGCCGTTATTTTTGCAAATATCTTTGAAACGCTACGAGATATGAAAAAAAAAAAAAAAAAAAAACATAAGAGAGCAAAGTTGTAGAGAATTTTCTCCTCTACAAATTCGGTTATTCAATTTTCGTGTCAGATGAATAGTTAAGCCGTTATTTTCATTTAAATTTCGAGCTGTCAAAAGACGATCGCAAAGGCCCACTTTTAGTGTTACTACCGTAACCAAAAGTGACCCAATAACGGCTTAACCATGCACCTGACACGAAAATTGAATAACCGAGTTTGTAGAGAAGAAAATTCTCTACAACTTTGCTCTCTTATGGTTTTTTTTTTTTCATATCTCGTAGCGTTTCAAAGATATTTGCAAAAATAACGGCGATTTTGGGATGTATGTATGTCTGTCCGTAACGTGTTCCCTGTTTTTAGACGAACCGTTCAACCGATCAGCACCAAATTTTGCACACATTACTGTAGCCCGCCAGAGACAAGAACTTCCCTTTTTCAATTTCTTCGGACAAAAAAGTACGGTAGTAATTAAAAAAGCCCGTTTGCAATATAATTGTAATTGCAAAGGAACCGTTCCTCTGACACGAAAATTGAATAACCTAATTGGTAGAGAACCTAATTGGTAGGGTGGAAAATTCTCTACAACTTCACTCTATTATGGTTTTTTTTTTTTTTTTTTTTTTTTTTTTTTTTTTTTTTTTTTTTTTTCATATCTTGCATCGCTGAAGTGGTACTTGCAATAATAACGGCGATTTGACGATGTCTGTCTGGCTGTAACGTGTTCCCACTTTTTAGGTCGAACCATTCAACCGATCGGTACCAAATTTTACAGACATAATGGGTAAGTATTCGCATGATTTTCGTTTCTCACGCATCTGTGGCAAATCGCCTTTTGAATTGTGTTGGCCTCCTTGTATAATTATAATCGGAAGTCGATATGTCATTTTTACTGTTGATGTATTTGTATAATGATTTCGGTAAAAATTCAGTTGCAGCAGCGGCTGATGTTGCAAAAACTCTTGAATGCTCTTTGAAAACTGAGTAACATACAATGAGGCTAATAATCTTCCATGTTTACCATGAAATATTACATTAGCACCGAATGCCGCAGCTGCCGTAAGTGAAGTTAAACCTTCATTTCCAAGTAATTCTACGGTGGTAAAAGACCATTTTTTGTTTGCAGGGAATTAAAGATTGATTCATTTTATTCTCCACTCCGATTAGTCGAGCCAGCTGTTTCAGATCCGGCCCATAAAGTGTAGCGGTTCGATTCAGCCAATTATCAGACAAGCTAATAGTGGGGCAACCGGGGATCCCAATTAGGAATAAGTGGGAGGGGCTTACCACTTCCGGTATTCGCCTTACAACCAAGGAAAACCTGCCGAAAACCTTGGTCGGAACCGGGGGATTGGGACCAATTTAATTTATATCTGGGACGTTGCCACATACTAAAAATGAATTATCGGGGGAGCACGAGTGAAATCCGCTTGGTAATACTCAGTATATAACAGAGGACACGACGTATGTCGCTCCGTCACACCGGCGATGTTCCATTTCGTCCGCAGATCCTTTCGACGGCGCATTGCATTATGCATTGAGGAACATGGACACACATTTGAACATCTCAAGTAAATAAACTTCCCACCGCCATAACATCCATCACCGACCACACAGCCATTTAACAGTGATAGGAATGTAGTTTAAATTGATTTCGACGCAGCTGGGTTAAACGAATCCAATACACGATAGAAAAAACTATTGTTCCATTTAAAAAAAATTATATCTTTGTGCTGTAACTCTTTGAAAATTATACAGTAAACTATGTTCATAGCTCCGCAGAAAGGGTAACATTTCTTGTGTTGACCTAC
The DNA here is from genome assembly GCA_026315105.1 of Locusta migratoria. Lineage (NCBI taxonomy): Eukaryota > Metazoa > Arthropoda > Insecta > Orthoptera > Acrididae > Locusta > Locusta migratoria. Next base: position 887,953,985 of record CM048744.1, read on the forward strand.
CGCATTAACATTTCCCGTCATCTATTATTTTATAAGTTACAGAGGCAAACACACTTAGTGAAACACCCTGTATATAAAAATGGATGTTTGTCTGTATGTCGTCTATGTGTTAATAAACGATTCATTCGATTGAAATGAACTTTGGTGAACTGTCCGCCGGACGCCCACGAAGGTTCCTGACTCAAAAACAAAAGATCACGACACATAGCTCAGGAGATATGCCGTCATAAATAATGAGAGGCTACCGCGTGAGAATACTCAGATGTATGCGTCATTTGCCGGCCGCGGTGGCCGAGGGTCTGAGACGCTCCGGTCACGGTCTGCACGGCCACTGCGGTCGGGGGTTCGAATCCCCCCCTCGGCCATGGATATTTGTGCCGTCCTTAGTATAAGGTATTTGATACGTAGTTTGTAAGTTTAGGGACTGATGACCCCGTGGTTGGGTCCCATAAGCTTAACAAACATTTGAACATTTTTTATGCGTCATTTATTGTAAAATGGGAGTAGTTAGGGACCTGCAACAAGGTTTGCATGTAATTTCGGACGTTTATGAAGCGTTTTGTAACTGACCCTGCACACACACACACACACACACACACACACACAAACACACAAAATTATGAAACGAAAAGAAGTCTACCGCTCACAACAGTTTCGCTGTAGATGCCGTAAAACTGTCGCATCAGGCAAAATAAAGTTAGCATTACAGATTTGCATGTTACTATTTATTGTTGTCTACAAGTCTCCCTTAATACTCTTAAATCAGAAATTAAGCAATTTTTTTATCTTAATCTCTATCTATATAAATTCGAAAGGACCATCACTCACTCACTCACTGACTAAACACGAAATCTCGAAAACTACTTCTCCTATGAAGCTGAAATTTTGCAGGAATGTAGTTTATAGGTAGAAAACGTCAACTAAGGAAGTATTTTGTGTCAGGTGCATGGTGGAGCATACTTGTCCTACACACTCACGCAATCTACAGATTCATTCCGATCTTCACGAAATTTAGCTCGCTTGTACTTCAAAATAAGAGGAAGGTCACCGTCTACCGCACGTTTCATACGGTGCATGGAGGAGGGTACTTTTCAATATAAAAACGGATCCCTAAATACCTTGATCTTGCCATAACTTAAGATTTCACAGATACTTTTTTTTCTTTTTTTTCTCTTTTTACCGTTATTCTCAGAACAAGGGTTGTATGAAATAAAACTGGAATATTTAAGAACAACAAAGTGCGTTTTTCAATGTGACACTGCGTTTCTATTGCATAGAAATCTATACTTTTGTTCCGATATTGATGAAATTTTGCACACTCTACATTAAAAACAAGAGGAATGTAACTGTCTGTATAAAATTTCGTTCAGTGCACAGTGGAGGGTACTTATGGAATTTTACAAAATGCATAGTTTTGCTTCAATCTTTCTGAATTTTTGCAGGCATGTGCTTCAATACAAGAAGAAGATCAGTGGCTACATAAATGTTTGTATGATACATGACAGAGGGTACCTTGCAGAAAACTTTGCCGATAGAGGGGAAGGTGGAAACGAACAGAGAGATGGGAGAGAAAGTGGTGGATGCAGAGAGAGGGGGGAAGGGGATGTGGACTACGGGTAACGCTGGGTTTACAGCTAGTATTAAATAAATAGGTATCTAAAAATCTTCGCCGGCCGCGGTGGCCGGGGGGGACTGAGGCCCTCCAGTCACAGTCTGCCAGTCTGCACGGCCACTACGGTCGGGGGTTCGAATCCCCCCTCGGGCATGGATATTTGTTTCGTCCGTAGTATTAGCTAGTTTATAAGTAGTTTGTAAGTTTAGGGACTGATGACCCCGTAGTTAAGTCCCATAAGCTTAAAAAACGTTTGAACATTTTAAAAACCTTCCTGTATTACACTGGAACGTTGTGACAAATTTTGAGCTCAATCGGTGAAGAACGTTTTGAGATTTTCAAACAAACACAAACCAACACAACATTTTTATATATAGAGATAAATGTAATCAGATGTGAAAATCAAAACGATGGAAGGGATAGGTGTTACTAAATGAAAAGTCTCTACTGAATCCTAAGGAGGGGGCACGGGTCACATGAAGTCTGCAGATAACATGAAGAAGAAAGCACAAAGCGCCCTGTCCGATGGGTCTTAAAGGAAAACGGGATCCAATTCCCGCAACATGAAGTGAAGAAAAACAATAGCAAAGGATTGCGTTTATGGCAGTTTGCGTACTTCACATTATTCCAATCAGTGTCATAGTCGCAATTTCAGCGTTGGTGTTAGGTGTCGAATCTCGTATTTGTGGACTGGCGGGCGCCGGCGGTTATTTACCACTCTCGCTGTGTGTTTCTGATCGGTTACTGCCCGGAGGATATAACTCCTATGGATGTAGTAATCCCGCACAAATGTCAGTTTGAAGGGGATGAAGGTGATCAATATCAGCACCGTTTCAGACTGAGGTCGGTAGTGCTCCAATATCGCCGCCATCGAGCCCTGTGGGTTCGGAGATAGAACAAGCGAAATCAAACGAGTTCTCACACAAACGCTTACTGAACTCTCTAAGTCGGCAGTGATCGCAGTGATCGTGTGATGGATAACGTCACTACCGTCCCGGTTTTTTAACCTAAAGGTTTTGTTTTTATAATCCTCAAATCGTACGCATGTCCATATCAGAAAAAGACAATATGGAGAACGCTGACGTTATGATACATGGCTGGCGTCATTGATATATCACTGACTTCAATCAACGACTTCTTGTCACATGAAATTCTGAAGATTTTTAGTTCCGTTACATATGACTGAGTGGTTGTAATGAAATTGTAAGCATTCTGGATCCATGTCAGAAACATTTTGTTCCGGTAGAATAGTCCAATGCAATTGCCTGCGGTACTATGCCTTTGTAAACGACATTTCACTCTGGTCAAGTTTGCAAAGTTCCCTACGACAACTTCACCGCATCTTCGGGTCACGTTGGAAACCTTCTAGGCTTGTAAACTCACACACCCTTATATTACATCTCATTTTGCTATAGTCGCAGTGGCGAGTAGCAGCATTCTTCTGTCTGGTGCTGAACAATGTTCGTAACAAAGCACCTTTTACCAGAACATTTGTGATGAATGAGTCAGCATTTTGAAGGTCTGCAAACGAACATCTGCACCTAGTTTGAACGGACCCTTCATATTTTCGCGAGTAATTTCGATGTAGAGAACGACGTTCCCCGTCGTTTAGACAGACGTTCAGAGCTATGAAAAATGACATTGAGGAATTCCTGAGTGTGAGGTTCAGCGAGCTGGCCAATAAAACTTTTGTAGCGGTGTCCTGTACAACTGCTGTAGGTTGTGACGTTTCTGTTAGTATATGGGAGCTTTCAATGGCGTAGTAGCAGGAAGGTAGGAACGACAGAGCTTTGATTTTCGTCGACAGCGGAGTTTTTACATACTAAGAACTACCATGCTCTTTGAAAAAGGAACCATCCAGGCATTTGCCTGCAGCGATCACGGAAAACATAAATGTCGATACCCAGAAAAGGATTTGAACCGCGGACCTCCCGAATGCGAATCCAGTTTTGTAACCACTGTGCTGCCTCACTCGATCACTGGTGTAAGGTAGCAGTTTTCATTCTCAGAAGGGCGTTTTCGATTTCGAGCCCTCGGAACGGTACAAATTTTTTTTTTTATAGTAACACACAATCTTAAAGAAAGAAAGAAAACTGTGGCCTGTATTATTTATATACAAAAAGTTGCACTCTAGCACTACTGATATTATAATTAACAGAAACAAAGTAACAAGAAATCAGTACCATAGTAGGGAACTGATTTCTTGTTACTTTGTTTCTATTAATTATAATGTCAGTAGTGCTAGAGTGCAACTTTTTGTATATAAATAATACAGGCCACTGTTTTCTTTCTTTCTTTCTTTACGATTGCTGTAGTAACAAGAAATCAGTACCATAGTAGGGAAATAAGATCAGTTTGGATTCAGAACGAACGTAGGAACCCGAGAGGCAATACTCACTTTACGTCTTATCTTAGAAGACAGATTAAGGAAAGGCAAACCTACATTTTTAGCTTTTGTAGATTTGGAGAAAGCGTTTGACAATGTTGACTGGAATACACTCTTTCAAATTCTGAAGTCAGCAAGGGTAAAATACAGGGAAAGGAGAGTTATTTACAACTTGTACAAAAGTCAGACCGCAATTATTAGACTCGAAGAGCATGAAAGGGAAGCATCAGTTGGGAAGGGAGTAAGACAGGGTTGTAGCCTTTCTCCGATGTTATCCAATTTGTACATCGAGCAGGCGGTGAAGGAAAGCAAGGAAAAATTTGGAATGGGGATTAAAGTTCAGGGGGAAGAAATAAAAACATTGCGATTTGCTGATGACATGGTAATGCTGTCAGAGACAGCAAAGGACCTGGAAGAGCAGTTGAATGGAATGGACAGTGTGTTGAAGAGAGCGTATAAAGTGAATATTAACAAGAGCAAAACAAAAATAATGGAATGCGGTGTTAGAAAATCAGGCGATGCTGAAGGAATTGGATTAGGTAATGAAACAATGAAGGTGGTAGATGAGTTTTGTTACTTGGGTAGTAAAATAACATGTGATGGTGGCAGTACAGAGGATATAAAATGCAGAATGGCAATGGGAAGAAAAGCATTTTTGAAAAAGAGAAATTTGCTAACATCGAATATTAATTTAAGTGTAAGGAAGTCTTTTCTGAAGGCATTTGTGTGGAGTGTTGCCTTGTACGGGAGTGAAACATGGACGATAAGCAGTGCGGACAGGAAGAGGATAGAGGCTTTTGAAATGTGGTGTTACAGAAGAATGCTGAAGATTAGGTGGGTAGATCGCATAACTATTGACGAGTTACTGAACAGAATTGGTGAGAAAAGGAATTTTTGGCATACCCTGACTAAAAGAAAGGATCACTTGGTAGGACACATTCTTAGACATCAGGGAATCGTAAATTTAGCATTGGAGGGAAGTGTGTAGGGTAAAAATCGCAGAGGGAGACCAAGAGACGCGTATACTAAGCAGATTAAAGTGGATGTGGGTTGCCGTTCTTATGAGGAGATGAAGAGGCTTGCTCAGGATACAGCAGGGTGGTGAGCTGCATCAAACCAGTCTCCGGACTGAAGACCATAAGAACAGTAGGGATATCATAGGTAATTAAATTATGCACCTGTAAATAACTCTCATGACCACAACTGCACTTTATTAAGGCCTCACGCGTTTCTACATACATCATTATCAAATGCTATAAATATTCCATCCAACACTTAGATAAAACATAACGAATAAGTAACAATAAGTTTGGAAAGTAGGAGGCGAGGTACTGGCGGAAGTAAAGTTGTGAGGCGCCATCGTGAGTCGTGTCGGGGTAGTTCAGTGGTAGAGCGCTTGCCCGCGAAAGGCAAAGGTCCCAGGTTCGAGTCCCGGTTCCGGCACACAATTTTAATCTGCCAGGAAGTTTCATAAGTAACAATAACCTTACACTCACCAAAACTCTGTTACAAATTCCCCTTAAAACTATTAGCGCCATAGACATATGTCATACATAAAAGATGTTTACAATTCACTTCTGAATATCTCTGTAGGATGGTCAAGTGTATATTGAAGTCTGCTTGACAGTTGACGACTATGTGGAAAATATGTCAGGTGGCCAAACTGACTTCTGCTCATCTCTCTCTCTCTCTCTCTCTCTCCACACTCGCACCACGCACACTCACACACACTCACTCCCTCTGCGTCACTTTTTTCACACAGTTGTAAATAGTTTAGCGCTCTACAAAAATTGTTTTCGGTTAAATTATACAATTTTAAATGGGTGCTGCATAAGAATTTCAAAATAATTGAGTGCTGTGCAAAAATGTTTTTGGTTGCACATGTCACTGACCTCCAAACAGACTTTAGTATGCACTTGACCATCCTACGGAGATCTTCTGGGGTGAATTGTAAACATCTTTTATGTATGACATATGTCTATGACACTAATAGTTTTAAGAGGAATTCTTAATAGAGTTTTAGTGAGTGTAAAGTTATTGTTATTTATTCGTTGTGTTTAACCCCTCGCGATCTCTCAAAAATTATATATATATATATATATATATATATATATATATATATATATATATATATATATACCTATTGCAAGCTCCCCTCTACCACGCACCATACAGAGGTTTGCAGAGGGTGATCTATTGACCGGTCAAATGACGTCGAAATCTACTGCAACGCACCCTCCGTCTTGCCTCATTCGGTGGGTTGCGAAGCACAAAAAAAATTCTCGATGAAAAAATACAGAAATATACATCTGACTGTGATCGGTGAATCTAAATGTATCGTTCCTATGGTCAACTATGATAGGGACTGAACACAAAAATTACGATTATTGCAATTTTTTTCTAATTTTCCGAGTATCTTTTCTGTGCTGCTTTTATTCTCTTCCTATTTTTCTGAAAACTTTTCTGGGACATAAGGAAGAAAGATAAAGAATTACCACTCTCTGTAGTCCGAGTCATCTCTATCTATAAATGTGAATGTCTGTTCGGTGTCTGAACCACAAGAGATAAAGAGATAAAAATTTGTACAGTTACTAATGTCTATACAGGAAATGCTTTAGGCACGGTTTTATGGCGATCGGATAGCTATATATATATATATATATATATATATATATATATATTAATGTGAATGTCTGTCCGATGTATGCTTATCACGTCCGAACGATAAGTTGCAGAGACTTAAATATTTGTGCAGTTACTAACTTATACCTGAGGAAGGTTTTAGGCACGGATTTATAGCGATCTGATAGATATTTAGTAATTTGAAGAATATAACGCGAAATGCGGAACAATAATTAATCTTTGAAAATTATATTTACTCTTTGAAAATGGTTTTATTGGTTGCATTGTTGCTTGATGGTTGATAATGATAAAACGGTGGAGTATATTGGGATGGAGAGTTATCGGTGTATATAAAATATACGTGTGTGTGTGTGTGTGTGTTAATATTTCGCTCTGCAGCGAAAACTGTGTGTAATTGTTGTCCGAAGTCTCCCGTTGTACAGCATAGCAGTTCCATGCCGATAGCTATTAGAGGATGGAAGATATAGTGGTTGAAAGTCGTCAGATTATAAAAAAAATTCGGACTGAAGGCCAGCGATGACGTTTGCGACTCTATAGCAAGGAGGTTACATACAGCGAAACGTGGTGCCACAGACCATATCTTTGGTCTTATGCGTGCTACAGTGTCTTCAGCTCTTTCTCTGTAAGGATAAGCGTTCGAATAAGGAAATATAAGAATAAATAAATAAAGCAGTAAAAAAGAAATTTCTTTTAATACATCATTTTAAAAAATAGATTTGATGTTTCGCGCATTATCTATCATAATCAATGAACACGCGGGCGGAGCCGCGGGTTTAAGCTAGTAATTTATAGTGTTGAGACCATTCAAAATCACATTTCGTTTTTATCAAGTTTTCCAATTTTCCAGTAAATTTTCTAAAAATTCCTTCACTTGTCATCATACTTACGAACATAAAAAGTAAAAGGTTAGCCAGGTCGGTCGAGGCGTTCCCAATTGATGCGCTCACACACAGGCGGGGACTCATTTTCAGTTACATAGACGTTGGCGGTCTGCTGAAAACGTTCAGTAGCCTCGCCTCTACACGAACTGCACGCTGGAGAAGAGCTGGAGGCGGCGTGTCCTTGGGCAGCTGGTTGCATCTGCCAAGTTCAGGGTCACGGGGCCCGTCTGCGCGCTGCGGCCTCGCCTTTGCGAGAAGAGGTCAAAGAGTAACAAACGCCAAGGAAACCTGCTCAAAGCTTTGTAACGCTCAACTGCAAACAAACTTTTCTCAGGCATTTCTCATTAAGTATATAATACGCAAAACAAAGGGTCACTTATATGAACTCCCTGCCGTTTCTCCCATTGTGACTCAGTCTTCCTTAGTAATCTTGTAAAAACGTGGCTGCCTACGTCATCAGCCTTAGGCTAGTCTACCCTTCAAACTGGAATGTGTCTATATGCTGAACGAAGGCCACACTTCAGAAATTCATATTTGCCCAAAATTGTACCAAAATTCTTAATAAAACCACCGCTAATAGTTCACAAAATGGTAACGTCGTAACACATCCTTTACCCACATATTTCCCCCTTCTGTAGACTCCTCTGCCGGCCGCGGTGGCCGAGGGGACTGAGGCGCTCCAGTCACAATCTGCACGGCCACTACGGTCGGGGGTTCTAATCCCCCCTAGGGGCATGGATGTTTGTGCCGTCCTTAGTATAAGGTAGTAGAAGTAGTTTGTAAGTTTAGGGACTGATGACCCCGTAGTTAAGTCGCATCAGCTTAACAAACATTAGAAACATTTTTAGACGCCTCTGCAACGGGCGTCTGAAGGGCAACATTCAGCGTTGAAATCAAGCTGTTTTTCTGTGGTTGACTGTGGAGACACACTGTCGCTTACAGTCGACAATAAAAAACCGTCATAAAGTTCATCACTAGATCCAACATCTGCTATGGATTACTTATATTCATTTCCCGGTTTATAAAGTTTTCTTGCCAACCCTTACCACTGCTGACACATCCTGGATAATTCAACACTTCTCTAAGGCTTAATACACAAATCAACAGCTAAGATGGCTAATTCGTTTGGACTATGAAAAGTGGACCGTTTTCAATGGTCGGCAGCTCAAAATATGATTGCACGTAACGTCTCAAGCTGTCATCTGAGAAAAAATTGTAAACAGACTTCTAGAGGAGAAATTTTTTGTACACCTTTGATCTATTATGTTGTTTTGCTTATCTAGTACTACCTGAAAACCCATCGTTGCCCGGGTATTTATTTATTTATTCCTGCCGTTTTCAGGTACATATTCATTTATCTAAGGGCTGTATGTCTGTAAAATCTCATGGGAATAAAGTTAGTAGTAAAGAATAATAGATTAAAACTTGGTGCGTGGTGGGGCGGTTTTCCATGAACGTTACTGTTTATGTGCTACGTGTCGTACTGTGATACAATTTAGAAGCTACATTCAACTATATATGTGTATACTGTCTGTACAATTTCCTGTCGCTACAATTTGTAGTGTTCAAATTATATATTGTAACGTCATAACGAGAGCCGTAGTTTTACCCCATAAACAGCGGAAAAGTAATAAGCGAGAAACTTTTTTCCTTTCATCATTTTTCTATGGTTGCCAGCGAGAAAATGTTTAATAAAGGTTTGAAATTATGTTTAAAGTTTGTTGCAAGTCGCTAAGTACTGTCATTCTCATACAGTGTATTTCGAAAGTCTCGCCGCGTTATATGGCATTTTTTGCGATTTCTGTTGGTTATGACGTAATATCTTTTGAACCATGTGCCGTATGTGATTCTTAACCATGCAGCTATTGTTACCTCACGGTAAGGAATGTGTGTACCAAATTTGGTTGAAATCGGTTCAATGGTTTAGGAGAAAATGAGGAGCATTGTCGCAAAATGCAGCAGTTTTTCACGCACCTCATTATTTATGACGTCATATCTCGTGAACTATATATCGTATGAGATTCTTACACTTAAGGGGACCGTCCTCATAATTTTAGAGATATTTGCAAAAGTAACGGATATTTGAGACTGCCTCTGTGTCTGTCTGTAATGGGTTCCCAGATTTAGGTATCGACTTACAACAGATAGTCACCAAATTTTACAGATACGCTGTTGGCCGCCAGTTACCAGAACTTCCCACTAGCTCCGTAACCGATGCGCTACGCCGTCTTGGTTACTGTGCAAAGGATCGGAAAAAAATGGCTCAGAATTTAAGCCCTTCCTGCATTTTGGTTTCTGAAAAAAAATATCACATGTTAAGTACAATGTCCTGATTTCATAAAAAATACTTAAAAAATTCTAAATCTTATATGGGGGGCGTTTATTTTAGAATTAACGGTTTTTGTGCCATATATGGGACAGCATGCAGTAATGACTAATACTTTGTGATACTATTTTTGTGATGATGATGCACAACATGGAAAATATAGAATAATATACATACATGTATTAGTAGAGCTGTATTTATATAAAACAATTACAATTTATATTCATTACAGTATACGTTTTACTCAAATTACATTAATTCTGTTTCCATTTTTCTCTACTCATTACGAAACTAGAAGAAGGAATTTCTCTCCTTATTCTATGGAGAAGAAGAAATACGGACAACATGCCCATTGTTGATTTGAAGGTCGCAGTTGCAGAGGCCTTCTTTAAAACTGGGAAATCCTTTCCAAGAAAGTGGTAGGCCAAGCAATGAAATACAAAAACAGCTTGCAATAAGAAGAAGAAGAGAGGCCCTACTGCAGATCTTCCACAGCGTTAGGTGCGACAGGATGGGATCGATCACATGCATATCTGGCTAGAAAACCGTGGTCATTGCAAGTCTCCAGAATACAAGGTAAAATCATATATAGCATGTCTCAAGTGCAGTGCGACATATCATCTTACGAAATTGAAAAACTTTAAAATAAATATTTGGCATCATGCTTCACTTCCTATAAATGGTTTTTTCCAGTGACTGATCGGTACAAATGAGTTTGTAACGATCAGTCACTGGAAAAACATTTGTCGGAGATGAAGCATGATGCCAAATATTTATTTTAAAGTTTTTGAATTTTATAACATGATATGTTAAGCAACTGGCTAAGCTCTGCTGGCGCGTGAGAGTGGTACATTAACCGCAACCGGTAGCTTTGAGCTAACAAAGAAAACAGCCTTGGTCAACATGTCATTTTACAAACTTTTAAAAGCTGTTAAACCCCGCCTTTTCACTTTCCTGAACAGTAATACGCTAGGACGACGTACCCGATACTAGTCTGCCATAGTTTGCTGTCCTTCCTTAAAGGTTTTTACCCAAAGTGTGTCTGTGCTATCCGCCAATGCCGATTCCCTGCACGCCTCTTGAAGACCCTGATGACTCGGTCGTGCTGTACGACCTCTAGCACATTTCAGTCTTCATCCAACACCGTGGTTCCTGTTTCGAAAACATAGTGATACCGTTACGTTAAACCGTTGCTCACAAGTGACTGTGTTTCTATCGAGTGTGCACACGCTAGTGACGTGGGATGAGCGAGTCCATTTGCTTGGAGGTAAGGTAGGTATGTCAACAACGTGCGCTATCAGCGAGCCGGCCGCGGTGGCCGAGGAGACTGAGGCGCTCCAGTTACGGTCTACACGGCCACTACGGTCGGGGATTCGAATACCCCCTCGGGCATGGATATTTGTGCCGTCCTAGTTCGTAAGTAATTTATAAGTTTAGGGACTGATGACCCCGAAGTTAAGTCCCTTAAGCTTAACAAACATTTGAATTTTTTTGCTATCAGCGACAATAGTACATTCCATTGCACAGTATCTCCACAGCAGTGTTGCCACTATTTAAGTTCCAATCCACGTACAAAACATTCAATTCGTTAGCTGCTTTTCTTTGTGTCTTCTTACATATCTGTTAAGCCGTATAGCAACCGTTCGGTGCCACTTTGCTACAGGGTGTTGCCTACTTGCAGGCGCCTTAGAAACAAGGTTCATTCTCAACAAAGGGGTTTGGGTTACACCAATGGTGCTACCTAACTGGGTTACTTAAAGACTTTACTGTTTCATGCATGTCATTGTCTTCTGGTCATGCCACAGGATGGTGAAACAGGAGGAATTTTGTCTTTCCTTCTGATATTCAAATCGTCGAACGGTCCCTAGATTATTAACTTAATGGCAATTATCCTACAATCAAAAGGAGTCAGACCACTTTCAGTGGGAATGGAGACCTACAATATTGAAATGTGTGTAGTAAGTAACAAATGGGAATTTCTGCTTAACATCTGTGATTACGATAGGAATAGTTTGGTAAAGCAATTTATTTTGTCCGTGGAAATTGCACAGTTTTGAAGTCTAGTTTCATACTTGACCGTCCATTATCAAACCGTAAGCCTTTTTCAAACCTTGATAATCAAATGCATGTTACAAATGGCTGCTAAAATCTTGTACATTATCCTCTGTCGATACATATCACTAGTTAGTTTAAAATTTAACAGCTGGAGGCCAGTGTATGTATCACCGGTTTTAATTGCATTTTAAAGTTTAATGTAACTAGTGATATGTATCGACAGAGGATAATGTACAGCATTTCAGGAGCTATTTCTAACATGCATTGCCTTATCACGGTTTGAAAAACGCTACTGGTTTGATAATGGACGGTAGAGTCCGAAACTAGTCACTGACTTCAAAATTGTGCAATTGCGACGGACAAAATAAATTGTATTACAAAATATTCCCAGTTGCTGATCCTAAACCATCATTACGATGAATTTTCATAAGGAATAGTTTGATTTGCTTTGTTTCGCGTGTGCACTCTCTGACAGAGATACCGCACTGCCTGCGACAATCTTCGGTCGTGTGCCAAAGTGGTCTTACTGTAGTTGTTGGCTCTGGGTATACAAGAACTTCATGAGAGCGAAATTTTAATTACATTTAATGATGAAATCTGAAAAAAAGAGGTAACTGTTGAAACGTTTGTGAGACATATATAATGTATTTCATAAAGCAATCAATATAAAATTTTCTATTTTTAAGTGGGAATTTAGACTTTTCCTTTGTCGCTCTCTTGTATTCTTTATGTTTATCTTATACAGACACGGCGTTAATTTACTATCGTTTGTAGTGTACTAAATTTAAAATTTGATTGGCGAGCGTTGATGATTATATTGCCGAGTTTTATCTGAGATAGACTGAAATTATGAAAATTACCTCTATTAAATGTTAAAAAAAATAAAAATAAAAAAGGAACGTAGAACTAACAAAGGTGTGTCGTGTTGTGTAATTTCTTTCTTTCTGAGTGAACCATTTTTGAGGCAATATGGACAAATTATATTATTACAGTGTAGCTATTTAGATTATCCGTCTATGCAACTGAATTAATAAAATATTTTATTGCCATATGCATTTCGCCTTTATTTGGAAGGCATCATCAGTGGCCTGTAATATATACATGATCATGTTTTACCATGTTTCATATTTACGTTTTTTAGTACTCTAGGTTATAAACAGTTCTGGTGCGTTACTTAAGTATAGTTACTGATATTTGGATATTGTTACTTATAATATTTCGTGGATATTACTTTACATGTAGATCTCGTTTGTGGCTTCCGGCATTTCTGCTTCACTTATGTTCATTTTGCGTTGTTTGTTATTCCAGCACTTCACAGCTAGCACCGCTAGGCACAGGCCATTTTGTTTGTGATGTGTTTTTCTTTTGGTTGGTGTTGCCAACTGTTGAATGTGTGTTTGTCCTATCTTTGCTTTATGTCAGTGTGTGTGTGTGTGTGTGTGTGTGTGTGTGTGTGTGTGTGTGTGTGTTTTCGATGTGATTGCACAGAGAACTGCACCAGATACTGATGTATTAATTTATTTATTTTATGACTCCTGATTGTGCAGAGATAGAGATAGAGAGAGAGACAGAGGGGGGGGGGGACAGACAGGCGGATAGTGACAGACAGAGACAGGGATGGTGGGAAAGGGAGAGAGACAACCCTTTTTTTTTAAGTTATTAAATTTTGTGCTTGTGTGTGTATGTGGCAATTCTTTTTTTTTTTTCTTTTTAATTACTGTCTCATGTCTTTGACTAGGTTTAGCAGTGAGTTTTCATTAATGTTTTTCTGTTTATTTATCACTTGTTTGTACTCGGTTATGGCTTTCTGGATATGGTAATTTCCTTGTGTTGGTATGAGGTGTTTGTTGTGGTTGTTGGTGCTGATAATTTTCATGTCTTGGTCTAAATACGCGGCGCATCCAGAAAGTAAGTTCCGTTTGGTTATATAAAACCAACGGGTACAGATACAGAAAAAATATTGATTGTGAAAAAATCTACAACTGTTAATCTACTTTTCTACATAGCTTCCGAAGTTTTGTAGGCAACTGTCATAGCATGGCACAACGTTTTGTGTGCCTGTTTCGTAGAATGTTGCCGCCTGTGTATTCAACCATGTGGTAACATGTTCTTTCAGCTCGTCATCATCGATGAAGTGTTGTCCACTAAGGACAGATTTTAGGTGTAAGAAGAGGATTACTGTCAAAAGAATTTTTTGTTTTTGACGATAATGCCTGGCCTGACACACCGAATGTGACCAAACAATACTTACGGAAATTTAAATGGGACCTGTTTGATCATCATACAGCTCGGGCCTCTCTCCTAGCGACTTTCATCTCTTCCTACACCTAAAAATCTGTCCTTGGTGATCAACACTTCAACGATGATAAAGAGCTGTTATCACATGTTTGAATACACAGGCGGCAACCTTCTGTGAAAGATGCATGCAAAAACTTGTGGCACGCTATGACAAGTGCCTACAAAAATTCGGAAGTGATGTGGAAAAGTAGTTTAAGAGTTGTAGAATTTTGTGCAATAAAAATTTCTTCTGTATCTGTGTACAATTTCATTTTATTACCAAACGGAACTTACTTTCTGGACGCGCCTCGTATATAGAACAAAAGCACAACACAAACAAAATGGCATGTGCCTAGTGGTGCTAGCTGTGAAGTGCTGGAATAACAAAGAACGCAAAATGAACATCAATTTGGATGTATACCAATGTGCTATATTACAAACTGTTGTTGCAGTAGTGACGTAAAAAATTACGACACGACTGAAGATGGCGTCTAGCTGCCGAAACCGGTCATATAATTAAAAGAAGAAAACGATCTTGGGTGAAAACCTCTTATTAAAAAACAAAAATGGTAAATGTTTGCACCAATAGAACCTGGCTAGTAAACTGAGAGAGATGGTGGTAAAAGAATGTAGGGCAGGGAGGCGACAAGTGATGCACGCTGCCGGCCGGATCCTCGCCTGTAGAAGCGTCCAGCCAGCTGCCGGTGTCACAGTGGTGGCCGCCGTCGTCTGCGCGGAGTGAGCACGTGGGCGCCAAGGCCGCGGCCGCCTCACTGCCGCCGCCGCTGCCGCCTTGTTGGGCAACCGCCGTGTCGGCACGGCCGCGCCCCGGCCTCACTTGCGCAAACCACGCGCCTTATGGACACAAGAGGCCCTCGGCGCTTCCAAACCGCCCGCCCAGCAGAAAGTATCTGTACGCGGTGCACCCCGACACTCCGAAAAACTTCCAGATTCCGTTAACCAATATGTTCATCTTCGACTTTATACATGGCGAGGAAAGGAATTTTTGGCATACACCCTGACTAGAAGAAGGGATCGCTTGGTGGGACACATTCTTAGACATTGAGGAATCGTAAATTTAGCATTGGAGGGAAGTGTCTGGGGTAAAAATTGCAGAGGGAGACCACAAGACGCGTATAGTAAGCAGATTCAAGTGGATGTAGGTTGCCGTTCTTATGAGGAGACCTGAAGGCTTGCTCAGGATAGAGTAGGGTGGAGAGCTGCATCAAACCAGTCTCCGGGCTGAAGACCATAACAGCAACATAGGGTCAGTCACCAAGAATAACTTCGAAAATAGGAGCTGAAAAGTACATGGGACGAAAGTTACGTAGGACAGCGGGGGTCAAGAAGTGACGGTTTTTCGTTGCTACGTGGAGTCGCTTCAGAGCTTGCTTTTTTTCTTTAAATTGTGATGTTGCGTTTAGTAGTTATTTTCTGACAGAAGCTATCGAGGCAAATACAAGTATATCAAACTATAGCATCTCATTAAAAAAGATAAGTTGAACGATACCGCTCAGGAGACTCCACCTAGAAACAAAAATGTATATCAAACAATAGCATCCCATTAAAAAAGAACGAAAAGATAAGTTGACCGTCTTATTGCTCAAGACAATCCACTTAGCAACAAAAAATAACGTAATATTCTGTCCCATGAAAAACGCCTCTCCTTTCACTGTCCAGACTGTCTCTGCGATTTAGATTCCAATCTGAGTTTATAATTTCATTATTAGAATGGAACTTTCACTCTGCAGCGGAGTGTGCGCTGATATGAAACTTCCTGGCAGAGTAAAAGTTTCATTCTGGAAACATCCCTTAGGCTGTGGCTAAGCCATGTCTCCACCATATCCTTTCTTCAAATGTTCAAATGTTTGTAAATCTATCCGACCAAACTGCGTGGTCATCAGTCCGTAGCTTACAAACTACTGAAACCTAGGTAAACTAACCTAAGGACAAACACACAGACCCATGCTCCAGGGAGGACTCGAACCTCCACGGCGAGCAACCGCGCGCTTTGCAGCGAGACGCTTTAGACTGCTCGGCTACCCCACCGCGTCGCCAATATGTTCATCTTCCACTTTATGCAGGGCCAGTCACCAAGAATAACATCGAAAATGGGAGCTGAAAAGAACGTGGGACGAAAGTTACGTTAGACAGCAGGGGTCAGGAAATGACGGTTTTTTGTTCGTAGGTGTACTCGCTTCAGAGCTTTATTTATACAGGGTGTTACAAAAAGGTACGGCCAAACTTTCATTAGAAAGAAAATATGTTACGTGGACATGTGTCCGGAAACGCTTAATTTCCATGTTAGAGCTCATTTTAGTATTTCTCTTTAAATTTAAATTTAAATAATTCGTGCAGACAATTGTCAAAATACCCAATTCTTTCGTAAGTATGTACTGTACTTCCTCGATTCACGTCATCAACACAGATTTTCTGCGAACTTTTGGGCAGGAATTGTTGCTGATGTCTTGAGTGGGCCTCTTGTTCTTCCATCTACACTCACTGGAGCACGTTATCATGATTTCATACGGGATACTCTACCTGTGCTGCTAGAACATGTGCCTTTACAAGTACGACACAACATGTGGTTCATGCACATTTCAGTCGACGTACGCTTCTCAACGGCAGATTCGATGACCGTTGGATAGGAAGAGGCGGACCAATTCCATGGCCCCCACTCTCTCCTGACCACAACCCTCATGACTTTCATTTATGGGGGCATTTGAAAACTCTAGTCTACGCAACCCCGGTACCAAATGTAGAGACTCTTCGTGCTCGTATTGTGGGCAGCTGTGATACAATACGCCATTCTTCAGGGCTGCAGGGGAAAGCAATAGAGTAAACCTATTGTGGGTCCCTGGCCACTTGGGGATCAGTAGCAACGAACATACCGACAGATTAGCCATGATGGGGGCAGAGACTCCATTTATTGGAGCGGAACCTGTCCTGACAATCACCAAAGCAATGACCAAATTGGAGCTACGTAACTGGCTCAGAAGACAGCACGTAGAATATTGGACCAAAGTCTATCAACAAAAACATGACAAGGTAATAATGCCAAAGCCATGTTTTAAAAAGAAGCTCTGCAATCCTGGTCCTGAACAGGAGAGTGATTAGACTCATGGTTCGATTGCTGACAGGCCATGGGAATTTCAAAAAACACCTACATACAATGGGAATAACAGAAGGGGACCCTAAATGTAGGATCTGTGATAACGGTGATGAAACTGCATCACGTCTAATCTTCGAATGCATTGCATTGGAGAGTAAAAGGCACAGAACATTTGGGACAACCAGACCCGAAGAAATTGTGTCTAATAAAGAACTGGTAAAGCGACTCCTTGCACTGTTCACGGGCATTGGTTGGCTTTACTAGATATACAGGGAGCGATACCGCACAATAAACTTAGTTTCGGTGCGGGCAGTGGAGGGTTGGACCAAGACTGTTTTGGCTTCCCTGAAAAAATCAAGTCAAATCAATCCAGGGCTGCATAAGCGCATCAAGGATACCATGCGACGGAGGGTGGATGCATGTATCCTCGCTAACGGAGGACATTTTGAACATTTCCTGTAACAAAGTGTTTGAAGTCACGCTGGTACGTTCTGTTGCTGTGTGTTTCCATTTCATGATTAATGTGATTTGAAGAGAAGTAATAAAATGAGCTCTAAGATGTGATGCTATAGTTTGGTAGCTATTTTCTGATAGAAGCTATCGAGATAAATACAAGTATATCAATCTATAGCATCCCATTAAAGAAGAAAATAAAGATAATTTGACCGAAAATCGCTCAAGAGACTCCAACTAGCAACAAAAAAATAACGTCATATTCTGACCCCCATTGTCCCATGAAAAACGCCTCCCCTTCACTGTTCATACTCTCTGCAACATACATTCCAATCTGTGTTTATAATTTCAATACTGATAACATCTGGTTTTAGCCAACGTTCCGTCCCTAGCACTATATGTGCATTGTGGCCGTTTATTAATGAGAGCAGTTCTGGGACCTTTCTATCGATGCTCCTGCAGATAACTAATACTACATTGATATCATTCTGTGTTGCATTTTGCCTACTGCTACTTGTCGCGGATCAGGAGGCGTCTTCTCTGGCCTAGGGAGGGAATTTTCTAATCTAAAAATCCCAAATGTGCACTCCATACGTACGTTAACCTTGTAGCCACTTCCTGCGTGTAATGCACGCCAGACATATTCCGGGGAATCCTACGTTTCTCCACCCGATAGCGGAGATCGGAAAAATTTGCACCCCAGATCTCTGGTTTCATCCTTCCATTCGGCTCCAGACCAGAGTACCGCGATCGGTTCTGGAAACGACACTGCAAATAGTTAGCTCAGATTCCACCTCGCGAGCGAGGCTTTCAGCCTTTATTAACTCCGCCAACCGCCTGTATGAACTGAGGATGACTTCTGAAACCAGACGGCAGAAGTCATACGTTGTGGCATGAGCAACAATTTGCAGTCGGGCACCCAGTGGTCTCTATCGCCGCCGGAAGAGCCTCCTCCACATCTCGGATGAGACCCCCCGACAAGCAAACAAACACTGGCCTTCCCCGACCTTTTCGCTATTTCCCTAAGCATTGGAGCTCCCAATCACTAATAAAACCCTCTCCCCGTGTGCCTGCTTGGACCCTGTTGAATGAGCGGCCACATCTCCCTTCACAGGCAGAATGGGCCACACCTCACGGCCAGCCTCCATATTGACCTTCCACCCCGAGCGACGCGAACGTTGTTAAATCCGTCACAACCCTTGCGGAGAGGATGGCTCAACCGTGTCCGTTTCACGCGAGGATGTCCCGACAGCAGGGACCATAGGTGAGGCTTGTAACACCTGAGATGCCCCAAGCGACTCACCAGAATCCCCAGTGCCGCAACACTCCGAGGCAGCAGCCTGGAGACGGTTGACCGCGGCCAACAGCACGCTCAGTTGTCAGCGAACAGCGACCAGCTCCTCCTGCATCCGTACACAGCCGTCACACATACTATCCATACTAACAAATCAACAATTGACTGTAGAGAGTTAAGTATCAACATGTTACTAGCACGATGTTATAAAATTTAACACTGCTCAACGCACAAATACGTGAAAATACTTCGCTTCTACTAAGCTGTAACTCTACTAGCGCTGCTGGCTCTGTGCCTGGAGTCCAGCTGTGAAAGTTCCCAATTTAAAACGAAGTGAAAGTTTCTAAATCAAGCAAATGGGACTGACTCTAAAACTGGTGAAAGTTTCTCTCTTGAAGGTTGCTATTTAAAAGCTCTAATTAAATCTGCCTGAAAGAATCTGGTGAGAGACTGTCACAAACTGAACTTACAAAAAATCTAGCACAGAGTTGGAACAGCATTATTTCTTTGCTTCCCGTTTGCCAACAAATATTAAACACTTATTGCCCTGTAAACTCTCTATAAAATCACCAGTCTTTCTAAACATATAAGCGCAATGTACTAAGTTTGTTAGGCCCTATAATACTATTTTCTACACAAAAATAAAACATTGCGAGCTGCGACTCTGCGTCAGTCCACCTATAATATTTTTCTAATAAAATAATCTGTGCTTCTGTGAGAATTACTTTTGGAAATTAAATTTCAGTGGCAAGAAATGATTACTTTACTGACACGTGAAGATTTACATTCAAAGAAAATCTCAAACTTTTGCCATGCAACAAAAATAGAAAAATGCCACAATCAGGAAAATTAGGAAGCAGGTTGAGCTGAAATAAAAAAATCAGTAATCATTAAATTATATACTTTTGCTACAGAAACGTGCCGTTGTTGACTCGTCAATCATGGTGATTACAATAGGTTTGTACAGTGCCGTGCCATACAAATATTCTCGTCCTCTTAAATTAAAAAGTCCTTTTCCAATATCAAATGAAAATCACGTGCCGAGTTTGGTTAGTTGGATTATGTACTGAAACCTAGCTGACCAGCCAAACCGTACAACACGGTGAATACCATACGAATGAACTCTAGCCTAGCTTCCACTCGACTTAGTCAACTAGTCTACCATCCACTGCCCGCCTCAGCGGTCAACATTGCAGTTACAAAGATATTATGGTGTGCAGTGGTTACAAACATCAAATGAGATTATCGTAGCACTTAACAGATTAATTTTACATCCAAAATAAAGCCGTAAGGAAAATACATGTCCAAATTCACAAAAATATCGCAGAAAATCCATAAATAATGATCTTCAGACTATAGCTGCCTGCTTTCAACTGTATTAAATACGCGAGAATAAACTATTAAAACAGTATCAAAAACGAAATCTGCCAAGTATGCGAGAATAAACCTCTTAAAACAGAAGCACTAACGAAAACGACGAAATTGACTGGCAAATTAAATTTCACACAAATTAAATTACGATACTTATCCCTGTGAACGATGTGACAGTGGCGGCAGCTGGCACTGGACTGACTGAGAACCAATTATCTTACTTGCATAGTGACATAGCGGCGCAAATGTAGGTGCTGATTTTCGTATTCATTCGAATACTGTCTCGGGGAAACATTATTCCGTGGCTGCTCGACCTGTTGACGAAGCTTTGTAAGAGTTATTAGTTGGGGAAATGCATGTGTTAGTTGTCTCGTCATATCCCATACGTGTGCGTTTGGAGACGATTCCGGAAGTCGCTGCAGGTCTTACAGCAGCCCGAGGCCTACGAGAAAGACAGGCCCCGGCGCGCACGTCAAGCGACGTAAGCATAGCAGTCTTGAGCCGGCCGGCCGGCTAGCTATTTGGCCGGCCGCAGGGAGGCGGTGGGCCGTGCCCCAGCGGCCGGCCAACAAGCTAGCCGGCCGGCCGGGTCAAGACTGCTATGCTTACGTCGCTTGACGTGCGCGCCGGGGCCTGTCTTTCTCGTAGGCCTCGACAGCAGCCAGTGTGACGTCACACCGATAGGCCACGATCGCTTGCTGCCTAGCTGGCCGCTGGGGCACAATCCACAGCCTCGTAGCGGCCAGCCAGTCGTCCATCGATCGCGGCGTACTGGTGTGGTGTGACACTGGATCTTGTGAGGCCCTAGATGGTGTTATAATTGCCCTCTTGGGAGGACAAATCACCTTCCTGCAGCAAGAGTGCCAGAAGAACGGCTCTTAAAAGAGAGGATATTTTAATTATATGTGTTTCAGCACATTTTATGCCATCTTCAGTGGAATTTTTTATTGTTTGTCTCAAAATTATACTAGTTCTTTGCAAAATGGCTTTTTGACATACATCCTTTTTTTGTGCAGTAAAGTAGGCCTATCTAATATTTTTTAGCCGCGGCGCAATGGCCGTGCGCGCAGAGGCGCCCTGTTACGGTGTGCGTGGCCGTTCCACGTCGGAAGTACGAGTCCTCCCTTGGGCACGGGTGTTTGTGTTGTTCATAAGATAAGTTAGTTTTAGCTTGTCAGTTTAGGGACCGATGACCACTATAGTTAGGTCCCATAACTTTACAAACATTTGAACTTTTGAATAGTTTCGTACAACTCGTTATCTGCAAGGAGAAGCAAACAATTTATATTTATCGTTTTTCCATTTTGAGTTCTAAATTCGTGTCTATTGTGCTGCTATTTACGTTTTTATTTCTTGTCTACTTTCTTTGTCGAGTTCTTCTTATGGTTTGTTTTAGACCTTGTTTTTCACTTGATATTGATGGTGTACATTACGCTAATTCTTCTTTTACGTATGAGCCACTATGGACTACGTTTGTTTCAACTGTTTCTCCTTTCTTTTCCTCCATATTTCTCTCATCATTTTCCGATGTTTCTCTCATCTTTCTTCGGTCCACTTGGCACCAGTCTTCCTCTTCGGTTTTCCCTGGAAACGTTTGACATCCTTTCATTTCTTTCTGAGTGCTAATATTTTCTCAATATCTTGTTGGCTAATTTGGAGCTCGTCCATGTCCCTTTCCACTTCTTTGCACCGTATATTATCCATTTTTAATTTACTTAAGTAACAGAACAGTTTTTGTCAATCTGTTGGGATCCATCCTTTGTATGTGAGAGTAGAAAGCTATTCTTCTTTTCCTAATTACAGTCGCTGGTGGAAAATCGTCAACGTCCTAGTAAACAATGTGGGAAGGGACCGAGCGACTTCCGGGTTAAGAAGTCAACCTCCAGCAAGTGCCAACGGCCTTTTAGGGCGAATGAGCAGGTAGAGGCACAGGGCACTCTCTTGGCCTTGGGATGAGAAATCGTTCCTGAAGGCGGGGGAGCCAATGAAGGCCAACGGCATAGGCTTTCAGGACTAACAATCTTGAAAGTGACTTCCTCACACATTCCACCTTGTATACTCTTGGCACTTGTAGTGCCTCTATCTTGTCCTTTGTAGCGAAGTATACTTAGGTGAGACAGGGAGGGCAGTGGCAACGCGCATACGATTAGGCCAATACAATAAATACGCAGTAGCCGAACACCGGAAAGATTGCAGCAAAAAGATAAAATTTAACGATGCCAGAATAGTCGCCAAGCAACCAGAAATGGTTAAACGCAAAGTAAGGGAAGCCATCGAAATTTTAAAACATCCTAATAACATGAACAGAGAAGATGGACTCAGGCTTGCCCCATCCTGGCTACATCACAGCGAAATAGGCCGCACTGACAACACAACACGCGAGCGTCACTACTAAGCAACTGCCGCCGCGCGGCCCACGGCCAGCAGGAGAGAAACGGAAGCCCTCACCCCATTCGCCGATGAACACCAATCATGTCTCGCTATACAAGAAGCAATAGGCGACGGCTAACCCCCATTCCCTCCACCTCAGCATCCTATCATAATAAAGTTTCCATTCTTCCGCCAAAGACCACCAATAACATCGTTGATTTTTAAAAATTATGACGTAATGTCTAATTGACAGTAAATATATAGTAACAAGCAGCTCACATCGGTACTCAGATGAAGGCCACTGTTAACGATGGCCGAAACGTTGGTTATTAAAGTAATAACCTGCTTACATCATGACGTGGCACAACACCCAGAAAGCCCTTATGTCATCTGACTCTGGCCGCGGAAGCCTACGCATTTAAATCTTGGAAGTATTTTGGGTTAGCTAAAACATTGCTATCCCCTCAGTGAAATTAATTTTCAGCTGGAAAGTATGATGGAAAGTCAAATACGGAAAACTACTCCTGATGGTATCCACTGTTGCCGTTGGCAGCCCAAGAAAGTCGTCGGATTCTGGAGAATTTGCACCAACAAGCTGGAAAGAGTCGGAGCTTTCTGGAAAAAGGCAGAATAAAATCAAGTACAAACAAAAGAATTTCTTTGCAACAGAAATGTTTACATTCTGCACCTACCGAGCACTGTTAAAAGTTCCCTCCACAAACACCAAAGATGAACGAGAGTTGTAGCTTATCGCACCCCAACCATAATGTCTAGCTTGGGACAGGAGGAATGCCTTGAAAGAATGCACTCTGCTACACATGCATTTGCTTTCATCACTGAAGACCAAGGACTGCAATTCCATCCTGCAAGTGATCCTTTGATGGCACCAGTAGGGCCGTGTATATCCACGCTATGGCGAGACTGGAAGACGTATCCACGGCCAGTAACCGGTTGGCAACAGTACTTTTACTGGGCTCACAGACTATCCAAGCTGTACGGACCTTCTAGTACTGTCCTTACAATACGAAGATATTGGTGGACGACTCTGCTGCGTCGACGTCCATAAACTGCTCTACGGGTGAGAGAGTGTTCACCTGTTTATTGCAACCAGCAATTGCACAACTGACGCAGTTCGTCAAAATTCCTTCTCCGAAAGCACTGGCCATTCAGACTTGCTCAGTTAGCTGGAGGCAGGATGAGTGTGTCTCCGCGCCGTAAAACCTGTTTGCATCACAACTTGATACCACACTGCAGACGTTCCCTATTAAAGGGCACACACAGATGGCGGGTGGCAGTTACTGCAGCGCACAGTCTGTTGGCGAGCGTGGGTGAAAGCATTATCAGTGCAGTCACTATTCCCTCCAGGTGTCATCTGCCCTCACCCTTTCCTGATCGTGTGTTAATGCTATGACGTGTATGCGCGATGGCTCGCGCTGCTGTCGAGGGCGTAGACCTCGGACGCTGGGTGGAGTATGCTGCGCGGGTCGGCGACTTTCGCGACCTGCCAGAGGTTGCGCCTGAGATTAGGATGCGTGCCGCGCTCTGGATGGGAGCGGCCGTGCGTTATGTGGCACGCCGGCTGCCGACTGCCGGCTGCCCACTGTGTCAAGGACCGCCGCCTGGCTTTCTCCCCAGATGCTCCTCCGGAAAAATGCCGGCGTCACACGATGAGCTAACTGTCACGTCGGGACGTCACACGTAGCTGCAATTAAGACATGGATGTTTTTATATCATGATCGCCGTGACCCTGTAACGTAAACAAAGCACAGGATACTTTTCGAGCTCAGTGGAGTCACCTATTTTTGCAAGTACACTATGCAACAAATTGGAAGTTCACACTTCTTTTTTATTTAGCCGATCTGTGTGAATTTCAGCCTCTTGAACTCGGAAATTATACTCAAAACTTCGCATCACCCACAATTTTATAAAAAAAACATATGTTATCAATTAATGACAGTGCAATATAATGATACTATAACATTCATACTCACAGAAGGCATTTGTGTTTAGGTGGCGGGAGCTTATAGGAGCCTTATAGGGGAGTGAAACATGGAGCATATATTGTTCAAAGACGCTTTTGAGATGTAGTGCTACAGAAGAATTCTGAAGACTGGTAGATCCCGTAACCAATGAGGAGGTACTTAACAGAATTCGGGGGAAAAGAAATTTCTGACAGTCCTTGACTAAAAGAAGGAATCGATTGATACGACTCATTTGAGATATCAAGGAATCGTCAATTTGGTACTGGAGGGACGTGTAGGGGGGTAAAAATCGTCGAGGGAGGAATATAGTAAGCAGGGTCAAATGTCTGTGGGTCACCGTTGTTATGAGGTGATGAAAAGGCTTGCCCACGATTGGGATGGAGAGCTGGAGTATACCTGTCTCCGGACTGAAGACAAAAACAATAATCACAATATGAACCACAGAATTCCCTGTGTCATGTGTGAATGGAACAGTCGCCTCATGAAAAACATTGGCATCATCCACGAAGATCAGAACTGGTTCCATGGGACAAAAATATCAAGTGTGACTCTTGAAAACTCTGCCTCTCAAACAGTTTGTCAAGGCATTACCTAAGAGTTGGAACTGCTTGAATTATCTACGTAATAGGTTGCCCAATCAATCTGATGCTAAACTAAAAGAGATCGTGTTCACTAGTTCCGATATTCGGAAGCTAATGCTACATGATTTCAGTCAATGAATGCTTTGGAGCAAGAATGCTGTGTAGTTCAAAACTTCTTGGGAAACAAAGCCCAGAGTATGTTGACACATTTGAAAACGTGCTGACTTAATTCAAGAATTTGAAGCTACATTTTTGTACAAAGTGACTTTCTTTCCTCCGAAGCTGGGAGCTGTAAGTGAGGAACGGGGCGATAGGTTTCAAGATGGTATCAATTACATGGAACGACGATAACAGGGAAATTTGGATGTTCGCATGATACGGAACCTACGGATGCTTCACCGTGAACACACGGGGCTACGCAATCACGACTTAACATAGCAAGGAATGAGTGAGGTTTACGCATACGTTGTTCCTCTTCTCCGTATGCATCTATCCATTGTTTGCATATTCTAGTAGGTTGTTGTTATTGTTGCTACCTTGTATTTTAATTCAACATGATACATGTTACATTTGTGGATACTTCTTTAACATGTGGTATCAATATTTCTAAAATATACAATTTGTGCCAGAACTGTGGGTAATACGATGTTCTGAGTATCGTTTAATCATTCGGGGAGGGGGAGGCAAAAATAGATACAAACATCTACATTGTTCATCGATCAGGCACCTGAACACAATTACCCTACTGGCCATTAAAATTGCTACACCAAGAAGAAATGCAGATGATAAACGGGTATTCATTGGACAATACATTATACTACAACTGACATGTGATTACATTTTCACGCAATTTTGGGTGCATTCGTCCTGAGAAATCAGTACCCACAACAACCACCTCTGGGCGCAATAACGGCATTGATACACCTGGGCATTTAGTCACACAGAACATGGATGGCGTGTACAGGTACAGATGCCCATGCAGCTTAAACATGATACCACAGTTCATCAAAAGTAGTGACTGGCGTATTGTGACGAACCAGTTGCTCGGCCACCATTGACCAGTCGTTTCCAAATGGTGAGAGATCGGGAGAATGTGCTGGCCAGACTAGGGACTGATGACCAACGTAGTTTGGTCCCATAGGATTACAAACATTAGAAACATTTTTGAACGGAATGGTCACGTCGTCCAAGGCTTAATGCTACGGATTAGAAGGCCGTTCCCGCCGAAGCTCTGAGTCCTTCGGGCAAGGATGTGTGTGTTATCCTTAGTGTAAGTTTAAGTCAGAGGTGGGCAATGAGCGAGCCGCGCTCTCGGAGCCGCCTACCTGAGCAGGAGCAGAGTCGCGAGCAGCTGGCGTCCATCACGTAGTTCCTGCTGAAAAGACTAGTTAACGTTATGCGCAGCCGACGCGCTAACGTAGCCGCAGAAATCCACTTGGCTGAGTGCGTTATAAAATAATTTATAAAGATAATAGTATAATAGTATCCAACACGAATAACCAGATTCCACTGCTAGGGGTATCTCCTGAAAAATGCTATTATGCTTATAAGTAAGTAACTTATAAACATAATACTGGAAACTCTTCTCTAAAACGTCCAGCGCGTGCAGTCGAGCCGGAAAATATTTTATAAAGATAAGAGAGATTTTTGTTGGTTTCAGAAGACACCGCTAACAGTGTCATCTGTTAGTTCGAATTTTGCACTTCAGGGTTTTCGTTTTAATCTATGATATTACGTTATGGTACAGTACGCTGTGGAGTGGAAATGGCTAGTCAAATCGGCGCGGTAACGCGGCGTTGTATTTTTCCAGTTCAACTCTAGATGGAAATGTGGTTACTTGTTCACTGAAAGCGAAGGAGGAGCAAAATGTTTGGTATGTGGTAAAATACTATAGAACACATCACTTCAATCAGTATGGATGTGTAGGAGGCGAAATGCGACTTAATCTTTTTAATATTCTACCTACTTACGAGATAAAGATAAATTAATCACAGTGTTTTGTTTAATACCGGACTCTCACGGAACTACGTGTGCCAGCAAGCATGCAGACCTCTAGCGGCAACTAGGATAACTACCGGCCGAGCACGAACGCTGCTCTTTTTCCGGCCTGAGCCGGAGCGCTGTTCATTGAGCCGATTTGTGCCCACCTCTGCTTTCAGTAGTTTTGTAAGTCTAGGAACTGATGACCATGTCAGTTTGGTGCAAAAGATATACAAAAATTTGAACATACTTATTGTTTTGTGTCCCAACTTCGTCGCCGCTTTTATGTCCCAGCCTCGTCGTAGGTGTCGGTGGCCTAGTGGAATAAGACCGACACAGGAATAAGGATAGCCCGCTGGTGCAGGTACGGAGGGGAGCAGCCAGAAACTATAAACACTAGAGTAAATTAGAAAGAGATATATATTGCACAGAATGTAACAATACTTAACTTTTACATAGTACTGCAGAATGTTGATACATAGTTGTTAGAGGCCTGCCTAGTGCCTGTACGATAGCAAAGTCTTCACTGGTGCCTATCTGATTACGAAGGTCCTAACTGGTTGCTAACTCAGTCCCAAGTTCCCGATGTCTTTCCGTGGTGGCCACGAGCGGGGTTGCAGCAGAGGGCGCTCGTGGCTGTCCTGAGAACGCCGCGCCGTGTGTGCATGGCGGCGCGCGGCGAAAGTAGGTGGCGCGCACTTTGTACTTGTGCGACACCACATATTGGATTCTAAAATAGTAGCTACCAGTGGCACTTAAATTGGAGCCGGCCGCGGTGGCCGAGGGGACTAAGACGCTCCAGACACGGTCTGCATGGTCACTACGGTCGGGGGTTCGAATCCCCCCTCGGGCATGGATATTTGTGCCGTCCTAGTTCGTAAGTAGTTCATAAGTAGTTTGTAAGTTTAGGGACTGATGACCCCGTAGTTAAGTCCCATAGACTTTACAAATACTTACAACTTAAATTGATTCCATTAGAAAGGTTTCGGGCACAATGCCTGCAGACAAAACTTTGCATGAGAAATACACTTTCCAAGTAATATTACGATCTGTTTGTTGGCTAAAAATACGAGCCCCTGAGTACCGAGCCATTCTGTGAAAACCGCACATTAATCGCACTTTTCGTTTCCGCAATACTTGCGGTGCAAGTGTTAGGTGATACACTGTGTTACTATACTGCCTTCGTCTGCCTCTCGAACTTAGACGCATACGTAAGACCCATCCGCCTGGCCGCGCCCTTCACTGCTGAGTTGCGCGTCTCCCCCCGCGGCAGAGGTTCGGTACCTCACAGCCACAGAATAGAGAGCATACAGAAAGGAAAGCTAGGTGCGGCGCCTTTGATCTGTATGTTACCAAGCGTTGCGCTCGACGTCATACTGAAAAGCAGTAAACGCGGAACTATAGCCACTTAGTACTTTGGCTGGAAATGGACTTTTTACGAACCGCAGCTTATCTCACCCACCTTTACGAAAGGAAACGTCTTTTCATTATGCGCTCATCTATTTTACGCCCTGTTCCTGCACCTAATTGTAATCCAACGAAAAAAAAAGTAGGCCTAAATTTTAATACGTACAACTACGAAAATGTACAATGGAATCAATGATCGTTTTATATGGTGCTTATCTCTAGAAAAATCCCAAATAACGCGAAGTTTCGGAAATCAGTTATAAACAAGAAAGTGACTTTGCAACTGCTTTACTTATGGCAGTGATGTAGTTGTGTTTTAATGTTGGAAAAGTTGTATTTGCTTTAGGAGGAAAATTAATTTACTGATCGGAGAAGGGCATATAGAAGAATGTGTCAACCATAGAGCAGGAACAGCATAAAATAATTATTCCCCTTAATCTATTTTTTTGAGTATCCGAAGAGCATTCGTTGCCAACATTAGCCCACTACGCCTCCAATGCCGTAAGTAAAATTTTACCTGCCTACTTACGCACTATTCTTTGTTTTTCGTTTTATATTATTCCCTGCAACATTAAACTTATAATTATAAAATGTAAATGTACTTCAACATTTCGATACTGTTGAACTGCTGCAGCAACAGCGAGTTATCGTCAAGAGAAGAAGCAAGGCTACTTTTAATAATTATGCACACGTTGCTCTCATTCGTAACTGATAACATTTAACTTTTACTACTGATAGCGACCTTCAATTACCGCTCAGCATCTTTTGGGAAGGTGAAGAAACTTATATCCTTATTTGTATTCGAATTATTGCGGCAATCAGGTGCTGAACACCATTGACCGCCTTTTCCTTTATTGCTGCTCATAATAAAAACGGAACAGCTCCAACTACTGACACACAGTTCTTCCTTTTCACTGCACTGCACTGTACCAAATACTTGTTTACTTTTATGCGATTCAGGCAGTTAAAATATACAATTAACAAACAAAGACGGCGCATTACCACGCCACAGAGTAGGGAGGAATGACGCGTTTACTGCTTTTCAAGATGGCCGATTCCGCGCATGCGCACTAAATTTTGGACGACAGACTGCAGCGGGAGTTTCCTTTGTGTATACTCCTTATTTTGTGTCACGGCAGCAGGTCAATGTGCGCCGGCTGGGCTCGCGATTGGTGGTCCGCAGCACGTGCGGGCCAGGCCTGCAGCCAGCAGGGGCCAAGGGCCGACAGAGCGGCTTTCGCTGCCCGCCACCTCGCCGCTTTCTCGCTCACACGCCCCGACCCGGTCGACGAACCATCCGGGCGCATAGCGCACCTTGCGTCTACGCATGCGAAACAAACTGGCTACTGAGTCACAAGAGAGGCTCTGTAGTATACGGAATCGTCAAGTCGCCGGCCGCGGTGGCCGAGCGTACTGCGGCGCGCAAGTCACGGTCCGCACGGCCACTACGGTCGGGGGTTCTACCCCCCCCCCCTCCGGCATGGATATTTGTGCCGTCCTTAGTTAGTTCATAAGTAGTTTGTAAGTTTAGGGACTGATGACCCCGTAGTTAAGTTCCATAAGCTACACAAACATTTCTATATTTGTTCAGCACCTTCGATGTAGAAGTCTGAGGCTCGAAGCTTGAAATCCTTCAGTTCCTGGGGTGCCTCATCTTGATCTGTCCTTTCACAGGGTGACAAAACTGACACAATCCAACGTTCAAATGTTCAAATGTTTGTAAAGTCTATGGGACTTAACTACGGGGTTATCAGTCCCTAAACTTACAAATTACTTATGAACTAACTAAGACTAAGGACGGCACAAATATCCATGCCCGAGGGGGGATTCGAACCCCCAACCGTATTGGCCGTGCAGACCGTGACTGGAGCGCCTCAGTCCCCTCGGCCACCGCGGCCGGCTGACTCAATCCTGATGTTCGTATACATAACTTATGCAAGGATGCTGGGTTCTATTGCTTTTCTGATGTAAAAACCTACACCCCACTGTGCTTCTCCTGCTTTGAATCCTGACAGGTACACCTTGTATTCTCCCATTTCATCTCCTTTCTCTCTCCTCCGGACGTCACTAACAGCTAAAAAAAAAAAAAAACATCTGACCCCCATCTTACTTGCAGCCTCTACCAGCTGTACATTTTCCCCAGTGCAGCCCCCATTGATATTAATAGCTCCCTATCTCAGTCCAGATCGTTTTCCAAGTCGTTTCTGAGGAGTTCGTAATCTGTGAATTAGAGGTGGTCTCCGTCATCTACAAAGGTCTGAGGCATTTTGCTCTGATTGTTGCCAGCATCAGATTGAAGTAGCTAGGAAGCAGGTTGCCAGTCTTACTTACCCAAGGTCCCATTGGGTTCAACCCATAACGGTTGAAGGATTAACCTGTGCCACGGCGGAGTGGCCGAGCGCATTGAGGCGCTCTGCTACGATGCTCTAGGCCGTATCCCGTCGGGTGTTCGAATCCCCTATCGTAGATGGATGTTTGTTCTGTGTTTAGTATAAGGTAGTTCATAAGGATTTTGTAAATTTAGGGACTGATGACCCCGTAGTTAAGTATCCCCGATATTATATGAAAAAAAGTCATTCTGCAAAGTGTTGTTGTTGTGGTCTTCAGTCCGCAGACTGGTTTGATGCAGCTCTCCACGCTCTCCTGTCCTGTGCAAGTCTCTTCATCAGAGAATACGTTCGGCGACCTATATCCTTTTGAATCTGCCTACTATATTCTTCCCTCGGTCTCCCTCTACAAGTTTTACCCCACACGCTTCCTTCTAATGCTAAGTTGACAATTCCTTGACGTCTCAGAATGTGTCCTACCAATCTATCCCTTCTCTTAGTCAGGATATGCCAGAATCTCCTTTGCTCCCCAATTCGGTTAAGCACTTCCTCATTAGTTTCATGCTCTACCCATCTAATTTTCATCATTCGTCTGTAGCACCACATTTCAAAAGCTTCTATCATCTTTTTATCTGAACTCCTTAACGTCCACGTTTCCCTCCCATACAATGCTACACCCCAGACAAATGCTTTCAGAAAGGACTTCCTAACATTTAAATTAATAATGGATATTAACAAGCTTCGCTGCTTTAGAAAAGCTTTTCTTCCTATAGCCATTCTGCATTTTATATCTTTTTTACTTCGACCATCAGAAGTTGTCTTGTTACCCATATAACAAAATTCTTTTATTGTCTCATTACCTAATCTAATTCCTTCAGCATCGCCTGATTTTCTTACATTGCATTTCAAGAAGCAATAAAGGAGGTAGATGGGTTTTGTTACTTGGGCAGTAAAATAACAAATGATGGTCGCAGTACAGAGGATATAAAATGCAGAATGGCAATGGGTAGAAAAGCGTTCTTGAAAAAGAGAAATTTGTTAACATCGAATATTGATTTAAGCCTAAGGAAGTCCTTTCTGAAAGCATTTGTTGCCTTGTATGGGAGTGAAACATGGACAATAAACAGTGCGGACAGGAAAAGGATTGAGGCTTTTGAAATGTGGTGCTATAGAAGAATGCTGAAGATTAGGTGGGTGGATCGCGTAACTAATGAGGAGGTACTGAACAGAATTGGGGAGAAAAGAAACTTCTGGCATACCTTGATTAAAAGAAGGGATAGATTGGTAGGACACATTCTTAGACATCAAGGAATTGTGAATTTAGCGTTGGAGGGAAGTATGTGGGGTAAAAACCGCAGAGGAAGAGCGAGAGATGGATACAGTAAGCAGATTCAGACAGATGTAGGTTGCCGTTCTTATTTGGAGATGAAGAGGCTTGCTCAGGATAGGGTATTGTGGAGAGCTGCATCAAAACAGTCTCCCGACTGAAGACCACAACAACAACAACAACCACCTTCGTTTTACTCTTGTTAATGTTCATTTTATATCTTCCTTTCAAGACACTGTCCACCCCATTCAATTGATCTTCCAGATCTTTTGCGGTCTCTGACAGAATTACTATGTCATCGGCAAACCGAAAAGTTTTTATTTCTTCTCCTTGCACTTTAATGCCTTATCCAAATTTCTCCTTCCATTCCTTCACTGCCTGCTCTATGTACAGATTGAACAACATTGGGGAAAAGCTACAACCCTGTCTTACTCTCTTCCCAACCTCTGCGTCCCTTTCTTGCTCTTCGACTCTAATAACCGCTGTCTGGTTTTTGTATACGTTGAATATAACTCTTCGGTCCCTATATTTTACCCCTGCTACCTTCAGAATTTGGAAGAGTGTATTGTCAAAAGCTTTCTCCAAATCGACAAACGCTAAAAACGTAGGTTTCCCTTTCCTTAGCTGTCTTCTAAGGAAAGTCGTAATGTGAGTATTGCCTCCCGTCTTCCTACATTTCCCCTAAATCCAAACTGATCTTCCTCCAGGTCGGATTCCACAAGTTTTTCCAACGAAACGATGTTGACCGATTTACTTAAAAATTTCGCACAATACTCAGATGATTGAGATGGATATAATCTGCTTATTATTTTCTTCTTCTTTTGAATGGGCCTACTTTGGAACACGCTTGTTCAGCTGTTGGGCTTTGACCTTTGCCCAGTACTTTCTCTTTCTCTGCCAGTGTAACTCGAGCAAGTCTCACAGATTGTATGTTCTGGAGATCAGTGATTCCCAGTTCTTCAATATTCTTAGGTTTCTGTCAGCCAAGTGGTACGAACCTTCTTGTTTTGCCAGAAGATGAACAGACGATTGGTCAATCTATTTGGAGGCAATCTTCCGAATGCGAATTTTGTTAGAATCCACCTAAGCAGGAAAAAATGAACCTCAAAATAAAATAAGAGAAATCAGATCGGAAACGAAAAGATTTAGGTGTTCTTTTTTCCGCGAGCTATTAGAGAATGGAACTGTAGAGAAACATTAAAAAAGCGGTTCGATGAACCCTCTGCCATGCACTTCAATGTGACTTGTGGTGTATTTGTGTATGTGCAGATGTAGACGTAATCCAGTCAGTGTTCAGTATTTTTGCTGAAACTTCCTGGCAGATTAAAATTGTGTGCCGGAACCGAGACTCGAACCTGGGACCTTTGCATTTCGGGGAAGCGCTCTACCGACTGAGCTATCCCGACACGACTCACGATGCCGCCTCACAACTTCACTTCTGCCAGTACCTCGCCTCCTACTTTCCAAACTTCACAGAAGCTCTCCTGCGAAACATGCAAGACTAGCACTCCTGGAAGAAATGGTATGGTGGAGACATGGCTTAGCCACAGCCTCAGGGATGTTGCCCACGAAAGGCAAAGGTCCCAGGTTTCAGTCCCGGTTCTGGCACACATTTTTAATCTGCCAGGAAGTTTCATATCAGCGCGCTCTCAGCTGCAGAGGGAATAGTTTCATTCTGGAAACATCGTTAGTCGTGTCAGGATTGCTCAGTCGGTAGAGCGCTTGCCCGCGAAAGGCAAAGGTCCCAGGTTCGAGTCCCGGTTTCGGCACACAATTTTAATCTGCCAGGAAGTTTCATATCAGCGCACACTCCGCTGCAGAGTGACAAGTTTCATTCTAGTATTTTTCCTGTTAATGAAGGATAATACATTGTCGATTTATCAAACATCCATATGAGTATTCTATCAGTGGAATTTAGAATGTAGCCACGTTACGTAAACATTGTTTAGAAGACAATGTTTATATCTTCATCTCAATTACATGTAAGTTAATAGCTAAGCCGGTAGGGAAGTTTCAAATGTTCAAATGTTTGTATAGCTTAAGGGACTTAACTACGGGGTCATCAGTGCCTAAACTGACAAACTACTTACGAACTAGCTAATACTAAGGACGGCACAAATATCCATGCCCGAGGGTGGATTCGAACCTCCGACCCTAGTGGCCGTGCAGATCGTGACTGGAACGCCCCAGTCCTCTCGGCCACCGCGGCCGGTAGGGAAGTTTCTGTAACTATTCGTCGAAATTAGCATATGTTATGAAACCTCGAGCTGAAAAGTGTGTCGTCTTGAAAGTAAGCAAGAAATGGTTACACATTTGCAGTTGCTTATCTCTAGATACGATCTTACCGCCAAGAAAGTCTGCGTAGCTCAAGCTGCTGAGATTCTCAGCAGATTACATCGACTGAAACCAGTGAGGAGTACTAACGTAACTCGAGGAGAAGCTTGTTACATTAACGCAAGGCTGTACAAAGTCACGTAATGGCGTGCAACGACGGTTACTGCGGAGGCGGGAATGATGTGGAGGGGGGAGATATAAGGGAGGGGAAGGGGGTGAGGCCATTAGGGAGGAGTTGTCTGCGCCCGCCGGATCGTAAAAAACGGCGCCGGCGGTCCCGGGCCAGCGCGCATGCGCACTCGCTCATTACCTAGCCTCGCCAAACATTAGCATAACGGTGACGTCAGCCCAAGATGGCGGCCGCCTAGCCGACCTTGCAGATCCGCGGCGCAGTTGGCAATGGCGCCGGGCCTTTGTGGGCGGCAATAAAGTCTCCCGGGCTGCAGGGATCGGGTTCGACGACCGACCGGCCGTTTTCAGCCTTCGTGGGGCTTACTCAAATCCTTCAAGGCAAAGTTCATCCTGTTTCTCCGTTCCAGAAATATAATTTTCCGTTCCTGCAGCTATGTACAACGACAGGTATTATAAAGAGCATATTGCATATACGGGAAAGCGACTGCTGAAAATGAATTTTATTTTACAAAATAAGTGGGTATAATTATTTATTGAATTTAACCAGTTTCACTTTCTGAACAAGAGCATCATCAGAATTTACTCTGGAAAAAAAAAATATTGAGCCGCGGTGTGGAGTAGCCGAGCGGTCTAAAGCACCTCGCTGCGGAGCGCGCGGTTGCTCGCCGTGGAGGTTCGAGTCCTCCCTGGGGGATGGGTGTGTGTGTTTGTCCGTGGGTTAGTTTACCTAGGTTTAAGTAGTTCGTAAGCTACGGATTGATGACCACGCAGTTTGGTCCGATAGATTTACAGACATTTGAACATTTGATTTTTGAAAAAAAAAAAAAAAAAAAAAAAAAAAAAAAAAAAAAAAATTGATATAACACAAATTTTACGTTAATATTACATCAATGACGAATTACATTTCTAATTTGAGACATATGTTTGATAATAATTGACATCTCTCTATTTATAAAGTCATATTTTAGTACAGTAATTTACAATAGCTGTAGTATGACAGCTGGATGAATTTTAACAGCTGATATTGACAGGGGCAAAGATGTAATGCATCCATGGTATTGTCTGTACACGTTATCTTTGGACGTATAACGTAATTTACATTTTGTCTAAAGATAACGTGTACAGACGATACCATGGACCCCGAGCCCTGGCGGTTAAGCACGAATGGTCCCTAAGCAAGACAAAGAAGCTACTAAGCATCTCCTTTTGTGCATGCGTAAATCCTCCCGCTACTGCCGGAGGTACGAGACCTCCTTCGGGCACGGGCGTGTGTGTTCTGTCCTTAGCATAAGTTTAAAAGTTTCTAAGTCTAGAGACTGATGATCTGAGCAGTTTGGTCCCATACGTTTACAAACATTTGAACAATTTACTTCAACCGTGTAGAAGCTCTAAAATGGGTCCTCGCGCTGAAATACCACATAATGGTTCCAATTTTGCTGTCGAAGGAAGGCGGTTGATGCTTTACAAAACACGCCTGAACCTTGCGCATTATCACTCTGAATACCGTGATTAGCTGCCCAGATCATGGCGGAACCTTCTCACCGGCCGCAGTGGCCGAGCGGTCTGCGACGCGCCACTCGCGTTCTCCACAGTCACTACGGTCGGCGGTTCATACCCCCTCGGATATTTGTGCCGTCTTTAGTATTAGCTAGTTCATAAGTAGTTTGTAAGTTAGGGACTGATGACGCCGTAGTTAAGTCCCATAAGCTCTACAAACATTTTCGGAACCCGCTCCATGCTTCACTGTAAGAAGTTTATTCTCGGTCTTTGATCCACATATCCTGGTGTTTGTAAGAAGCAATTTAAATATTCCAGAATGAAACTTTCGCTCTTCAGCAGAGTGTGCGCTGGAAATGAAATTTCCTGGCAGATTAAAATTGTGTGCCGGAACCGGGATTCGAACCTGAGACCTTTGCCTTTCGCGGGCAAGCGCACTACCGACTGTGCTATCCCGACACGACTCACGATGCCGCCTCAAAACTTCCGCCAGTACCTCGCCTCCTTCTTTCCAATCTTCACAGAAGCTCTCCTGCGAACCATGCAAGACTAGCACTCCTGGAAGAAAGGATATGGTGGATATATGGCTTAGCCACAGCCTAAGGGATGTTTCCAGAATGAAACTTTCACTTTACAGCGGAGTGTGCGCTGAAATGAAACTTCCTGGCAGATTAAAATTGCGTGCCGGAACCGGGACTCGAACCTGGGACCTTTGCCTTTCGCGGGCAAGCGCACTACCGACTGTGCTATCCCGACACGACTCACGATGCCGCCTCACAACTTTACTTCCTCCAGTACCTCGCCTCCTACTTTCCAAACTTTTAATTTAAATATTGTTTCGTGGGACCATATCAGATACTTCCTGTTATCGACTGTCCGAGATTTATGACCATAGTATAACTTTGCGTTGGCTTCTGTTAATAAGGAGTATTAAGCTCCAGCAGTACTCATTTTACACGTGTGAGTGCTGAGTTTTCCAGTCGCTTTTACCGTCGTGATTTCATGCTGTCTGGCCGCAATCATTTTTATTAGTCGTCGATTGTTGTCAGTAACTTCGTATTTCTCCCACTATTACTCTTTTCCAGTGTTTTATCTTGTTTCGTGTACTCTGTCATTACCGAGGATACGTGCTGCCTCTCAGTGACAGAGGCTCCCTTTAACTGCACACCATTGACTTCTTTGGAAATCAGAGGGACCCAAGGAGGTTAGAACAAAGGGAGGTGGCGTTATCTATGCTGAGAATAGGATTGGTTCAAGCCAGAAGGGCCATGCTTTTGTGCCCAAAACAAAGATTTCTCACTTAAACCGTGTGTGAATATTGCCCTCTTTATGCAGTCATTAAATTGACAATCAGAACGGAGTATTTATTTAGATATGACGTACATTTCAACGACTAGAACTACTATAGTCGTGTACAACGAAAAATGTTTTGGGCACAAACAAATGCTGGAGTGCCCACTTTGCTTGCTTCACTTTTTCAGTGTAAGGGCATCTCTAGAGATTGTAACCTCCTTGGAGAGACCACGCATTCACAAACCTTTAAATGTGTTGAGCGTCGAAAAACAAAATATTTTAATATGTTGCTAGGTTACTTGCAAAACTTTATATGTCAATTGTCCCAGAAGGTAGAATTTTTCGATATTTATGGTACGTGAACTTCAGAACTCGAATAATAATCACCCAAAGTCATTCGACATAGCTCTCAAAAATTCTCGAGAAAATCGAGTTTGAAGTTTTGTAAGTACAGGTAAGTACCAACGGTGTAGCACAGGTGGTAGGTTTCTACCTTATGCCGGGCGCCATGGACAATCAGAAGGTTCAACGCCCTCTGTAAGAAAAAAGCTGGGCCAAGAGCACATCGAACAACAACGAACCAACACGATCAGCGATCGATCTACCTCAGTAAAAAAAGGGGTTGGTGGTTCCCGGTGGTTCGAATCCTGCACTGATATTTTTTATTTTTTTGTTGTGTTCGAATACTTATTTATACTTGTTTATTCGTAATTTTCTTTATTTTACGAAGGTTATTAATAAAGAAGGTTTCAATCAAAAACGTAAGGTTCATTTGTCCAGAATTGACTTCACTATTAGTTGACTACGGTGGTATTTGCTTGTTCAATTTACGGAAAGCTACGACGCTGTTTTTGGAAAGACATTTCCATAGCTACTAACGGCTTTGCAAGCAGTTAACCTACTCAACCACCGTTTTAGGTGACAACAAGATGCTTGGCTCGTCTACATACACAAACAAACAAACACTGACAAAATAGTGGAATTAAAGATCCCAAAATGTTTTATAGATCTGCATTCGAAAACTGAAAAAAAATCAATAATGAAAGGAGCAGCATTAGCCGTAAAATCTTTTGCTTTATTTAGGCAACTCGATTTAGGTTTTCCAAGAAACCACCTTCAGTGCTGTCAGCAAGTTCAAAACAGCATATTTGTGAAATGTACAATGACATTTACGTCTAACATATCCATTGACAACATAGCTAGATACATGTGATACTACATTTAACCAACTCTACAGTTGCAAGGACAGAACCGCTACCACCGCTTTTCTTTCGATCATTTTTCTTTTCCTTCAGGTAGATCAATGCTTTTCATGTTTGTTCTTGGTTCTTCGTAGAGTATTTGGCTCAGCTCTTTTATTACAGAGGGCGTTGAGCTCTCTGAACGGGCGCGCTGAGTCACGGAGCCTGGCCCCACCTGACAGATGATGCAATTGTTTTAATTATAGGCAGTTACGTGTACTTGAAAAACGTCAAAGTCGATTTTCTCCAGAATTTTTGAGTTGCGTCGAATGATTTTGGCTGATCGTTATTTAAGTTCTGAACTTCACGTACCGTAAATATAAAGTAACTAAAATTCGATGCCCATGTGGTCTGCTTGTCAGTGTTGCCATGTGACAGTTCAATACAAGGTGCAGCATACTGTAGGGTGTTCATCCTATCTTGCCCGTCCTCGAAGGTTTTATGTCTTACCTTCCGAGATTTGTAACAAATTGTAAATGTTAGCAAGGAAATATGAGTCACTTACGTCCATATTCTTCATACTGATAGTATCTAATCTATTCGCAAAAGCTAAGAAACTGTTTCCTTCAGTGAATCATTTACGCAATTTTTGACAGTGTCCATTACACACGGGACCGCAAATGAGCCGTTTGCTAGATAATTAGGAATGTATGGTTCCAAACCGCCACTAACGTCATTTAAACATCAAAATGTTCAAATGTTTGTTAAGCTTATGGGACTTAACTACGGGGTCATCAGTCCCTAAACTTACAAACTACTTACGAACTACCTTATACTAAGGACGGCACAAATATCCATGCCCGAGGGGGGATTCGAACCCCCGACCGTAGTGACCGTGCAGACCCTGACTGGAGCGCCTCAGTCCCCGCGGCCACCGCGGCCGGCTCATTTAAACATCGTCCTAGTTAGTACACATTCATTTTGAATTTAAACTTCACTATTAAGATATACATCGAATTTACTTCACATTTCACTGACTTTATTGCGATCATCTTCGTAGTTAGTACATATTAATTTGAAAAGTAGGCTTAAGTATTTGGTTTTACGTCGTATTTAGTTCACGTTTCACGTATGGGTTACCTGTTAAAGGATTTGTTGGAAGTGTCTTCCTTGCATCTGGATGTAATACTGTGCTCATCTCTGCAATGGATTTCGAATTCTTTCGAAAA
The DNA here is from genome assembly GCA_026315105.1 of Locusta migratoria. NCBI lineage: Eukaryota > Metazoa > Arthropoda > Insecta > Orthoptera > Acrididae > Locusta > Locusta migratoria. The sequence goes on from CM048744.1 coordinate 887,994,035, forward strand.
CACCTGGATCATTTCGGAATTCTTGACAAGCGTGTACAACTCTCTACTCCATTTATTCAGCTGTATTAACGGGTGTGCTGTACACTTCGCTTTTGACGTGACTCCAGATATAAAAACCCAGAGGATTTAGATCAGGAGCCGCGGTGGAGTAGCCGAGCGGTCTAAAGTGTCTCGCTGTGGAGCGCGCGGTTGCTCGCCGTGGAGTTTCGAGTCCTCCCTGGGGCATGGGTGTGTGTGTGTTGTCCTTAGGTTAGTTTTCCTAGGTTGAAGTAGTTTGTAAGCTACGGACTGATGACCACGCAGTTTGGTCCGATAGATTTACAAACATTTGAACATTTGATTTAGATCAGGTGATCTAGGAGGTCAAGTTACACATCCGCCTCGACCTATCCATGTTTGGCAGCATCTTGAGTGATAGATGCAGTCTCAAAGCAGCAGCAAAATGTGCCGGAACTCCATTCTAACAAATCAAATGTTCAAATGTTTGTTAACCTTATGGGACTTAACTACGGGGTCATCAGTCCCTAAACTTACAAACTACTTATGAACTAGCTACTACTAAGGACGGCACAAATATCCATGCCCGAGGGGGTATTCGAACCCCCGACCATAGTGGCCGTGCAGACCGTGACTGGAGCGCCTCAGTCCCCTCGGCCACCGCGGCCGGCCCATTCTAACAAACCAGGACGATGTTTACAATAAAGGCAGTGAAAAGTGAACTAAATACGATGTAAATCTTCATAGTACAGTGTAAATTTCAAATTAATATGTAACAACTAGGCCGCGGCGGAGTGACAAAGCGCATTGAGGCGCTATGCTCCGATGCGCGAGGCCGCTCCCCGTCATGGGTTCGAATCCTCCCTCATGGATGGATGTTTGTGTTGTCTTTAGTATAAGCTGTTTTCGCACTTCCACTCAGCACGAAAATACAACTTTTGACGACTTTGATGGAGTTGATGAACCTCATTACACTGACGACATCTGGCCACCCATCACGTCGCCTAATGACGAACTGGCCAAACAATTTTTACTAAACTGATTGTCGACTTTTCAATACTTTTACCCCGGTGGCCGAGGGGACTGCGGCGCGCCAGTCACGATCTGCACGGCCTCTAGGGTCGGGGGTTCGAATCCCCCGTCGGGCATGAATATTTGTGCCGTCCTTAGTCCTAGTTAGTTCATAAGTAGTTTGTAAGTTTAGGGACTTATGACCCCGTAGTTAAGTCCCATAAGCTATACCCACATTTAACAATTATCTAAAATGACACGAACCGCACGGTAGACTGTTTTTATGTATGACGAAAAGAGAGGAGGTGCTTGCGGTAGGACCTCACCACTAACACCGTTAATCACCACAAATAATTATATGGAAAACTTTTAAAATGCACCTGAAGATGCAACTTTAAGTTGTGGAACCGGTAGAGCGGGTCTCCACGACTCCAATAAAAAAAAAAAAAAATAAAAATAAAAAAAAATAAAAATAAAAAAATAAAAATAAAAAAAACTCAAGTGGACCAAGGACTTTCATTCAGACAATTACAATTTTAACTGTGTGAAAGTATCTCAATTATGTATTGTATCAGTTCATAAGTAGTTTGTAAGTTTAGGGACTGATGACCCCGCAATTAAGTCCCATAAGCTTAACAAAAATTTGAACATTTTGTACCAACTAGGACGATGTTAACAATGACGTCATTGGCGGCTTGGAAACAGACGACACGTTTGCGTACCCGTGTTCACAGGAACACCTTTGCTTCTATTATCGTATACTTTCACCCGTGCAAGTTTGCGCCATCCTTTCTGATACACCCTATACATATATATGCGCCTGCAAATTTACGACGCGGCATTTCGCGTTGTTCAGTGTTATTCTCTGCGTGTTATTGGCTTGTCAGTGTATAACCCACGTTCCTTATCTGTTGAATATGCCTAAATATAATCAGGCTACAGATGCAAGTGATCTTACTATGTGGCACGACATCACACAGACCCCAAACACAACCTTTTTGCCTTGTCCACAAATTCATGTATTAATGAGAGAATGGATTTGCTATGTTAGTAGCAGCGATGGCCGGATTTATACAAGATGAATTGTAGTACATACACTCCAAGAGATGAAAATTACGCACTTCAAAGAATTTACGCCATCTTGTTTCAAAATTATATTTACAAAAGTGTCTACGAAAAAGGAAATTGTAAACTTCGACGTCAATTCATCGCTCACGTGCTAAGGGTGAAACACTGATAACGTATCCATATCAGGGCTATCTTTGCGAATTTCATTTCGTGTACTCAGCTGGGAAATTAACTATTCCCTGCATACAGACGCGTGGTCAATATACGGAGATGTCAGCATTTGTGAGAGAATGTGTAGTTGCAAGGTACCTTCCGCCATGCCACCATACGGCAGGTTGCGGAGCATGAACAGTTCCTCGGTGGAAATAAATAAATAAATAAATAAATAAAATAAATAGGGAAACATGCAATATTTTATGGTGATCGGTCAAACCAAATATAATGTTCCTAGTGCCAGCTATGCTATATTGTGCATTGAAAAATTGTAATTTTTGCACTTTTTTTCAATTTTACGGCTTTGTAGCTGTCTCTTTTTTCAGGAAATTATACCCCTCTCCATCTTCAGAATAGTGAGTTATAGTGTTGAGTTCATTCTTTTTTTGAGAAACGCACTTTCAGTTTTTCTCAAACGTTCTAATTTTCCGACAAATTTTCCCATTATTTGTTATCATAAACACCTAGTGATGATATTTACAAACACAGAAAAAAGGTCAGCCAAATTGGTGGAGCCGTTCTCAAGTCATGGTTGGAGTACCTGCAATCGTTTTTTTTTTTTTTTTTGTTTTTTTTTTTTTTTAATTTTTTATTTATTTATATACAGTATGTACTTTTGATTTACAGTTTGATAATATAAAATGTTTAAACCTAATAAAATTAAAGTACAGAGAAAAATATAAACAAGTTATGTTTATTTAAGAAGATTTTTAAAAAGGAGACAGGACAGATGCAAAGGGAAAGATTAAGTGCTAACCCTATCTCGCCATCCATGGGCTGGATACCTCGGAAAATCCTTTAATTTTTTGAGTCCTGGATGGCACTTGCTCTTACACTATTCTAGACAGATATATTACGCAAGACAGGAAGTACTATTGAGACAACAACGTAACTGTGTGATTATTACTTAAATTTAAGATGTGGGACGTTTGTGTGTGTGTGTGTGGGGGGGAGGGGTGTTACGGATGTTAACGATTGTTTTTTCCACCACATGCTTTACATTTGTTCTGGTGTATTGGCTACCAATTTATTGTTTCTAAACCTATTTATTTACAGGTTTTACATATCTGTATCTGGTGGTAGAGTAACCAGGTGTTGATCTAGCCTTCGGTTGAACTTTTTACCCTTAATTAACTGTTTATGTCTATTTCAAACATTATGTATGTTAACTAACTGTCTAAGTGTTTGAAACTATTCTTTGCCAGCCGCGGTGGCCGAGCGATCTGCGGCGCACCAGTCACGTTCTGCACGGCCACTACGGTCGAGGATTCGAATCCCCCTTCAGGCATGGGTATTTGTGCCGTCTTTAGTATTAACTAGTTGATAAGTAGTTTGTAAGTTTGTAGGGACTGATGACCCCGTAGTTAAGTCCCATAAGCTCTACAAACACCTGAACTATCCTTTCGTCATCTTACAGGTTTGGTAGGATACTGTTCAGTGCTGTTGTTGTTCGTACATGCGCCTTTATTTGTGTCAGTGCCCGTGTTCTCCCACGGTTCTTCCGTCTATGTATATAGTGTCTGTGATCCGCAGTGTGGACATGTTTGTATTGATATTTTATGTAGTGTGTGTGACGTAGCATCATTGATTTGGTGTAGTAGCTTCCATTTGACCGAGTCTCTTATAAATAGATACATGTCTTTGGTAGGTGAGTATGGTGAGCTGATATGTGTGTGTTGCTAGCTGTGTAGAAGCATGTGTTCCGGGGCAACATATTTTTCATATTTGCAGTCAGTACTTAGGCTGAGGGTTAGGCGCTGCAAATTCGCAGAATAGGGGTCTTATCCAGTCGAAAATCGACCTATCCCACCTTGGGTTCACATGACGCTTTCTCAGATAATCGGAAAGAATGTGAAAACAAAAGGGCCTCTTCCTCACATTCTATCGTATCTCCAGATCGGCCGCTTCCGTCTTGACGCTGTGTTTGGCATAGTTAGGCATAGTTAGGCTCAAAGAAGTCGTTTGGAGTAATCGGTGAATCTGAACACGAGTGATGCCGCTATCTGACGATCTTAGCAGGAATGGCCACATGAAGAAGACCGAGCAGGCAGCGGTGGCCGAGGGGACTGAGGCGCTCCAGTCACGGTCTGCACGGCCACTACGGTCGGGGGTTCGAATCCCCCCTCGGGCATGGATATTTGTGCCGTCCTTAGTGTTAGCTAGTTTGTAAGTAGTTTGTAAGTTTAGTGACTGATGACCCCATAGTTAAGTCCCATAAGCTATACAAACATTTTTACGAATACCGAACACAGCGTCAAGAAGGGAGCGATCGACCTAGAGAGGCGACAGAACGTGAGGACCGAGCAAACAGAAGAGACGCACTCAGAGTAGCATCCTTAAATCACGGCGATACTTTCCTGATTTTAGACGCTCCGTTTGCTGCCCTTCACGGCAAGCCGTCCCTGGCTTACGTTTCGCCACGTTTCACCCACCCACATACGGCAAGAATTTGTATTGCTTGTTTTCGTATGACAAACCCTACGTTAACCAGCAAGGTCTGCGGATTTCTCTGCAGTAGCCGCATTGTGTCGAGGATCTTTCAGCCATATCTGGATTCAACGTGCCATTTGAAAATAAATTTACTAGATAGTGATCGTACTCAGGAGGACATCAAACAACTCTGTCAATCAATGCCAAGCCGAATAATTGTTTTCATAAAGTCCAAAACGGAACCAACGCATTATTCACTTGCTCACTTTGTGAAGATCTTTATCTTCGACATATAACACATTTTCTTGAAAAATTCTAATTATTTATTTGCCTGTACATGTACATAGATTAATGGTGGAAATTCTCCACAGAGATGATAAATTATTTTTCAAAAGAGATAGATTGGCTGGCCAGTACTTACCTTGTTACTGTACCGCTGATAGTTACTCACAGAAAGAAAAAAAGGACGAAAATAAAACAAGCTTTCGGAACTGTGTTCCTTCTTCAGGTAAGAGAGAAGGAAAAAGAGAAGAAAAAACGAATGGGAAAGGAAGGGGAAGGTAATTCACGACCTAGGTCATGAAGATGATGTTAGAGGATTGTGGAAGTCAGAGCTACTGTGTGGTAGTACTGAGCCATGCCCAAGAGAGGATAGATCAAGCAGTAAAGAGAAGAAAAGATGAGTGAACTGAATGAAGCTGAGGGGTGTAGGAGGGGGGGGTTGTCTAAAACGTTTTTGATTAACAGGGATATATCATCTTTGGCATGGCTCAGTACTACTGCACAGTATCTCTGACTTTCATAATCCTCTAACACCATCTTCATGACCTAGGTCGTGAATTACCTTCCCCTTCCTTTTCCATTCGTTTTTTCTTCTTTTTTTCCCTTCTCTCTTACCTGAAGAAGGAACACAGTTACGGAAGCTTGTTCTATTTTCGTACTTTTTTCTTTCTGGGTGTAGCTATCGGCGGTACAGCAACAAGGTAAGTACTGGCCAGCCAATCTATTTCTTTTTTACATGTACATCGACAAATTTCCTTCCTATTCATATAACTCATTAATGGTGTTCCGTTTATTATTATTATCATTATTATTATTTGGCTCAGTGTACAAATAAGTCTTTATAGAATGTTCACCAAAGAAAACACGTAGAAACAAGATGTATCAGCAAACATGATACTCTTTCTTACACGGACTGTTGAAAAAGTGTTCAAAAGGACCTCTTGGTCATTTCTGGTTAAGCTGTAGTTACTTGGCCATTCCTCAGAGTCTTGTGTTACATTGATATGCGACTCACGTAACTCTTTGTGTTGGCATGCGCCTCATCTCATTTCCTTCCTTACTCAATGCAGATGGTTTATTCAACAACGTGCGAACCCTCATTTCTGTGGAATCGTGCTGTTTACGGATGACTCGCCCTCGTTTCAGCGTGGTTGGATTAGATCGTTTCACGACCAGAACGTGTGCGCCGACGTGAATCAACGTCGCCAGCGGGATATTCCGTCAGTGCTTGGGTTGGCACTGCTCGTGAATATTCTTTAGCGCCTCACGTTGTTTCCTCCAATCTCTATATACGGACATGCAGTTTTCTTTCACGGCATGCCTGATCTGCGAGAATATTTGCTTATAGGAGTGCAACAAACATACACTTTATGCACTTCCTCCTAAACGTTTTAGTCAGGCTAAATGGTAATTTTTCTTACCAAGAAAAATGAGAAAAGAATCTAATTTCTTCAAAGCGCCTTCCTTTGTGGTACTGTGTTTTTAGTAGTAGTTAACATGCATCCCGATTTTTATGTGACTGAAATATGCAGGTGATTGCCCTCACCATGTTTATCGCTCGTTTCACCTTAGTTTGTGGTAAATAATCGAGGTATGACTATAGAAAGCACTTTCTGAAAAATATATAATATTCCAGTTGTTATTATGAACGAATCAGTTAATTATCTGACATTTCTTCTATTAAATTTTCTCAGGATATCATTCAAAACAATCTTATTTTATTTCCATGTTGTTTCTTCCTTGTATTTTAGTCATTTAGCTGTTTTCTTCGAAACTGTCTGCCATTCGTGAACAATTGACAGGTGGTCTTCCAGTTCGGTCGAAACTGTGTTTTTTAAACTAAAATTTACTACAAAATTCTTTGTAAGCCAATGTTACGTGTAATGTCGATACAGATCCTTATTGTAAAGGTTAAAATTGTAGGAGTAGAAGTTGGATAAAAGAGACTTACTGTAGTGAGTAAACAGGCAGAGGAGAGAAAGTCATGGTGCGGTGCATCGAACCTCTCGGAGTCAAATAAAGAATACCTTTGTTTGCACGTTTATCATCTATATATTTTACGGATATTGGTTCATGGCGTGTGTTTCTGTAGTCAGGGCAACGAACGAGTGGACAAGTAAGTGGTCCTGACAACGGAGTTACCAGTTACTTTGAAATAAGGTTGAGGAGTATAAGCATCGACGATTTTAAAACTGAGATAAGCTCATTACATGATGAAGTATGAGTAGAATGTCACTTTCTCGGCTCTACTTTTTTTCTGTTTTTGTTTACATTATTAGAAATGTCCAACATGTTCTAAAGTTTGTAGAGTCGATGGAACTTAACTACGGGGTCATCAGATCCTAAACTTACAAACTACTTATGAACTAGCTACAACTAAGAACGGCACAAATATCCATGCCCGAGGGGGGATTCGAACCCCCGACCGTAGTGGCCGTGCAGACCGTGACTGAAGCGCCTCAGTCTCCTCGGCCACCGCTGCCGGCTACATTGTTAGAAGCTTTACCTCAATAAATACGATGTATGTCCACAAAACAAGTTCCGTTTGGTTATATAAAACAAATGTGTCAAGATACAGAAAAAATATTTACTGTACAAAATTCTAAGACTGTTAAACTACTTATCTACATAGCTTTCGAAATTTTGTAGGCACTTGTCACAGCGTGGCAGAAGTTTTTGTATGCCTTCTTCATAGAAGGTTGACGTCTGTGTATTCAACTATATTGTAACATATCCTTTCAGCTCGTCATCATCGTTGTAGTGTTGAGCACCAAGCACGGATTTTAGGTGCAAGAAAAGATGAAAGTCGTTAGGAGTGAGGTTCGGGCCTTACGGAGGATGATCAAACACGTCACAGTGGAATTTCCGTAAGAGTTTTTGGTCACATTCGTCGTGTGGCGTAGGGCATTATCGTGGAAATAAACAACACCTTTTGACAGTAATCCTTGGCGCTTGTTCTGTATTACGCCGCGCAATTTCTTAATGGTCTCACAGTAACCATGTGCATTGATTTTTCAGCCTCGTTGTAAGAAATAAATAACAATACCTTTCCTGTCGTGAAAAATAGTGCATATGACTTTTCGAGGTATCAAAATTTTCTTTGTCATTGCCGTTTGGTTTCAGGGATGTCGTACGATACCCAAGTTTCATCCCCCGTGACTGTCCGAGAACGAAAACCATAGCCTTATTTATTGTAACAAGTCAAAAATTGCACTGCCCATCCGTTGTTTTTTGTGTTGTACAGTAAGAATTTTGGGTATCCAACGTAAGGTTTTCGAAATTTAAGTTTTTCAGTAACAATTTTATGAATTAGTGATCGTGAGATTTTCATAACTTCCAAGGCAAGGACACTAAGTGTAAACTTACGGTTGTGCTTAATTTCTCTTGAACTGTGTGAACTAGTTCATCATCAACCACAGACGGGCGTCCACTTCGTTCTTCATCGTGCACTTGATCACGTCCTTTACTGGACAGTCTGACTCAGCTTCTAACCATCGAATCACTCACATAATTTTGTCCGTAAACCTCGCAGATTTGCCGATGAATTTAATTTGGTTTGACTTTCTTTGCATTTAGAAAACGGTTCACAGATCTGATCGCCGCGGTGGAGTAGCCGAGCGGTCTAAAGCGTTTCGCTGCGGAGCGCTCGGTTGCTCGCCATGGAGGTTCGAGTCCTCTGGGGCATGGGTGTGTGTGTTGTCCTTAGGTTAGTTTACCTAGGTTTAAGTAGTTTGTAAGCTACGGACTGATGACCACGCATTTTGGCCCGATAGAGTTACAAACATTTGAACAAACAAACAAATTGAACAGATCTGATTTACCACGCGGCGGTATTTACAATTATAGCTGACATTATAAAAAAGCAATACAAAGCACACGTCAGTAGCAGCGATCTGAAAATGGCGTACATGTCGTGAGTCAGAGTAACTGACGCGCATGCTCAGAACTGCAATCGTAGCGCTGCTACGGATAGAAATAGAAACGGAACTTGCTTTGTGGACAACTCCCGTATATGCGCTAAAGCCTGGTTCAGACAAACAACTAATGGCGTGCAAGAACAAGTCGTATAGTGAAGATGTAGTTCAGTAGGAAGTGTGAAGTTCCTGATTTTAGTAGCGCCACTTAAGAGGTTTGTTTGTGTTCGAGGTTTACGTGTTGGCGTCTTTGTTTGTGTCTAAAATGTCGAATCAATTAAGAAAACACTTCGTGTACTTGTGGAACAAAATGTAACGATCGTTTGGCCGCGAATAAAATGAGCCGTTCAAATCGCGATCAGCTGAGACTGCGGACGCCATGTTGAAAACTGCACAACTAAGTGATATTTGTGAAGTTCTGTGTGAACGATAGCTCACAATGAAACTGCAGGAAGACACGCATTGTTGTCTCAATTTAGTTGCTTGTGTGAACCCAGTTTAATGCCATGAAATTATAAAGGAGAAAATATAAAAATGTAGTAAATGAAACAGGCAAAATGGAGTACAGACGACTAAAAAATGAGATTGAGAGGAAGTGCAAAATGGCTAAGCAGGAGTGGCTAGACGCCAAATGCAAATCTGTAGAAGAATGTATAAGAAGGGGAAAAGTACATACAGCATACAGGAAAATAAAAGAAACATTTGGAGATAAGAAAAACAGCTCTATGAATATCAAGGACACTGATGGAAAACCAGTTCTCAGCAAAGAAGGAAAAACTGAAAGGTGGAAAGAGTACATAGAGCAGCTCTACAAAGGAAACGAACTTAGAGACGATGTTGTAGGAAGGGAAGAGGAAGTATATCAAGATGAAATAGGAGATACTATACTGAGAGATGAATTTGACAGAGCCTTGAAAGACCTAGGTCGGAACAAGGCCCCAGGAGTAGATGACATACCCTCAGAGCTACTAAAGTCTCTGGGAGAGCCAGCCATGACAAAACTATTTGAACTGGTGTGTAGGATGTATGAGACAGGCGAAATACCCTCAGACTTTAAGAAAAATGTAATAATCCCCATTCCAAAGAAATCATGTGCAGACAGGTGTGAAAATTACAGAACCATCAGTTTGATAAGCCATGGTTGCAAAATTTTAACACGAATTATCTACAGGAGAATGGAAAAGCCAGTAGAAGCTGACCTCGGGGAAGATCAGTTTGGGTTCAGGAGGAACGTAGGAACCCGGGAGGCAATACTCACTTTACGTCTTATCTTAGAAGATAGATTAAGGAAAGGCAAACCTACATTTTTAGCTTTTGTAGATTTGGAGAAAGCATTTGACAATGTTGACTGGAATACACTCTTTCAAATTCTGAAGTCAGCAGGGGTAAAATACAGGGAAAGGAGAGTTATTTACAACTTGTACAAAAGCCAGACCGCAGTTATTAGGCTCGAAGGGCATGAAAGGGAAGCATCAGTTGGGAAGGGAGTAAGGCAGGGTTGTAGCCTTTCTCCGATGCTATTCAATTTGTACATCGAGCAGGCGGTGAAGGAAAGCAAGGAAAAATTTGGAATAGGGATTGAAGTTCAGGGGGAAGAAATAAAAACATTGCGTTTTGCTGATGACATTGTAATTCTGTCAGAGACAGCAAATAAGCTGGAAGAGCAGTTGAATGGAATGGACAGTGTGTTGAAAAGAACGTATAAAATGAACATTAACAGGAGCAAAACAAAAATAATGGAATGCGGTGTTAGAAAATCAGGCGATGCTGAAGGAATTACATTAGGTAACGAAACAATGAAGGTGGTATATGAGTTTTGTTACTTGGGTAGTAAAATAACATGCGATGGTCGTAGTACAGAGGATATAAAATGCAGAATGGCAATGGGAAGAAAAGCATTTTTGAAAAAGAGAAATTTGCTAACATCGAATATTAATTTAAGTGTAAGGAAGTCGTTTCTGAAGGCATTTGTGTGGAGTGTTGCCTTGTACGGGAGTGAAACATGGACGATAAGCAGTGCGGACAGGAAGAGAATAGAGGCTTTTGAAATGTGGTGCTACAGAAGAATGCTGAAAATTAGGTGGGTAGATCGCATAACTAATGAAGAGGTACTGAACAGAATTGGTGAGAAAAGGAATTTTTGGCATACCCTGACCAATAGAAGAGATCGCTTGGTGGGACACATTCTTAGACATCGGGGCATAGTAAATTTATTGTTGGATGGAAGTGTGTGGGGTAAAAATCGCAGAGGGAGACCAAGAGACGCATATAGCATATAGCTGCATCAAACTAGTCTACGGACTGAAGACCATAACATATATATATATAATTAGTTCTGGTCCTTAATAAATATTGCTATAATTAATTTTTAAATAAATGATTACATTTTTCGTTACATCCCCCCTTAATAAACAAAAGAAACAAGAAAGCAAGAAGAGGCGCGCAGTCAGCTGGCCCAGTACGCACGGCGGCAGTAGCCATACAGGCCAGCTGGCAGATGCGCGGCCACGCGCATGCGCGTGCCGGCACGCCGGCGGAACAGCTGAGGCCGGCGGTGGCTGCGCAGCGACACTGCGCATGCGCCTTTTGTGGCCGCCGACAACTCGGTCACCGGGTACAACAGCGGCTGTGCCAGACGCTCCTCAGGGGTTCCAGGAACTGTCGTCTCGCACACCGCCGATGGAGGAAGCGTGTCGTCTACAGCAGGTCAACAGGATGCAGAGGAGTCGGTCTTATCAATAGATCCATCCTATCAATCTGCCTGACCTGCTTAGTGAATTCACGGATTATATTAATTACACTCCCAACAATCAAGGATACCCCAGAAAAAATAAACTTATTGTGCATAAGATATAGTTCGACCCACCAACGATGGAGGGTCGCGCATGTCTATACAAAGGTGGGGTAAGCTTATTCGCCAGTTTCTACATCTACAAGGGATACTCTGCAAATCACATTTAGGTACCTGGCAGAGGGTTCATCGAACCACCTTTATACTATTTATCCTCCATTCCATTCTCGAATGACGTGTGGGAAGAAAGAACATCAGAATCTCTCCGTTTTAGCTCTGATTCCTCGTATTTTATTCTGATCATCATTTCTACCTAAGTGGCAGTCAAAAACATATTTTCGCATTCGGAGGAGAATCTTGGCGATTGGAGTTTCGTAAGTAGCTCACACCGCAGCGATAAGCGCCGTTGTTGTAATGATTCCCATCCCAGTTCCTGTATCATTCCCGTAACGCTGTCTCCCCTGTATCGTTACAGTACAAAACGAGCTGCCCTTCTTTGGACTCTTTCGATGTCCTCCGTTAAACCCACCTGATAAAGATCCCACACTGAGCAGCAATACTCCAAAAAAAGTACGGATAAGCGTAGTGTATGCAGTTTCTTTAGTTGTTCTGTTGCACCTTTTAAGGTTTCTACCAATGAACGCAGTCTCTGGTTCGCCTTTCCCACGACATTATCTACGTGTTCTTTCCAGTAATAAAGTTTAACGGATTTCTTTTCGTACTCATGTGGACGACATAACACTTCTCATTATTTACAGTCAATTGCCAATTTTTACACCATAGGGCTATTTTTTCAGATCATTCTGCAGTAGGTTCTCATCTTCAGATGATTTTACTAGACGGCATATGACGGTGTCGTCAGTAAACAACCTAAGAGAGCTACTTAGATTTTCTCTCAAATCGTTTATGTAAATGAGGGACAGCAGATGACCAATAATACTACCCTGTAGAACGCCCTATATCACCTCTGTTTTAGTCGATGCTTTACCATCGATTAATAGAGACTGTGTCCTATCTGACATGAAATCCCCTATCCAGTCGCAAATTTGGGGCGATATACCATAACAGGGCGATATACCATAACCACGCAGTTTGATTAAAAGCCGTTTGGAGGTACGGTGTCAAAAGCCTTATTTAAATCAAGAAATACGGAATCGATTTGAGAACCCTTGTCGATAGCACTCATCGCTTCGTGGGAGTAAAGAGCTAGTTGTGTTTCGCATAACCGATATTTCCTAAATCTGTGTTGACCTTCACACTTGAAGCATGCATATGTAGACGTGCTTAGCCCCTGAAGAAACTTTATAGCTTGCAAATAATGACTCACTTGCTTGGGTAGAATTTGTTGCGTGCCAGCCCCATCAGCAATGATCACTTGTAACAAGTGAAGTCCAGTGTGTTACTCGCTACAGTGAAGTGTAATTTTAACAATTGCTACGAAGATACGTTACACCAAAGTTCGTTGGCCTGGTGTAGCAACAATGAATCCATATTTGAATTGAAAAGTAGTCTCCGATGCAAATTATATTATTTATTTCTGTTTAATGCGTTTCGCGCTTTTGGCGCATCATCAGTACATTGTAACAGGGAAATTATACAAATATGTCAGTTTCATGCTGTGGACCTATCCACTAGAATATCAGGAACAATGAATCGGGGGCGTGAACATATCTCAGAAACGGCTGCTTGGCATTGATATTCATTCTGCGAACGCGGACCTAAACATCACAACGCTGCTGTTGTCGTAAGTTATACATCACCACACTCGCTCTGCTTACTACTGTCCATTCGCTATTGTTTTTTAAATTCTCTAACTTTCATTTTAAGAACTTTTTGCCCCACCTCTTATAACACTTGATGATGATTTTGATTAAATCCTCAGATTTTATCCAGTCCAAAACGCTGAGCATCGTATGCTTTTACACCAACTAGTGCCATCCACGTATTATTATTCATCAGGATTAAAAAGTAACAACTGGTGCTGACCAACTAGCCTACGCAAGCGAAGAAGCGGGGGTTCAGCAAGTACTATAATATTCACAACTACCGACTAGTAAACGACCAAACGCCTAAAGTGATACTGACGTGAAAATGTTTGCTTGTCCGTGATATGAGAAATCCCTCATTCCTGGAAGGAGCCCGAAACTACTTGTAACCTGCAAGTTTTGACCGCCACAGACGGCTTTCGAAAGATGTACAACTAATCGTGATTTCGACAGTACGAGTACAAGTTGCAGGTTGGTATTTTTCGTAAAACATGGTAAACATAAAGTAAAACGGCACCAGCTGCATTGAATAAATGCTATGTTTCCGCATATTATATTATTTGTGATAATAAAACTTTGTAGACTGCCAAATAACATTGTAAATTTACTTTTATTACACGTATTTTTCCCGTTACGTTAATTAAAATATAAATAGTAACGAATATGACTGTGTTGAAAAAAAGTGACGAACGGGATTCGATCCAGCGAGCAACAACCAACGGCTCGAACGCTAACCACTTTTTTTTTTTTTTTTTATTCAGGTGGATCGATAGTTCGCGGTCGTCAGGTCATGTTCGTTATTTGCAAGGAGGTTAGAATACAGGGAGACGCCCTTAGGCTGAAAAAGTGAAGCCTGCCTCCGCCATATTGCTAAGTCTTGGAGATGTGTTCTTATTGTAGAGCTTATGTTTTATGCCACTTAAAACACGAATAAAACGTTCGGCGGTTTTGTCGTGATGTACAACGTGTTAAAAGAGTGAAAATTAGCCGTTAAAATTAAGTTTTCAAATATATTAAGATGAGTATTTATTACTATTTATTCAAGAAAGTATATTGTTTGGAAGTACATACTTTGCAGTCAGTTCAGTGCATTAACAGTAAGAGGATCGAATTAACGCACAGTTTTAACGGAGAAATAGCATTCCAGCACTGACTAAGATGGCGGACAGGCTTCACCTGACGTATGTGCTCGGCATACATAGCCCCATCTCCCTTTATTCTAACCTCCTGGGTTCTTGGTTTAATATTTGGCTCAGCTCTTTTATTACAGAGGCCGTTTAGCCCCGTGACTGGGCGCGCTGAGCCACGGCGCCCGGTGGCACTCGGCTGCCACCGCTTCGTGACAGAAACGGCCACGCACAGGTATATTTGACGACCGACCGAAATTATCTTGCGATTTTCTCAATAGCGCTTGAAAAGTACGCGCTACTGCTTACACATTTTATTGCCCTCAAGGAGTACTACGAGTGTACGAAATTTGCAGCAAATCCTTGTTCCTTGTCATTCGGCCCAGTTACTAGATTCACCAGGTCTAGTCAGCCCGTCTTTAAGCAGTACGTTGCAGCCCGATGTTTGATGGTTGTACCGATCGGGAAGATCCCCACAGTGCCTCCCCTGCGGTGGTCCGGAAAGCTCCCGATAGCCAGAGCAGTGCGCTCCTCTGCCCCCGCCTTACCACCGTGATGTTGGTGGCTGCTTGCTGCAAAGCGTAGTACTGATTCGAGAAGTGCACAGTGGTAAGTCCGTGTAACTGAAAAGGGGAGTCTGTAATGTTCTGTGTTTAGCCTTGCCAGTCGTAGCAGTGTGCTCAGGACAATACTGGTCGCTCGTTGTCCGTCACAGAATGCGTGACATAGATGCGCAGACCAAGCCTAAGCAAGACCGCCGTCGTTCCTCGTTTGAACTATAGTGCATTTATGTTTATTCTCGGTGTTTTGGTTTTAGATGAGTCGTCTGCATGCTTTTTTCCAGGGATGCCCGATGTTTCGATCTCCTTGGTCAGTGATTGCCAATCTTTTCCGTAATGGGCTCCCAGTTTTCTTAGAAACCTTTTCGCGACCCAGTATAACTACTACAGAGCAATTAACAGTAACATGAAGAGTATGTGCTACACGAAATAAAAGTGCGAATACTTCGATGAGTAAGATTTTAGCAGTAGAAAGAGGAACATTATTAAAGAAAATAGCAAAGACAGTAACATTTGTTGTATTACTTATTCTTGGTGTTAATTATGCGTTTATTACACGTAGATAATATCGTGGGAAAGGCGAACCAGAGACTGCGTTTTATTGGCAGAACCCTTAAAAGATGCAACAGAACTACTAAAGAAACTGCATACACTGCGCTTGTCCGTACATTTTTGAAGTATTGCAGCCCAGTGTGGGATCCTTATCAGGTGGGTTTGACGGAGGACATCGAAAGAGTCCAAAGAAGGGCAGCTCGTTTCGTATTGTCGCGATACAGGGGAGACAGCGTTACGGAAATGTTACAGGATCTGAAATGGGAATCATTACAACAACGGCGCTTATCGCTGAGGCGTGGGTTACTTGCGAAACTCCAATCGCCAACATTCTCCTCCGAATGCAAAAATATATTGTTGACTCCCACTTACATAGGTAGAAATGATCATCAGAATAAAATAAGAGAAATCAGAGCTCGAACAGAGAGATTCAGGTGTTCTTTCTTCCAGCGCGCTATTCGAGAATGGAATGGGAGATAAATAGTATAATTGTGGTTCGATGAACCCTCTGCCAGGCACTTAAATGTGATTTGCAGAGTATCCCATGTAGATGTAGATGTAGATGTTTATAATAATTTCGTGTGGCTCATTGGCTGGTGCAAGTCTTTCAATTGGACGCCACTTTTGCGACTTGCGTGTCCTAGCCTACCCCAGTTATCCAGCCGGGGAAAGGGGACTTAACGTGGAATCCCAACCTCGTGTCGCTCCTGGTGACTCTTCACATCTTAGAGAGTTGAAGGCTAAGATAAAACGCAAAGTGAAAAATTCCGAGGTTTCGAACTCGCGGCCAGCCTTGGTGGCCGAGGGGACTAAGGCGCTCCAGTCACGGTCTGCACGGCCACTACGGTCGGGGGTTCGAATCCCCCCGCGGGCATGGATATTTGTGCCGTCCTAGTTCGTAAGTAGTTCAGAAGTAGTTTGTAAGTTTAGGGACTGATGACCCCGTAGTTAAATCCCATAGACTATACAAACATTTGAACATTCTTTTTCGAACTCGCGACCCTTCAGTTTTCAGTCTAGTGAATACCCCAGACCACTGGGCCCCACAGAATGTGTTGTATATATGGATCAGAGATTGTTACATGCTAAAAAAATATAAATAAATAAAATAAAAATAAAGAACTCGTGCATAAGTAGGTAGTTGCTTATTGTTTCAAAGCCATATTTGCAAAAACTCGGTACTCTTCCTACATTGTGTTTCGAAATGGGATAAAATGCAGAATCACATCGTACATTCATCAACAAGGCTTATCCCCTAAAAAAAAAAAAAAAAAAAAAAAAAAAAAAAAAAAAAAAAAAAAAAAAAAAAAATCTTATCAGTAACATTTATTCACTAATCCTTACAAACGAGCTCCTAAAACAAGGATCAATATCAAGAAATAAAATTACATAAACAAACAACTTTCAGTGGGCCTAATGCAAAACTATCAGCTCGTGAAAACCGTTATAATAAAACATTAAACTATTACCATTTTAAATTATGAAACGGTAGAACCTAATTATCACTTTTCATTATTGGGGAACAAATAATACATTTAAAATAATAAGACTTACAAAATACTTTTTTGCTTAAATACTTGGAAAGACTGCAAAATCCTTCTGGGCATTGGACTGCACCGTCATTATAACAAATTTCACAGACCTTTCAGCCACTGTTGCAAACGACATTCATCTCGGTGTCGTGTTTACAGGTGTATGTGTGTGAAGCTGGGAACTTAAATACTGGTGTAGTAACTTTTGCTTAAATGTGGTTCGATGTTCCGGCGATTTATTGGTGTTTGCCTTATTTCTTGCTATTGCTGGAAAAGTAAGTCCTGGATTGGTGCTAACATCGTTGTTTGCTATTGGTTAAAAATGGCGAATGACTTGATACTGTTGCTGAGTGCCGGCTAGGGCGTGCTGTTTGGTGTGTGTGCGCGCGGCCGCTGTTGTCTCCGGGCTGTGTGGTGTGGTGTTGCCCCTATGGACTGCATAAGCGCGGTGACGTCGCGCAGCGCTGCTACTGCGGGCAGCCAAGACGCCGTAAGTCAGTACCCGTCCTCTCTGACCATATTTCCGGGTCGCATAGCTATTTTTATAGCCTCTCTGGTTTTCCTGTTCAGAGTGAGGGGTTGTTTTCTCAGTACGGCTTCCTGACAAAACGCTTCCTGGTGTTCTGCCACAGCCGACTTCTTGTGCATTTCCAAACGGATCTACAGAATGACGCAAGTCTTCTGTTTCTACATCAGTAATAAGTAAGACAATGAAACTCCACATCTGTTGGAAAGGGCAAGAACTAGAACAGTGCTATTATTCCACTTAAGCATGAAGTTGGACTAAACAAGTGCCTCGAACAACAGCCATTGCATTTATATATCGAGCGAGGTGGCGCAGTGGTAATACACTGGACTCGCATTCGGGAGTTTGCTGGTTCAAATCCACCTCCGGCCATCCAGATTTAGGTTTTTGGTGACTCCAGGCAATTGCCGGAATGGTTACCGAGAGGACTGAGGCGCTCCAGTCACGGTCTGCACGGCCACTACGGTCGGGGGTTCGAATCCCCCCTCGGGCATGGATATTTGTGCCGTCCTTAGTATTAGCTAGTTCGTAAGTAGTTTGTAAGTTTAGAGACTGATGACCCCGTAGTTAAGTCCCATAAGCTATACAAACATTTGAACATTTTGAATGGTTCCTTTCAAAGGGCCTGTTTCCTTACCCAAACATCCCGAGCGTAAGCTCCGCCTCTAATGGCCACGCTGTCGAGGGGGCGTTAAACACTAATCTTCCTTCCTTCCTTCAAACCTACCCAGGTTTGGAAACTTCATAGTGTAGTGCAAAGTAAGAGACATACTTTTATATGTGCCCACACCGCCGGAAAGGGGAAGAAATATTACCTTAAATTAATCTGGCTTTATTATGTGTGAATGAATACTGTTGAAACGATGACAACAAATGAACTTGTTTGCTGAAGGCGCCGTGTCTGTGTGTAAGAAGTGACGTTTCCCCTTCCCCTACCCTCCACGAACCATTCGCAACTGGAATAGGACGAGATCAGGCGACAATGCTGCACAAACTACTCTCCGCCACGTGCAGTCAGGTGGTTTGCAGAATTTGGAAGTAAATAGAAATTTCTCATATTGAATATCAAGAACTCAGACGGAAAGCCAGTACTAAGCAAAGAGGAGAAAGCTGAACTGTGGAAGCAATATATAGATGGCCTATACAAAGGAAATAAACAAAGCAGTATTCTAGAAAGGGAAGACGAAGTGGAGGAAAATGATATAGGAGATATGATACTGCGAGAAGAATTTGACAGAGCGCTGAAGGACTTAAGTCGAAACAAGGCTCCTGGAGTAGATGATATTCCGTCTGAACTGCTGATATCGTTAGGAGAGCCTCTCATGAAAAAATTGTTCCACCTGGTATGCAAGATGTATGAGACAGGAGAAGTACCATCAGACTGCAAGAAGAATATTGTAATTCCAATTCGAAAGAAAGTAAGTGCAGACAAATGTGAAAATTACAGAACTATCGGTTTAATAAGTCATGGTTGCAAAATACTAACACGAATTATTTACAGACGAATGAAAAAACTTGTGGAATCTGACCTCGGGGAAGATCAGTTTGGATTTAGGAGAAATGTAGAAAGACGGGAGGCAATACTCACACTACGACTAATCTTAGAAGATAGGCAAAGGAAAGGGAAACCTACATTCTTAGCATTTGTAGATTTGGAGAAAGCTTTTGACAATGTCGACCTGGCATACACTCTTTCAAATTCTGAAGGTATCAGGAGTAAAATATAGGGAGCGAAGAGTTATATTCAACCTATACAAAATCCAGACAGCAGTTATAAGAGAAGGGCAAGAAAGGGCCGCAGAGGTTGGAAAGGGAGTAAGACAGGGTTGTAGCATTTCCCCAATGTTGTTTAATCTGTATATTGACCAAGTAGTGAAGGAATTTGAGGAGTAATTTGAAGAGGGAATTAAAGTTCAGGGAGAAGAAATAAAAACTTTGCAGTTTGCCGAAGACATAATAATTTTGCCAGAGACTGCAAATCATCTGGAAGAGCAACTGAATGGAATGGACAGTGTCTTGAAACGAAGATATAACATGAACATTAACAAGAGTAAAACGAGGGTAATGGAATGTAATGTCAGAAGGAATACTGAAGATAACTTCTGCTGGCCGAAGCAAAGAAGATATAAAATACAGAATGGCTATGGGAAGAAAAGCGTATCTAAAGAAGCGAAACTTGTTAACATCCATTATTGTTTTAAATATTAGGAAGTCCTTTCTGAAAGCATTTGTCTGGAGTGTAGCATTGTATGGGAGTGAAACGTGAACGATAAGGAGTTCAGATAAAAAGATGATAGAATCTTTTGAAATGTGGTGCTACAGACGAGTGATGAAAATTAGATGGGTAGATCACATAACGAATGAGGAGGTGCTTAACCGAATCGGGGAGAAAAGGAGTTTCTGGCATATCCTGACGAAGAGAAGGGATGGATTGGTTGGATACATTCTGAGAAATCAAGGAATTATCAACTTAGCATTAGAAGGAAGTGTGTGGGGTAAAAATCGTAGAGGGAGACCGAGGGACGAATACAGTAAGCAGATTCAAAAGGATGTAGGTTGCCGAACGTATTGTCAGATGAAGAGAATGGCACAGGACAGAGTAGCGTGGAGAGCTGCATCAAACCAATCTGCGGACTGAAGGCCACAACAACAACATATTGAATTAAATCGCTCCAGTTGTTTGCAATGGAGATGCAGAATTATATGTAGACCTATGGTGTTTCTACGATGACATGTCATTTAGACACGTTGGACATATTTTAGAGAATGGCTACACATCTCATATCATGACTGTTTAAATAAATGAATATTATTCTTTTACTGTGAAGAACCGAACTGTAAGCTATAAATTCCAGATCTTCTGGAAACAAATAAGTAGATCCACCACCTACAGACGAAAAGATTGAAATAGTAACTAGTAGACCTATCCTGAAAAACAGAAAAAGGCAGCGCAGAAGACAATTGTTGCTGAACGCATAGAGTGATCAAAAATTATAACTGACCATCGGATGAAGTTTAAAGAAATATGTGAAAAGATTCCAGAAGATTTGAAAGTGGATCTTATCTATCCTTTGCACGCGATAGGAGATAAACAATATGTAAAGAACTACGGAGGTATATCTCTGTAGCCTTTCGGCTATGAAATACAATTTATTACTATACAATACAGAATCAACACTGATTGAATTTAGAAATGACAGATCTGGCTAAAACATATTTCCAATAAAAAGTCCATCATCGGTCACAGACTTACAAGATCGAAAGACATAGCTGTCAAATTTGCAGAGTTTGAAAAGGAATTTGATTCAGTAGATAGGAAACACTAGATAAAGTGAGCCGAGAATTTGACATTAGATTCAAACTATCAAACATTATTCGTGTGACACTGACAGAGACCAGATCAGAAGTAAAGCTTCAGAGTGAAATATGTGAGGCATTCAACATTAAACTACGTGAAAGGCAAGGTGTAGGCCTATCTACACTCTTCAGCTGCATCCTAGATGAATTAGTAAAATAATGAAAAAAAAACTAAGCCATCACTGTGGGCTAAGAACGAAGGTATCCAAATTCACTCTCTAACATTTGCGGATGATTTTGCCATTCTTTATGAAAACCTAAAAATGCAGAAATACAAATCAATATCTAGGAAGAAAGAGTAAACAATGCAGTCTTAAGTATTTCTGCGCGGGAAAAAGCATAAAAACCATAAAAATGTTCTTGAAATCGCAATAACAGATATTGGAATTGAGGAGATAAAGTGTGTAAATAAATTAAAAAATTTGAGACATGTGATTCAACAAAATTGCTTAAAATTTGCTGTTTTGTAAAGAGTATGTAAATGGAGAGAGCAGAACCAGAAACATATTTAATAAGAGCTCTGAAAATACAGCACTATAACACAGATGTAAAACATAAATGTCTTTTTGCAAGTGAATGTTTATTGCTGAATTACAAAGAGGTATTAGAAAGAAGAATCATGTGTAAAATACTTTGTCCACTAAGAAGTAATGAAGAGGTTAATTGCAAGACAGAAACGTAACTGAAACAGTACGGAACAATCAACTGCTATTTCTTTGACATTTACATAGAATGAACTGCAACAGTTTAACCAAACAGATTTTTAAACATCGTTGGGACAAGAAGTCAAAAATTGATTTGATTCAATAATTTAGTAAAAATTTATAGAGAAACAACATAAGTGAAAAAGATTAAACAGAAATAGTGAAGAAGACAGGGTCAAAAACGCGAGAGGAAAGGAAAATGATACATAGTGAAAAGATGACGGTATTGTGGAGGAAAATCAAACAAGAACGAAGGAGGAAGTACTGAAATTGGCGCTTGGTCCTTGGATAACCTTAACGTAAAAGAAAGAAGACTATCAATCTAAAATGAAGAAGCGGTAACTACTTAAAAAAAATGAATAACAGTGGTTCCAAAAAAGGAAAATCATTATTCATCGTAGTCTAAATGTTGCCTGAAGATCTACAGCAGTGTTATTCTTTTTAACCGATTTGAATATCCGACCTCCCTTGAAGTAAAAATTTCCTGGTGACCGCCCCCCCCCCCTCCTCACGAATAGCAAAAACACAATGTCATCAAAAAAAAAAAAAAAAAAAAAAAAAAAAAAAAAAAAAAAAAAAAAAAATCCAAATGCCTCAACTAACCACTGACCATATGTCATTTTTATATCATTTCCAACAGAAAAATATGATTTGCTTAACGAGTGTTTCACATTACAGATAGGACTCATAAGGAAAGTACTTGGGCTCGAACAAACCTTGCCACATTGCACTTTGTCGGTTCGCCAGTAGGGACGGAGCAGTGTGCCACCGAAGTTGAGTTTCGTGACGTTATTTGTGTGCTGGAGCGTCAGATGGGGCGCCGATTGGTAATCAATCCTGTTAATGTATTGCGATTGATTGGGATGAAGTTACGAAGAACCCTTCTTCCTGATGATGGTATTAGTGTAGAAGATGAATCATTCGCATGCTTTCTCGTATCTGTTATGGAACAGAAATATGAGCATAACTTAAAAAAAGATACTGTTGTAACACTAACACATAATGATGATAATAGGGACGATAACGACGAACAACTCATTGCAAGCGGTAGTGCTACGGTAAGTGCGGGAAGAGGCGATGGAAGCAGTGGCTGTGAAAATCAACAGTCTTCCGAGAAGAAGTTAAAGTTGCAACTATCATCACGGCTTTTGATGACAATACGCTAGAGAACATGTACGATGATTATTAAATAAGTTATAGTTAAGATATCTGCATTACGTATGGCGTCTACATTTACATCTACAGTGCTATCTGCAGCATGATTGCAGAGTTTTGCATAAAAACTACTCCCACCAGCACATTGAGGTGTACGTAGAGATCCTGTAACCAAACATGAATACAGATATGTTTGTTCGAGCCCATGTACTTTCCTTGTCAGAAGCGAATTATGCTCATTAAGAAATAGGTCTTTTTCTCGAATTTTTCAGAATTAAATGTTGTATCACTTTCTTTTACCTGTTTCTGAAAACAGTTTTCAGTCTTTGAGTTTATTAACCATTAACACACTATATTATAAAACAATCTATCGTACGTACATTTCATAATTAATGTTACACAAGGAACTTCGTAATTTTAACAGAATAAATTTTACTTAAGCTTTTTTTTAATTTCTGGAACTATAATTATTTTATGGCAAGTACTTCCTCCTGTGATGGCGACCTCTCGAGCATGACTCTGCGACCCCTCTGTGGGTCGCGACCCACACGTTGTAAGACACGTCTAGAGGCCAGGGCGGTGTCGTGTTTTGCCGCGGAGCGCTGTCAGTACTTAGAGAGGTTGAGCAGAAGTCTGAACGACATGACAGCGGGTTGTGCGGAGGTGACAGCCGCCTACCCAGTGATTCAAGGGCGGTGCGAGGCCGTCACTGGCAGCAGGATGCGTGCCGCACCTCCTGCATACCGTCGTCCAGAATTACAATTAGTCTGGCCGTGTGGATAAACAAGTGCTTCCTTATCTGCATGGATGGTTTAGGAGCAGTGCCAAGAGAACCTAGCCTCTAGCCTTATAATCTTCCTCGTGTGACCTTGCTGAGTGTTTACCTCAGTCTTGGTATTTGCTCCACTGTTCTTCAGCCTGTACATATTCAACAAGTAAGATACAGATTGCACGTGCCGCGGCGGAGCGGCCGAGCGCATTGAGGTGCTATACTACGATGTGCGAGGCCGTTCCCCGTCGGGGGTTCGAATCCCCCCTCGGGCATAGATGTTCGTGTCGTCTTTAGAATAAGGTAGTTCATAAGTATATGTAAACGAAGGCTTCCGCGGCCGTTGTCATTGTTTATAAAACTCTTCTTGGTGTTGGACCGCATTGTCAATATATCAAATACTTCACCGACGTTTCGGCCACTATTGCAAGCGGTCATCTTCTGGGTGTTATGTTTACTGCTGTAAACATAACACCCAGAAGAGGGCCGCTTGCAGTAGTGGCGGAAACGTCGGTGAAGTATTTGATATATTGACGATGCGTTTCAACACCCAGAAGAGCTTTATAGTTCATAAGTAGTTTGTAAGTTTAGGGACTGATGACCCCGCATTTGATAGATTGCACGTAATTTGGGTTTGCTGATGGTTGTGATATAGCTACAAGGTACACTCATTTTGATATCGTGGAAAAAAACCTGATGTCAGATCTCTCTGCCCTGGCAGAATATTTTCGTAAATGCCTAAAGCTGCTAAGACGGAAGTAACTTGCTTCCATCCCAAAATAGAATCCAACAGCGCCCTGGTAGTCTACATGGATGACAGACGATTCCACCAGAACAAGAAACGTCGTACATCGGTGCCATGGGTAGAATCTTATCCTTCAAATCACCACAATAAATGATTCTGAGGTGAGAAAAAGAAATAACTCCATTCAGAAGCTTTGCGGAACCACCTGGGAATCATCAGCTACCACTCTGCGGACTTCTGCTCTGAGCCTGGTATAATTATACGGCGCTGAGCTAAACAGTGCCCATGTAAGCTGTCATGTTTTTAACTTGTGTATTTTTTTATATAGTGACTAAGTGAAATGTTGCATTTGTTATTTTATACCCAATTTTTTTAACAAGATGACCAGATTATAACATATATGTGACCAGATGATGGTGACACAGTGCACCGATACCGGGCGTCATTTAATAAATTGTTAGTGTGCGATCTTGGCTTGTCATTTTGAAAACTATGAAACAAAAACTACGTTGAACTTGAATACTACGCATATTATCTTGGGAAAAGTCTCCACCTCCCATATGACTGCCTGTAATGAGTCACATAACATCCCCCAAAATTGCGACGTGAAGCAGCCTTGATCAACGAATACTTTCTGAAATACCTGATCTTAGGGTTAACAGAATGTGCAGAAATAATTAATTAGTGATGTGTTATATACGTAATATAAAAAGATAAAATAGAATGAATTTTTATCTTATTTATTTATTTAATTCTCAACGTGCCGCACGCCACTACTACAGAGCTTCCCGTCCATTTTTCCTCTTACTCGAAGATCCACTTTTATTCTCACAAAAGGTTTTTTTGCATCTGGAAGAAAATATCCCCTGCCGGTCGAGGTAATTACGTATCTTCGTTAATTCGTTAATTACAGAACTTCAGACTGAAGCACTACGAAAAAAACGTACTTAGATTTCCTCTTCAACGGCGTTGAAGCAGCTGTGGAGGGCCGGCCGCGGTGGCCAAGCGGTCTGCGGCGCGCAATCACGGTCTGCACGGCCACTACGGTCGGGGTTCGAATCCCCCCTCTGGCATGGTGTTTGTGCCGTCCTTAGTGTTAGCTAGTTCATAAGTAGTTCGTAAGTTTAGGGACTGATGACCCCGTAGTTGAGTCCCATAAGCTCTACCAACTTTTTTTTTTTTTTTTTTTTTTTTTTTTTTTTTTTTTTTTTTTTTTTTATAACTATTGAGGGCAGAGCGCTGATATATAGAAGGGGATCGCCCGGGTCCATAATACCGGTGTAGGGGTATAGGGGTAAAGGCTAAGTATTTGCTCTGATTGTGATGGTGTATTTGTTGTACGTTGTAACCATACATATGGGTCGGTTATTTAATGTTTGGATAGGGTAACGAGCATTGCTATTACTCATCGTAATACGATATTAGTTTTGTTTGTTAAGCAGTGAGAGATGTTTCGAACTCGGCATGCATCATCATTTTGTGTTTCTTATGATAATTTCGGGTAAGGACGTTGCACTGTCCAGACATAGCAGGTAGCAACATTTTATACCAAGGATTTATCATAGCTCTGGTCAAGAATATACTGCACAGTGTTACTGACAAGCAAAACTACTTCAAATTCGTGGTGGAATAGCAGCTATTATTGACGAAAGAAATGCGCAGCTAGCATAGTAACAAGACAGCTTAAGAGCTGTCGATACCGATGATTGTGAGAAGGGAGCGAAGCAGAAAGAAAAATACACAGCAGGTTGCTGCCTGCCGCTGCTGAGACGCCCAGTGGAAAGGTTCGCATCAGTCTCCTTTCCCGAAGGCAGTTTCACAACCGCAGCAGGCGTGTCCTCGGCTGAAACACAGAGCTCGCTCCGTCGCGGCCAATTTGGATGTCACTCGGCTACGCGGTAACCACAGTTTTTCCGTCTTTCGGCCGGAGGAGATACTGCCTGGCGGCTGCAGCGCGGTGTGAGGCAGTGAGCAGTGTCGTTACAAGTCGGCCATCGCGGCCCTCCCAGCCGGTGGCTACAATTAGCGACACTAAATCCTCAGCCAGCCGCCCACCGTCAAGGACGAAGTCGTCACGCGCGCGACGCCGCTGACGGTCTCCCGGCGACTGGCAGTCACACAGCATGTCCAGGGGACTCAGCAATGTAAAGAAAAGTAGGGGTAGCATAGAAATGAAACACTAAGGAGGACCCGAGATATCACTAAAAAAAAAACGCTGCTCAAAACAATTAGAGAATGTGAGATTACCGCCCATTAGAAATATTGGTAATTAATAGCATTTGATAATTAAACAGTATGAAATTCACTGCAAACACTGACCATGCCAATGCACCAAATGTTACACAATTTTAATCTTATTAATTTTGGTAGCAATGTATGTATGCAGTTGGGTGACAACATTTATAGTTAGGCCATAGGTAGAAATTCTCCACGTTGAGATTTGCTGTGTGCTTG
This sequence comes from Locusta migratoria, assembly GCA_026315105.1. Taxonomy (NCBI): domain Eukaryota; kingdom Metazoa; phylum Arthropoda; class Insecta; order Orthoptera; family Acrididae; genus Locusta; species Locusta migratoria. The sequence goes on from CM048744.1 coordinate 888,020,988, forward strand.
TAGCTGACGGGAGGCCAGCGAGCAGGCCGACGTTGGTGGCTTGTTCCAGCTTAGGATTTTCCAAGCTCGTTTCCGGTGAGGGGAGAGAGGGACAATGGCGAGTGCCAGGCGCAGTGCAGTGCACAGCGTGAAATAATATATTCTAATTCTATTTGCATTTGAAGTAATACAATGCAGTTAGGAACCTTTAAGGTTCTCACTACAAAATAGCCTGTTGACAAATAAACAATTTCATACCCAACTGGTCTGTGGCACAAGCTGAAACTTACGCATACAACAAATCTTAAACAAATGTCTATGATTAAATATAAACTAAGCGTAATACAGAGATGAGTGAGTGGTCATTTGAATTTTCTTGTAAAAATACATTCGCTGATGTAGTCACATCTGGCGTAATATGTTTAATTGACACTGAAAACATAATTTCATTATATGAAAAGTAATAAATTACCAATGAATACAAGACAGTTACACAACTAGCATGGCAATGTTTGTTTATAAAAATAATATTCTGACTATTTCTCATTTCATTTTCAATTAATCTTGTGTATTTTATCTTGAAATATTTAGTTAAATCACTTATCTGTGATACAAGAAATTGCACGATTATAATAAATAGTACAAAGGATGTTTAAATTTAAAAACGTAAGAAGGCATTTGTTTCATGTGTAGTGTAATTATTTTGATTTTAAGTAAAGTTTTAGAAATGTATTGGCTGAGCGCTGTACGTTGACAAGTCGGTTAGAACAGCTCACATGGGGAAGTTGATGACGTAGGGAATAAACCCGGCAGTGTGGGCTTTTGGCGCACGCGCGCGACCCTGGGAGGAGTCGGGAGCGAGTGGGGTAGCTGGCCGGGCGCGGCGTCGCTCTGCACGGTCGGCGTGTGGATCTCCAGGTGGAGACTATAGCATTTTGTGTGGCAATCGCCAGGTGTGGTTGTTCGTCGTAGACTGCAGCAAGTTGAATCGAGTGCTACTGTGTGTTGTGAATATTTAGCCGGTGGAACAAGGTGTGTATCGCATTGAATTAAAGTGACTGTGTTTTTTTAGTGCAACACGTGTCGTCGCATAGGCATGAACATGAACGGTGTTTGAGACAGGAAAATGGTGTGAAAACAATTTGCGACAAATTCATTTTGTCGGGAGGCTCACGAGCTATAACTTTATCAGGTAAATGTGTCAGCGTACAGACGTATCAGCCACAGGGTTTTAATATGGTGTAATAAACAACATAAAGTGATCTTTCAAGTGTTTTCAAAAATAGTAGTTAGTCCACCCTTTTCTCACATGAACTTGACTTTATTATGAATTTTTTTGTTAATCATATGCAGGGAAGGAAAGCTGCAAACGTGTGATATCATCCCCTAGATAACAAGTCATCAGTAGCAATCACGGTTCCAGTGTTTTTGCATGCTTAGGAATTTGGTTCGCAGTTGGTGGTTGGGAGTTTTAAAAATTAATCTTTCTCTATTTAAACTCTCACCCCGATCTTTCACCTCGCAAGGATCAAGTGAGACATCACACACAACAGACACATGGGAGCGTATTTTATTCAGATATTGGTTACCATTCTTATATTTATTTAATGCTCAGACATTTGATACATAGTCATTAGTCTTCTAAATTCCCAATACAATTGACCATCTGACATCCCGTCACAATATTGCAGTCTTTCACAGTTTCTGAGATGCTCCCAATTCATAATGGTGTCTTCTCTTTCACATATAACACACTTCGGCGAGGGTAAGATTCCAATCCTGTGCAAGTGTTCCGCAAGGCAGTCGTGGCCAGTAATTCTTCGAAATGCTGCCAGAGTTTCCCTTCGTGGGTGTTTGCGAAATGCGTTCTTCTCTTCTAACAGTAGGAGCCATGTTTTTCCTTGCCCTTGTGTTGTCAAATCAAATGTTCAAATGTTTGTATAGCTTATGGGACTTAACTACTTATGAACTACCTAATACTAAGGACGGCACAAATATCCATGCCCGAGGGGGGATTCGAACCCCCGACCATAGTGGCCGTCCAGACCGTAACTGTAGCGCCTCAGTCCCCTCGGCCACAGCTGCCGGCCCTTGTGTTGTCAAGTGGTCATAAAACTTCTTCTTGAAACTGTTGTTGATGAGTCTTTTAATGGAGATGTATGATAATTTTTGGGCATTTTGTTTGAGAAATCTTGGTTCCTTTTTTGGCTAGAAAGCATGTATAACTGTATGTACTGGTATCCATTGATAAACTATTTCAGTTCCAGCTCTGGTGATTGAGGCAATAGAGGATTTTATTTCATTTATGAAAGCACTTTGAGGTGTTTGGAAGGATGCAATTGCCTGTATTGCAGAAGTTGAATCACAAAATGTAACAACCTTTTTGTGACCTTTGGATACGGACAAAAATTGTTTTAGTGCCAGGTTTATTGCCTCCAACTCTCCATCAAAATGGGATTAATACTGTCCTAAAGCTTTGTTAAAACAAAATATTTCACTATAGACTCCAGCACCAGCGATACCATTTACTTCAGTCAAGGATCCATATGCATACAATGCAGCCATTCTGTTTGTGTGTAGTTACCATTTATCATTTCTAGAGCAATATTTTTAAGAAGTTCTTTTTTCGTTTCTGTCTGGTTACCATTCTTATTTCTGTGTGACACAGTAAGATACTGTTTCAACTCTTTACTTGAGGTTGACTTGGCGTTTTACTTAGAGCGAGGCACCATGAGGATACCATGATAGTGAAGACGTCATTCTCGTTGCCCTTTAATATTGTGTGTGATCACCTCGGACGGATAGTACAGTTCATCTACATCCACTTGGGATACTCTGCAAATCACATTTAAGTGCCTGGCAGAGGGTTCATCGAACCACCATTATACTCTTTATATCCCATTCCATTCTCGAATAGCGCGCGGGAACAAAGAACACCTGAATCTATCCGTTCGAGCTCTGATTACTCGTATTTTATTCTGATTATCATTTCTACCTATGTAAGTGGGAGTCAACGATATATATTTTCACATTCAGAGGAGAATGTTAGCGATTGGAGTTTCGTAAGAAGTCCACGACGCAGCGATAAGCGCCGTTGTTGTAGTGATCCCCATCCCAATTCCTGTATCATTTCCGTTACACTGTCTCCCCTGTATCGTGGCAATACGAAACGAGGTGCCCTTCTTTGGACTCTTTCGATGTCCTCCGTCAAACCCACCTGATAAGGATCCCACACTGGGCAGCAATACTCTAAAAATGGACGGACAGGCGTAGTGTATGCAGTTTCTTTTGTAGTTCTGTTGCATCTTCTAAGGGTTCTGCTAATAAAACGCAGTCTCTGGTTTGCCTTTCCCACGACATTATCTACGTGTTCTTTCCAGTTTAAGTCTGAAGTAATAGTAATTTCTAGGTATTTAGTTGAGTTTACGGCATTCACGTGTGACTGATTTATCTTGAACAAAGTTTAGCGGATTTCTTTTCGTACTCAAGTGGACGACTTCACACTTCGCATTATTTAGAGTCAATTGCCAATTTTTACACCATACTGATATCTTATTCAGATCGTCCTGCAGTTGGTTTTGATCTTCAAATGATTTTACTAGATGGTAAATGACGGCTTCTTAGTTTTTCTCTAAATCGTTTATGTAAATAAGAAACAGCAGAGGACCAATAACACTACCCTGCACACCAGCACGGCATGGACAGTATAAGGTTGTCTTTAAGCTAGTAAGGGATATTTCGACTTTCTTCCATGACTGCAATATCAAGTTCTACAATTGTACTACATTGCGTCTGCCAAGTGCATCCCAGACATGACTAAATGTTCAAATGTTTGTATAGCTTATGGTACTAAACTTACAAACTACTTATGAAGTAGCTAACACTAAGGATGGCACAAATATCCATGCACGAGGGGGGGGGGATTCGAACCCCCAACCGCAGTGACCGTACAGACCGTGAATGGCGCGCCTCAGTTCCCTCGGCCACCGCTGCCGGCCCAGACATGACCAATCGGGTTTAAGTCCGGTGAACGAGCTGACCACTCGGTTGTTTGTTCCCTCAAGCATGTTGTCCACAAGTGCAGCTCTCTGGGGACGAGGGGTGTCGTGCACTAGAAGGAACCCATCTCGGATGGTACCAGAGTAGGGCGCGACGAAAGGTCGGAGAATCTCGTTTCTATGCCTCTGAGTAGTCACAGCGCCATTCAAACCAAACATTTGTTGAGCTAAAAGGACTTAACTACAGGGTCATCAGTCCCTAAACTTACAAACTACTTATTAACTAGCTAATACTAAGGACGGCACAAATATCCATGCCCGAGGGGGGGGGGGGGTTCGAACCCCCGACCGTAGTGGCCGTGCAGAACGTGACTGCTGCGCCGCAAACCGCTCAGCCACCGCGGCCCAGCACCATTCCGAAAGACTTAGGGGTCTGTTCGTCCGGCAATACTGACTCCTGCCCACAGTGCCGGCGCAAGGCACGTGCGAAACGTGCGGCCGCACGGGGCGGCACTTTCCGAGGGGCGTCAAATCTGCCGCCGCCCCCTCCCCCCCCCTTTCTTTTTGTTTTTAGGACAAACTCAACATTCATGCCCAAGAGGGGATTCGAAACCAAACCTCGGAGGGAACTGTGGCATGACGCCTGACTACCTGCTGGCCGCCCCTTTTGGAGAAGGGGATGGAGGACTAATTCCTTCCTCGCTACTGTGGCAGCACCGTCGTGTTTACGCCGGAGGAAAGAGAGGAGGAAGCAGCTGGCGTACACGCCAGTATTCTTATGAGTGGAGCGCTGCCGGCGTGTTACGCGCCGTGCGTTTACTGATAACAAATTTTGCAGAATACGGAATCTAATTTGGAAATTCGAATGCAATGTTAAATTCTGCGCTTACATGTTAAGCCTGAAGCAATTTTGCTAAGCCCTTCAATGTCAGTTTCCCAGTGTTTCATTTTTCCCTCATTGTGAAAAAAAATGGTTGGACATTACTACAGTCAAACATGCCCGACACCAAAAATGGCAAGAAGCATGCCGCGGCGGATTAGCCGCGCGTACTGGAGTGCCGTGTTGTGCGGTGCGCGGCCGTCCGCCGTTCAAATGTTCAAATGTTTGTAAATCTTAGGGGACTTAACTACGGGGTCATCAGTCCCTAAACTTACAAACTACTTATAAACTACTTACGAACTAGGACGGCACAAATATCCATGCCCGAGGGGGGATTCGAACCCCCGACCGTAGTGGCCGTGCAGACCGTGACTGAAGCCCCTCAGTCCCCTCGGCCACCGCGGCCGGCCGTTCGCCGTCGGGGGTACAAATCTCCCCTCGGGCATGGATGTTTGTGTCGTCTTTAGTTTTAGCTAGTTCATAATTAGTTTGTAAGTTTAGGGACTGATGACTCTGTAGTTAAGTCCCTTAAGCTATACAAACATTTTATTTGCTAGAAGTATTCAGAATGGGGAAATATGCTTTGAGTAGTTACAAGGGATAAAGACATTGGTAGTAAGCCTGGCATAAGTTAGTTTCGACGTATTTTTGGAAATTTTTGCTAACTGTTTCTGAGTGATAGTCGGACGTTTTGGTTTTTGAGCCATGAAACACCTTTCTCCGCCTGCATGAACAACAATTAAACTCTGACCGGTACTTTTGTTTCACAATACTACTCGCACTGTATCACTTTGCCAACATTTGTTTACTGTATAATGCGTGTGAATCCATATTTCATCTAAGTATACTACTGGTCGCTTTGATTCTGATGAAAACATGAGAAAGTATGGACTTATAGCAACAATGTCCTCTCGCCCGCACAAAACAAAACGTTAATTTTGACACCTTCTAAAACAAATATCCAAGATAGAACATTGCTTCTAAGGGTTTCATTGCTTGCTTTGAAGCTCATTTCTGTTTGAAAAAAGTTGTTCAGTTTTCGCAAAGTTGCTTCTATTGTTCATAATGCTATAGAAATTGGTGTCTGCTAACACATTTATCCATAACATCGGTCACATAATTACTGTGAGCTTCTTGCTTCTTCTTCTTGGGCGCTAGTTTAACCGTAGCCTCGCTGTACCTAGTCACGTGATCTACTTCCTGCAGTGCAGCGTCACCACTTCGCCTTTCCATGCAATAGGTGTTGTTGCGTTCTCTACAACGAAAACAGCAGAATTCGTTTCGGTAGTTGGCCAAAGGAGTCAACATTGGTCATAAGCACTTTCATCGGGTTTCGTAGGAACAGATGAATTGGTGCGTCCGAATTTCTTGCAACTTGGGATGTAATAGGTTAGTGCTTTTCATATAACGTATAATTAGTATTTTGCATGCACGTTACGCATAAGTTAGAATTTTTCTCCTTCAAGATTGCAGAATAGGAAAATTAATTTTTCTTATGATCTGTTACTTCAAAAACTGGGCAAGTCGGCAAATAAGCACGCGTCCTCCCAATAGCCAGAATGAAAATAAAGCGAGGAAAAGTGAAGTGATACGGTAATGACTAAATTGTTGCCCCTTATTCCGTAATCAGACATAAAAGAGCTGACACATGGAATTGTGAAGCTTATGGGACTTAACTACGGGGTCATCAGGACACATGGAATTCTTTGAAATGAACAACCGCAGTGCAGTGAGTTAGCCGGCCGCGGTGGCCGAGGAGACTGAGGCGCTTCAGTCACGGTTTGCACGACCACTACGGTCGGGGGTTCCAATCCCCCTCGGGCATGGATATTTGTGCAGTCTTTAGTATAAGGTAGTTCATAAGTAGTTTGTAAGTTTAGGGACTGATGACCTCGTAGTTAAGTCCCATAAGCTTAACAAACATTCGAACATTTTGCAGTGAGTTAATATATTTCGATGTTGAAATGAGATAGAATGGCTGGCCAGTACTTACCATTGTGCTGTACCGCCGATAGTAACACAAAATGAAAAAACAGAAAAAAAGGGACAAAGGGACAAGCTTTCGGAACAGAGTTCCTTCGTCAGGTGGGAGAGAAGGGAAGAATAAAGGATGGGATTAGAAGGGAAAGGTGGTTCACGACCTAGGTCATGAAGGTGGTGTTTCGGAAGTGTGGGCGTCAGAGATACTGCATGTATGTACTGAGCCAAGCCAGAGAGGATAAATATAACTAAAAAGGAAAGATCAAGTAGCAAAGAGAAGAGAAGAGAGTGAAATTAATGATGCTGAGGGGTGTAGGAGGGGCGGGGGGGGGGGGTGTCTAAAACGTTTTTCATAAACAGGGAAATATGGATGGATACACACACACACACACACACACACACACACACACACACACACACACGGAGAGAGATAGAGAGAATGACAGAGAGAGCGAGAGGGCGGTAGAGAGAGAGAGGGGGGGGGGTAAGGAACGGATAATGAATAGGTGAGCTGAGGATGGAGGAAGGGGAGGGGTTAGCGTAGATTTAGGCCAGGGGGGTGGCGGGAGGAGAGGATATGTTGGAGGGCAAGTTCCCACCTCCGTAGCTCTGAGGGACTGGTGTTGGTTGGTACTATCCAAATGGCACGTGTGGTGTAACACCAGTGTAACACCAGTCCCTCAGAGCTACGGAGGTGGGAACTTGCCCTCCAACATATCCTCTCCTCCCGCCACCCCCCTGGCCTAAATCTACGCTAACCCCTCCCCTTCCTCCATCCTCAGCTCACCTATTCATTATCCGTTCCTTACCCCCCCCCCCTCTCTCTCTCCACCGCCCTCTCGCTCTCTCTGTCATTCTCTCTATCTCTCTCCGTGTGTGTGTGTGTGTGTGTGTGTGTGTGTGTTTTATAGATTTCGGGCACAGTGTGGCTATTCTCAATGCTTTATGTTTACATCTATACCGTCATGCTGAACGTAACTGTCAACATGGCGGTTTAGATGGAACCACATATTTGAGCTTTGAGACTGGCCATTCAGTAGCTGAAACCTGGAGGTAGGTCTGAAAAATAAAAACATAAATTACGATTGATTGCTGACATTTCCTACAGATTAGTTTAAATAAAATTCCACAAACTTCCGTAAAAACACACACACACACACAAAAGAAAAAAAGAAAACGGGTTGGGGGAGGGGGGCGGCAATTTAGCAGCTCGCACGGGGCGGCACTTGGGCTTGCGCCGGCCCTGCCTGCCCACACCGTTCGTCCATCACCTTAATATATTTTCTGAACATAAGGAGGATCGTGCCGAGTTCAGTGATCTCTCCAGATGAGGGAATAACGATTGGCTGGCTCACTTCACTTATCAGTGGACAGAACCCGGTGCCATTCGTTATGACTCCAATCCTAACGTTCCTCCGCGGAGTTTCTGCGGGCTAAACGGTGTCGTAGTTTTAATGGGACACACAGCATAGGCCTCCGTGCGTAGAGATCACATTCGCGAAGGTGAATTAAGACTGTTTGTGTTGATACTGCGCGTCCTGTTGCTACCTGGACGGAGCGTTGCAGCTTTTGCATTTAGCCTCCTGTATCGACGGAGATATCGGTCATCTCTCGCTCATGTTACTGCTGGACAATCTTGGCCTTTCCTTTTGTTAACGGTTCATGTATTCTGAAATCGCGTCAAGGTCCCGTAATGCGTTTGGTAGAGTAAACACAACACCAGACGGCCGTGGTGGCCGAGAGGACTGAGGCGCGCCGGTCACGGTCTGCACGGCCACTACGGTCGGGGGTTCGAATCCCCCCCCCCAAGGGGAACGGATATTTGTGCCGTCCTTAGTGTTAGCTAATTCATAAGTAGTTTATAAGTTTAGGGACTGATGACCCCGTAGTTAAGTCCCATAAGCTGTACAAACAAAACATTAAACAACACCAACCCCATCTGCCACAACTCTGTTATTTCAACTATCTCGGTTGCCACAATGTTGTTGTCTCCTCTCCGTAGGACCGACAGAAAGACATCGAACCATTTTAGTTCATTCTGCCGAAGACAATACTTCAGAACCAGATATTTTAACTGATCCCTTACTGTTTTGATCACTGTAGTTAGAAACTAATGTAGTCGTAGTCAAGGAAGCTTAATGAGAATATTATTTTGTATCTTTATTATTTTCTTGAATTGCCATTATGGAGTACGACATTGACCACGCTGCAGGACAAGTAACATGATGCATTGATAAAGACTTTCTTAAGGGAATTCGTACTGCCCTATCTTGACAATGTTAAATTGGCTGTATAAATACCCCCCTTTCTCAGGAACTGTTGAGTATATAAATGTGTTTTCATCACAATGTTCTCGCATTTTTTTTGTGACACTATTGCTCTACAATCTAAAATAGTAGCTGAAAAAGAAGTCACGAGTTTTTCCCCTAAAGATATAATGTTTAGGTGTAACTTTTCACAATTTTAATTTCTTGAATTTTAAGTATTGAGGTAAATACTACTGAAATAGAGCTACGACATAATTGTAGTATCTATGTTATGAGGTAAGTTATTCATTGATGTAGATTCAGAATTTTCTGAGAAAAAGGAGCCATTATCCTGAAAAATGTCATTTTGAGAAAATTGCGTTTAAAGACAAATTTTAATACAGAGCAAACTGCAACATAAAAAAATATTAGAATCCTCCTGGATGGTAGTCCTCATATCCTCCTTTATCTGTCGAATACATTCAAGTACTAGACGTTTGCTTGTGGTTAGATGTAAATTAATGAATGTAACGTAATAGAGAGTAATTGCTAACCGAGAAGAAATGCAGATGATAAACGGTATTCAAATTCAAAATTCAAATGTTTGTATAGCTTGTGGGACTTAGCTACGGGGTCATCAATCCCTAAACTTACAAACTACTTATGAACTAATACTAAGGACGGCACATATATCCATGCCCAAGAGGTGATTCGAACCCCCGACCGTATTGGCCGTGCAGACCGTGACTGGAGCGCCTCAGCCCCTCGACCACCGCGACTGGCAAACGGGTATTCATTGGACAAATATATTATACTAGAACTGATATGCCCATGCAGCTTCACACGATACCACAGTCCATCAAGAGGAATGACTAGAGTATTGTGACGAGTGACGAGCCTGTTGCTCGGCCACCATTGGCCAAACGTTTTCAATTGGTGGGAGATCTGGAAAATATGCTGGCTAGGGCACAAGGCCCGTACAGGACCTGCAACATGCGGTCGTGCATTATCCTGCTGAAATGTAGGGTTTCGCCTGGATCGAATGAAGGGTAGAGCCACGGGTCGTAACACATCTGAAATATGTCGGCTACTTTTCAAAGTGCCATCGATGCGAAAAAGAGGTGAACGAGACGTGTAAGGCATGGCACCCCATACCATCAACCCGGGTATACGCCCGGGTGATACGCTGTGTGATAAGCCGGGTGATACACAATGACGAATATACGCTTCCAATATGTGTTCACCGCTATTTTGCCAAACACGGATCGAACATCATGATGCTGTTAACAGAACCTGGATTCACCCGAAAAAAATTGACGTTTTGCCATTAGTACACCCAGGTTCGTCGTTGCGTACACCATCGCAGGCGCAGCTGTCTGTGATACAGTGTCAAGAGGTAAACGCAGCTACGGTCTCCGAGCTGATAGTCCATGTTGATGGAAAGTCGTCGAACTGTTCGTGCAGATGGTTGTTGTCTTGCAAACGTCCCCATCTGTTGCCTCTGGGATCGAGTCGTGGCTGCACGATCCGTTACAGCCATACGGATAAGATGCCTGTCATCTCGACTGCTAGTTATACGAGGCCGTTGGGATCCAGCACGGAGTTCCGTATTGCCCTCCTGAACCCACCGATTCCATGTTCTGATAACAGTCATTGGATCGCGACCAAAACGAGCAGCAGTACGATAATCCGCAATCGCGATAGGCTACCATCAGACCTTTATCAAAGTCGGACCGTGGTGGTACGCATTTCTCGTCCTTACAGGGGGCATCACAACAACGTTTCACCGGGCAACGCCGGTCAACTGCTGTTTGTGTATGAGAAATCGGTTGGAAACTTTCCTCATGCCAGCACGTTGTAAGTGTGAATGCTCTGAAAAGCTAATCATTTGCATATCACAGCATCATCTCCCTGTCGGTTAAATTTCGCGTCTGTTGCACGTCATCTTCGTGGCTTAGGAATTGTATGATCAAATACTGTAATGTACTCAAAAGGTATACGATTAATTATAAATAAGCACGCAGAAATGTAAAAAAAGTGAAATTTTCTCATTTTGGGCCGTACGGCTCCCCTTAAAACACCAGCAAATAATTCAGTCACGACTTCATCCAGGTACCGTGATAATCTGTCGACATCTTTCTAGGTGTACTGTTTTGCTGGCAATATACGCGAAGAAGTTAGCTGACCCTGTCATTACGGCCTTTGTACTAGGCTTGTGGCCATGCCAGGACAAAGTGGTTCCTTCTCTAGCGGCAGGAGATGAGCAGTGCGTGGGAGGCGTCTCTCCAGACGGCGCCATCCAGCTTCCTCATCCCACGCGGGCGCGCCTCTTCTCCTCTTTCTGCTCCTTCTTCTTCTTCTTCTTCTTCTCCTGCCGCCTGGTTATTAACGGCGGGCCAATAAATCGGCATCGTGTGAACGCCGGCCGGCAGATAGCATCGGCAAAGCCTCTAATTGCGGCAGCCGCTAGCCGCTAGGCGCTCAGCTCCCACACGTGCCGGCTATGCGACCTCTTCAGGGCGACACGCCCGCCTCTTATCTGTGCGGCTCCCTGTCGCGTACCCGTGGCCGACACCATTTACAGCTTTTACTGCCACTAAACCCCGGATTATTTAAAGAATCCAACTCTCGAGTACACTGTTGGCCGTCCAAAATGCAACATCGAGCAGGACCGGACGCACCCTAGCCAGATTTATTTGGCAGCCAATAGATTCAACATCCACTCATGCTCATAATTAATGATACAGGGTATTTTTCAGGCTCAATATTATGTAAAAATCAACACCTATTGCTTTCAGGCCCTGTTTATAATGTACTAGCTTAAACAAAATCACATGTTCAAATGTTTGTAAATCTATCGGACCAAACTACGTGGTCATCAGTCCGTAGCTTACAAACTACTTAAACTAAGGAAAACTAACCTAAGGACAACACACACACCCATGCCCAAGGGAGGACTCGAACCCCCGACGGCGAGCAACCGCGCGCTCCGCAGCGAGGCGCCTTAGACCGATCGGCTACTCCACCGTGGCTAGCTTAAACCCGCGGTTCCGCTCGTGTGTTGGTCGATTATGATAGATAAGCTATCTTCCAGTAGTGTGCTATGAGACTGGTTTTGAAGGATGAAATGAAATACAATACCTTTTTTAGAAACAAAAATTCTTAATCAACATTCAAATAAAAATTAAAATTATGTGAAGTGCTTAATGATTTACAATCAAACATACATTATTCCTTACAGCCTGTGTTGCAATATCTCAACACGTATGGTGAGAGTAATGTCCAAATTCATTTTAATTTAATTTAGGGCATTCTAGTAAACTACGTTATTTGTAGTATTGTTTGGAGCGTAAATGTAGAGACTTTTTGGGGTGCCCACCTTTGAGAAAGCGACGTATTATTGACCATGTGAAAAACATGAAGGCTGTAAATGGATTCCTGCGACGTTTAATGATTGTCCTCGAGCTTCGTTAATTCTCATGGCAAAAGCTAGACGAACTGGAAACTGAATTCTTTTGAACTGCAATGGCATATCCGAAGGGATTAAAGGAAATTCAACAATAATTATTGTAATAATATCACAGATCTATCACTTGATGTAATGCGCGAAATATCAAATCGATTTTTTTAAAGAGATGTATTAAAATAAATTTCTTTTTTACTGCTTTATTTATTCATTCTTATATTTCCTCACAGAGAAAGAGCTGAAGACATTGTAGCACGCATAGACCAAAGATATGGTTTGTGGCATCACGTTTCGTTGTATGTAACCTCCTTGCTATAGACTCGCAAACGTCATCGCTGGCCTTCAGTCCAATTTTTTTTTAATAATCTGATTATTTTCAACCGCCGTATCTTCCACCCCCTTTAGCTTCGGCATGAAACTGCTATGGTGCACAACGGGAAACTTTGAACAACAATTACACACAGACCATTTGTTTGCGTTCTGTAATTTTCACTGCAGAGCGAAATAAAAACACGCACACACACACACACACACACACACACACACACACACACACACACGTAGAATTTTATATACACCGATAAATTTCAATCCCAATATACTCCACCCTTTTATCATTATCAACCCTCAAGCAACAATGCAACCAATAAAACTATTTTCAAAGAGTAAATATAATTTTCAAAGAGTAATTATTGTTCCGCATTTCGCGTTATAGTCTTCAAATTACTAAATATCTATCAGATCGCTATAAAACCGCGCCTAAAACCTTCCTCAGATATAAATTAGTAACTGTACAAATATGTAAGTGTCTGCGTCTTGTCGTTCGGACGTGATAAGCGTACACCGAACAGACATTCACAATAATATATATGTAGATAAATAGCTATCCGATCACCATAAAACCATGCCTAAAGCCTTCCCCGGGTAGACATTAGTAATTGTACAAAGTTTTAGCTCTTTATGTCTTATGGTTCAGACGTGATAAACGTACGCCGAACAGACATTCACATTTATAGATATAGATATCATTTACAGATTTTTTTAAGTTTCATAAAATTTTAGATAATGTATTTAAAATTGTTAAAATAGCCTAAAATGTAAAGTAAAATTTTTTATTTACAAAGAGATGACTAGTTTCGACTTTTCAGTCATTTACGAGCCACTGTTTTTGATTGAATATGTAAACCAGGAGTGAACCTGATCAGTCAAATAATGTTAGTTCCACCAATTAAAAATTTTGTCCAGTCACGCATAAAATACATCAGTTGCCTGTGGAATTGGGCTGTTGCCTGAATTTTATTAACATTTGTTACATGTCTCCTGAACCTCAATAAGCACATCATGTCGTGTGTTCCTTTGAGTAACATTGGCAAAAACAACATGACGGACTTATTGATGTTCAGGATACATGTAACAAATGTTAATATCACACAGACAACACTCGGGCATGCGTGTTTGTGTTGTCGTCAGTATAGTTTACCATAGTTTAAGTACGCTATAAGCTACGGACTAATAACCACGCAGTTGAGTCCGATAGATTTACAAACATTTGAACATTTCTTTGTTTGGGAATGAATCGTTCGTGCGATTAAGAGCAAGAGGCAGACTGTAGGTTCCTAAATTTCCTACATGTGAGTGACGTGCTGCACCTATAGCAGACATTCAACGAAGGTACGAATTTACAGGAAAGGATTCCAGATGTTAATTAGTGGTGTCCTTAATGACTAACTGGAAGTGGATGTAAGATGATGTAGATAAAATTTCTAGTTGCTGTGTGGATGTTAGCCTTATCAAAATGTAGAAAAATGTAAATTCATGCAGAACGATATTAATAAACCAGTGGAAGTAAAAATTCCCAGGAGATTATTTGTTAACTACATTTCTTTAAATTTTAGTGACTAAGGGAAAGCCTCAGACACGGCCAACCAATTCGGCTGAAATTTGGCAGTTCGCTTGTGTAAAACATAAAACAAAGGACTTTTAGATATTTTGGTTCAACACCACTTCGTTATTTAGAAAATAACCCCCAAAATTTTATAACGAGCAATATACTCAAAATGACGGGATTGACAGATAATTTAAAAAGAGAGTTTTCATCATCATACATGTGGCCCGCAAAGCATACCTTTCCTGAAATAGAAGAAATAAGCTTTTACAACTGTCGCTCATGTAATCACGCGGTAAACGCTTTTCGGTTAGAGTGCCGATAGCGCAACGGCCAAGGTAACTGCCTGGGAAGTAGAGAACTCGATCTCGTATCCGTGATACGCATCAAAATTAATTCCCAAAAGAGACTGATTTTTGTATGTAAACTCTATTTTTTTTTCGCTGACTCTCCGAAAGGAACATTGTAGCTGTCGAAAAATTGCATTCGTTACATTTTCCACACTGGACTCGCATTAGAAAGGATGGTGGTTCAAATCCACCTCCGGCCATCCAGATTTAGGTTTTCCGTGATTTCCCTAAATCACTCCAGGCAAATGCCGGGATGGTTCCTTTGAAAGGGCACGGCCAATCTCCTTCCACATCCTTACCCAAATCTTTCGAACGTAAGCTCCGTCTCTAATGACCACGCTGTGAGTAGATTTTTGTCGAATGTTTATATGACAAGCACTATCCATCTATATATTCGAAGAAAAGTGCCGACATGTAACACTGACTATAAGAGCCTTTGTAAAGTGACGAGCAATACCATTGTAGTTGTTTAATATGACAAGTATTTCGAGAAATTTAGTTGCCTGCCTTGTTATCATTCCTTATTGATTTACTTGCTTTATTAACCCTCCTATCCCTACGAATTCTGATACGAAAACTACAGTTTAAGAAATTAAAATCGTGCAATTTCCTAAAGATTCTCACCCTGGTTCTCCTCTTAGCAGCCAGTTACTTCGGCCTATGCGCTGTCGACTCTCTGGCGAGAAACATTTACCGTGGGAGTGCATAAGTGGCAGTTGTAAAAAGTTTCTTTCCTCGATATCAGAAAAGTATGTGTTTGCAGACCAAATATATGATGATGAAAAACTCTGTTTATATATCTATCGATTCCGTCATTTTAAACAGATTTTTCGTCATAACCTTTTATTATCTCAAAAATCGAGTAGTGTTGAGCCAGAATACACTATGTGATGAAAACCATCCGGACACCTGGCTGAAAATGACTTACAAGTTCGTAGTGCCCTCTGCCCGTAATGTTGGAATTTACTATGGTGTTGGCCCATCCTTAGCCATGATTGCACTCTCGCAGGAATACATTCTATCAGTCACTGATATGTTTCTTGGGGACTGGCAGCTCAATCACATCGACGCAGAGGATACCACGCTCCCGGGTGCGCTTCCTCTAGGAAGACCGTTGTCCACTCTTGAATCGAGCTGATTTCTAAGAATTTACGAGAGTAGCTCAGGAGTCAGATCTTTGATAGACGTGAGTGCACTCTTGCTCCTCCGTTAATCCAATTTGAGACTGGAACAATGTCCCGGAGATAAATGAAATTAGTCCCAATTTCCCAGTTCCGACCAAGTTTTCAGGAGGTTTTCCTTGGTTGTAAGGCGTATGCCGGAACTGGCAAACCCCTCCCACTAATTCCCAATTTGGATCCCTCTTTGCCCCACTATCAGCTTGTCAGATAATTGGCTGAATAAAACCGCGACTCTTTATGGGTCGGATCTCAAACAGCCCGCTCCACTCCGCAGAGTGGTGCAGGTGGTGCAGCCCAATCTTCTCGGGGTGCTGCACTAAGGAGAGGTATCCATGTAGATCGGTAGTTCTGGCACAAATTCGGCGGTCCAAAACATCCCGAAGGTGCTCTGTAGAATTCAAGGACTCTTTGCAGACCAGTCCATTACAGTGATATTGTTGTGCAACCACTCTGTCCCACGTCGTGCATTATGAACAGCTGCTCGATCGTGTTGAAAGGTGCAATCGCCATCCCGAAATTGCTCTTCAACAGTGCGAGCAAGAAGGTTCGTAAAACATAAATGAAGGCCTGTGCTGTAATAGTGCCATGCAAAACTAGAGGTGCAAGCCCCTTCCTTGAAAAAAAAAACTACCACACCATAACACCACTGCCTCCGAAATTTATTGTTTGCACTACACACGCTACCAGATGAGGTACACCGGGCATTCGCCATACCCACAATCACCATCGGATCGCCACACTGTGTACCATGATTCGTCACTCCACATAAGGCTTTTTCCCTGTTCAATAGTCCATTGATTACGGTCTTGAAACCAAGCGAGGCGTTGTTTGGCAGTGACCTGCGTGTTGTCACAGACAAATATATACAGACGGGAAACCTCCATGAGGGCCCGGTCACACGTGCAGGGGTGCGAGGTGGGGGGAGTAGAAGCCCTTCTGTATCCCATGATGGCGCTTTGGTCAGAAGCAGCACTTTAAACTGGCCAGAGCAGGCGGCAGGTGGCGGCTGTCCCCACCACCACCTCCCCTCAAACGCCAGCGCACTGGACACAGCCGAAGCCTCGTGGCAGTTGGCACGAACTCTCCCCTCAGCCTCCCCTCCACGCTATCCTCTGGTCTGCGAGAGGCACCCTCAGAAGTGCCCCAGTGTGTTCTACCGGTACTAAGCCAGGGGACCGCCTGACATCTGCTGGCATCTTATGGAACTAGGAGGACAGCGTAGGACAGAGGGGGCTTCTTCTCTGTATATGTTACTCTGTGGTGTTGTGTAGCTTATTGGCAGCTGCTCGACCACGAAATTAGTTTCCTCACCTGCCGCCTGTCATACTACTTGGAGTGGATGCTGATGTAGCTTACAATTCCTGTGTGATGGTCTGGATAGATGCCTGCCTATTACACTATTCAACTGTCGGCAATGGGCACACGAGGTCGGCTTTCGTGCTGTACGTGTCCCTTCAAGTTCCGCAGAGTGCCCCATTCTGTTCTCTCACGATGTCTAATGACTACTGAGGTCGCTGGCATGGTGTACCTGGCAGTAGGCGGAAGCACAATGCACCTAATTTTTAAACAATTGCGTTTTTAGGGTTGTCCGAATACTTTTGATCACATAATTTTTCCTAGGGTCCTTCGTTTTAGTTTGCACACAAACGACCTGCCACATTTGCGCCTAATGGGTTGTCTGAGGACCGGCCGCAGTGGCCGAGGGGACTGAGGCGCTCCAGTCACGGTATGCACGGCCACTACGGTCGGCGGTTCGAATCCCCCCTCGTCCTTAGTTAGTTCATAAGTAGTTTGTAAGTTTAGGGATTGATGACCCCGTAATTAAGTCCCATAAGCTACACAAACATTTGAACATTTTAGTTGTCTGAGGTCGTCCCCTTGTAAGTTGCAAAATTCGTTTTGATTGTTTATAACTTTCCTTGTGGTTGAGCAGTTCTCGTACTTCCTTCATTGTACTATTATTTCTTACTTTCCTGCTTCTCTTTCTCATCCTGCTTCAAATGATCAAATGTTTGTAGAGCTTATGGAACTTAACTACAGGGTCATCAGAATTAAACTTACAAACTATTTATGAACTACAGAATGAAACTTTCACTCTGCAGCGGATTGTGCGCTGATGTGAAACTTCCTGGCAGATTAAAATTTTGTGCCGGAACCGGGACACGAACCTGGGAGCTTTGCCTTTCGCGGGCAAGCGCTCTACCGACTGAACTACCCCGGCACGACTCACGACGCTGCCTCACAACTTTACTTCTGCCGTACCTCGCCTACTACTTTCCAAACTTCACACAAGCTCTCCTGCGAAACTTGCAAGACTAGCACTCCTTGAAGAAAGGATATGGTGGAGACATGGCTTAGCCACAGCCAAAGGGATGTTTCCAGAATGAAACTTTCACTCTGCAGCGGAGTGTGCGCTGATATGAAACTTCCTGGCAGATTAAAATTGTGTGCCGGAACCCGGAATCGACCTGGGACCTTTGCCTTTCGCGGGCAAGCACCATATCCTTTCATTCAGGAGTATTAGTCTTGCAAGTTTCACAGGAGAGCTTCTGTGAAGTTCGGAAAGTAGAAGGTGAGGTACTTATGAACTAGCTTATAGTAAAGACGGCACAAACATCCATACCCGAGAGGGGATTCGAACCCTGCCGACCGCGGTGGCCGAGGGGACTGAGGCGCTCCAGTCACGGTCTGCACGGCCACTACGGTCAGGGGCTCGAATCCCCCATCGGGCATGGATATTCGTGCCGTCCTTGTTCGTAAGTAGTTCATAAGTAGTTTGTAAGTTTAGGGACTGATGACCCCGTAGTTAAGTCCCATAAGCTATACAAACATTTGAAGATTTTTTTTTATTCGAACCCCCGACGAAGAACGGCCTCGCGCATCGTAACATAGCGCCTCAATGCGCTCGGCCGCTCCGCCGCGGCTCTCATCCTGCCTCCCCCCCCCCCCCCGCCCGACCCCGCCTACCATCTTAGCCTACTGGTTGGTGGCGACGCCCTTGCATGCGTTTCGACTGTGGACGCTGTTACAACTAAAATATGCTCGCGGGATACCTGTGCTACCAATAGCCTATTTGTTACGTTGATGGTGATTCGCGCTCCACGCAGATAGGGACCTGCAGCGGTTGCGTCTTCCCACGTACCGTCGGTTGTCCGCCAGTTATGGAGCTGCATCATTTATTCAGGCCGGCGCATGCGCAGAGCAGAGCTCGGGTGTCGACACAGCGCCATCACTCTCTGCCGCGGGGACAGTTCTAGGGGCGCGGACGGCCGCAGCCACCTGCCTGCGCCTTATACGAGCGTCGCGTGACGTCACGGAGACATTCCCGAGAGCGCGGTATAAAGCAGGCGCGTTGCGACACGGACAGCTACGAGTGTAGTCGCCACGGCCGTTACAAAACACGCGCCTCCGCGTTTGGGCCGCGCGTAGGAATAGACGAGCGCTCTCGCGCATGCGCCGGAGTCTGGGGAGACAAAGGACAGCGGCCATTCCGGTGGCAGGGCTGCATTCGTCGTCAGCCGGCGCTGGTTGAGCAACGCAGGCCTCCCCTCTCCAGAGACGCCTCGCTCATCTCAAATATGTGCTCCGCGCCAAGACCGGCCGCGGAGGTCGTGTACTAGCGTCCTCTTACTGTGTACGTCGTTTGTTGCCTCGTTGGATAATCACCTATGTGTAGTCTCGGCGGCCTTCGTGTTTGTTATGAACCGCCAGTTTGTTCAGAAATTCCTGAACTTCATTCACTAATCTTTCACTGCTTATCTTTTAGTTTCCTTCGATATAATCTCCTCCACTACTGATACATCGATAGTAAAGCGTTTTCCACTTTCGGATGCAATCTTGATTTGCACTAAATAAAGAAAAGTGTGAAGTAATACACATGACCAATAAAAAAAATCCGCTGAATTTCAATTACGCGATAAATCAGTCAAACCTTAAGGTCGTAAATTCTACCAAATACCTTGGAGTTACAATTACGAACAACTTTTACTGGAGAGAACACATAGAAAATATTGTGGGGAAGGCGAACCAAAGGTTACGTTTCATTGGCAGAACGCTTAGACGATGCACCAGCTCCACCAAAGAGACTGCCTACATCACACTTGTGCGTCCTCTCTTGGAGTACTGTTGCCCTTTGTGGGACCCTCACCAGGTGGGACTGACGGAAGATATTGAGAAGGTTCAGAGAAGGGCAGCTCGTTTTGTTCTATCACGTTACGGGGGGGAAAGCGTCACGGAAATGTTGCACGAATTGGGGTGGAAATCATTAAAAGAAAGACGTTATTCATTGCGGCGTGATCTGTTTGCGAAGTTTCAATCACCGACTTTTAGTTCTGAATGTGAAAATATCTTGCTGGCACCCACCTACTTAGGGAGACATGACCATCCCAATAAAATAAGAGAAATCAGATCGAAAACGGAACGATTTAGGTGTTCTTTCTTCCCGCGCGCTATTAGAGAATGGAACGGTAGAGAAAAGTTATGAAGGTAGTTAATGAACCCTCTGCCAGGCACTTAAATGTGATTTGCAGAGTACCTATGTAGATGTAGATGATACGCCTCTTCCTGGACTGGTACACTGAGTTCTGATGATAGTAATAGGCTACATTCTGAAATGATGAAACCAATTTTGGGGACAAAGGAAGGCCAACCATCAAACTTGATTGTACCTCGCTTCGTCCTATTGGACCCTTTGTTGTTGTTGTGTTCTTCAGTTCGCAGCTTCCCACGCTACGCTGTCCTGTGCAAGCCTCTTCATCGGAGAATACGTACGGCAACCAACATCCTTTTGAATCTGGTTACTGTATTCGTCCCTTGGTCTTCCTCTGATTTTGTCTCACACACGTCCTTCTAATGCTAAGTTGACGATTCCTTGATGTCTCAGAATGTGTCCCAACAATCTATCCCTTCTACTAGTCAGAGTGTGCCGAAATTCCTTTTCTCCCCACTTCGGTTGAACACCTCATTAGTTACGTCATCAACCCATCTAATCTCCATCATTCGTCTGTAGCACCACATTTCGAAAGTTCTATCGTATTTTTGTCTGAACTCCTTATCGTCCATGTTTCACTTCCATACAATGCTACACTCTAGACAAATGCTTTCAGAAAGAACTTCCCAACATTTACACTGTACTGGATATCAACAAACTTCGCTTCTTCAGAAAAGCATTTTTTTTCCATAGCCGTTCTGCATTTCTTATTTACTTCGGCCATATTGCTACCCAAATAACAAAAAACATCTACTAATTTTATTATTTCATTACCTAATCTAATTCCTTCAGCATCTCCTGATTTTCTGACACTACATTCCATTACCCTCCTTTTACTCTTATTAATGTTTATCTTATATCTTCCTTTCAAGACACTGTCCATTCCCCTTATTTCCTCCTTCAGGTCCTTTGCTGTCTCTGACAGAATTACTATGTCATCAGAAAACCGTAACGTGTTTATTCTCTCTCCCTGGACTTTAATTCCCTCTCCAAATTTCTCCTAGCATTCCATCACAGCTTGCTCATTGTGCAAATTGAACAACATTGGGGAAAGGCTGCAACCATGTCTTACTCCTTTTCCAACCACTGTGTCCCTTTCATGTCCCATGACTCTAATAATTGCTGTCTCGGTTTTGTACAAACTGAATATAACTCTTCGCTCCCTATATTTTACCCCTACTACCTTTAGAATTTGAAAAAGTGTATTCCAGTCAACATTGGCAAAACATTCTCCATATACACAAATGCTGAAAACGTAGGTTTCCCTTTCCTTCACCTATTTTCAAGAATAAGTAGTAATGTGAGTATTGCCTCGCGTGTTTCTACATTTCTCCTAAATCCAAACTGATCTTCCCCAAGTTCGGATTCCATTAGTTTTTCCATTCATCTGTAAGTAATTCGTGTTAGTATTTTGCAACCATGACTTGTTAATTTGATAGTTCTGTAATTTTCACATTTGTCTGCAATTACTTTCTCAGGAATTGGAATCACTCTATTCTTCTTGAAGTCTGAGGGTATTTCTCCTGTCTCGTACATTTTGCATACCAGGTGGAACAATTTTTTTCATGACTGGTCTCCTAACGATAATTGCATTTCAGACGGAACATTATCTATTCCAGGAACCATGTTTCTTCTCATATCTTTTAGTGTTCTGCCAATTTCTTCTCGCAGTACTGTATCGCTCATCTCATCTTCCTCTACTTCGTCTTCCGCTTCTAGAATAGTACCTTCATGTTTATTTCCTTTCTATAGGCCCTCTATGTATTCCATCCACCTTTCAGTTTTCCCTTCTTTGCCTAGTACTGGTTTTCCATCTGAGTTCTTGATATTCATACCACCGCTTTTCTTGCCTCCAAACGTCTCGTTTATTTTCCTGTAGGCGGTATCTATCGTTCCCCTAGTTATACATTCTTCTACGTACTTGCATTTCTCCTCACGCCACTCCTTCTTAGCCAATCTGCACTTCTTATCAACCTCCTTTTTTCAGTCGTCTGTAGTCCCTTTTACCTGCTTCACTTGCCTGCTTCAACGCTAATCTTTTACCTTATAGTGCATAGTCTCCTTTGATATACTCTCCTCCACAACTGATACGTCGATCGTAAAGCCGTTTCCACTTCCGTAAGCAATCTTGATATTTCTGTTCCTAGGTCGTGTGAAACACAGTCTGTGAATTTTTTTATATCTCCTCCATCGATGCAAATCTTTGTACTTTCAACGTAGTATTCAATTTTGGAAATTAAAAAAATACATCCGCAGCGGACAAACCTGAAGAGTACAGAGAATGAGACAGCACATTGATTTCGTTTTATGCGCAATAATCACTCACCAACGAGGCTGAAAGTGTGAGGGCATTATAGCGACACAAGAGCCGTTAGGCATTACATCCCGGTCATCAAACCCGAATGTCTTCATGAAGCAAAAACATTCATTTTAATTAGTAAGAGATATATTAAAGATTGTTACAAAAATAAAAGACCCCAAAATTACTGATGGAGAAACTTATAGGCCGAAAGTAATGATGTAATGAAAGTAAAGAAGAACCTGGTGGCATGAGAAAATAAAGACTTACATTTTATGGGCACATTAAAACAACGGCACCCACTAGGAATGACAAAACAAATAGTAGAATTCTACGAAAACAGAAGTAAGGCAAAAGGTAAGTCAATTAAATAAATCCTTCAGATGAGGAGAATATTAAAGTAGCCGCTTTAACTCAGACCGATGTTACAGGTAGAAAAAAAAAAAAGACAAATTATATTTGATTGGAATGTTGGTGTCAGAGGGAAATTACAAACCGGACTGGAATACCGTGTTCTGATGATAAGAAGAGATTTCATTCTGAAATGATGAAACCAATTTTGGGGACAAAGGAAGACCAGACATCAAAACTGATTTTATCTTGCTTAGTCCTATTGGATCCAAAGGTGAGTAATAAGACCAATAATGATTATAGTACCTGAAATCATGATTCTGGTAGAAAAAAAATGTTTGGTCCAGAATGCTAATGGTATGTTTTGTGTCCCAGCCTCGTCGCCGCTTTTGTGTCTCGTTTCCGTCGTAGGTGTCGGTGGCCGAGTGGAACGAGACCGACACAGGAATAAAGATAGCACGCTGGTGCAGGTACGGAGGGGAGCAGCCAGAAACCAGACACACCAGAGTAAATTAGAACGAGATATATATTGAACAGAATTTATACAATACTTAACTTTTACATAGTACTGCAGGATGTTGATACATAGTTGAGCTAGAGTCCTGCCTAGTGCCTAACTGATAGCCAAGTCTTCACTGGTGCCTATCTGAGTACGAAGGTCCTAACTGGTTGCTATCTCAGTCCCAAGTGAACGATGTCGTTCACTGGTGGCCACGAGCGGAGTTGCCGCAGAGGGCGCTCGTGGCTGTCGTCGTAAGAACGCCGCGCCGTGCGTGCATGGCGGCGCGCGGCGAAAGTAGGTGGCGCGCACTTTGGACTTGTGCGACACCACAGTATGACATACAGCGGCTTAAGTAAATTGATTTTTCCGAACCAAGATACCAATACATGCGAACCAAGAAGTTTAAAATTAGTGTTTCCTATAAATTTCCCCTTGTGGTAGTGACAAATGGCTACTTCAGTGTGAAACATCATTCAAATACTCATCCTTTTCGCCCTGAATTAACTCGATTGTTGGTTTCAGTAGCATGATGCTTGGTGGGGGTGAGTCGTTGTCTTATTCTGACTACTGAACTGACGTGCGCATGCAGTTGCAATAAGACTTTACAGTGTAATTAAAGTGGACTCTGAAGCATTGTGTCACTCTGCATTTCTCACGTCAACCAGTATTACCAGAAGCAAAGCAGCGCCCTGCAACTTAAATTTCTACTTTCCTTTCAAAAATATTTTGCACTGTAGCTGTAGGATTTCAATCTGCCAACCTTCACATTTCTTTCAGGAACATTGCAGACCATCATAACTGTGCTGTAGGTATGCTATTCATTAACCTGAAAGAAACAGCGGTACACACGAGTACTTTCGACTCGGTTGATTGGGTTTTTTGACAATTAGATCTCAAACAGAAAGCACAAAGAGCTGGTAACATAAAAGACCAAAAAGCTTTTTAATGCACTTCGAATACTTGTATTCTCTTTAGAGTAACCGGATTATTACATACATAATGGTGCCAACACATAACGTATGGCAATTATTTTATTTTTATTATTATCATTGTTGTTACAACTTCGTTTATTAGTACTCGATGAAACCCCAGGTCATCCCGAAATTCGAAAATGCAGATAACCTGAAACTAAAAATAAGTATATAAATAACATGTGTTAAACTTTATATTTTTCCTAAGCAGAGACACAAATTATACATTGTATTCACATAAATATTGAGAAGATATGCCTTAAGTGTTTCATTGACGTTTCGTTTATGTTCTGCTTGATCACGTCTAGGCATTTTACCAGAATTAGCTCGGCCTGAGTCATTTCCGTCTTAGATTCCAAATACATCATTATTATTCGTAGCTGTACCGTTTTCTCTGTCTGTTAAAGTCTCATCAGACAGGTCATTTTCGTCAGGTAATCCTTGCCGCGGCGGAACGGCCGAGCGCATTGAGGCGCTATACTACTATGCGTGAGGCCTTTCGCCGTCGGGGGTTCGAATCCCCCCTCGGGCATGGATGTCTGTGCCGTCTTTAATATAAGCTAGTTCATAAGTAGTTTGTACGTGTAAGGACTGATGACCCCGTAGTTAAGTCCCGTAAGCTGTACAAACATCTGAACTACGTTTTGAGATAATCCTTCATCACTGACGTCACTGCTCCAGAAAAACACCAGAATAAAACATCTTCAATGGTCTGCAATCATAGAAATCTACAGTTTATTTTGTTTGTCGAACGAAAAACCGTTAGCGGAACATGTACACCTGTTGTTTAGTTCAAACGCTTGTAATTCTATGGGACCAAAATACTTTGGTCATAAGTCCCTAGACATCCAAACTACGAACTAAGTTAAAGTAACCTAAATACAACAAACACATTCATGCCAGAGGGAGAATTCGAACCTCCGAAGCGGAGACCTCACAATCGGTAACGTGGCGCTCTAGACCGCTTGGCTATATACATTGGCCAAACTGGACGAGCCTTCAAAACTAGGTTCCAAGATCATCTTTTAAGTAAGAAATGCGCTGCCAAAAGTAATTCGGTTTTTTCCAAGCATCTCAAAAGAAGCAAACACATTCAGCCCCTCTTAGAAAAATTGCAAGTTCTTCACATCGCCCCCAAAGGAAAAAAACTCTCACTTCTGGAAGAATTCACAGCCTCAACGAACAGCTCATTACAAAAAATCAAACTTTTTACGACATCATGTTATCCATCTTTTTCCAAAATGACCTCCGTTCCGACAATTGACAACATCGTTATTCCGCCCCACCCATAGGCCTCCAATAATTTCGTTTCCATTCATTTATTATTGTTTCACTACCACCAAGATTCATTCCCTCACGTCACAAACATCTCTGATAATACCAAGCTACCGCTTGGCAAGCCGCTCATTCTCGCAGGCGTAACTCTGCCCATACCACTTTGTTTATTGGTCACATTTATGTCCTGCAGTTATTAAAAATACTACCAGTTGTAAACGTAGACCTGCCGCGACAGCGATTCCTCTGCTGTTATGGTGAGTTTTATCATACACAAAGCATTCTATTAATTTCCATACTGTACCCCTTTAGTCCCTTGTTATTCCACTTCAAATAGCCGTTACGTACTTTGTACGTTTACCTCTTTACAGAGGCCCAATGACAGAACACAAATTGTTAAGTCCTCTCCACCACAGCTTTAAATAGTTCTGTGGCTCCATTTCCACCCAAGTAAGTTCTGACTTTTCAAAATTTACTCACCTTAGCCACATTAGATTCGCTGCCCGCCAGGTATACGGACAGTAATAAAACATTTGTCTGTTTTTAGTCTGATGATGACGCTAACAGCGCGAAACGCGTAATTGGAGTAATAAAGAATGCTGTAACAGAGACTGAGAATGATATAATTATTTTAAAAATAAGTTCTTCTATGAAATCGAAGTTGTCCACTCTTCTTCCCTCGTATTAGGTAGCTATGTACACTTAACCGCCCAAGTGGATACCAACAGAAGAGGCTTACAATACGCAAAGGATAAAACTGAGACAATATCGTATTTCTCTTCTTTACACGTCGTACTAAACCACATTAACCCGGAGAATGCTAAGTGAATGAACACGCTAATAAACTTGCTTGATGGATATCTCGATTACGATCATGTCAAGACGATCCTCGTATTTCAAATGTTTGTAAATCTATGGGACTTAACTACTGAGGTTATCAGTCCCTAGGCTTACAAAGTAATTAAATTAACCTAAGGACAACACACATAATCATGCCCGAAGGAGGACTAGAATCTCCAACGGGAAGCAACAGCGCGTTACTCAGCAAGGCGCCTTAGAGCGCCCGGCCATTCCACCGCGGCCCGTCGTATTTGCCGTGCTACTTATTTTCCCCCTGTGAGCACAAACTTGTAACACTGTTTCTTGTGTAACGCTGAAATACGCCTCGCGGTCCAATGAAGCACGTCGCGTCTCTCAAGGGCTTCTCCCGGTGTCCGTTAAGAAACCTTGCAACTCAACACCTTTAGGTGCCAAAGCAAGGCCCGGAAGTAACACGAGTTTACGGTTTCTTTTAGGTATTTATGCCGGTGGCAGGGGGGGGGGTACTTTTTTTTTACCGTTGGTAGTTGACCCATTTCCCGACGACAGCACCAGTAAGTAATCTTCACCCTCGATACGTTGAACGACAGACACCTCGCATGTAAACCAACTAGTTGTACCA
This sequence comes from Locusta migratoria, assembly GCA_026315105.1. Lineage (NCBI taxonomy): Eukaryota > Metazoa > Arthropoda > Insecta > Orthoptera > Acrididae > Locusta > Locusta migratoria. Next base: position 888,048,281 of record CM048744.1, read on the forward strand.
GCAACATTATATACCTGTAAGTTATAAAATATGACGTCGTCTTGAATAGTAACACTTACCGCTATGTAATTTTGCCGGTACATCCAGTAGCCTATGAGGATACTGTCTACAATATACGTTGTGGACGGAACCCGTAGCAAAGAAATATAAATTAAAATTTCATACGTGATGCTGTAGTTTTATTGAATAAAAAAGAAAATGTAGTAAATATTTTTTCCCCTTTCAAATTTTGTTGGGATCTCAGGGTGAAAACGTTTCGAAAAATTTGAAGTAGGAAGTCGCTAAGGGACTACATTTTGAAATACTGGACGGATAAATTCCGAGTAATTTGTATTATTACTGTTTAACATAATATTATACGTACCAATGAGTAGATTATGACAGCAAATAGCATTCTGAAATATTGCCAATAATTAATGCTGTAACCACTTTTCAATAAAAAGAAGGGAGATTTGGGTCTTATCGCTTCGTCGATAGCGTGTTAATTATAGTGGGGGCTCCCGATATGTTTGGTTAAGAATGGGGAAGGAGAATGGTCGATCCCATACTAAGCAACCATCCGAAACTTTCCCTGTAGTGATTTAGGGAAACCAGAGAAAACGTAAATAGAAGGCCGAAAGCAGGTTTTAAGCGCCGTCCTAACGAATGCGAGGCCTGGCGCCTTACCACTGTGCAAACGCGCTCCGTCACTTTTTATAGTGAGATTATGCTAACAACTGAAATATTCGACGGTTGTACCTTCAATAGAGGCAACACTATGTAATGGAATCGACTATTCCTTGCTGTCTCCATTAGAGATGTAATGGAATCTACTATTGTCGCTGGTAGCACACGTTGTTGACATACCGTACCTCCGAGCAATGGGACTCGCCCGTCCCACGTCATAGACGGGCGCACAATCTAGGTGAACAGTCTCTTGTGAGCGAGCGGTGTAACGTAACGTAACGTAACGTAACGGTGTTTTTGTTCAAATGTTTGTAATCTATCAAACTGCAGGGTCATCAGTCCGTAGCTTCCAAACTACTTAAACTAAGGTAAACTAACCTAAGGACAAACATACACACCCATGCCGCAGGGAGGACTCGAAACTCCGACGGCGAGCAACCGCGCGCTCCGCAGCGAGTTGCCTTAGACCGCACGGCTACACCACCGCGGGGACAATGTTTTGAAACATGAAAAACGGATCAAGATTGAATGTGCAGATAGATCTTCAAAAGGCGTGCGAGGAATCGGCGTTATTGTACAGAACAGTGGTACTTTCGGTAAAAGTCTTCAAGGAAGGACGGCAAACTGTGGCAGACATGTTTCGGGCAAGTCGTCACCAGCGACCAGTTTTGCGAAATAAGCGGCAACAGTTTCTACGCAACCCACCCATCAGGTTGCACGACAATACGTGGGCGCACACAGCGCAAGTTGTGACTGCTCTGTTCGGTCGGTGAGACTGGAAAGTACTGTACCACTTCGTGGCATTCCCTTCAGAACTTTTCCAGAGATTCGACAGGCAGTAGACCGCTCCATTCTTACAATCAACAGAACTGGCTCTGCTAACGGTATACTACGCCATCCACGTCGCTGGCAACGGGTTCAACACAAAGCTAGTGACTGCTTTGAAGCAATTAACAGATGGAAACATGTAACGCTTTTGTATCGGTTGTGAATAAATAGTTGCCACTATTTAAGTTTCAACCCTCGTATATCTAACCGTAACCTATCACTATTATTAATCTCTCGAGTACGTAGTTTGGTGGATTTCACCTCCATCATCAGGATGATTTATAACAACTGACGCGGCGCAGAGGGTTTCGGCACATGGTATTTTCCTGGCAATAAGTGTGACACAGCCAGAAGAAATACGTTTTTGACTGTTTTAGCTCTTTCCGCTAGAGATCACACACTTGCGCAGATTCGAGATTTTATTTTTTTATTGGCACTGTAGCCGTTACGTTGCTGCAGCGATTTTGAAAATCCTGTGTTATTTATTTCTCTTATGTAAGTTGCCACTTGACACCAATAAATCGCAGCAGAAGTAACTAATTTTGTGAAGGCGATATAATTGGTATATCCCACGTTTACTCAAAGTTAATGTCACTTAAAATTTGTACCATCACGATTGTTCGGTTTAGATTTTTAACGCATAAAAAGCAGTTCTCAAGTAGAGGTCACCACTTTACATGGGACGAATGCTGCGGCCGCGCGACTGTTCTTTTGTTCAGGAACCTGATGATGAGATTAACATGCCCGAAACCGGTCTTCTATCAGATAATAAGCAAGATTGCAACTGAAGCGTATTTTTGCTCAACAATCCTCAGTATAGTCAGTTGCAGATATTTAACAACTGTATCTTAAGAGTTAAAAAGGCAAAATATGTAACATCCAAAATTAGGTTTGTATGTACGATGGGTATCATCAGTGTCCCAACGACTGGCCATCATGAATTTTCAATTTCGAGCTTTCAAATAACAGAACCAAAACGAATTGTATACTATGCTCTATCTAGCAATAAGCACTACAAAAGCAGTACGTTTGTTGTGTTATTACTTTTTTATATAAAACATATAGGCCCTAAACCACAATCAGTTTTATCTAATAAGAGTAAATCAAAAGCAAGCTTTTATTTAATAATGTTCCAAAACGCAAGTTTCTGTTTATTGTAGATTCCCAGTTACGGCGATCTTTGTCGTTATCTTCAGATACAATGTTTTACGTAATTACATGTCATACAGCACCACAGTTATAAATAACGTAATTATTTAAGACATTGGATCAGAAGATGGCGACAGAGATCGCCGTTGAAAACGTTCAAACGTGTCTGACGTCTTATGCGACTAAACTGCGTGGTCATCAGTCTCTAGACTTACACAATAATTACTTAACTAACTTAAACTAACTTACGCTAAGGATAACACAAACACCCATGCCCGAGGGAGGATTTGAACCCCCGACCGAAGCGGCCATGCAGACCGCTCGGCTACTGCGGCCAACATCGCCGTAACTGGTAGTCCGCAATAAACAGAAACTTCCGTTTTACGACCTTCTCATTATTAGGAGATTATAAAGGCGGTCAAAATAAGTAGACAGTGTTTTACGAGCCTTGCAGTGATTACATATTACCTTCTGCAAATCATACCTACATTATACACACTTTCTATAAAAACTTATAATCAAGAATTAACGTCAACAAAGAACACTAATATGATGTTCCTGCTAATACGGTGAGTTTTGTGATATTTCACATTCCTCACTTGTTGTGAGGGGTGTATGTGGTTTGCATCCGTAGGTATGTAAATTATAACAGAAAGGTCGGCAACTTCAGTAACACATGAGAAATTTAGTACAATTAAATGAATATTCAACTTAGTGTTGCAGAACTCAAGCCGACTGATAAAGTTCAGGCTTTCGGGAGTTAAGCTTCCAAGTTCCTTTCTATCCGAAAGAATCTCTAATTGTGAAGATGGAGATAGTCTTGAGGCATTATTCTCGTTAGCGTGGCACTTTGCCTTAAATCGTAGTTTTTCTGGTGGATCGTAGCACTGCTTACTCCTGATGAACACGATGCTCTGTCTTTATGAACATGAGTAATATTCTGATCACAGGTCGTATACGCTGCCTGTTTAACTAACCTTGGCCAGTCAGATTGGCGCTTAATTTCTCTCTGATACTTACTGTTGCGCACGATAAAAAATTGAAAAACTCTAATAGTAATAGTAAAAGTAATAGTTCAATTACAATACGACGAAAGAGTGATAAAACATCAGTACATACATGTAACACGGATTAATGACGTATTATCCACTGTGGACATTGAAATGGTCTGTGTTGATTGGCTGTAATTATATGTTGGACATTACCAGTAGTAAATCATATTTAATTATATTTTGAGGATTAATTAATCGTCGCGGTGGAGTAGCCGAGCAGTCTAAAGCGTCTCGCTGCGGAGCGCGCGGTTGCTCGCCGTGGAGGTTCGAGTCCTCCCTGGGGCATGGGTGTGTGTGTTTGTCCTTAGGTGAGTTTACCTAGGTTTAAGTAGTTTGTAAGCTACGGACTGATGACCACGCAGTTTGGTCCGATAGAATTACAAACATTTGAACATTTTGATTAATTAATCTAGTTTGAGTATCGATACGGGCTTTACACATTGTACAGGACAGTGGCTTAAGATGGTCACAGTACAGAATACAATTTTGTTCAAATGTTTGTTAAGCTTATGGGACTTAACTACGGGGTCAAACTTACAAACTACTTATGAACCAGCTAACACTAAGGACGGCACAAACATCCATGCCCAAGGGAGGGATTAGAACCCCCGACCGTAGTGCCCGTGCAGACCGTGACTGGAGCGCCTCAGTCCCCTCGGCCACCGCGGCCGGCTACAATTTTGTATACACACACTTTAAGAAATTAGTACTAATTGATGATAGATGTGAGAGACTAATTATGTTAAACTCACTTATTAATTATAAGCAATGGTCATAAAAGTAGCACTTGGAATGAGTAATAGATAAACAGTTAAGATGCGCTAGATCAAATAATTAAATTTTCTACTACTAAATTATTTATTTGAAATCAAAACGTGTTTCATACTTCAACAAACTATTCTGAATCAGTAAACGTTTGTCCATTATTAACTAAGAGTGAAACAAAGAAAATCTTCACTTCCGTTACTCACTTTCACTTTTAATAGTGTTATTATTTTGAGACGAAGAGAACTATGAACCTGCTCTACTAGAAGGGCATTTGGGCGGAAAAACGTTTTTTGTGAAATCTACCAAACAGGGGAATTGAAACGTGGCTAGCCTTGACACAAAATTGTCGAGTGCGCATTTGACACCAGAAATAGCACTAAGGTTATCAGCGCGTCGGTGCTTCTGATTCAAACTGGTTGAGCCTATTCACACATCTTATGATACTCAGGTCGACAGACACAAGTTTCATAAGGTGTCTGAAAGGTGAATCAGAAACTCCAAGTCCAGAAAGAGTAGTAGCTGGAAAAATAACCGAAGTCTCACAACAGCACAAGTAAGTATCTAAGTCGAGTCGAACGCACTCGTCGGCTGCCTAAAAACGAAAACCCATACAAGAAACCTAAATCGAGCCAACCGTACTCGTTGGCTGCCTAAGACGAGGTCCCTTCCAGTCCGCACTCTGCCCGCAAAGTGTTAGACTACCCCTCTCACTAGAAAGCAAGACCCAATCGCTCCCTAAGCGCTCCTCCAGTGCGCGGATACGACGCCAAGATAGCTTCTCGCACTCAGTGCAGTTCAATGACGACCGTTCCCGCACAAGACGCTCCACATAGCTGTTTTCGCGGTACTATTCCTCCTCGGGTCGGTCGCTACCTGAACTTAACGGTACGTCTTGGTGTGGCTCTGCCGTTCCCAGATTGAGCATGACGCAAATATCGACGCCATACCGCCGCGGACTGAGGGTCGGCAGCAGGTACCAGCACAATGGGGTCCACCACCACCACCACCACCACCTAGAGAGAAGGCCGCGGCGTTCTCGTGTGACGTCAGGCAGAGTAGGTTGCACGCGCATAGCTGACTGGCTCGCTCTTCGGCATAGTGGGCTGTGCCCCAGTCAACTATGCGCGCGCACCGTCTTTGGCTGACGTCACACGAGCGCACCGCGGCCTTCACTGTAGGTGGTGTTGGGTCCACTGACCGCCAGTTCGCGGCCCTCACGCTGTGTAATGAATGGGTGCCTTCTCCGAAGGTTCATTCTCCATCTCACATGGACTCGGCAGCTCTCTCTCGCTCTGGTGCCACCCAGACAGGATCCACTGGCTTGGCCTCCTCGTAGAAATCAAATGATTAAAATATCAATAACCGTAAAATTAAAATAAAGTTAGCGAGTTAGCGGTCAGTTCTGAACGCCTTTCAATATCTAGGGAAGCTACATTTCTGCTCAGTGTGGTTGCCATAGGAAGTGAATGGGAAATTCTGTGAAAAATTGCCCCTGGGTGTTTTCATTTTTTTAACACAGACAACACACTTACATGAACAATGTTTTTGGAAACACGTACAACAATTTTTTCCACGACATTCTCACCAAAATAATTGAAACATTTGTTAACCTTTGGGGGTCAACTTTCGTGTTCCCCTGGCGTAATACTGTGCCGCCTGCGAATGAAACCAGACAGGTGCCATCAGCCTCTCGTCGTTGTCAAAACGCTGGCCGCAGGACAGGAATTTCTTGAGCAGCAAGAGCATATGGAAATCGCTTGGTGTAAGATCAGGACTGGATGCTCGATGTTAAGAAAAATACCAGACGATCTTTTTACGGAAGCGCCAGACAGTAGCGGTGTTCTTTGATCTGGAAAAGGCATACGACACCTGCTGGAGGATGGGCATCCTCCGCACTCTGCATACATGGGGTTTTCGGGGTCGCCTGCCAATTTTTATCCGCGAATTTTTAACAGACCGTGTTTTTAAAGTGCGTGTTGGTTCGGTTTTATCGAGCACTTTTAATCAGGAGAACGGAGTCCCCCAGGGCTCGGTCCTGAGCGTTGTTTTATTTGCAGTGGCAATCAATTCTATAGCCGATCACCTTCCACTGGGAGTGTCGGCGTCCCTATTTGTTGACGACTTCGCGATCTACAGCAGCTCTGAGCAAACGGGTCTCCTGGAGCGGCGCCTCCAGCGGTGCCTAGACAATCTCCACGCGTGGAGTATGGACACTGGCTTTCGATTCTCAGCCGACAAGACAGTCTGCATGAACTTCTGGCGGCGGAAGGAGTTCCTTCCCCCATCCCTTCGACTGGGCCCCATAGTACTTCCATTTGTGGATACCACGACGTTCTTGGGACTTGTTCTCGACAGGAAGTTAAGTTGGTCTCCCCACATATCCCGTTTGGCAGCTCGCTGTACCCGCTCTCTCAATGTGCTGCGGGTGTTAAGTGGCACCTCGTGGGGAGCTGACAGGTCTACTCTCCTCCATCTGTATCGCACCATAGTTCGGTCCAAACTGGACTATGGTAGCATCGTTTATTCTTCGGCTCGACCGTCCATACTGCGCCGCCTTAATACAATCCACCACCACGGTCTCCGTCTGGCGACAGGAGCGTTTTATACTAGCCCCGTTGAGAGCCTCTATGCCGAGGCCGCCGAACTACCCCTTTCTTACCGTCGGGAACTCCTGCTTAGCCGTTACGCTAGTCGTTTGTCGTCCATGCGAGGACACCCGACGTACGCAGTTTTTTTTAACGACTCACTTGACAGTCTCTTCACTCTGCGCCCGTCTGCTCTGCTACCACCGGGAGTACGCTTGCGTTCGCTACTCGGCCAGCTTGGCGTTACAATGCCTGCTATCTTCTCGACTGGAGAGAGCACCTCTCCACCGTGGCGAAGCCCCGAAGTCCGTGTTAACTTTGATCTTCATTCTCTTCCAAAGGACTCCACACCTCGTTTCGTCTACCAGAGAGAATTTCACGCACTCCGGTTTAAATTTGATGACAATTTGTTCATTTACACTGATGGCTCAAAGACAGACCAGGGTGTTGGGTGTGCTTTTGTACTTGGCGACGTCTCTTTTAAATATCGTCTTCCTGAGTGGAGTTCCATTTTTACAGCTGAGCTGTATGCATTATACCAAGCCACACAATACGTCCGGCGCCACTCGCTCAGTAAGACTGTCATTTGCTCGGACTCAATGAGTGCTTTGTTGAGCCTTCGCATCCTATATCCGGCCCATCCCCTGGTACAAAGCATCCGCAATTGCCTTACTTCTCTTTCAACGAGCGGAACTACGGTGACGTTTCTGTGGGTCCCTGGCCATGTGGGAGTGTTGGGGAATGAGGCTGCGGATATGGCTGCCAAGGAAGCAGTTCTCCTTCCTCGGCTATCTACCTTTTCCACCAGCTCTGATGACCTTCGCGCTGGTATCTCCCAGCGTATTATCTCGCGTTGGTATCTACATTGGTCATCCCTGTCAGGGAACAAATTGCGAGCCATTAAACCTGTGCCTGATATCTGGTCAACGTCATCTCGACCCTCCCGCCGAGAGGAGATTGTTCTAGCCCGGCTTCGTATTGGCCACTGCCGTTTTAGCCACCAGCATTTATTACGTGGTGGTCCTGCTCCCTTATGTGAGCACTGTGATGCACCTTTTACTGTGAACCATCTTTTAGTGCAATGTCCATTTTTTAACCGTCTCCGTCATGATCTGTGTTTCCCATTTGAATTGTCTGCCATTTTAGCTGATGACCCGCAATCGGTTAACAGAGTTTTACTTTTTATACATCGTGCAAATATGGCGAAAGCCATTTAATTTCTAACCCCGGTTCTTTTTTACTTTGGGCAGTGTTGGGCGCTAATGACCACAGCAGTTGTGCGCCCTAAAACCACAAAAAAAAAAAAAAAAAAAAAAAAAAAAAAAAAAAAAAAAAAAAAGATCTCCCGCTGTGCTCAGAGTCATATGAAGACGAGGACTGTAATGGTGCAACACAATCATCTCTGCAGTACCCGCCTAGAGAAATTCGTGTCATACTTCCAGCGTTTTGACAGAGATGAAGAGCATTTTATTTATTGTTTATCGTGTGGTTTTACAAGTATACAACAAAATGTACAATTAAATGGAAATGTCCAAATTTTACAACCAGTTCAGAGCACTTGGAGTCACTTGATGCGAACTATCCAAGTCACTGCTAAATACTTGCAGTGGACTCTGTTTGACTATGTATTCTATGGTTTGTTTCTCCGCTCCGCATTCAGTTAGAAGACGGGAGAAAATCACACTTCTTCGTGGTGTAAGCACACCTCCCTTGACAGAAGTGATGCGGTTCAGCCTCGACCAGGTTTGGAGACCCTCAACCTTGGTAGGCGCTGTGCGATGGATGTTCATTCCAGCGTTGTTGCCATTTGGAGGTCACATCGAAGGAAGTGGTGCTTTCTGTGTCACACTAGGGAGGTTTTCGTGATTTGAGACGACATGCTGGCGGATCCTGTAGAGCAACGGAGAGTTCCTGTGAGCCTCTATGTTCTTGATCAATTTTACCTTAGCTGCTTTCCTCCTTAGATCTTGCAGGTAACCACTGGATAGGCGTAGATTTGACAGTGCCAGTGATAACCCTCATGGCTTCATTATGTTGGAAGTCAATTTCTGTTGTGTGAACGCTGTTTTCTCAGACTGACCAGCGGTATTCCCCTGCAAAATACACAAGAGCGAGAGCAGCAGTGGTTAGGGTATTGGCGTCCACATCCCAATTGCTCCCAGCAATCTTGAGAAGCAAGTCCACTCTTGAGCCAGGTTTTTCCGAAAGCTTTAAGCCCTGTTCTTTGAATGTCAAGGACCGATCCAAAGTAATACCTCAGTATACGGGGTTGTAGTTATGTGGCACTTCGATTCCGACAAAAGTCACATGTAGCTTCCGTTGGGCTTCTTTATTATTCAGGTGGAATAAAGTAATCTCAGTTTTATTTAGGCTAGGTTGTAGCCTCCATTCATGGAAATAATCACTTAATTTAATGACGTCACTCATCGGTGTCTGCTCGTAGTGCTTGAAGTCTTTACTCTGTAAGACTAATGCTAGGTCGTCTGCATACTGGATTTTCGTGGAGTCCGTGTCTGGCATGTCATGGATATATAGGTTAAATAGGAACTGAGCTCTGTGATAGGCCGTTATTTAGAGTCCTTCATCTACTAGATGAGCTGTAGATAATAATAATAATTTCGTGTGGCTCATTGGCCTGGTGAAAGTCTTTTAATTGGACACCACTTCGACGACTTGCGTGTCCCTGGCCTACCCCATTATCCAACCGGGCATAGGGGACCTACAGCTTACCGTGGAATCCGAACCACGTGTCGTTACTGGCGTCTCATCATATCGTTGGGAGGTGAAGTATGGGTTAAAGCGCAGACTGAAAAAATTCGAGTTCCGACCGGGTTACGAACCCGTTCAAATGTTCAAATGTTTGTAGAGTCTATGGGACTTAACTACGGGGTCATCAGTCTCTAAACTTACAAACTACTCACGAACTAGCTAATACTAAGGACGCCACAAATATCCATGCCCGAGGGGGGATTCGAACCCCCGACCGTGGTGGCCGTACAGACCATGACTGAAGCGCCTCAGTCCCCTCGGCCTCCGCGGCCGGCTACGAACCCGTGACTCTTCGGTTTCCAGTCGAGCGTTTTACCCCAAGACCACCAGGAGCTGTAGATGGTACACATGCTGGATCCATTCACAAGCGGGAGACTTCGGCGACACAGAAATATAGAAGGGTATTCCATGATATGACAAGGGTCTCAATGTATTTGATGGATATATTGATAATAAGCTCATACGCTGCTGCCCATTAAGTCTTTCATGTAAATATGTATTTTTTTTTAATTTACAAACTCTGACAATAAAGTTCGTTGAATAGTCCTGCATTATGAACTATCCTTCGAAATAGTCACCTCCCATAACTATGCACTGCTGATCTCTGCGATACGTGTACTGCCAACTTTACACGAAGTTTTCCTTTGGCATGTTGTTCAAAAGCCTCGTCACGTTTCGTTGGAAGTCAGAAATATAGTAAAATCTCTTTTCTCTCGATGTGAGTTTGACTCGATGGAACAGGAAGAAGTCTGGAGGACTGAGATCCGGCAAGAATGTTGGATATTCGAGTTGCACTACAACGCTCGCCCAAACACAGCCAATATCGTCAAATAGTTCCTGGCGGAAAAGAGGGTGGTGCAGCTGGAAAATACACCATACTCACCAGATCTCTATACTCCAGACATCTTTCTGTTCCCTCAACACTAACGAGCTTTGAAAGGAAAGAGATCTGACCATATTCCTGACAGCCGACGAAACCTGACGAGGCATTTGAACAACATCCCAAAGGAAGACTTCGTACAATGTTTGCAGAGCAGAGCTCAGCGATGGTTATGGGACTTGACTTACTCGGAGAGGAAGGTAACAGTAGTTCATAGTTCATACGTTAATGTTACAGGACTATTCATCGAACGCTATTGTCAGAGGTTGCATTTAAATAGGAAAAACTTACTTTCTAGAAGCGCCTCGTAGTTACAATGTTATGAGGATGCCTCATGAAATATGCGCACAACTATCATGTTATATCCTCTTCCAGTAACTTTCGGGTGTGCAGCCGGATCCCGTCGTCATTCTGGCACGATATTTTGGCCTGGAAACGTCCTTCCATCTTCAGGTGAGCAGCAAGTACTGAAGAGTCCGGGTGCAGTCGTGGTTCTTGCGCATGCCAAAAGTGCTGGTATCGTTTTGCGCATGCGTTAGATGGTGTCATGCGCGATACAGCCGAATTGTATGTGCTGCCCTCGGTGGTGGAAAAGCAACAGTCTTCTAATCATTGATAATCGATTGATATTATCAGTCACAACGTAATCGACGCCATCAATCGATTATCAATGACTAGCTGAACCCCTGCTGCTTAGCATGCGTAGGCTGGTTGGTCTGCACCAATTGTTTCTTTTTAATCCTGATGAAGAATCCATTTCTTAAGTTTCGTAGTTATAGCTTGAAATTTGAGTTCACAGCACCATATTTTTGAAAATCAATTTTTGCATCTCGTATTTCACCCTCTCATTGGTCGAATTTCCAAACATACCGAAACACGTGTCTTTTAAATTTGAACCCCGAATCCAAATCCGAAAATTTGTAGTTTTAACTTCAAAATTGCCTAAATAGCAACATATTTTTGAAAAACACCCCCTCTCCAATTTAACCCCGTTGATGGTTGAATTTACAAAAATACCGAAACACATATTTTTTAAATCATAACGAACAATACAAATACCATTTTTTGCAGCTATAGCTTCAAAATTGTCTTGGCAACAAAAGTATTTTCGAAAAGAATTTTTGATCCTCTATTTAACCCTCTTACTTGTTGAATATCCAAAAATACTAAAAATCATGGATTTTTAATCCTGACCAAGATTCCACATCCGAAGTTTCGTAGTTGTAGCTTAAAATTTGAATTAACAGCAACATGTTTTTGAAGATCAATTTTTTGCGTCACCTATTTTACCCCCTTATTTGTCGAATTTCAAAAAATGCCGAAACACGTGTCTTTTAAATTCGAACCCTGAATTAAAATCCGAAATTTTGTAGTTCTAGCTTCAAAATTGCCTTAATAGCTACGTATTTACCTTACGGACGGTATATCGAAAAATCGGTTCTTAAATGACGCCTACAGAGTAAGATCAACACCCTCCACAAATTTCAAGTTTTTATCTTCAGTGGTTTGGGCTGGGCGATGATGCGTCAGTCAGTCAATCGGGACACTTCCTTTTATATATAGAGAAGATTAGAAGACTGTTGCACTTCCACCACCGAGAGCAGCACATACAACTCAGCTGTATCGTGCATGACACCATCTAAAGCATGTGCAAAACGATACCAGCACTATTAGCATGCGCAAGAACTCCTATAAATACCGCGACTGCACCTGGGCTCTTCAGTACTCGCTACTCACCTGAAGATGGCCGGACGTTTCCAGGCCGAAATATCGTGTCAGAATGACGACGGGATCCGGCTGCACGCCCGAAAGTTACTGGAAGAAGACATACGCCGGGAAAACTTCAGAAGTCACATGTTAAATCCTATCTCATAAATGTATAAACAAGGTTTCAGATACTCTGCAATCAAAGACTTCCCTTCCATAAAAACAGTCTTCCTTTATTACAGCAGTATTTACTTGGAGGACATGGAACTGCAACGCCGAGTCTCGTAAAAGCGAGGTCCCTCATATGCATAAGAGTGAAACAAGCACACACGCTGACCGCAGGTGCTATGGAAGTGAAAGTGTGACGACATCGATCATCGCAGTTACGTCATTTCCTCCCCGCAAGTCGGATAAGTACGGCTCGGGAGACTTGCTACGCACTCCACCCACTATCTCGAGCACTCAGCAATCACACCACATTATGTCTCCATTTAAGAACGCAATATTGCACACGTCTCGAAAGGGGTAATTTCAGTCTCTCCGCCTCTCACTAACCTGTTTGTTTTACAGTTATGATTCATTTCTCATTAAATAGAGCCCACATTATACCGATATCAACAACTGAGTATGAAGAGGCAGACGGAACATAGTGAGATCAAACTATGAGGTGCTGGAAACATCGTATATATATATATATATATATATATATATATATATATATATATATATATATATATATATATATTTTCGCGTGTGTCGTCTTGTGAAAGCCTATCTAGTACACCATTGTCCTGCTGGAACTGTTTGCAACTGGCTTTTCCTTTTATTTTGTGAGGATTTAAATACACTGACTCTTCATCTTTTATAAGAAAGCATTTCGTCTCGAAATCAAAGGAGGCATGATTAATTTACTGAGTGTTGACATTTTTTATGTATTACTCTTAATATCATTCTGAGCTTCGCACTGCTGTAGACAGATTTTGAAAAAGAAGTGACTTTTTGTCTCCGGTTGGTCGCCTTCAATTTTTGTGATACTTTTCGACGGTTACGTGGTCTTCCAAAAGTTAATGAGCCTTTTTACAGATTTATTGTTATAATGAGATAAAGTAAAGTATTACCATTATTGTTTACAATGGTGATGGACGAAATAGTGAAAGAGACAATAGAAGCTCGTACAGGAACGTAGATTGATTTGTTAGCATTTGTGAACGACAATGTGGTGTGAAACAGCAGCAGTCAATAACGTATAACAACAAATAGTCATCCTAAACGATAAGATAGAGAATTGTGGAATAAAATGTAGTGTGGAGAAAAGCAAGACAATGATGGTAAAAAGAAAGGACAGGGAAGGCAAGGTACGAATTAATATTAAGGTTGGGATATTGACATAGTGGATAATTTCATGAATCTGGGAAATGTGTTAATGGAGAATGCTCCTGTGGAGTCAGAAATTAGCAAAATGGGACAATCAAAGTGCGAGGGGCTTAGTCTCTAGAAGGAATGGTGCCAATTATGTGTAAGAAACGGCTACACAAGACGTACTTTACAGCCAAACAAACGTATGCGTTGTAAACTTAGTCAGTGAGAAGAATAGATGAGAATACATTTCAAGCCAGTGAAATGAAGTTCCCGAGAAGTACGTTAGGGGAAACGAGGGAAGACAGAGTGAGAAATGAAAACGTTAGGACGAAAATTGGAGTAGAGAACCTGAATGATAGAACTGAGATGAACTTGTTAAAATAGTGTGCACGTGTAAAGAGAGTGTAAGATGGGAGAATACCTACAACAAGAATGATAGAGATCGAGGATTAGTGGGAGAAACAGAGCAATACTTATAGACTCAGTAATGGAGGAGCTATCTGGACTGCAACAAAACAAAATATGGCTGAGGAAAGTAGAGATGTATCATTAATGCCACAACCTGGTGTGATGTTGGATGAAGGAGCGTCGAAAATGATGAACACTGAGGTAAAGTGATACATCGAAATATAACAGCTCGATCAAAGCTGGTGTTCACTGCTACCGCGGTGGGTTTCAGTGATGTGTGACTCCGAAATAAATTGGTAATATAAGCACCAACAAACTCTTAATGTACCTTAGAAATCGAATCTATAATTGGAAAAATGATGAAGCCACTATAATAACTGCAATGTAATCAAAAATAAAACTTCCACTTTATCTTATGTAAATATAATTTCCTTTTGTTTCAGGTAAATAACTTAAACTGCAGTGACAGATCGTGAGGACAATCGGAGACTCCACCGTTGGTGAGTTTTCCTGAGTGTATTGCCAAAAATTTTGACTTCAATATTACATGAGCAACTTTTTTTATTTTCCTATCTATAACATTGTACTTCATCTACTCAGTTCCAGTATGTTAATTGAAACCAGCAGTTCTGTTATGTTTGAAGTGAATTACAATTAAAATTTAGAAAATCTTGTTCTTTACATATTACTTCATCGGACTGTGATGTCAGCTATCATTAGCAGTTTGTAATGGACTGGTCAGATGTATTTTAACCGCGGATAACGTGTACTTGCCATGCAACTATTGTTCTGTGAAATTGATAAACCTCAATTAAGATAGCCTTCTCCTCGAGTTTTACCATTTATTCTTCACGATTACTAAATGGCCATTCACTTCTGTAAAATGTTTCAACTTACCATGTAGCTGTGAACGCATTATCTGTAGATGGCAATTTAATTTGTCGAAATCGGTTATCAATACAGATATTTTATTGCGATCATTGGCAAATAACAGTTTCTAAAAAAGAAAACTGCTGTAATAATAGTCTGAACTGTCAGTACTAGGCTGTAACATAACTTTTCCATTGTTGAGATGGCCGTAGCGGTGGTGGACTGAGCGTGTCGGATGCCAGGGGCACAATACAAATACATGCCTTATTTTCCCAATTTGTCAATTGCTACATGTTGTAATATAAATTTTTTACGCTGATGCAAGAAAATTCAAAATATTGTTCACAGTTCAATCGTTGCACGAAGGAACTTACGAGTGCTCCATCGAATATCATCATGTCTGTAATCTGCAGATGTGTTCTTCCGTTTCGTCATAGGGATACTAGGTTTCAAAAACATATATATCATTTGGTATATTTGTCATTTAAAGCAACTGTTTTCGACAAATGCCGATGTTAAGTGCTATCACACCATTTTCGTTATTTTTTTATGTTACTAGCGCGCCATTTCTTCACATCAGAAATTTCATTTGATTCACAACGCCAGCCTCCAGTGCAATCGGACTGCTTTTGTGCCACCTATACTTGATTCACTCAGTCAAAGATAAAGATTGAAATGATGAAAGCCTAAGAAGTAGTGAGACTCCTTTCAAACTGAGAGTAAAATTATGGTCTCGCAATTTCAGCTATTTGCCGAATATTGAAAAAATATATAAGATAAAAATATCGCCACTCGATTATAGCTATTATATTGATAGAACAATATAGCCGGTGAGTGTCGATATTTTTCTGAGAAAATATCGATATGTTTTGTTTAGATTTATACATAAGAAACAGCCTAGAGTGCAATGATTTTTATTTAACTATTTTCGGTCCTTTTTTTGACCATCTTCAGGATTGAAACTCTGAAATTTATCTTAGTTACATTTAGAGGATCTTCAAGAAAAGTCTCAATTTGGCGAATGAATTGTATGTTTTCCTTTTATAAATAAACTGACGGTGTTCTGGGCATCGAAGTGCGAAATGTATACATCGCAGGACCCTGAAACGTCGTGGGTATGTTCAATAATCGGTGCCCTCGGGGAGAATGATGATAAGCTTATAGTTCCACTTTTTGCCACCATGGGAAAATACGGCGTTGTAAGCAGTCAAAATGTCGGGTGGGTGCTGGAACAGGAGAGGAACGACCAAAAACAAGATAACAGTGGTTCTGGCACATTTATTAAGATATGGACGTACGTTACCAAGTACGTTCAGTATGGTCTCCCGACTGAGCAACATCCTGCATCCGTAACATGACACGATCCACAATTACCTGCAGTACATCCGGTGTAATATGAGCGATATGTCGTCGTATGCTATCGTCTAAATGAGGAAGAGTCCGGATATATCCCTGATAGATACGATCTTTCAAATATCCCCACACCAGAAGTCACATGGAAGGCCATACACCTTGAAAGTGTCTAGATATGACGCAGCCTTCACCGAAAATTTCTCGATGCTTATCATTCACCTGCCGAACTAAATGTGGTGTCGCCCGTTCTTGCACGAAATTAGTAGTATGGACACAGATCTGTTCTTGGAAAAGCGGTATCACGAGTTCCAAACGAGACCTCCATAAAGTGTAGTTGTTACTGTACACCTAACATGCTCACGATGCGTCATCTCATACCACACAATCATATATGTTGAGTACAATGGATATTCCTGCACAGCGTGTTGGGGGAGGGGGGAACATGGACTCCCAAATGTGACCGGTGCATTCAGGGCACCGTGCAGGTTAAAATGTACCTCGTACGACCAAAGAATATTCCCTGGCCACATGTCATTCATTTTCATGTGAACCAAAAAAAGAAGGGGAAAGTCACGGTGTCGCCGTGTCGCAGCTAATCCTGGGGCTGCATTCGGTGCAAATATGAACCTTGTACGGATAACAGTGTAAAGTACGCCGCAAAATCTTTCCAAGTGTTGACCAGTGGAGACACAATTCGCGCGTCACATCTGCAGCACTGGTTGCAATATTTGAGGCATGAGTATTCTGTCGGTTGCAACTTCATCAACAACTACCACGGGAATGGGACACCTCCCTATCCCTGTTTCTTCATATTTCTGGGGCATCTTCTCAGCTATTTCTCTCAGCTATATTCTCACAACCGCGTGCAGTTCGTAGGGAAAAATTATGGGGCATCGAACTCCAGAATACTTGAAATAGGTCTTTATGGAATTGTCATGTATTCATTCGTTCGTTACGTAGCATTTATATGTATGTCCGGAGCAATGCAGTAAGTGATCGCTGTAAGGCGCGTTAAATGTGGGCTCCAGAAATGCGGAGCAAGAATTTATTTGATTTTGTTTGAGAAGATGATTCAGAACTTTTATTTGATCTTTTTGATGAGATGGTTGGGACAGAATGTTCACGCTAGCAACTTAAGAAAGCTTTACGCTTTATAGAACTTCTCACATTGCAACTGTTAACAGCAGTGACAGGTGTCATAATATTTCATTCCATTCTATGATGGTGGTGGTGGCGGCTGGTGCAGCAACAGTGTTGAATAATTAAAAAATGCTCAGTCTCTGTTGCAACAGCTGTCATAATAATTCGTTTTCTGCGCTCCAGACCAAACATACAGATGATAGTCAAAGTCAAAACCATCCAGTGTAGGGTACATGATTTTCTTCATGCCAAATTTCTTATGATTTATTGAAATGTGAATGTTTTGAAAATGCTAGTTTCAGCGCGCGCGCGCGCGCGCGCGCACACACACACACACACACACACACACACACACACACACACACACACACACACACCTCTGCGCGAGGGAGGGCTCAAACCTCCGTCGGGGAACAACGACGCGCTCCACAGCAAGGCGCGTTAGAGCGTTCGGCCATTCCACCGCGGCTGAGACTTAGTGGTGTCCTAGGACGAGAGCCCGATGAAGTCTGACAGACAGCCGCCTGCCCCCCTCCTACTCGCACGTTCAGATAGACAATAATAAACTAAATTAAGCCGGCCGCGGTGGCCGAGGGGACTAAGGCGCTTCAGTCACGGTCTGCACGGCCACTACGGTCAGGGGTTCGAATCCCCCCTCGGGCATGGATATTTGTGTCGTCCTAGTTCGTAAGTAGTTCATAAGTAGTTTGTAAGTTTAGGGACTGATGTCCCCGTAGTTAAGTCCTATAGACTATACGAACATTTGAACAAAGAAACAAACTAAATTAAAATAAGAAGTAGAGCTGGATCCAAGCCAATATTTTCGCGCGATTATTTCAGCGACTTGAGCGCCTGACTCTTTATAACAGTGTTTTTCATCCCATAGCAAATCTACATTTCGTGACGTTCAGCAACTACTGCAGAAGTGCCACACAAAAGTGACAGGGTTTCGTGGAAGTCGCTTAAATAGCAAGTCACCGATAGGTGGAAAATTGGCTTTGTTGTGACACTTTCCGTGTGGCTCTTAATCAGACATCAAAAGTGTCACAGGCATAAGATGTACTTATGGCACTTTTGATTTCACATGATGGGTTGATCCAAAACGCGAAACAATGAATCCATTTTTCCACCTCATGTTGACTTGTTAATTAAAGGACTTAACATAGTTTGTTGAGTACTACTACAGTTATTTACAATGCTCGCAATATTCTTGTATGTGTGTCACATGTTCAAATATTGTTATGTCAGAAAAACAATCAAATTTTGCGATCATTGACGTAAATAAAGATATAAAAATTATTTTTGCCGAAACCTTGGTCAAGGTTTACGTATATGAACCATTTTGTGCAACTGGTGGGCTGAAATTTGTTGACAATTTGACCGTGTTCCACCGTTGCTGAGCTGCAGCCACGTTTAAGACTTTCTGCTTTATGTCCTTCCCTATGTCGTGCCGCTTCGCCCTGGCCACGTCGGCTCGGCAGCGCTAGTGGCGGTGAGCGTCCGCGCCTGACCCTGCCCCGGCGGCCTGTCAGATGACGGGGGTACCACCCACGCCTGCCACTGGCACTGACCTTGTACCTTGCCGTTGGCGCCCAGGAATTTCCTCCGCTCTTTGCTCTGCGGTCGTCTCCCGCCAGCTCTGATGCTGACGCTGACATCCGTAAAAGCGAGAATTCCCCGTCCCGTAAATACCTTATTTACATGGGCTCCCAACACCTGTTTTTCTGCAAAGCGGTCCCACAATCGGTTTTCAAAAAAAAATGTTCAAATGTTTGTTAAGCTTATGGGACTTAACTACGGGGTCATCAGTCCCTAAACTTACAAACTACTTATTAACTACTTACGAACTACGACGGCACAAATATCCATGCCCGAGGGGGGATTCGAACCCCCGACCGTAGTGGCCGTGCTGACCGTGACTGGAGCGCCTCAGTCACCTCGGCCACCGTGGCCGGCAATCGGTTTTCGTGCCCATGTAAGCGCAGCCGGTTTTGAAACGTTCTTGTCTTTCCTATTCCACTCCCAAATAGAACGAGGGAAAAAATAATGTTTATACGCCTCTAAACTGTTCAAATGTTTGTTAAGCTTAAGAGACTTAACTGCGGGATCATCACTCCCTAAACTTACAAACTACTTATGAACTACCTTACACTAAAGACGACACAAACATCCATGACCGAGAGGGGATTCGAACCCCCGATCGTAGCGGCCGTGACTGTGACTGGCGCGCCGCAGATCTCTCGGCCACTGAGGCCGGCTATACGCCTCTGTACGAGCCCTGATTGCCCTTGTTTTTATGATCATTTCGCGAAATATAAGTCTACATCTACATCTACACTTCTGTGGAGACACCGTGCAATGGAATCTACTGTATACAGCATACGTTGTTGACATACCTAGCTTACCTCCGAGCAAATGGACTCGCCCGTCCCACGTATCCGACGTGCGCACAATCGAGGGAAATACAGTTACTTGTGAATAAGCGGTTTAACGTAATGGTGTTACGTTCCTTCATGGCAGACCGTCAATCCACAGTATTACTGTTCGTTTTTGGAGCATCACCTGCGACCAGCTTTGCGAAAGAAGCGGCAACACTTTATGCGTAAAACATCTATCATTTTGTACGACAATTCGCGTGCAGATACAACGCAAGCTCTGTTTGGTCGATGGGGACTGGGAAGTACTGTACCATCCACCATACTCCTCGGACTTAAATCCTAGTGACCTTTATTTTATTCCGAAGATGAAGGAACCACTTCGTGGCATCCGCTTCAGAGATTCGACAGGCAGTAGACCACTCCATCCGCACAATCAACAGAACAGCCTCTGCTAACGGTATACTACGCCTTCCACATCGGTGGCAACGGGTTCTACACAACGCTGATGACTACTTTGAAGGACAGTAACAAGTGCAAACATGTACGCTTTTGTATCGGTTGTGAATAAATAGTTGCCACAATTTAAGTTCCGGACCTTGTATAAGTGGAATAATGTAGATGGAGTAGATGAAGTAATATAGGAGTAATTGACGCACCTTACAAATATGTTTTAAATTTTTGTGCACATTGACTATTTTCTCCCATACACCGCTACGTTGCCAGACTTTTCAGACGGAACGAGAAATGACTAACCATCGCTGCTCCTCAAATTCCACTACCACTACGTCAGTGACCGCAACTTACGCTAATGCCAGCACTTAGCGCTGAGTCACGTGGCACTTCTAGTCTATAAGGCGTGAGGCATCACTGCCCAAAAACGTTTTCTTCGGACATCTCCGCCACCTTTCTTCTTTTTCGTTTTTCTGCGAGTTTTTTCACCTCTCGCATGCAAGTTTCCATCTTGTCGTGCCGGTCGTCTTCTTGCACGTCTCTGGCTTACATCTTCTCTTCCGCTGTGTCATTGAGTTCTCCAGTGTCGTATTTAATATAGCATGGACAGACAAAAAAATTTCAACAGTCCACTACCTAAATATGAATTTTTTTGGGTGTGGGGGGAGGGGGTGGGGGGTTCGCTATCATTCCTCGTGTTAAAACAACGCAATTCACGGTAGATTTGATTTGGGTATTATTTCGGTAAGTCTATGTTTTCAACAATTATTTTATTTGCTGTACCAGGCTCAGTCTGAGCGAAGCTTGGCCGGGCTTAACTAGCAATCGATACATGTTATCTAAGTGAAGGTAAGTGTATATGTGACTGTGCTCCGCATCTCCTCTTAAGCTACTGGACCGGTTTCAACCAAACTTAGTACACATATGAGTCAGGCAATATACACTGTCGCAGTAAAAACCACCTTCGTCATATTCTTCAAAATATATGACGTCATAAACAACGAAAGTCACAAAAGAACTACTTCATAATGCGATTCGTGAATACCAAAGATACCTTCATCCAATGTTTGAGAATGAGAGCACTTAGGGATTCGAAATAAAACTTACAGATCATTTCCAACCTTCACTAAAATCGTTTACACTGACAACCCCAACAAAATGAGGAAAGGGAAGAAGTTTCTCCCTTATTATTATTCCGCTGTTCACGCAGTAAAACTAAGGCATTCAAAAGATTCAAAGTTTTGTAAACCTATTGGACCAAACCGCTACGGTTATCAGTCCCTAGACTTACAAACTACTTACACTAAGGACAACATACACACACCCTTGGCCGAGGGAGGAATCGAACCTCCGACGGGTATGACTGCTCAGTCCGTAGCACGAGGCTGTAGACCACGCAGCCACTCCTCGCGGCTTCGGCACTAGAAACGACGTTAACACTTAATAACTTCTATACTACTAATTGTATTGACGAGACATTTTAAATACAGAATACATCACTGACCATACGTTAGAAATTGTAAAATAGAGTTACACACGGCTCGTAAAATTTGAGTTCATATGGAGTCATCTCAGCCTATCATGCATGGCGTTTAGATTTTGTCTACCAAATCTATTCGCAGAAAATTTGGTAGACACTTTCCTAATATTCTATTCTACGTAGCCAACATCGGCCAGAATAGTACAGTTTTACGTGCCAAATATACCGATGATGGCGATATCGAAGCATTGTGTGAGGAGGTAAAGGAAATTATTCAGACAATTAAGGGAGAGGAAAACTTAATTGTTATAGGAGACTGGAATTCGGTAGTAGGAAAAGGAAGGGAAGGAAAATAGTTGGTGAATATGGACTGCACGAAGCAGCCGGCCGCGGTGGCCGAGGGGACTGAGGCGCTTCAGTCACGGTCTGCACGGCCACTACGGTCGGGGGTTCGAATCCCCCCTCGGGCATGGATATTTGTGCCGTCCTTAGTATAAGGTAGTTGATAAGTAGTTTGTAAGTTTAGGAACTGATGACCCCATAGTTAAGTCCCATAAGCTTAACAAACATTTGGACATTTGAAAGAGAAGCTGCCTGGTAGAATTTTGCGTGCAACATAACTTCATAATAACAAACATCTGGTTTAAGAATCACAAAAGAAGATTATATACCTGGAAGAGACCAGGACACACCGGAAAGTACCAGATAGATTTTATAATGGTAAGACATAGATTTCGAAACCAGGTCTTAAATAGGGGGAAAATAGATACCTCCAACAGGAAAATAAAAGAGACATTCGGAGACAAGAAAAACAGCTGTATGTATATAAATAACACAGATGGGAAACCAGTTCTCAACAAAGAAGGGAAAACCTAAAGGTGGAAAGAGTTTATAGGTGGACTCTACAAATGAAATGAACTTGACACAATATTTAGTGAGGGAAGAGGACGTAGATGAAATAGGAGATTGTGAGATTACCGCCCATTAGAAATATTGGTAATTAATAGCATTTGTAATTAAACAGTATGAAGTTCACTGCAGACATTGACCATGCCAATGCACCAAATGATACACAATTTTAATCTTAATAATTATGGTAGCAATGTATGTACGCAGTTGGGTGATAACATTTTTAGTTAGACCATAGGTAGAAATTCTCCACGTTGAGATTTGCTGTGTGCTTTTAGCTGACGGGAGGCCAGCGAGCAGGCCGACGTTGGTGGTTTGTCCCAGCTTAGGATTTTCCAGGTTCGTTTCCGGTGAGGGGAGAGAGGGACAATGGCGAGTGCCAGGTGCAGTGCAGTGCACAGCGTGAAATAAAATATTCTAATACTACTTGCATTTGAAGTAATATGATGTGGTTAGGAACCTTTAAGGCCCTCATTACAAAATAGCCTGTTGATAAATAAACAATGCATAAGCTGATATAGTCACATCTGGCGTAATATGTTTAATTGACAATGAAAAGTAATAAATTACCAATGAATACAAGACAGTTACACAACCAGCATGACAATATTTGTTCATAAAAATAATATATTAACTATTTCTCATTTTATTTTCAATTAATCTTGTGTATTTTATCTTGAAGTATTCAGTTAAATCACTTCTCTGTGATATAAGAAATTGCACGATTATGAAAAATAGTACAAAGGTTTATACCAATATAAAAACCTAAGAAGACATTTATTTAATGTGTAGTGTAATTATTTTGATTTTAAGTAAAGTTTTGGGTTTTTGGCGTGCGTGCACGTGCGCGCGCGTGGGCAGGAAGTGAGGAGTCGGGAGCGAGTGGGGTAGCTGGCCGGGCGGCGTCGCTCTACACAGTCGGCATGTGGATCTCCAGGTGCAGACTATAGATTTTTGTGTGGCAATTGCCAAGTGTGGTTGCTCGTCGTAGACTGCACCAAATTGTATCGAGTGCTAATGTGTGTTGTGAATATTTAGCCGGTGGAACAAGGTGTGCATCGCACTAAATTAAAGTGACTGTGTTTTGTTAATGTAACACGTGTCGTCGCATAGGCATGAACATAAACGGTGTTTGAGACAGGCACATGCTGTGAAAACAATTTGTGACAAATATTCATTTTGTCTGGGGGCTCACGAGTTATAACTTTATTTGATAAATGTGTCGACGTACAGACATATCAGCCACAGGGTTTTAATATGGTGTAATAAACAACATAAAGTGAACTTTCACGTGTTTTCAAAAATAGTAGTTAGTACACGCTTTTCTCTCATGAACTTACTTTATTATGAATTCTTTTGTTAATCATATGCAGGGAAGGAAAGCTGCGAACGTGTGATATCATCCCCTAGAAAACGAGTCAAACAGTGGCAATCACAGTTCCAGTGTTTTTGTATGTTTAGGAATTTGGTTCGCAGTTGGCGGTTGTGAGTTTTAAAAAATTGAACTTTCCCTATTTTAAACTCTCACCCCGACCTTCGCCCTCGCAAGATACTATACTAGAGACGAATTTGACACAGCACTGAATGACCTGAGTCGAAACAAGGCCACTGGAGTGGACGACATTCCTTCAGAACTACTGAAGTCTCTGGGAGAGCCAACCATGACAAAAGTTGTGAGGCGAGATCGTGAGTCGTGTCGGGATAGCTCAGTCGGTAGAGCGCTTCCCTGCGAAAGGCAAAGGTCCCAGGTTCGAGTCCCGGTTCCGGCACACAATTTTAATCTTCCTGGAAGTTTCATATCAGCGCATACTCCGGTGCAGAGTGAAAGTTTCATTTTATGACAAAACTCTATTTCACCTGGTGCATAAGATGTATGAGACAGGAGAAGTACCCTCGGACTTTAAGAAAACCGTAATAATCCCCATTCCAAATGGAGTAGGCGCAAACAGATGCGAAAATAACAGAACCATCAGTTTAATGAAAGTCATGGTTGCAAAATTTTAACACCAATTATTTACAGAAGGTTGTAAAAGCTGGTAGAAGCCGACCTTGGGGAAGACCAGGTTGGATTCCGGAGAAATGTAGGAACAAGGGAGGCAATCCTCATTCTAAGGCTTATTTTAGAAAATAGATTTGTAGATTTGGATAAAGCTTTTGACAAAGTTGATTGGAATAGACTCTTTCAAAATCAGAAATCAGCAGTAGCAAAATATAGCGAACTATAACTTGTACAAAAACTAGACAGCAGTTATCAGAGTTGAATGGCGTGAAATGGATGCAGAGTTTGAAAAGGGAGTAAGTGTTGTAGACTTTCTCCAATGTTATTCAATTTGTACATTGAGCAAGCTATAAAGGAAAGAAAGGAGGAATTTTAAGAAGGAATTAGAGCACAGGGTGTAGAAATAAATACATTGTATCAGAGACAGCGAAGGACCAGGAAGAGCAGCTCAACGGAATGGACAGTGTGTTGAAAGGAAGTGTAAAATGAACATTAACAAGAGCAAAACAAGGGTAATGGAGTGTAGTCTAAGAAAATAAGCCTATGCTTAAGGAATTATATTAGGTAACGAAACAATAAAGGTGATAGATGAGTTTTGTAACTTGGTCAGTAAAATAATATATGATGGTTATAGTCCAGAAGATATAATATGCAAAATGGCAAAGGTAAGAAAAGCGTATTTGAAAAAGAGAAATTTGTTAACATCGAATATTATTTTAAGCGTAAGGAAGTTCTTTCTGAAAGCATGTATGTGGAGTGTTGCCTTGTATGGGAGTAAAACATGGACGATAAACAGTGCGGAAAGGAAGGGGATAGAGGATTTTGAAATGTGGTGCTACAGAAGAATGCTGAAGATTAGGTGGGTGGATCGCGTAACTAATGAGGAGGTACTGAACAGAATTGCGGAGAAAAGGAATTTCTGGCATACCTTGAATAAAAGAAGGGATCGATTGGTAGGACACTATCTTAAATGTTCAAATGTTTGTAGAGCTTATGGGACTTAACTACGGGGTCATCAGTCCCTAAAATTACTAACTACTTATGAACTAGCTAATCCCAAGGACGGCACAAATATCCATGCCCAAGGGGGGATTCGTACCCCCGACCGTAGTGGTCGTGCAGAACGTGACTGGCGCGTCGCAGACCGCTCGGCCACCGCGGCCGGCGACACAATCTTACACAAGCAATGAATCGTTAAGTTAGCATTGGTGGGAAGTGTGTAAGTAAAAATCACAGAGGGAGACCAAGAGATGAATACAATAAGCAGATTCAAATGGATGAAGGATGCCGTTCTTATGAGGAAATGAATAGGCTTGCTCTGGTTAGAGTAGGGTGGAGAGCTGCATCAAACCAGTCTCCGGACTGAGGACCACAAGAGTGACAAAATGTATCTAGAATTTTTTTTCAGTTCGTTCGGACTACTATGGACCACGAGGCTCGTCTTAACTTTCAGCTAGGGTCTTCTGCTTTTTCTTGGCCCAGTACGCCTTCATCTTCTGGCTGTGAGCCTGCTTCCTCTCATCCGTCCATATAGGTCTTGCTTGTGAGAGACATTTGGAAGACTCCCTTTAGGGTGGCCTGACGGTATTGCGTTCGGTTATCGGTTATCTGTAATGGGATCTGCAGTTCCTCTAAGTTTGATCTAACAGAGGTGAACCACTTGGCTTTGGACGCCTTTCCCCTTCTTGTCACTGTGAGGATCTTCTTGGTGAGCCTCGAGTGATTCAGGCGGGTCATTTGGCCATAGAAGGTGATTCGCCTTTTCCTCATACATGTGACTATGTCTTCCCGGTGTTCATAAAGTTCGTTATTGTGCCTGATTCAGTAAGTACCGTGTACCTCTCTTACGGGTCCTAATATGCTCCTCAGGATTTCCTCTCTTTAAGTTCTAGTTTCCTGAGTGGGTCCTTTCGATTCATCAAGAGGCACTCGGAGGCATAGAGTGCCAAGGGTCTTACTATCGAGATGTAGTGTTTCAGTTTTAAGTTCTTGGACAGGTACTTGGAGGTATAGATATTCTTACAGGAATGATAGGCTCTCTCTAACTTGCTGCACCTGGCGTATATGGCCAAGGTTTCGCTCTCACTTGCTGAAATCTATTCTTCCAAGTACTTGAGTGCAGGAACTTTACAGTTATTTTTTGTTTCCTAGTGGGATTGTAGAAAGAGCCTGTTTGATATTGGTGATGAACTCAGTCTTCTGTATTGATTTTCAATCCGGTTTTTACTGCAAAATTATAGAGGCTATGTAGTTGATGAGTAGCCTCCTCTATACTGTTGGCCAAAAGGATGAGATCATCAGCAACGGCTAGACATGGTACAATGAGGTTATCTTTCTGGTAGCCAAGACCTTTTTCAGGAGATATTATCAGTTTGGATTCAGGAGGAACGTAGGAACCCGGGAGGCAATACTCACTTTACGTCTTATCTTAGAAGATAGATTAAGGAAAGGCAAACCTACATTTTTAGCTTTGGTAGATTTGGAGAAAGCTTTTGACTGGATACACTCTTTCAAATTCTGAAGTCAGAAGTGGTAAAATACAAGGAAAGGAGAGTTTTTTACAACTTGTACAAAAGCCAGACCGCAGTTATTAGACTCGAAGGGCATGAAAGGGAAGCATCAGTTGGGAAGGGAGTAAGACAGGGTTGTAGTCTTTCTCCAATGTTGTTCGATTTGTACATTGAGCAAGCTATAAAGGAAAGCAAGGAGAAATTTGGCGAAGGAATTAAAGTTCAGGGTGAAGAATTAAAACATTGCGTTTTGCCGACGACATAGTAATTCTGTCAGATACAGCAAAGGACCTGGAAGAGCAATTGAACGGAATGGACAGTGTGCTGAAAGGTGCTTATAAGATGAACATTAACAAGAGCAAAACTAGGGTAATGGAGTGCAGTCTAAGAAAATTGGGTGATGCTGAAGGAATTAGATTAGGTATCGAAGCAATAAAGAAGGTAGATGAGTTTTGTTACTTGAGCAGTAAAATAACAAAGGATGGTCGCAGTACAGAGGATATAAAATGCAGAATGGCAATGGGTAGAAAAGCGTTCTTGAAAAAGAGAAATCTGTTAACATCGAATATTGATTTAAGCCTAAGGAAGTCTTTTCCGAAGGCATTTGTGTGGAGTGTTGCCTTGTATGATAGTGAAACATGGACGATAAGCTTTGCGGACAGGAAGAGGATAGAGGCTTTTGAAATGTGGTGCTACAGAAGAATGCTGAAGATTAGGTGGGTAGATCGCATAACTAATGAAGAGGTACTGAACAGAATTGGGAAGAGAAGGAATTTTTGGCATACCATGACTAAAAGAAGGGATCTCTTGGTAGTACACATTCTTAGACATCGAGGAATCGTAAATTTAGCATTGGAGGGAAGTGTGTGGGGCAAAAATCGCAGAGGGAGACCAAGAGACGCGTATCGTAAGCAGATTCAAGTGGATGTGGGTTGTCGTTCTTATGAGGAGATAAAAAGGCTTGCTCAGGATAGGGTATTGTGGAGAGCTGCATCAAACCAGTCTCCGGACTGAAGACCACAACAACAACATGATGTCTTAACGACTGATAGTAATAGAGAGTGGGTCAGAAGAGGCAGAACGAGCTGGAATATCATACGAGACAGGAGAAACGAGAATACGTACTACCGTAAGAAAGAGAAAATTACATACCCAGCAAACGCCGCGAACTAACGCTAATAATTAGGTAGTAATATAAAAACCGATTTCAGCCACGTCCCTCCCAAATACGAAGACTGTGTTCAAACCTCTGTGCCATTAAAATCTGTTCTGCCATTTGCTAATACCGCCCTGGATACATGCAATACTTCTCCTATAGGAGGTTTCCACTCCACCGCCTGTCTTGACGGCTGGTTGGCGCTGCTCAGGTAAAAACTAGCTCTCGTCTCTCCTTATTAGACCAGAACGGCTTGGCGGCTCATCAGAACCTGATTGTATCAACGCCACCAGGTTGAATGAAGCCCGACTCTCTTCAGTGGACTTCCATGCATGGTAACTAAAACTAAACACATTAATAATAATAAAGGCGGCACGGAAATCCAGAGAGACCGTAAACTTTCTTATGTTACCAGTACATCTAGAAAAAAAGTAGTCTATTACGCAGCGTTAGGACAACACTTCACACATCGGTTAAGGACGAGTCGTTAATAGAACATTCCTCGCCCGACCTGCACTATCGTGACGAACCATTAGCATGCAAGGAAAAACCGACCTGTTATTAACTGAATTGGTGGCGGCGTTCGCGCGGTCGACCGGCACACGTTCCTCTGTCGCCGCCTGTGTTCTCAAACACCGCCCTGATTGCCCACTTCCCTTGCGGGAATCTACGTGCAATTAGCTGTCACTTCATTACTCTCGGAGCGTACGTGGCTGGGATGATGTGGTGTTCAGTATAATGTCGCCTTCACCAACAAGAAATTCAGAAACTGTAGAGGCCTACTAGCTCTGGGCTTAGGAATGCTTGAGTATCTGACCTTTGTCTCCTACTACAGGAATCGTCATCAGTGGTTATAGAGACGTGGTTACATAATTTTTCGAATGTAAACTTGTTTGTTGTAGTCTGGTCTGCATTCCAAAGACCGGTTTGATGCTCATCTCCACTCGATACTCTTCATCTCTGTATAAATATCCCTTTCGATCTATTGTCTCTATCTCTCTAACTCCCTCTCTCAGGTTTTTTCCCTTGACATCTTCTTCCATTTCCGAACTGGCGATTCCTTCGCTGCTCATGATGCGCCCATAATCCGATTCTTTCTTTTAATCATACTCTTCTACAAACTTCCCCAATGCCTTCTAATTCCAACTACTCAATTAATTTTCAACATTATTCTCTAACATCACGTACAAAAGTTTTTTCTTTTCTTCTTGTCGGAACTACTTGATACTCCACGTTTCAGTTCCATGCAAGGCTCTTACCCCTGATACAATATTAAAAACCTTAGGTTTTAAACTGTTCGACAGTCATGCCTCCAGGAGTCTCAAGAATTTCACTGCAAAGTGGTAAAACTCATCGACTGCATTTAGTGTCTTATTTTCTAACCTATTTGTAACATTCCGTTGCCATTGTTTTTTATTTTTTTCCATGACTGTAGTATACGGAAAAATGGCTTTGTTAAGGATGATTTAGTGAAGATAATTGTGTTTCTGAATGATGAATGGCAGTATGCTCTAAATGTATAAGAAGGCAAGTTAATATGTACCTAGGGCAAATGACACTGAAGTGCATGGCATAGAATTAATAGAAACGGTTTGATGACATTTCTCTACAGTTCCATTCTCTAATAGCGCGTTGGAAAAAGGAACAACTTAATCTTTCCGTTTTCGGTCTTATTTCTCTTATTTTATTACAATGATCATGCCTCCCTATGTAGGTGCGTGCTAAAAAAGTATGTTCGCATTCGGAAGAGAAAATTGGTGAAAGAAATTTCACTAATAGATCTCGCCGCAATGAATAACGCCTTTATTTTAATGATTTCCTCCCCAACTCCTGCATCATCTCTGTGACACTCTCTCCCCTTCATCGCGATAATACAGAACGAGTTGTCGTTCTCTGAACTTTCTCTAAATCGTCCGCTATCCCACTTGGTGAGGATCCCACAATACACAGCAATACTTCAAAATACGACGCCCAATTGCAGTGTAGGCAGTTTCTTTAGTGGTACTGTTTCATCTTCTAAATCTTCTGCCACTGAAATGTAGCCTTTGGATCATCTTCCCTACAATATTTTCTGTTCTTTCCAATTTAAGTTGTTGTTAATTGTTATTACTCGGTATTTAGATGAATTACCGGCCTGTAGATTGATTTATCACTTAAATGAAGTCCAACTAATTTCTTTAGTGTTCATTAGGATATTATCATTATTAAGCGTCAATGTACAGTTTTGAACCATTCAGGTATTTTATCTAAGCAGTTGATGATACCTTTTTATCTCTGAGAGAATTACAATGTCTCTAACTGTTGGTTTTGTTTAGAAATTTCTCCATGGTTTCCTTGTTGTGATAGAAGATATCATGTGGTTTCATTTCAAACCCTTGGTTTCCAATTGACAGCTTCACCCCGAGACCACCAGACTTGACGACTAAGAGCTGGGAGACGATTTCTACACACTGGTTCCAGCCAAATGCACCAGACTATTACGACACAGGAGTACTAACGTTGATCACACTATGTGACAAGTTATAATTTTTACTCTCACTTGAAAGGCGTCTGGAGATATCGAGTTGTTCAATAATGGACACCTTTGTTCTTCATTCGGTCCATTTTATGCGTAGTATCCTATGCACACTAACGCTCAACGCATCAATGCGCTGTTTACCTTTGACCTTGAGTGTCCATGTTTCGCAACCAAAATAATAAACACGAGTGCTTCAAATAGCCGGATCTTTGTGCTACTTGTTATTGATATATATATATATATATATATATATATATATATATATATATATATATATATATATATATAGGGTGTTTCACTAAGTGTTTTTGCCTCTGCAACTTATAAAATAATAGGTGACGGGAAATTTTAATGCGGTAGGTCAACACAAGAAATGTTACACTTTCTGTGGAGCTATGAAAATAGTTTATTGTATCATTTTCCAAAGAGTTACAGCATAAAGATATAATTTTTTAAATGGAACAATACTTTTTTCTATCGTGCATTGGATTCGTTGAAACCAGCTGCGTCCAAATCAATTTGAACTACATTCCTATCACTGTTAGTTTGGGAGCTACAACCCTTCAAAGTTTAGGGGGCGGAGGCTACGCCAACGTAGATGACTGGCTGGTGGTCATGAGACAGTGGGCCGTGCCCCAGGGGATAGCCACTCGGCCAATGAGCTACGCCATCGCAGCCTCCGCCCCCGGAACATTGAAGGGCTGTAGCTCCCAAACTAACAGTGATAGGAATGTAGTTTACATTGATTTGGACGCAGCTGGTTTAAGCGAATTCAATACACGATAGAAAAAACTATTGTTCCATTTAAAAAATTATATCTTTGTGGTGTAAGTCTTTGGAAAATGATACAATAAACTATGTTCATAGCTTTGCAGAGAGTGTAACATTTCTTGTGTTGACCTACCGCATTAAAATTTCCCGTCACCTATTATTTTATAAGTTACAGAGGCAAACACACTTTGTGAATATATATATATATATATATATATATATATATATATATATATATATATACAGAGAGAGAGAAAGAGAGAGAGAGGATCGTTTAACTTCCCAAAGCACAGATACACAAACACAAACACAAAGATTCAAGCTTTCACAACCGCTGGCCGCTTCATCAGGAAAAGAGGAGGAAGGAGGGGAAAAATGAAAGGAAGCGGGTTTTAAGGGAGTGGATGAGGATTCATTCCAATCCCGGGAGTGGAAGGACTTACCTTAGGGGAAAAAAGGAAAGGTAAACAAACACACACACACACACACACACACACACACACACACACACACACTCATTCACACGTAAATACACCTAGGCATACATTTGGGCCGGCCGCGGTGGCCAGTCAAGGCCTGCACGGCCACTACGGTCAGGGGTTCGAATCCCCGCTCGGACATGGATATTTGTGCCGTCCTTAGTATTAGCTAGTTCATAAGTAGTTTGTAAGTTTAGGGACTGATGATGTTGTTTGTTTGTATAGTGTATGCGACTTAACTACGGGGTCATCAGTCCCGAAACTTACAAACTACTTATGAACTACTTACGAACTAGGACGGCACAAATATCCATGCCCGAGGGAGGATTCGAATCCCCAACCGTAGTGGCCGTGCAGACCGTGACTGGAGCGCCTTAGTCCCCCGGCCACCACGGCCGGCTAGGGACTGATGACCCCGTAGTTAAGTCCCATAAGCTATACAAACATTTGAATATTTGATTTTTTTAAATTTTTTAATTTTTTTTTTTTTTTTTTTTTTTTTTTTTGCATACATTTGGCTTGGCGACTGGATTTTATTTTACCTTTCATATTTCCTATAAAGAGTGTATAGTCGTATATTTCAAAGAGAGAGAGGCCGGCCGCGGTGGCCGAGGGGACTGAGGCGCGTCAGTCACGGTCTGCACGGCCACTACGGTCGGGGGTTCGAATCCCCCCCTCGGGCATGGATATTTGTGCCGTCCTTAGTGTCAACTACTTCATAAGTAATTTGTAAGTTTATGGACTGATGTCCCCGTAGTTAAATCCCGTAAGCTATACGAACATTTGAACATTAGATTTATTTATTTATTTGTTTATTTATTTATTTATTTATTTATTTATTTATTTATTTATTTTTTTTTTTTTTTTTTTTTTTTTTTTTTTTTTTTTTTTTTTTGCGTACATTTGGCTTGGCCACTGGATTTTATTTTACCTGTCATGTTTCCTATAAAGAGTGTATAGTCGCATATTTGACAGAGGAGTTCCCAGTGTCAGTGACGCGACGTCTCAGTCAGCCAGTGCTGCTGCTGGAGTGACTGCGCCTCATCGCTGCCCCCGCAGTCCCGGATGCCCTCCCCGGCCGCCTGCCTTTGTCTGCAGAGAGAATGAGGCGGGGTTGGCGCGCCTCCGCGGTTATCGGTTGACGTACGGCGGCGCGCTCGCCCGCCCACAAATCCCTCTGCCGCCCCCTGAATATTTCAATCCGCCGCCGCGCGTGTCGCAGTTTTACAGGCGCAGTAAAGCCGAGTTACTGCCGCACTCACTCCGGCCTGCTCCGCCCTCTCCTCCCAGGGCGTCATCGAGGCGCGTGTCAGCCGGTTGTCGGCAAAACTATCAGACGGCTCTGCTCTCCGAGGCTGCTGCTGCAAAAGTAACGCATACGGCTAAATTAAATTTGCCACGCCAGTTGCTCACAACCGAAGTTACAATTGCTGTAAATCCCATTTCTAGTACTATGCAGTCTTGCTTTGAAGACGCAGACTCTCTGTCATTCGCTTAACAAGCATATGCAGATACTAGCGAGTACTGTCAGACCCGTTAATCAGAAATTTAATGAGTCATTACTTAAAGCTTCCGGGCTGAGATGCCGTGATCCATATATGAAACTTTCCCCTGATGTTTCGCCCTCGTCTGCGGAAGGCATCCTCGGAGGTAAAGCGGCGTACTGCCGAGGATGCCTTCCGCAGACGAGGGCGAAACGTTAGGGGAAAGTTTCATATATGGACCACGGCATCTCAGCCCGGAAGCTTTAAGTAATAACGACACCTGCCGTGAAAGCCTTCATTCTATGATCAATTTGATGTTTCTTATACGAAACCTACTTTTGCAGCAATTGTGGAAATTTGACAATGTTGACTGGAATTCATTGTTTCAAATTCTGAAGTCAGCAGGGGTAAAATATGGGGAGCAAAAGTTAGTTTCAACTTGCACAAAAACCAGACAGCAGTTATTAAAGTTGACGATCATGAAGGGCCGGCCGCGGTGGCCGATGGGACTGAGGCGCTCCAGTCACGGTCTGCACGGCCACTACGGTCGGAGGTTCGAATCCCCCCTCGGGCATGGATATTTCTGCGGTCCTTAGTATAAGGTAGTTGATAAGTAGTTTGTAAGTTTAGGGACTGATGACTCCGTAGTTAAGTCCCATAAACTTAAGAAACAACAACATCATGAAGGTCACAGTGGTTGGAAGGTTCAAATGTTTTTCAAGCTTAACTGTGGGGTCATCAGTCCCTAAACTTAACTACTTACGAACTAACTTATGCTAAAGACGACACAAACATCCATGCCGAGGAAGGATTCGAACCTCCGACGCGGGAGGCCACGTGATCCGCAACGTGTGGCTCCAGGCCGTTCGGTTACTCCCGCGCGGCAATGTTGTTCAAGCTGTACATTGAACAAGCTGTGATGGAATGCAACGAGAAATTTGGAGAGGGAATTAAAGTCCAGGGTGAGGGAACACAAACCTTGCGGTTTGCTGACGACATAGTATTTCTGTCAGAGACAGCAAAACACCTAGAAGAGAAGTTAAACGGAAAGGACAGTGTCTTGGAATGACGGAGTAAGATGAACATTAACAAGAGTAAAACAAAGGTAATGGAATGTATTGTCAGAAAATCAGGCGATGGTGAAGGAATTAGATTAGGTAACGAGACAATAAAAGTAGTACACGAGTTTTGTTATTTGTGTAGCAAGATAACTTCTGATGGCCGAAGTGAAGAAGATATAACATGCAGAATGGCTATGGCAAGAAAAGCGTTTCTGAAGAACCGAAATTTGTTGACATCCAATGTAAGTTTAAATGTTAGGAAGCCCTTTCTCAAAGTATTTGTTTGAAGTGTAGCATTGTATGGGAGTGAAACGTGGACAATAAGGAGTTCAGACAACCAGATGATAGAAGCTTTCGGAATGAGGCGCTACAGACGAATGATGAAGATTAGATGGGTAGATCACGTAACTAATGAGATGGTGCTCAACAGAATTGGAGAGGAAGGAAGTTTCTGGCATATACTGACTAAGAGAAGGGATAGGTTTATGGGACACAATCTGAGACATCAAGGAATCGTCAACTTAGCATTGGAAGGAAGTGTGTGGGGTAAAAATCGTAGAGGAAGACCAAGGGACGAATGCAGTAAGCAGATTTAAAAGGATGTAAGTTGACATTCGTACTCTCAGATGAAGAGGCTTGCACAGGACAGGGTACGTGGAGAGCTGCATCAAACCAGTCTGCGAACTCAATACCACAATAACAACATACGAGGTACACTCAATAAGTTCTGAGGTTGATCTCACGTGGCTCAGTGGTGCACTACCGCACATAGGTGGCGCCGTCGCGTGATACCATGTCACTCAGTCTCAAGATTACGACATAAAAGATTGGGCCAATGCGTTCGTCAGCAATCGGTTGCCTCCGCGTGACGTCATTGTTAAGAAGTATCGGCAGCGCGAGACGTTGTCTCCATTTCGCTTATGGCACTATTCCGCTTGAACCAACATCCTTTTCGAAAACTGGAAACAGTATAATGAGTAATTGGTTCGATAGAAGCATATTTGCACAAAGACTAAACGTTAATGCTAAAAAAAAGTTGGGAAAAATGGAAGTAAAGTTGAAATTTCACAGCTTTCTTCAGAATCAATCAATGTAAGTGTTTAAAAGAGCAAATGGAAGAGCTTGATCCGCTGAGTGTTGTTAGGTCAAAAAGAACTACGCAGATATCGTAAAACAAACGATTAAAATATCAGTGAATAGACAGAAGGATATCGCGTTTGAATAGAAAATAAAGGATGGAGAAACTTAAATTAAGATATTTGATGACAAATCTGCGAATGAATACCTTTCGTTTAAAGCAAAAATGAAGGAAATCAGTCAGATAGAACGACCTGACCGACTGATTTTAATTTACAGCAAGGACATCCCCATAAGAAACATACAGAAGGAAATCGTGTTTGAGTAGAGAAAAAGGAAGGCGAGACTTATGTAAAGCTTGATACTCGATCACAAATCTGTGGATGAATACCTTTCTCTGAAACAAAAATGAAGAAAATTGGCCGGGTGGTTTTCGTAGATTCTTTGTGTTTCTAGTAATTACACAAATAAAACATAGATTACAGCTCCCTTGACATATGTCTCCAATAATTCCAAAAGTTAAATCTAGAACACTCTTCTTTCAGTCCGTTTTAAATATTAAAAAAGTTTTCAATATTACTGGCATCTTATCAATCACATAAGCTCTCTGTTTAAAAAAGTATTTTACGCATCACAAGCGACAATGTTGTGCAGAGTTACATCATATTCGTACTAACGGATGTTATGAAGAAAGGCTTTGTTTGTATATACCTGCCGCAAACATGGTAATCTTCTTGGGTTTGACGAGTCATTTTGTGTGTTTGTAAAGACTTTTTGCAAAACTTCCTGCTCTTTAGTCGACAGTGTAGGGATTCTGATAATAAATAAATGAAATGCAGCAACCAGTTGCTTGTCGTTATTTATTTTAAACTTCAACGACCGGTTTCGGGCGCTTGAGTGCCCTTCTTCTGGTCTCTATACAGACAAACAAGTGCATTTGTATACACTAAGGCTATAGAACGTATAAAAGTCGATTACAGAAATATGCAGCAGTTTCGAACCAAATAGAATGTAATAAAGATAAGTTCATATAATGGGATGAAATTAACACTTACATTTTTGAACTGTTGCTTAATAAATAAACATGCTACTAGTGGAATCAACGCTAAGTGCAAAGATTATGGAATGAATAACAGTCAGCTGGTAACAAAGTATCTATGGATGGGGCTTATAGTAAAGGAGTAACGATAAAAAAGGGAAAGAAGGCTATGGGAAAACAGTAATACTGAAAGTAGTTGAAGAAAAGAATAAAGGGAGAAGCAGGTGACTGATAAATCAGTCGCTTAGCAGATTAAAATTCAGTAGTCTACAAGAACAATGATAAGTGGCGCCATAGGCGGAATATTTCAGAACTACCAGCCGACAAAGTAGTAGGATACTTAGAATGTCACTGTCAGGGCATCTGTCAATATAAAGAATTTGTTATTGTGTCTATGGCTTCAAAATTTAATGCGGATAGATTGATGAAGTGATTATCATACAACGAATAAGTTAAGGATGTGGGTTATAAGTTTTAAGATGCGTGAACTAATGTGCAAAGAAAATTGAATGGTTACAGTAATATTAACCTAGTGTTACTATTGGTACATCTAGTCAGGCAACTGAAGGAAGTTAAACAGTCAATTTGCTAGGAATATACCAAAGAGGATAATCGTGTAGAGCAGATCATGGTGCTTTAAGGTACAATAAGAGTAAGTGGTGGCTGGGTTTTTAAAATAAAATAAACAAGTCACTATCATAATGGTAGTGAGTATTGCATAGTGCAGTTTAACAAGGTGGGGGCATAAAATAACCTATCTTTAATATGTGGCGGGGGGAGGGGGGGAGGAGGGAATAGTTACTTTTAGTAACTATTACAACTGGCATATGTATCCAAATATTTATGGGGTGGGAGGGGGTTACAGTGGTAGAAAGTAGTTGATGACTGAGTGAAGTGGAGATGGGGAAGGGGAGGGAATAGAGGTAAGGAACCAGCACAAAGAGAAGAGGAAGTAACCATGGACAGTTTGAGGAACCACGGATAGACATTAGTATGTAAGGTCAGGGGTGGGAGTGAGACGTAATGGGTGGCGGGGGTGAGGGTAAGTTGTGGTATACTACATAACTGCATTGTTCAGTAAAGTAGATGAGAGTATGGTTACATAAAGAAATGGGATTAGGGCTGCGAAAATAGGAAGCTGGGATAATTTTAATGTAGTTGTACCGCAGAGGAAGAAGAGTATTATGGGAGTTACTTAATGTAGTATGTGGGGGAAGGCTAATATATTAAGGTTATAAGTAAATAGCAGGTAGCAGGTGGAGAGTGTTTTGTGTGTGTGTGTGTGTGTGTGTGTGTGTGTAATTGATGAATAGGATGGTGTGAATGTGGAGATAGGGTATGTAAGGTGTGACTGTGGGTGTGCACAAAGTTTATGGTTATTTGTTAGGGATAGTTTTATAGAAGAAGGGGAATAGCTGTTAATTGTATGGGATGGGGGCGATGGAGTGTAGCAGAAATTGTGCAAAGGCAGATCCATATGCAATGCCCCACAAGTGTATGCTCTGTGACTGTTGATAAAGTTATATATGGTCTATAACTGTAATGTGGGGTGGCTACTACTTTCAATCTTAAGATAGGCAGAAACATAAGGGACTAGATGTGTCTGTCTTCCAGGCGTCAAGTCTCAGAACTTACTGACTGTACAGGTATTTGTGTGTTCATTTTGACTTGTCCGAAAGAACAACCACCAAATCCAGTTCGCAGTCAAAACTCACGAGAACGTTACCGAGAACAGCAGCCGTTACATCAATCTTTGTATGTGTTTCTACGCGACGACGGCATATGGTTCATTACATCACAGCAGATGTGGTAGTAACCTTAGACTTCGTACAATAATCCGAAATGGTGAGCATAAGCGGCCATGGAAGAGAGGAGCGCTACAGCCGTTTTGTACGAGTTGGGGTAATTCGAGATCCCGAGCGCAAATAACCAAGAGGTTAAGGTGGCCGCTGGCCGTAAGCAGGAGACCCTTATGCGAATCCCGACACGACTTACATATCCACTTGCTGCAGTTGACTTCCTCCAGTGCCCTAGTACAGCTAAAGTCACTCCTTACCTAACTGGTCCTTCCTCCGTCCTCTCATTAAATGTGGAATATTCTTAGTTCTGAGTAGCTGGCTAATGGTTCTCCATGCAATGGCTGGCAATTGCCGCGAAAATTGGTGTTAAATTTTTCTACATATTGACTAGTTCCGTAACAGTAATAACAGTTTGCTGTAGCTAACACAGCAGCCACGGCCTCTGGTTACTACCCGGCCGGTACTGGTTCATCTGTGTATTTTACGATGCTTATTCAGAATGTAAGTTTCCGTAGGGTAAGAATTACGATCGTTTCGGACAAATGTTATTGTAACTGCAAATATATTGGTAAAAGAAATAATCTTAACTATGTGACATAGTCTTGGATGTTTAATGAATACGTAACACAAATATTACACAAATGTTGGTATAAACACAAAAAAGTTACAGAATGGAGAAAAATCAATAGAAAATGTACCACACTAGACACAATTGTGATGGCATATTTTTGGAAACATTTTTGTTTCATTTATTGGGCAACAGCATTCTTTTTTAAATTTATATATAAAGAACAATCTAGAGTGCAAAAATTTATTTTTTTCCGACTAGTTTCGGTCTTCTCTTTACACCATCTTCAGGAAATATAGCTCCATTGATGTTGTGGAGCTATATTTCCTGAAGATGGTATAAGAGAAGACCGAAACTAGTCGTAAAAAAATAAATTTTTGCACTCTAGACTGTTCTTTATATATACAATTGTGGTGACCTCCTGGTAGCATTTTGATCACTGGCATCTTCCAAACAAAAAGCACTTTTTCCCATAATCCGTGATACCAAACATTGCACTTTCGGCAAGCGACACCAGTCACCCTTAGCTATTTATTTATAAGAGCGCGTTAGACTAAGTAGCTTCACTTACCTCTTAACAGGAAAAAATTTATATCTCCATAGCACAAAGTGGTGTATAAAGACAGGAGGAGCAGTAGAAACCTACGCCACACAAAGTGCTGCCAACACTACGAGACTAACAAATGGCGCGAACTTATGTTCATCGGAATTGTACCTATATCGTATTTGTACCATCTTACCCCATATGTTTTTTCAAAACAATATAATTACGTCAAAAATTTTATTGACACTAGGGACAGCGATGTTTGAGCTATTTATCGTCATAGAAACCAGAAGAGTTTAGACACTTTTCATATCGCTGGACCAACTTTTTTATTCATGCATGTGGAAGGAAGCAGCATCTGACATTTGTCTTTAGTTCTTCGTAGTTGTAAAAACGATGGCTGGAGCTGCAAGAAGAGGTGGAGTACTTACTGCCTCTATTCTGCTGTTCCATGACACTGGTTGTTCGCACTCGGTTAGGCGCACAGCGTCCATTTTACAGAAGTTAGGCTGGAAGCTGTACGATCACCTAACATACAGTCCTGATCTTACCTCCAGTGATTACGATGGTCTCGGCACAGCATTCAGAGATGAACTGAAAGTTGCTATTCGTCAGAGGAAAAATTATGAAGCCGCAGTGTTAGACGACATGGGACCACAGCAAAAATGTATTTTGGCTCTGTAACTATCAATTAAATACCGAATCTAATTAATACCTTTTCAGTAAAATGACAAATCCAGCGCCGACCGCGGTGGCCGAGGGGACTGAGGCGCTCCAGTCACGGTCTGCACGGCCACTACGGTCGGGGGTTCGAATCCCCCCTCGGGCATGGATATTTGTGCCGTCCTTAGTCTTAGCTAGTTCATAAGTAGTTTGTAAGCTTAGGGACTGATGACCCCATAGTTAAGTCCCATAAGTTCTACAAATCCAGCGATCTGGAAAAAGGCAAAATAAAAGTAGTGGCATTGCTTAAACTAAGCAAAGAGGCGAATAATGACAAGAACTTCAAATCTGTATCACTTCTGAGCCATTTGCTTAAAGTTTTGGAGAGAATGATATCAATCATATCTCCGGCTAACTTGATAAAAGTATCATTAAAGAACAGTGAGTTTTTAGACCAAGAAAGTTATTCACTAGACAGAAACTCTGTCAGCACTCCGTGGAAGACTATGAAGGAAGACAACTTACAACAGTTGCCTGACGGCTGCTTACGATTCTGTGAACCGTAAGAGACTGTAAAAACAGCTGTGTACAATAACGAAGGATTTCCGCGTGACACGGTTTATCCAGTGGCTGTTGCAGAACAGTTGATTTTACGTCACCCTATACAATAAGAAGAGTCGATTGAGGACTCAGAAAAATGGGCTTCCCCAGCGAAGTGTGCTGGTTCGATGCTATATAAAGCAATGATCAACCACTCATCGCTGGGACCCAGTGTTTTATTTACGGAGACAACACAGCTGTATCTGCTCAAGCGGAAAAACGTTTGAAGAAGTAGAGTCTAAGCTAGCATCTACTCTCGGAGAATTTTCCGTGTGCTGTTATGAAAAACTCCTGAAACTCAATTCCGATAAAACTGTGGTGTGTGCATTACATCTGCTCGTTAGGGAAGCAAGAAAAAGGCTGAGTAACACCTGGAAAGGACGGGATTGAATTCACAGAGATCACCCAAAATAATTGAGGGTAAAATTGATTCGTTCCTACATTTTATAAAGATCACTGTATGGGCACCAAACAGAAAGTACACACTCCAAAAACGACTTATAGTCGTGCATGACGTATGTGACCAGGTTTCGTTATGATAATATTATAAAACAATGCTGATAGGTCGCTCAGGTTGTAATTAACAGAACTTCTTATTACCAGTTTCGGGCTTCGCCCATCATCAGACAACACATCAGTCATCTTAGGATACACATCAATGTTATCTGATGATGACCGAAGCGCGAAACTAGTAATAAAGAAGTTCCATTAATTAAAACCTGTGCGACCTATCAGCATCATTTTATCATATTATCTTAAAGTATGTGTTTGGAACAACCTTGACCACAAAGTGGTGAGAACAGACTGGCGTCCCCCGCACATATGCTCTTGCCCTATGTTTCTCTCCTGCAGAGCACGTTGTTCCAGTTTAGTGGAGCTCTGCACGTACAACACAACCTGGTGTAGCTTTTCAGCACAGTCACAGGATGCCTAAGAACTATTCATATGAGTAAGATTACTCTCGTTTTGGAGTAGCGTCGTCAGATGTACAGGGACAGGTATCAGAGGAGGTTGAAAAGAAAAAAGAAAGAAACATATCCAAGGCATCCACAGTTTGGAATGTAGGTTCGAGCATCAAGGCTGAAATCAAGGAAAAGCTTCCTTCTAACAACAATGTCAATTGTAACTTCAGCAGAAGCACGTAGCAATGAACTGTGGAAAAGCAAATCTTCAGAGGGGAACGTAGATAACAGAAGATAAGCCTTCAGCGAGGGAACATCTTCCGAACATGTCCTGGTAGACCAAATGTTCAAAAATGTTCAAATGTTTGTTAAGCTTATGGGACTTAACTACGGGGTCATCAGTCCCTAAACTTACAAACTACTTATCAACTATCTTATACTAAGGACGGCACAAATATCCATGCCCGAGGGGGGATTCGAACCCCCGACTGTAGTGGCCGCGCAGACCGTGACTGGAGCGCCTCAATCCCCTCGGCCACCGCGGCCCTGGTAGACCCTCAACAGGGTGAGAACCGGAGTTACGAGGTGTAAAACTAACATGAAGATATGGAATGTCAATGAGTATGAGCTTTTTTTGCGAGCCAGGACTCCGTACGCTCATTATTTTTCAGGAACCGTGGTGCACCTTGTGACGAACAAGACTTGTTCGCTGTAAATCACAAATCTACTCTGGCCGCAGAATAAAGAGTGTGAAACGATTTTAAAAATTTTATTATTTATTCTACATTGAAAATTAATATTAAGAATTGTATTCTGTTGTAATACATTGAGAGTTCAGATAAATACAATAATCCTAGCGATTTCCATGTTTTCTT
Source organism: Locusta migratoria (assembly GCA_026315105.1). NCBI lineage: Eukaryota > Metazoa > Arthropoda > Insecta > Orthoptera > Acrididae > Locusta > Locusta migratoria. The sequence continues at coordinate 888,091,077 of CM048744.1, forward strand.
GCACCTCGAGGGATTACTGTTCTCCGGCCAGCTCCTTAACGACGAAGAGCTGAAGACGACCGTCACCGCTGGGTCCATGCACAGCCGACGGACTACTACGATACGGGAATACATTTTCTTAGGCTGCATCCATTACCCTTGTTTTGCTCTCATTAAACAGTAGGACACTTTCTTAGACATCAAGGAATCGTGAATCTGGCGTTGAAGGGAAGTGTCTGGGGTAAAAATGCCAGAGGGAGACCAAGAGATGAATGCAGTAAGCAGATTCAAATGGATTTGGGTTGCTGTTCTTATGAGGAAATGAAGAGGCTTGCTCAGGATACAGTGGGGTGGAGAGCTGCATCAAACCAGTGCCCGGACTGAAGACCACAACAACAATATTCATGTTACACGCTGCTTTCAACACACTGTCCATTCCGTTTAATTGCTCTTCCAGGTCCTTTGCTATATTTTTCCTGTATTTTTTGTCTTTAATAAACTCAAAACCTACGGTACAGATGTTTATAGTGTTTTCGCTAATAGCGGTGTGATTCCTGACGAAGGTTTAGGTGTGTAATTAATTAAGGTGCGTGGCAGGGGTGAGTATGGCGAGCAAAAAGCCATGAAATAGACCAATAAATACTATTTGGTAATGCTAAGTATTCTGTTTCTAGCTTTACCGTAAATGCTAAAATGTGCTTATTGTTTCTAATACCACGTTTATCCGATTTCGGCATTCAGAATTTAATAACGATCAGGAAGTAAAGTCAGAAATACCAAAAGATAGAAAACTCCCATTAAGAAACGATCCTATTCGGCACAGAAAAGAATAAAATACAAATTACCAGCGGGAGAACGCAACATATAAAATATATGATCAAATAACGAATAATCTGCATGAATTTCAACCCAAAAATTGAGAAACTTTTCGGCGATATCGATAGGACCTTCTATTGTTTGTCAATACTGATCAGCTATGTGATACATTTAAAAATCTCTGAGTTAGCTTTTAATCTTTCCAACACGCTCGACGCAAGACGCTGATACGAAACTAGCACACTAAAATATGTAGGAAAAATGTGGTCTGCTAACTGTGCGAAACCGGTGCTGTTCCTCTGCATATGGAACAGAAGTAATAGAGGCAAGTGTTTAGATATTGTTTAGTAGACAACTCTTGTTTGGTCATGAACGCATGATACAAGGGGCCTCTGAAAAGTTCGATGAATGTTTGGATATTTTACAAGCCGCGATGGCAAGGATGAGGTGCCCGCACATACACATTGAGAAACATGTCAAAAAACGGACCCTATCGTGCAAAGCACTGCAGTGAAGCGGTGGTACACGCTGCGGTCCAGCTACCAGGGTATGTGTGAGAAGTCGTGTCACTGCGACACGGAGCACAAAATATAGCAAAACGTTTATATATCGTTAGTTTCAAATTAAGCAAAACTTCGACGAAGACCCATGGGATTTAGTGCAAGTGTGTGGTGTCGAATCAGTGAGTAAAAAGTGTGTGATTGATTTAAACGCCTTAGAGACGGAAAGGAAGGTGTCGAGGTGAGCCACGTTAGAGTTCGAGACCCAGACAACATCGAACAATTGCGACGGATGCTTGCGGATGATCGGCGGCTGTCTTTGAAAATGATAGCAGACGAGTTGAAGGTTTGCATACACACGGAGTTCCAACAACGCGTCATCTCAGCGTTTCCGACAGTTTGCAACAGCTGTACAACCGATGTCAGTGGTGAGCTGTAGCCAATGGCGATTACTATGAAGCAATAAGAATAAAAAGCCGTCTAGATCGCTAAAATTTATTTCGGCATCTCGAGTGCAATATTCAGCTCTGCAACCGTTGTCCGATATGCTGGTCTTGCTGCAATGCGTCTGCCAAGCGCATTCCGAACATGCTTAGTCGGGATTGGTTCCGGTGAACAAGTACGCCACTCCATTCGATCAATTCCGTCAGCTTCAAGCTTGTCCACTAGTGCAACAATGTGGAAAGAGCGTTATCGTCCACCAGAAGGAACACAATTGCTATGGCACCAGCGTAGGGAACAAAAAAGCGGTGAAGGATCTCGTAGCCGGCCGCGGTGGCCGAGGGGACAGAGGCGCTCCAGTCAAGGTCTGCACGGTCACTACGGTTGGGGGTTCGAATCCCCTCTCGGGCATGGATATTTGTGCCGTCCTTGGTCTTAGTTAGTTCATAAGTAGTTTGTAAGTTTAGGGACTGATGGCCCCGTAGCTAAGTCCCATAAGCTATACAAACATTTGAACATTTGAACGATCTCGTCTCTATATCTCTGATCAGTCAAAGCGTTATTCTGAACGACATAGAGGTCCGATCGTCCACCAATACTAACTCCTGCCCATACCATTCGTCAACCACCATCTCATGGTGCTGTTCCTGCACGTAATCAGTATTGTTCCTAGTTCCACGTTCTCTCCAGATGATGGAACGATGACTGTCAGGCTGAACACAAAATCTTGACTCATCTGTGAACAGTACCCGGTTCCATTCGCTACGACTCCAATCCTCGTGTTCTTCTGCACAGTTTGTGTGGGCTGAACGGTGTCGTGATTTTAATGGTACGTACACCATACATAGGCCTCCGTACGTAGAGGCCACATTCCCGAAGGCGATTTCGGACTATGCTGATATTGCGCGTCGTGTTGCTGCCTTGAGTTGCATTCAGCCCCCTATCTATTGCTAATGTTTCCCCTTGGACAACCTTGGCCGTGCCTTCTTTTTTTATTCCTGCTGTCTGAAATCGCGTCCAGGTTTTATAAATTACACTTTTGGACATTCCAGTAGTAACAGCCGCCTCCCTCTGTGTCTGCCCCGATTCCAACCTTCCTACGGCTCTCCATGCCATAGCTTCGGGTAAGTCACGTTTTTGTTGCATTGCACTAACCGCTCAATATACTATCTGAACCCAACTGTTTGGGTAATTCGTTTGGTAGAGTAAACCAACGTCAACAGAACGCCCTCTCCAGCAATTTTCTATTATTGCCACTATCTCGGCTGCAGTGATGTTGTTGTCTCCATACCGTAGAAGCAACAGAAAGGCGACGAATCATTTTAGTTCATTCTGCAGATGACTTCAGAACCTAGATATCGCAACTGATACCCCTAATTGTTTCGACCACTGCAAATGAAAGCTAACATCCAAGAAAATGAACTAACGTAAACAAACTTATTTGTGTTTACTGCAGTAGTAAAAGTGTCACACTAATTACGGTGTGCACTTAGTTTCCGCATTCTAGTCTTAAACGACGCATTTTACGCGAGAATTGCTTGATATCTAGTTCTCGGAACGAACACACAACCCTTTTTCTTTGTTACTTGATGTCACTGATTGCGGAAAAATTCCACAGCGATTATGCCATCGATTTTCTAGTTTGCTGGGAGCAGACTCTCTTCTCCGTTGAGTATTGCGGCTACGTCGTTTCTTTCGTTTTGTAGGTCACCTTCTCCTACTTCCTCAGATTTTATTACAACATACTTTTGACGCTCTGTTCAGTTTATTTACAGAGCAATGCTTATGGGAGCATTATCGAAGCTGTTTATATGTGTTACCATGCGCCCTTTCGCATCCTGTAGAAAACTTAATTTATAATTCTTGAAAATACGTTTCTGTGAGATGGAAATCTCCGTTCCAAGCGCACATGCCTCAAAAAATGAAAAAGAGTTTTGACGGTTAAACGAAGCATCTGACGGTAAATTAACAGAATACTTACATTCCTTCGTCATTTGAACGGGACTCGTTCTATGTTGCGTCATTAAGAGACACAGTCTCGACACTACAAAGAACACTATACAAACATGAGAATAGTAATTTCACTTCACATGTAAAATTGTGATACAATGCCAAAGAGAAGTTTTAACTACTTGCCTTGAGGACTTCAGTTTCTGTATTTTGTATGTTATACATACTGGAACACGCTCAGTTGTCTGCGGGTCTCCATTACTATTAATTTGCTCATCGAACCTTACACTTGGCATAACAAACAGATTTAGTTTTGAAAATGAGAATATCAGTCAAATTCGCAAAGTTCTTGAGAACTTGACTGTTATTCTCATTATTAAAATATTTACCAGTTCGCTGTTCATCGAAAGGAAACTGTGTTTTCCGAAATTTTTAAGTTTCAATTTTGCCTCACGTGTCCTCGATGATGTAACTTTCCCAAATAATGAGAAATTTAAAAGAAAGAAGACGTATATTTGATAGATACAGTGACGAAAATATTTCTGTATATTATCTGTTAACTGCAGAAATAAATAGTTTCTATGGACAACAACGAATACGACGTTCTTTAACAAAATGCTACACAACTGTAAGTCCACCCACGAGGAATTAAACAGATGGTATTTTCGTACGTGCACGTGTGTACTACAATATCGTGCGATCCTAGCATTTGAAACAGAATCCTGGTGAAGTTTACTAAGCTCAAAACTAGGCGCAATGGTTCTAAAATGAACATCAGTTCCAGAATGCATTTCCTGTGTTATTTGCTGTTGTGATACAGTGCGTAGAATGACCACATGTCGAAATATGGTGAATATGTCTCTGCCGAGTGTGCTGAGTAATACCTATGTAATATTTGACCCTGACACAGACTATATGAGTACGCTGTTCTTGGTCGTTGTGTCTATCAGATGTCCCGTGGATTCAAATCAGAAAATCAGGAAGCTATCGAGCCACTGCTATCCATATTGAAATGCTCAGAGTCCTCATTACACAGAGAATTACTACAATACGTGCGTTTCTGTAAACCAGTAAAGCCATTCCGTGAGACATGGTTCCTCGCCTGATGTACTATGTGCCAGATCAGTGAAGTCATTAGCAAAGTGATATGCATCATTTGTTACGTGTGTCCATTATTAAATTCTAGGGGTTTAGGTCAGGAGACCAGAAGGATCAAGTACTGGACCGTGATGCCTAATGCTTTGTCTCGTTCATTATTTGTGTAAAAACAGCGTGCATCGAAACGAATGGTATCAATTACGTAACGATCGGAGTATCCAAGTAAAATACTTCATTCAAATACCGGGGCATAATCTATCTACACATTTACTGCTAATCACATTTGAATGCCTGGCAGAGGGTTGATTGAAACGCTTTCATATTATTTCTCCGCCGTTCCATTCTCTTACTAGCGCGGGAAAAGGAACATCTACATCTTTCCGTTTTGAATTTGATTTCTCTTATCTTACTATAACGATTTTGTCTCCCTATGTACGTGAGTACTACCAAATATGTTCGCATTCGGAGGAAACGTTGATGACAGAAATTTCGCAAATAAATCTCGCCGCAAAGAATCACACCTTTCGTTTAATTAATTCGGGTATCATTTCCGTAACACTCTCTCCCCTGTATCTCGATAATTTGAAACGAACTGCTTTTCTCTGAACTTCTTGTATGGCCTCCGTCAGTACACCTGATGAGGATCCGATACCCCACAACAATATTACAAACTTGAACGGTCAAGTGTAATGTAGGTAGTTTCCTTAGAAGAGCTGTTCCAAGTGTTGTGCTGAGGAAATGCTGTCTACCGTACAATATTTTCTATGTGTTCATCCCAATTCAAGTTATTCGTAACTGTAAATCAAGCTTATAAACTCGAATTTAAGGCCTTTGGATTTGACTGATTCACCGTGTAACTGAAGTTTAACTAATTTCTATTAGTGCTCATATTGACGACCTCACACTTTACATTATTTAGGTTCTATTGACATTTGTTGCACCTTACTGATAGCTAAATCGTTTTGCAGCTGGGTTTGATCTTTTGGTTACTTGACTAGATGACAAACGACAGAATCATCCGCGAACAGTCTGAGCTGCTCATATAGTCTCCTAAATCCTTTATAAAGACAAGAAATAGTAGAAACACTATAACACTTCCCTCGGAACGCCAGATATCACTTTCTGTTAGTTACAACGTACTGTGACCTTTCTGACAGAAAATAACGAATCCAACCGCACAATGAGACGATATTCCATAAGCATGCAAATCGATTAGAAGCCGCATGTAAGGTAAAGTGTCAAAAGCCTTCCGGAGATCTAGAAATATGAAGTCTTTTTCAGATTCGTTGACATCACTTCATGCGAGTCAAGTGTTATTTGTGTTTTACAGGAACGATACTTTCTGAATCCGTGTTCATTGTGGGTGAATAGGTCGTCTCTTCCAGGTACCTCTTAACATTCGAAAAAAATTATATGTCCCAAAATCGTACTGCAAACCGACGTCTGTGATAAAGGCCTGTAATTTTGCGGATCACTCGCATTACCTTCCTTGAATAATGAACTGACGTCTTTGGGGCGGATCTTTCGCTGAGCAATCGGTTGCATGTGACAGCTAGGTGTGGAATCATTGCATCATCATATTCTGAAAGGAACCTAACTGGTTTAGTAACTGTACCGGTAATACTAGCTTTTGTTAAGTGATTTAAGTTACTTTCCTGTCCAAGGATATCTACTTCTAAATTACGCATACTGGAAGCTGTTCCTAATTCTCGAGTATTTGCTTCTCATTTGGTGAAGGAATTTCGGAAAGCTGTGTTTGGGAATTCTGCTTTAGGAACACTGTCGTCAGTATCATGACAATATCGTGTAGTGAAGATATTGATTTTTCCGCCAGTAAACTTTACATACGACCAGAAATTCTCTGGATTTTCTACCATATTACGCGGCAGGGTTTCGTTGCAGAAACGATTATAAGATTTTGGTGTTGATATTCGAGCTAAATTTGTAGATTCTCTATCAGTTTGCCTGGATTTGGGGATTTTGTGTCTGCTTAATATTAGCATGGCTTATTTATTTATTTATTTATTAGCTTTACTGATTCTCCAAGAGTGACATAAGATGGAGGGAAGGATAAAATAACTCACGAACGGGTTTATGTCCAGTGTTAAAGAAAAGTCAGGAGGTCATCGTAATGTTCGGAGTGATCAATGAATGTACGCAGTGGCTCAGTCAGAACAGGCCTAAGGCTGGTTGCACACACATGACTTTTACCGGCCGTCCTCCCTACACAGTTCTCGCTGTGCCATCTCGCAATACAGTCGACGTAGCGCATATAGGACTATAATACAAAATATTGATTCAGCAGTGAGTTCTGTATACAATAAATTACAAATATTTCAGATTTTTGTGTGTTTCAAGGCATGTAATGAAATTCAATCGCGAAACTTAAACTTTGTGTTAGACAGGTACTCAAACCCTTTTTCTTGTATTTATTTATCTTTTTTTTTTTCTCTTTTCCTCGGGTAGATCGTGCCTTTGTTCTACGATGATCTTGAGATCTTCACTCGGTTTGAAAATGTTTGTGTAGTTTATGGGACTTAACTGCGGGGTCATGAGTCCCTAAACTTACAAACTACTTATTAACTAGCTAATACTAAGGACGACACAAATATCCATGCCCGAGGGCGGATTCGAACCCCCGACCGTAGTGGCCGTGCAGACCGTGACTGAAGCGCCTTACTTCCCTCGGCCACCGCGGCCGACTGACACGTTTCGTGTGGCCCCCTTAATCAGTCAGCATGTTTGTTGAGTACTGCTACAGTTATTAACAATGGTCGCAATCTTCTTGTATGTGTGTCACATGTTCAAATATTGTTATGCCAGAAAAACAATTAATCACTGAATTAGTATTATTTTAATTAATACATCCGAATCATAGTAGTTTTCCGCTGGCAAGGAGTTTTCAATGCAGTATTATTTTTACTCAACTAGAAACAATACCAAGTTATTACTGGATCATAGTAATTTGCTGCGGCTTAAGGGTTTTTCAGTATCCTTTCGAAGAAATGCAAAGATTTTGTGCATCGTAAAATATTAAAGAGTGATGCATCAGCTTCGATGGTTCCATATCGCACATGGCAACACGTCGCCACCAATTAAACACTGAGATTTATTATTCATGACAACAAAACCATGCATCAAATACTTGTAGCCATGAAGTCTTTTCTTACAGTTTTGATTCGTTTACGCTACTGCCAGTTTCATCACACGTAAAAAGTTGAGAAGATCTTAGATATATCTAAGAGAGAAAATTAAATTATTTACTTATGTAATCACTGACATAACTTTATTACGGGACTGAGGGGTCGCCGGACATTTTTACTAGCATTACTGAGCCCTCTGATTCGCTATCCAGATACGTTTCTAGTCCTGCCAAAATCATCAACTTATTGCGTACTATCAGTGCCCACCATTCCACTTTCTCGCAACTTTATCAGTACTCCCGCAAAGAATCGAAGAGCTTGATACACACGCACAGAAATGGACATTGGCCTGTTTGAGGCATATATATATATATATATATATATATATATATATATATATATATATATTCAGTGGCTGATTTTCACATGTGCCACCAGCAAACTTTTCAAATTTTGCCGCTCCTACTATAACATCTAGAACTCGACACCCTATTTCGCAGACATACTAATTATAAGATTTTGTACACTATCATTCTAGTTGTACCACCTTTTTCCGTAATTAGTATAAGTGTGAACTAGCCGATCGAAGTGTCACTTTCCAGATTATTTTCAAAACTCAACTATTTCGATACGATTGTGTAAGAAATAGTTTTTGTATATATTTCTGAGTTAATAAAAGCACAGTCAAATACCAGTAATAACGTGGGGAAAGGTATACCTTACTTCTTCTCAGAGAATAATGTGCATTCTATAAACGTAAATAAATTTCTTTTATTACATTTACTTACAGTTTAAAAATTTGGCCTCAAAATTTCGCCCCTACAATATGTAGCACTAGGGTCCACCCTACTCATCCTACTGGTAAATCCGCCGCTGCATACATTCATAGGAATAACTGTAGACTGGGATATCAGCCGTCTGCTTTGACCCAAGACGTCGTCAAGACCTCGGAAAACCAGTATACGGGATATCTTAATACTTCTGTGTTGTAGATACCAATAATCTGTGGTATTGTAGATAACAGAATGTACCATCGAACACAGGTCTTGGCCCAAAAATTCGTGCCTTTGGCGCTCACATAAGGGGATATATATATATATATATATATATATGTTAACCTACACCTAACCATCAGAGAGAAGCTACAGATCACTTTTTAAACACAAAATATTTGTAAATAAAGTATCGTCTTTAAATGAAACACCACATAATCACTCACACCTTCTACAAACACGTACACACCTCAAAATTACCGCGCTGCGATGACGTCACGGGTCAAAGCTGACGAGCGGTTATCCCCGTCTACAGGTGAGCCCATTCATAAAAGCATACGTTTGCAATGGATTGACTAATAGATAACTGTGTTTTCTATGTTTGTTAAGCTTATGGGACTTAACTACGGGGTCATCAGTCCCTAAACTTACAAACTACCTTATACTAAGGACGGCACAAATATCCATGCCCGAGGGGGATTCGAATCCCCGACCGTAATGGGCGTGCAGACCGTGACTGGAGCGCCACAGTCCCCTCGGCCACCGCGGCCGGCAATATATAACTGATGATATACGTATTTTGCTAGTGGCATCACAAACAATTTTGTGGAACAAGACTTTGGACACATTTGAGTGTGGAAATGCGACTAGAGACAAGAGAAAACAAGTTTCCTGAGAACTGAATGAGGGTTTTGAGAAAATTAAGAGCAAAGAAAAAAAAAAGGTATTTCGTAAATGGTAAACTAGTGTATGATACAGTATTTAATTAGTTCTTTGTGTCATATCAGCAGTATGTTTCATGTAATATTATGCAAAGTCGTTGGGATTCATTAATTTATGTTTGGAGTCAACTTGACTCTTCCTCGACTGCGAAGCGACTGCTCGTTTGACCGGTAATATGCCGGCGTGTGTGTAAACAGCCCTCCGCCGATAAAATACCGGCCTATATTTTATCGGCCGTCCCAAACCGGAGTGTGTGCAACCAGCCTAAGAGCCTATTCCGTTAGCCTTGTTTTGATGATCCGTACACGTGTTTACAAACACAGTGTGCTGCGTGGCGCCTGGGAAGAGCGGAGAGGACGCGGCCGGCTGGTGACGTTGCGTAAAATCTGGCGCCGCGCCCTGCAGAGTGAGCGGCGCCAGGCAGGCGATTGCCTTGTAAGGAGACCAGGCAGCGGGCACGCAGGGCCGAACTCACCTGACAGCTAGCGCCGTCCCAGGCGTGACACCAGCCTAATACACTGTAGCGCTCGACACGTCGTGTGCTGAGCGATGGCAGGTAAAAGCATTATCAGGACTGAATAATTTTAGAGCACTGCCTGTGGTGTCGCACAAGTATGAAGTGCGCGCTACGTACTTACGCCGCGCGCCGCCATGCACGCACGGCGCGGCATTCTTTCGACGTCGGCCACGAGCGCCCTCTGCTGCAACTCCGCTCGTGGCCACCACTGACCTGCATCGGTCACTTGGGACTGAGATAGGAACCAGTTAACACTTGGGAATCAGATAGGCACCAGCTAAGACTTGGCTATTGGATAGGCACTAGGAATCATCAGTAGGCAGGCCTCTATCTAAACTATGTATCAGCATTCTGCAGTCAAGAACTATGTAAAAGTTAAGTATTACCAAGACCACGAAATATATATCTTGTTCTACATCTACATCTACATCTACATGGGATACTCTGCAAATGACATTTAAGTGCCTGGAAGAGGGTTCATCGAACCACAATTATACTATTTATCTCCCATTCCATTCTCGAATAGCGCGCGGGATGAAAGAACACCTGAATCTCTCTGTTCGAGCTCTGATTTCTCGTATTTTATTCTGATGATCATTTCTACCTATGTAAGTGGGAGTCAACAATATATTTCCGCATTCGGAGGAGAATGTTGGTGATTGGAGTTTTGCAAGTAACCCACGCCGCAGCGATAAGCGCCGTTGTTGTAGTGATTCCCATCCCAGATTCTGGATCATTTCCGTAACGCTGTCTCCCCTATATCGTGACAATACGAAACGAGCTGCCCTTCTTTGGACTCTTTCGATGTCCTCCGTCAAACCCACCTGATAAGGATCCCACACTGGGCTGCAATACTCCAAAAATGGACGGACAAGCGCAGTGTATACAGTAGTTCTGTTGCATCTTTTAAGGGTTCTGCCAATAAAACGTAGTCTCTGGTTCGCCTTTCCCACGATATTATATACTTGTTCTTTCCAGTTTAGGTCTGAAGTAATAGTAATTCCTAGGTGTTTTGTGGAGTTTACGGCTTTCACATTTGATTGATTCACACTTCTCATTATTTAGAGTCAATTGCCAATTTTTACACCATACTGATATCTTATTCAGATCCTTCTGCAGTTGGTTTTGATCTTCAGATGATTTTACTAGACGGTAAATGACGGCGTCATCTGCAAACAACCTAAGAGAGCCACTTAGATTTTCCCCTAAATCGTTTATGTAAATAAGGAATAGCAGAGGACCAATAACACTACCCTGTGGAACGCCCGATATCACCTCTGTTTTAGTCGATGCCTTACCATCGATTACTACGAACTGTGTCCTCTCTGACAAGAAATCCCCTATCCAATCGCAAATTTGGGGCGATATACCATAAACACGCAATTTGATTAAAAGCCGTTTGTGAGGTACGGTGTCAAAAGCTTTCTGGAAATCAAGAAATACGGAATCGATTTGCGAACCTTTGTCGATAGCACCCATCACTTCGTGTGAATAAAGAGCTAGTTGTGTTTCGCATGAACGATATTTTCTAAATCCGTGTTGACCTTGGGTCAATAGATCGTTCTGTTCGAGATAATTCATAATATTTGAATACAGGATATGTTCCAAAACCCTGCTGGAAATTGACGTCAATGAAATAGGCCTGTAGTTTAGTGGGTTACTCCTACTGCCTTTCTTGAATATAGGTGTGACCTGTGCAACTTTCCAATCTTTTGGTACAGATCCTTCTATGAGAGAGCGGTTGTATATGACTGTTAAGTAAGGAGCTATCGCTTCAGCATAATCAGATAGAAATCTAATGGATCCGATGATATCTACTTCTACGTTACTCATTACGGCATCTGTTCGAAATCTGGAATATTGGTTTCGTCTTCCAATTTAGCCTAATGTTCTAGTTTCTGCTGTCCCACTGGCTGCTCACCTCCGTACCTGCACAAGCGTGCATCCTTTATTCCTCTGTCGGTCTCTTTTTACTCGGCCAACCACACCTACGACAACCTGCGGAAACGACACACAAAAGTGGCGACGAGGCTGGGACACAAAACTGCCAATGCTCAATTTCAATAGTGCCAGTGTTACCACAAGTGCAACGGTCAGTTAAGCTTCAGGGTGGTTTTTAAATCATAAAACACACTCCTGGTAATTAAAATTGCTACACCAAGAAAATGACGTGCTACAGAAGCGAAATTAAACAGACAGGAAGAAGTTGCTGTGATATGCAAAATATTAGCTTCTCCGACCATTCACACAAGGTTGGCACCGGTGGCGACACCTAAAACGTGCTGACATGACGAAAGTTTCCAAATGATTTATCATACACAAACAGCAATTGACCGGCGTTGCTGGTGAAACGTTGTTGTGATGCCTCCTGTAAGGGGGAAAAATGCGTACCATCACGTTTACGACTTTGATAAAGGTCGGATTGTAGCCTATCGCGATTGCGGTTTATCGTATAGCGACATTTCTGCTAGCGTTGGTCTCGATCCATTGACCATTAGCAGAATATGAAATCGGTGGGTTCAGGAGGGCAATATGGAACGCCGTGATGAATCCCAACGGCTCGTATCACTAGCAGTCGAGATGACAGAGATCTTATCCGCATGACTGTAACGAATCGTGCAGCCATGTCGCGATCCCTGAGTCAACATATGGGGACGTTAGCAACACGACAACCATCTGCACGAACAGTTCGACGACGTTTGCAGCAGCATGGAGTATCAGCTCGGAGACCATGGCTGCGGTTACCCTTGACGCTGCATCACAGACAGGACCGCCTGCGAATGTGTACGCAACGACTAACTTGGGTGCACGAATGGCTAAACGACATTTTTTTTTTTTTTTTCAGATGAATCCAGGTTCTGTTTACAGCATCATGATGGTCGCATCCGTGATTGGCGACATCGCGATAAACGCACTTGAAGCGTGTATTCGTCATTACCACACTGGCGTATCACCAGGCGTCATTCTATGGGGTGCTATTGGTTACACGTCTCAGTCACCTTTTTTTTCGCATCGACGGCACTTCGAACAGTGGCCGTTACAATTCACATGTGTTACGACCCATGGCTCTACCCTTCATTCGATCACTGTGAAACCCTACATTTCTACATTTCACCAGGATAATACACGACCGCATGTTGCAAGTCCTGTACGGGCTTTTCTGGATACGGAAAATGTTTGCATTCTGCCCTGGCCCACACATTCTCCAGATCTCTTACCAATTGAAAACGTTTGGTCAATGGTGGCTCGTGACAATACGCCAGTCACTACTCTTGATGAACTGTGGTATCGTGTTGAAGCTGCACGATCATCTGTACCTGTACAAGCAATCCAAGCTCTGTTTGACTCAATGCCGAGGCGTATCAAGGCTAGAGGTGGTTGTTCTGGGTACTGATTTCTCAGGATCTATGCACCCAAATTGCGTGAAAATGTAATCACATTTCAGTTCTAGTATAATATATTTGTCCAATGAATACCCGTTTATCATCTGCATTTCTTCTAGGCGTAGCAATTTTAATGGCCAGTAGTGTAATACTTACGATATACACTGAACAGCCAAAGAATCTGGTATAGGTAAGCGTATGCAAACGGAGAGGTATGAAAAGACTCAGAGAACGGAGTACCTACGACGACAGGTGTCTGAAGCAGGCGTTAGATCGGCTACTGCTGTAGGTTATGACGATTTAGCGCCGGTGGCGTGGCCGAGCGCCTTGCTACAGAGCGCGTGGTTGTTCGTCGTCGTAGGTTCGAGGCATCGGGCATGGTTGTGTGTGTTGTCCGTAGTGTAAGGTAGTTTAAGTGCCAGAATGAAATTTTTTGTCCGCAGCGGTGGTTGCGTTGATATGAGACATCCTGCCAGATTAAAAGTGTGTCCCAGGTTCGAATTCCCGTTCCGCACACTCCGCTGCAGAGTGAAAGTTTCATTCTGGAAACATCCCTTAAGCCATGTCTCCACCATATCCTTTGTTCAAGAAGTGCTATTCCTGCAAGGTTCGCAGGGGAACTTCTGTGATGTTGGGAAAATAGGCGAGGTCCTGGCAGAAGTTAAGTTGTGAGGACGGACCGTGAAGCGTGCCGGAATATCTCGGTCAGTAGAGCGCATGCCCGTGAAAGGCAAAGGTTTCAGGTTCAAATACCTGTTCCGGCACACTATTTTAGTTTAAATGTTTTCTTAAGCATATTATATGACATTGTAGTAAGGAGTGTGTGACTGATTAATTATTTATTATGTTCCACATATATAGTGGTTAAGCCATGTCACACAAATTGAATTTTAATTTACAAAACGTAACTAGTTTCAATGAACTCTGTCATCATTATCAAGCGTAAGCGAAAATTGTATTAAACACAAACTGAGAAAATAATTTAATTATGAAAAGGTGTAGTAAATGTAGCCAGGCCATCTATTGGTGTGACAGTGACTCCCAACTGTCTGCGATAGTCACACATGGTATCGCACCATTTCCAGCTACATATAATTCCATACCAAGCCACAACAGCTGTATTTGCAATATGAGTGGTATTAGGTTGTTGAGCTGTAATAACTATGTGATATGGCAGGCACAACCAAGATTTTAGAAACAAACCAAATGAATTTAGAACATAGTACAAATGTGTACCATGTTCTACATCCAAGTTGTGAAGTACCAGATGTGATTCCATTGGGATCTGTCAACACACTCTTTTTTAAGCGTAAGGACTGATAACCATAGCATTTTGGTCCAAAAGGTTTAAGAACATTGGAAAATTTATCACGATTTAAATGAGTTTGAACGTGGTGTTAGTGGGCGCACAACAGATGGGACACAGGATCTCCAAGGTAGCAATGATGAGAGGATTTTCTCGTACTTCACAAGTGCACCATGAATATCAGGAATCCGGAAGAACATAAAAACATCAAATCTCCGATAACGCTACGGCCGAGAAAAAGTTTCTGCAAAAACGGGAACCAACAACGACTGAAGAAAATCGTCCAAGGTGACAGATTAGATCAATACTTGTTCCATAGATCATGAATACGTCACTTCGTAATAATGTGGAACGTGTCAGGTTAATGAATGGCGTATGTACAAGACGTGACATTACACAAAATATTAAATGACACAATTTATATATGAATTAGATTTACTAGTTTATATCTAAAAAGTCATCCAATGTCTAGAAGGAGTTGTCATTCAGATATTCTTTTAATTTATTTTTAAATTCTAGTTGGCTGTCTGTCAGGCTTCTGATGCTGCTTGGTAGGTGACCAAATACTTTTGTGGCAGCATAATTTACCCCTTTCTGTCCCAAACTCAGATTTAGCCCTAAATAGTGAAGATCATCCTTTCTCCTGGTGATATAGTTGTGCACACTGCTAATACTTTTGAACTGGGTTAGATTATTAACAACAAATTTCATAAATGAATATATATACTGTGAAGCTACTCTGAGGATATCTGAATCCTTAAATACATGTTTGCAGGATGATCGTGGGTGGGCTCCATCATTTATTCACACACTTTTGTGCAATGAATACTTTTTTAATCAATGATGAACTACCCCAGAATACGATGCGATACGAAAGTAGTGAATGAAAATATGCATAGTAAGCTAACTCTTTCGTCAATTGCTGCGGATTTCAATGCTGCTCCATCAACAGTTATCAACGTGCGAACTATTCAACGAAACATCATCGATAAGGGCTTGCGGAGCCGAAGGCCCACTTGCTGACTGCACAACAAAAACCTTTACGCCTCGCCTGGGCCCGTCAACACCGACATAGGACTACTGATGACTGGAAGTATATTGCCTGGTCTAACTAAACCCGTTTCCATTGTATTGAGCGGATGGACACAACCTCATGAATCCATGGACCCTACACGTCAGCACTGGACTGTTCAAGCTTGTGGATGGTGTGGGCCTGTGAAGTTGGAGTGATATGGGACCTCTGACAGGTGACACGTACGTACGTATCTTGCCTGTTCATCTGTATCGATTCATGTTATTGTGCATTACGACGGATTTCGTAAGTCAAACACGACAATACGACACACCAGCATTTGAGAATTGCTACAGAGTTCCTTCAGAAACATTCTTCTGAATTTAAACGCCTTTGCTGGGCACCAAACCCTTAGATATGAACATTATTGAGCACATCTTGGATTCCTGACAACGTGCAGTTCAGATGAGATCTCTAACCCCTCACCCCTCGAACTCTTACGGATTTATGGACAGACCTGCAGATTGCAAGGTGTCAGTTCCCTCCTGCACTACTTCAGGCATTAGTAGAGACCAATTCATCATGGCGCTTTTGCGTGCCGTTACCTTAAAAAGAAAAATCTTGTCTATACTACTGAGCGAGGTGGCACACTTGTTAGCACTCCGGACTGCATTCGGGAGGACGGTGATTCCTCTTTCAGCCTGACAGATTTGGGATTTCCGTAAATCGCCCATGGCAACTTCCAGGATGGTTGCTTTAAAAGGGCACGGTGGTTAATTGTGTTCCCAATTCTCAACAAAAGTAAACTGAACTTGTCGCCGACGCTACGCTAAACCATAATTTCCCTTCCCTTTCGTATGTGCTAATCTGCTTTTCTAACTGAGTTATGCTTCGTCTGTTTTCTTTCTCCCAAGTAGCATAATGGGACTGCGCGCTTAGCGCCAGAATGCCCCTGGGTAATCATCAGTCCTTGACACACTTCGAAACATTTCTAATCGATCCTAGAACCGTTGTGTTCATCTGATATGGGAACTGCAACCACCTCACCAATCCACGCCAGCCAAATATTAGCGGCGATAATTTCTGCTACCTCCAAGAACACAACTGACAACATAGATCGCCACTGCCGCGGCGGCGTGGCCGAGCGCATTAAGGCGCTATTCTATGATGCGCGAGGCCATTCCCTGGGGTTCGAATTCCTCCCCCCTCGGGTATGGATGTTTGTGCTGTCTTTAGTATAAACTACGTTATAAGTTTAGGGACTGATGACCCCGTAGTTAAGTCCCATAATCATTACAAACATTTGAACATTTTTAGATCGCCACTCCACAAACTTGCATATGCTATATCAGCGAAAAAAGCCTGCAACTATACCCATCGTCAAAGTGTGGTAGGTGGAACCTGCAATGAAATACCAGCTGGATACCAGAAAATATAGTTTCACTAAACTCTTATTTTAGCTTATTGGATGTTTTTCAGTAGAAGTTTATCGAAACCACACTACCTCAGTATATTTCCTTTTTTATCATTGCTCACCTGAAATGTACTTCGTCTCCAATATCTCGCACTTACCAGAATAATAAATTCCAGTATTTCTTTGTTGCTTTGGGAAACATACCCGTCGGTGCCAAATGTTGCGATACAGGATACAAAAATAATAATAAAACGATAACATAGCGGTTTCAGCGCTTCAGGTGTTGTACGTACTCGTTTCCACACTTAATATAAATCACAGGACGTTCTTACAACATTAAATTGTCATGTTCTGGATGAAATTAGCTTGAATGACGGTAATATTGCCAAAAAATTAATCGTTGTTGTTGTTGTGGTCTTCAGTCCGTAGACTGGTTTGATGCAGTTCTCCACGCTACCCGGTCATGTGCAAGTCTCTCCATCTGAGAATACGTTTGGCAACCTACATCCTTTTGAATCTACTTACTGTATTCGTCCCTCGGTCTCCCTCTACGAATTTTACCCCACACGCTTCCTTCTAATGCTGACAATTCCTTGATGTTTCAGAATGTGCCCAACCAGTCTATCCCTTCTCTTAATCAGGATATGCCAGAAACTACTTTTCTCTCCGATTCGGTTAAGCACCTTCTCATTAGTTACGTGATCTACCCATCTAATTTTCATCATTCGTCTGTAGCACCACATTTCAAAAGTTTCTATCATCATTCATGAGAATTTCTCCACCTTGTCGTTTTATGATAGTTCCCTGTTCGTAAGTTTCGTCGCCTGTGATGATGATTTTTTTCTAGAAAAGAACTGTAGTGCTTTTCATGAAGAGAAATCAAGTTTTGGCGACTGTCCAAATGACTTTACTTTTGTTCGGGAGTCACGTGTGTAGGACAAACTGTGAACAAACATATTCCTGATTAAAAACATTCAGAAGGATGTTGTTGTAAAGATGTTGCTCCACTGCAGTTTCTGACACAACATCTTAGATATACGACAGTCGTACGTTAATTAGGTAACACTGGTTACGACTGGCTGGTATAATGGGCGTATTCTGTTTACGGTAAGGGAGGAAGGAAGGTTAGGATGGATGCTTACGCTAATATAAAATAAAATTAGTTCGGAGAATTGTACGGTTATGCGAATTACTGACGACTTGTTTCATGGTTGACTCAATATGACTCGATTTTCTCACTGTCAGCTTACAAGGAAAGTACTTGGGCTCGAACAAAGACATATACACCAATATCGTATGAGAAATAATGAAAAGGTCCCTTATTGCACTAGTGATACTCCCGCATCTGTAAAACTCTGCAGTCGTCCTTTAGACGCCTCTCCGTGTGCCTTGCCACATTGCACTTTTATCTGTTGGTTCGCCAGTAGGGACGGTGCAGTGTGCCTCCGAAGGTGCGTTTTCTGATGTTATATGTGTGTTGAAGCGTCAGATGGGGCGGCGATTGGTAATCAATCCTGCTAATGTATTGCGATTGATTGAGATGGAGTTACGAAGAACCCTTCTTCCTGAAGATGGTATTAGTGTAGAAGATGAAGCATTCGCATGCTTTCTCGTATCTGTTATGGTACAGTAATATGAGCATAAGTTATGTACTGTTGTCACACTAACACATAATGATGATAATAGGGATGATAATGACGAACAACTCATTGCAATCGGTAGTGCAATGGTAAGTGCGGGAAGAGGCTATGGAAGCAGTGGCAGTGAATACCAACAGTCTTCCGAGAAGAAGGTTAAAGTTGCAACTATCATCACGGCTTTCGATGACAATACGCTAGAGAACATGTACGATGATTATTACATAAGTTATAGATAAGATATCTGCATTACATATGGCGTCTACAATTACAGCTACAGTGGTATCTAGAGCATCATTGCAGAGTTTTTCATAAAAACGACACCCACCACCACTGTGAGGTGTACGTAATCCTGTAACCAAAAGTTCATACAGATATGTTTCTTCGAGCCCATGTACTTTCCTTGTTAGACGTCGTCAAAGACTCCGTTTAATTGGGCAGTATTGGCATTTCTTCCGCCTATTAAGCGAGGCCAAGTTACGTTAACATTGAATCACAAGATAAATAGTGGTACAGTTTTCATTTCCACAAGAGTATCACACTAATCACTTGTAATACCTGTGAAGGAAGCTCGTTTGCTAAAGTTGTTTCCACGTCGGAAGCGGTGACCTCTGTGGGCGGTCGTTGGTGCCAGTGATTGCCGCATTTAGAATGCACATCCTGAATGTGAGTGCTGTTCGCCTGTGTCGACACTTCCTGGCCTCGCGGCCGTGTGAACGATACAGACGCACTCGCTTTCCTTGAGCACGGACGTCCATCCTGATCCTTATGGCCTTATTCGCCCGGCGTCCATATGACGCTTCCTTTCTCGTAGCTTTAACGACCGTGTCCTTCCATCGCCGGTTGTCTTTACATCTACACAAATGGCAGTGGAGGCTTCTCGACGTAGCCTTCTTTGATTTATAGCTGCTTCGTTATTTTTGCCGTCGGCAAACGTATCACTTACGGTATTTCAGCAATCCATACTGTGTATTCAGAATGCACGTTGATTGAATTTCTCCTGATGGAAACAGTGTCGAGGTTGGCTGCCGCCGTCTATAATAACCACGTTTGGTAGCTATAGCAGGAACCACTGGGGATGGGAAAAACCGGCCGGTTAAAACCGATACCGGTATTTTAGTTTTTAATAACCGGTTTTTTCGGTATTTATTTGGTGTAGGTTGTAGCCGGTTTTTTTAGTTATTGCCAAGAACCCGGTAAAAAATCCGGTACGAGTATTTCCCGTAGTAGTGGTTCAAAACGTTTTAAAGTGGTTTTAAGAAAAATTAAAACTAGTAGACCCAAATATTTAGGGCTACTCCTAAAATTTCCACTGCTGTGAAATAGGACATCGCAGAAACTAAGAAAAGCGATCAGTCATTAAGAACAATCCCGGCAGTCAGAAACGCGCAACAAACATGTGGCATAAGAACTTTAAGGACTGGTGCAGCTATTGAGGCATCGATGCACCTGTTGCCGTGTGGCGTGGTCTATTAGACGACGCGCGTGCGCCGGCAGTGTACGAGACTTGCCTCCGTCTAGTCATGCGGCAGTTCCTTACTGTCGTCGCCAATAATCGGTTGTGCCTTAAATGGCACAATCCCGAGTGTGGAAGTTATTACTTCACGAAGTACGGTAGCAGTGAGGTACAATGCTCCATTTGCTTTAAAAAGCTGAAAAACTACAAATATGTTGTGTCATTTAAGGAGAAAGCATCCAAAATGATTATTGGAAGAGAAGGTAAATTCGATTCATATACCTATTATGTAAGCTTGGAATAATAACTTTTAATGTATCATCATATTGTTATGCTAATTAGTTTTATTAATGTGATTCCTTGAAAGCGAGGGGTTTTTTAATTACCAATAAGGGTTTAGGTAACATTGATCATGTGGTGCCTCCAGAGGTAGCCGTGCGGTCTGAGGTTCCATGTTACGGACTGCGCGGCTGCTCCAATCTGAGGTACGAGTCCTCCCTCTTCCCTCGGTCATGGGCGTAGTATTGGGAGGGGATCTGGCAAAATATGGAAAGATTAGTGATTTGTCGTATAACGAAATTTACCTAAATTTCGTAAGTTTCGGTTTCGGCCGAAACTAGAAGAACCGAAAATTCGATTACGGTTTCTGTTTCGGCCGCAAAATATGTTTCGGTCGAACTCTACTGGAAATAATAGCAATAGAAAACCGAAAACCAGTTATTTAAAAAACCGGTTAACTTTATCAATTTTTACAGTGCGGTTAAACTGGAGATGAAAAAAAAAAAAAACAACGGTAGAACAGAAAACCGGTTATTTCAGCAATAACCGCCATCCCTAATAACCACTATTGCCTGTGGTCTAAATTCGACAAAGTAACGAAGCTCAAAATTTATAACACGTGAATGAAATTTATTGGTATGGAGATTATTAGATGGGTGAAAGAGAAATATGAAGAAATCGATAAGCAGGGAAAATATGAAATGATGTACAGATTGGCTGGTGAGTTAGTTTTTCAAAATAAAAGGAAGAAGACCAACATGGTTATAGAAAGTGTGGATGGTACGTTACCTGAAGGAGCACAGGAGCTTTCGCGCAGATGGCAAGAATATACAGAATGTCTCTGTAAACAGCATGTCAAATTAAGGTTGAAGAAGAGGTAGTGTATCGGAAAATGGAAAGGGGTGCAATATTTTGGAAGCAGACCTATAAAAGGTGCCGAAGGAGATGAAAAATTGGAAGCATATAGAATCGATAACCTACCAGCAGTTTGAGAAACAGGGGAAAGAATAGTTTACAGGTGTAATGAGATTTACGACAAAGGGGAATGGCTTGATGACATTCTTGCAACGATAATGATCCCAATTGAGAAGGAAAAAATACCAAAAATCATAGGACTATTAGTCTAATTTATCATGCAGCTAAAGTATTGCTGAGAGTTCTCAATAGAAGGCTGTGTGGCAAGTTGGTTAGATGGATCGGAGAGGAACAGTTCGGATTTAGAAAAGGCAAAGGAACAAGAGACGCTAATGGTCTATTTGATTGATTTTTTTTTTTTTTTTTTTTTTCTTTTTTTTTTCAGGGTAACCAAAACAGTCTTGGTCCAACCCGCCACTGCCCGCACCGAAACTAAGTTTATTGTGCGGTATCGCTCCCTGTATATCAAGTAAAGCCAACCAATGCCCTTGAACAGTGCAAGGAGTCCATTTACCAGTTCTTTATTAGACACAATTTCTTCGGGACTGATTGTCCCAAATGTTCTGTGCCTTTTACTCTCCAATGCAATGCATTCGAAGATTAGATGTGATGCAGTTTCATCACCGTCATCACAGATCCTACATTTAGGGACCTCTCTATTGGTCGATTACTGATCGTAGGAGAAAATATTGAGATAGGTAGATAAATTAATGCTGTTTTTAGTCCATCTGGAAACAGTCTTCGACAGAGTTCCGTGGAACAAACTGACGGATATGTTGATGAAGTGAGTAGATTGGAAGGAGCGACGACTGATACAGATTCTATATTTACAGCAGAAAGTAACAGTAAGAATTTAAAATGAAATGTGGAAAGGAATCAGCTTTCTAAAGGGTGTTAGACAAGGTTGTTGCCTTTCACACGTATATGTGGAAGAGATTATTCCTAAATTCTTAGGCGAAAAAAGAGGAGTACTTACTGGTGGGAAGAGAACAGAATGTCAAAGATTAGTTGATGACATTGTGCTAGGGACAGAAACCGAGTAACCTGCAAATTATATGCTAAGATATCTGATTGAGGTTTGTGTTTTTGTATTGAATGAGTAGCAACACATCGAAAATCAAGAGTACGGTGATGAACAAAAGAAGTAAACTGGCAAACATTAAGGTCGATCAAATAGCTCAACCTCGTCAAAACTTTTAAATATCTTTGGAGTACGATAATTGAAGATCTGAGTTGCCATCAGGAAGTAAAAACCCGCATTGCTTTAGCGAATAAGGCGTTTAACAGGAAGAGAAGTTTATTCGTATTATGTGGAAATCTGGACAAAGACCTGAGGAAAAGACTGAGCAGGTGTCTTTTGGTTTGGAGGGTGGCACTCTGTGGGGCAGAAAAAAATGTTCAAATGTTTGTATAACTTATGGGACTTAACTACGGGGTCATCAGTCCCTAAACTTACAAACTACTTATGAACTAGCTAACACTAAGGACGACACAATTATCAATGCCCCAGCGGGATTCGAACCCCCGACCGTAGTGGCCGTGCAGACCGTGACTGGAGCGCCTCAATCCCCTCAGCCGGCTGGGGCAGAAACATAGACACTCAGGAGAGAGTATGAAAAAAAGCTAGAAGCAATTGAGACGTCCATTGGCTGGTGCTGTCTGTCGACAGACAACAAAGGGCAGCCAGCGTGCCAAGTGTGTAGTCGCAGCTGACAAACGTCAACGAGCAAGTAATTGTAATCGTACTATAAACAAACGCCCGGAATGCTTCGTCTGGAACATATTGCTTTCCAGATCGCTGCCAACCTCAGAGAACTAAGAGTGGTAACCCCGGGCTACCAGAAAGTGGTGTTTCACTTACAAATGATAAAGGAAGGGAAGGAAGAGGTATAGGAAAGAACGGATTGACAGTGGCCGCATTTGGGCATTGATATTAAGCAATGGCGACAAGTGAAAATGTGAGCCGGACCGGTAATCGAACCCGGGTCTCCCGCTTCGGGCCAGTGGTCGCCTTAACCACTTGCCCACCCGTGCTCGCCTCTCGTCCGTCTCAAATTCCCTCATGTCGCACGCTATGTTTGTAGCACCCCTATCGCCCGGTCCGGCTCACATTTTCACTTGTCGCCATTGCTTAATATCAATGTCCAAATGCGGCCACTGTCAATCCGTTCTTTCCTATCCCTCTTCCTTCCCTTCCTTTATCATTTGCAAATGGTATCTGCCTGCGAAGCAGGTGTGGTGTCTGTTCTTTCGGACGTCCGAAATAACAGATACCACACCAATACAATAAGTGTTTCACTTAGTCGTACTATATATTTGTTTCTTTCTTTTATGTACACAAGACAATGAAAGGTACTACACATAATCACACTCATAAATCCTAAGTACGTATCCTGATTCGTAGTGCTTCCGATATGTGTGAATAATCTGAAATTGATGGAATGTGAAAATTACCGGAAAGCGGGACATGCGGGACAAATTTGGCATTTTGCGGGACACTTTTGTTAAGTCTTCCAATGCGGGACGGTCCCGCAGAATACGGGACGGTTGGACGCCTGTTGACTGACTAGTGCGTTAACCGCTCGAAACAGTAGCTGCAATTGAAACTTCCTGGCAGATTAAAACTGTGTGCTGGAACCGGGACTCGAACCTAGGACCTTTGCCTTTCGCGGGCAAGCGCTCTACCGAGTGAGCTATCCCGACACGACTCACGATGCCGCCTCACAATTTCACTTCCGCCTCCTGCGAAAGGCAAAGGTTCCAGGTTCGACTCCCAGTTCCGGCACACAATTTTAATCTGCCAGGAAGTCTCATATCAGCGCACACTCTGCTGCAAAGTATCATTCTGGAAACATCCCTTAGGCTGTGGCTAAGCCATGTCTCCACCATATCCTTTCTTCCAGGAGTGCTAGTCTTGCATGTTTCGCAGGAGAGCTTCTGTGAAGTTTGGAAAGCAGGAGGCGGAAGTGAAGTTGTGAGGCGGCATCGAGAGTCGTGTCGGGATAGCTCAGTCGGTAGAGCGCTTGCTCGCGAAAGTCAAAGGTTCCATGTTCGAGTCCCGGTTCCGGCTCACAATTTTAATCTGCCAGGAAGTTTCACATCAGCGCACACTCCGCCGAGTGAAAGTTTCATTCAGAGTGGTTGCAAATGCTTAATAACTTAGTTTTTACCTCGGTTAAGTTATAGCTTGTTATATGTACATCATACAACGCTCGAAGTTTTGTTGAGCGTGTAACGACGCGTGGCGGCAGAGAACAATGCGCTCGGCGGGACGCAGTGTTGGGGTGCCGTGCTCGGCGGCGGCGTCCTTGGTTGGGAAGGCCGCCACCAGAGACCCCGCGCGTCGCAGCCGCGGCCCTCAGGGGTCAAGGCCGCGACCCTCTGTGGCAACCTGTGCTCACACGCCCGCCAAGGCGCTGCTGGGGCCGTTTGTCACCGCACGCAGCTCTATGGACCCAGTCACAAAAAAGCAAACAAGCAGCCAGCTAAACGGGTTACGGGAGGCACCATCACATGTGAGTGCCGACTCAACTATACTGGCGCTGTGAAGAGAGTGGATTTGTTATTACACAAATTCACACCTTTCACACTTGGTTATCAGTCCATCGACTTGTTTGATGCACCTCTGGTCGTTACTTCTTCTTTGAGTAGGTCTGTCCTGAGACAGGTTTCTACTGGACGTCCTTCACATCGCCCAGTTCTGGGCATCCTCCTCCATTTGTCTGTAGTTCCTTCCTTTCTTCGTATCAGTCAGCATTCCAAATCTTCTCCTTCCTCTCCTTCTCCTTTTCCTTCCATTATTCTTAGCAGCAGACAATTCCTACGTAATGTGTGCCCCAACCAAGATGTTTTCCTCTTCTGGATTGTCCTAATGAAGGTCGTTTCCTACCCTACTCAACACACCTCATCATTTTTCATTCTGTCGGTCCATTTCACTTTTTCCATTCTTCTCCATAGCCAGGTAAAGCAGTCAACAATCCGAAGATTGGTTTGAACACCACAGTGCTTTACTACGCATGGTCCTGTTTGGAGGTGGCATGCCGTTGCCTTCCAAATAAAATGTTCAAATGTATGTATAGCTTATGGGACTTAACTACGGGGTCATCAGTCCCTAAACTTACAAACTACTTATGAACTAGCTTATACTAAGGACGGCACAAATATCCATGCCCTAGGGGGAATTCGAACCGCCGACCGTAGTGGCCGCGTGGACCGTGACTGGCGCGCCGCAATCCCCTCGGCCACCGTATTGCCTTCCTCCGACCTTCGAACTGACTTACCCAGCCAGTTATAGGGGGACCTACAGTTTAACGTGGGTTCCGAACCACGGTGCTACTCGGTATTTTTCACATGGGCAATACTCCCAGAGGTGAAAGAAGTGGAAAGTGACAGATACAAATCCTAGGACCTGCAGGGGATCGATTTGTAGTCTGGCACTCTACCACTGTGCAACCTCCATAGCCACATTTCAAAACTTTCTAAATACTTTTCTTCTTTCTGATTTCCATGTTTCAGATCCATATGACACCACACTCCACACAAAACATTTGTCGAACCTCTTCGTTAGAGTAATGGGAATACGTTTGGTTGTTAGCAAATCTTTTAATTTTCTGAAAGCTTTCTTTCCCCATAAAGATTCTTCGCATTACTTCCTCTGTGCAACTTCCACTGGATGTTATCATGCTTCCCAAATATGTTCCAATACTCTTCCCTCTAATTATATTTTGATTGAGTCGTCTTCTTTTACAATTTTCATGACTTTGGTCCTATCAGTGTTTAATCTCATTCCAAAATCTTCGTACCCATGACCTTTGACCTTTGAGATTAAGTGCAAGGAAGTCTTTTATGAAGACATTTGTGTGGACTGTTACATTGTACAGCAGTGAAACTTGGACGATAAATAGTGTAGACAGGTAGAGTGTAGAGGCTTTTTAAATTTGGTGCCACAGAAGAATGGTGAAGATTAGGTGGGTAGATCGCTTAACTAACGAAGAGGTACTGAACAGAATTGGGGAGAAAATTAATTTTTGGCATGCCTTGAATAAAAGAAGGGACACGGTGGAGTCGAAAATTTAGCATTGTAGGGAAGTGTGTGTGTGTGGAGGGGGGGGGGGGGGGGGAATCACAGAGGAAGACCAAGAGACGCATATAGTAAGTAGATTATAATGGATGTGGATCACCGTTGTTATGAGCAGCTAAAAAAGCTTGTTCAGGATAGAGTAAGGTGGAGAGCGCATCAAACCATTCTCCGGACTACTGAAGGCCACAGGAACAATGTGGTAAGCTCAGTATTATGGCAGTTGGCCAAAGATGCTAATGGTTACAGTTCACATGATATATTATGATTTTCGAACGTATGAATGATCTTTGTGGTCGATATGTCTGTAAGGTATGTTTGTAGACCCACGGGATCGAAAATTTGAAAGTGTTGGATTAACCCTTTCTTGAGCCCTCCAGTGTGTCATGCAGAGTAGTCATAGATATGTAAAGGTGACAACAATACAGTCTATGCAACCGTTGGTTGACCGTGCTGTTGCAATGTTTTTAATTTTCAAAAAGTATGTTTGCCCATTTCAGTCTTGCTGCACATGGTTTGAACGGTGCCGGAAATAGAGCCATTTCTTATTCCCTAATCTGTACACGCTACACATTCGACCTAATACGGTTTCTGTATATAATTCGTGTTTTCTCAGTAGGATAAACCAGATACTTGCGGCTTAACGTCATTCCGCGATCGAAGTCCGACTACCACACGTAATACCTTCTCTGTCACGTCTCTCGCGAGACTTGGTGTGACTTCAAGACGCGGTTTTGCAATCTCAGAGGTCACCTTCCAGTATCTCCAGTGCCTTTTTTTTCCTTGAAGCTCAATAAAAACAGCTGGATGCCATTCAGACATTGAGAAACGTTAATCAAAAGCACTAGGGAGAAACTGATACAATGAGGCGTAGGCCAACTAATAGCTTCGTGCATGTTTTCAAACCAGGATAAAGACTTGGAAGAAAAAAGTGTATCCGAAAAGCAGAGAGTGTATGTGTGTGTGGGGGGGTGGGGGGGGGCAGCTACTGCGGCGTCGGTGGTGGGAAGATGTGGTGCAGCCTCCGTACTGTAGCGACATTTCGCCCTGTGACTTTGATCTCATGCCAAAGGCTACGAGGCCACTACGTGGTAGGCGATTTGCAACATGACAGGACATTGATAATGCTGTGCGCTAACAGGTGATCCGATTGAGACATGAGTGACAGATGGTATTCAGCGCCTACCACAACGTTCCCAGCGTGTGGGTGACAGTAGCAAGGGTCTACTTTGAGTGTCTGTAGGCCCAGGTTCATCGTGTCAACTGCATGTGTACTATGTTGTCATTGTTTTGCACCGTGAAGGCCATATGGTCCTGTATACCACCATAATAAGTGTTTTACGATATTTCATTGCTATTCATTGTCCACACATGTTGTTCACTCCTTGTTATTTCGTCTGTATATGTCACATTTTCCAACCGGACTGGTATCTGTAAGGAAAAGTGATCCGTGACTTTTGCCTCCTCACCACTACACCACCGATTGAATGCAATAATTAGAATTGATGGCCCGTATGCCTAATGCTCAAATTATCTGATTAGGCTATCTATAATACGGCCGATGATGTAGTGGTGGCTATAACCGAAACGTTGCTGCACCCTTTTAGTTGACAACAACGATCGATATGTGATAAAATAAAATTTTGAATAAAAAGTTAATGTATGTTAATTAAATTTCTGAACAAACAGAATATGGAAAATAATTTGGAAAATAAATAAATAACTGATTTTACAGTCGCCAGCTCGATGTACGAGCAAAACAAATTTATTAGAAAGTTAATAATAATAATAATAATTAGTGATCTGAAAAACTATGTAAAATTTTGGGTGGGCAAAGTAATCAAAATATGCTAGTCAAACACGGGTTCAAAAGGCACAGATATCGCACTAAGCACTAAAAACTACGTCATTAACACAGAAAGTGAAAACACTAAACAACAAAATACATGCAAAGGCAAAGCAATTTTCATATGCAACAATACATGCACATGCCACCTGAATGCTTATCATTTCCTGCTCCAGGTGTTCGAACTTATATATGTTTATTATTACCTGCTCATCTTCAAGTATGCCAAGTACATTATAGTCGTGATTGACCTACTAACTGTTCTGATGACATTTACAAAAATAGTTAATATCTCGGCCTGGTAATTCTTGATTATTTGAAATTCATGGTTTAACTATCTGATCAAACTTTGTTTTTCTCTGAACATGAAATTAACAGTTCCCTGTCATAAAACGTAAGTTGTAAACAACCACTAATCGTACTAACTGATGTTTGCTAACAAAGTTTCTGCTCTAAATGAAAGGCAATGAAAATTAATCTTTATATTCTTACATTCGTGAAGATATTTTTCCATTAAATGTTATTTCAGCACTTCTAGTCAGCCTCGTGAAACCTACAATTAGCAACACTGATATTGTTAACTGCATTAACAGAAACTATTCCCGACCAATTAAATATTGTTCAACTAGCTCTTTTCATTTAGTTAATCTTTAGTTGACAATAATTTTTGAATGTATTCTCCGTAAAAACACTGGATAAGGAAGGAATCTTCCAGGCCAATGGCTGAGGGTAATGAAGTTTGTAACACTAGTTCACAATTACAAAGTTTTCATTATGAAAAATTAGCACAACTACTCTGGTTGGCTGTACATGGTAAATCTGTTAAATGGGTCGGATCTTACTCCTTTCGCATTCGAGATGGTGCTGATGATGAGTACGAGCGCATAACAACTAGTAAACACAGGCTCTTCTTAACGACGAATACAATTGCAAGTTTGGAACCATAGCACTCCTCTTGATGCATACTTCTTAATTACTTACGCTGTGCATGTTCGCCGTTTCCTCTTGTCCTGCCAAGCCGACACAGGCACTTGGTCACATACTTTTACGAGGCACCATTACGCGCACAGTTTTACTTTTACGTCTACTTTGTCCAGCGCTCGTCAACGAGTCTTGTTTCGCTGCGCACCTCCGCTCTAGCAGCGATAATACTCCGCAGTTACAGCAAAACCCTTGCTAAACCAGCGCCTCTACTTCATTACAAAATTTGTCTTAACACGCATACAGAATAAAATAACACTGTAATTACGTCCAATTAATAAAATAAAACAAATATATAAATTACATGATTACAAATAACAAGAAACAGTAAACCATTACATTGAATCAAATGCTGTATATACACGTGAATGAAAAGTGGCGTTGCTCACTGTTTTCTTTTGTCACAAACCCTCCTGTGTCTCGGAAAATTAGATTATTGTGTGATATTTATACTTCCAAATTACGTCATACTATGATATATAGTTTAGAAGATATGACGTCATAAATAATTAGATGAGTGTGAAATCGTCTCATCACTAATGAGGCTGTAATTTATTATGGCTTTACTAACAAACTCCATTCGCAACACATTTCGCACCCTACGAGCCTGGAAAGTTTTATCAATGTAGGACACATAGTTCAGGAGATTTGACGTCATAAGGATTGAGCTGCACGAAAATGAAAGTGATATGGACAGACAGCGGGGTAGGAGGCGATGAATAGAGACGGAAGGCAAGGATACCATACCATAATCTAAGACGGAATAAAGATGCCCGAGAAAAACCGGGTACTAACGATAGTTACGCCACATTTAATTTAATTTTTGGCCATGATCGTAACCAATATAAGAGGTTACTGCGAGGGAAATACACTCCTGGAAAATGAAAAAAGAACACCATCAATTCGTCAACCCAGTAGAGAGAAATATTATTGTCACATTCTTGAGGATGTATACAACACACGATCACGCAGTCAGAACCATAACGTGGGTCAGTACAGTCACCAGAGCGTGCACAACGTCGACGCTAGTACCGTGTATACCCTCTTTTTGCAGCAATGTAGGGTGCAACTTTCTCATGAAAACGATCGTAGAGGTGCCGAATGAAGTCATACTGACATCTGATGCCTCAGTTGGATCAGATCTCGTGCTGGTCGTGTAGACCGCGCCAAGATGATGTTTCATCCTGTCCCACTCAGGACAGATCTGGGGATAATGATGGGCAGCATAGTTGACGTAAACCTAAAAGAGCACGTTGGGTTGTACGGAAGACGTGTGGACGTGCACTGTCCTGTTGGAAAACCACATTGCCTTATTGGTGCTAAGACGGGTTGAATGATGGTTTCAATGTATCGTGTACTGTTCAATTTTCCCACAATGAACACCAGAGGAGAACGGCCAGTGTAGGATATGGCTTGCAACACCACGATGCCAGGTGTCGGCCCTGTTTGCCTCCGTCGCGTAGACTCCAGATTTTCGCGCTTCCCTGCACGACACTACACACACGTACGACCATCATTGCAACCGAGGCAGTGACGACTGTCATCAATGAAGACGACACGTCAGCATTCGTCCCTTCATAAGCGCCTACTATAACACCATCACCACTGGAGGCGGGCTGAACGATGTTGGAGAGCCGGCCGTGGTGGCCGAGGGGACTAAGGCGCTCCAGTCACGGTCTGCACGGCCGCTACGGTAGGGGGTTCGAATCTCCCTCGGGCATGGATATTTGTGCCGTCCTAGTTCGTAGGTAGTTCATAAGTAGTTTGTAAGTTGAGGAACTGATGACCCCATAGTTAAGTCCCATAGACTATACAAACATTTTTGATGTTGGGGAGTTAGCGGAGAACACTCTAAGGGCATACATGATCGTGTACCATTGTGAGGGGAGCGATATTCTACACTCGCCATTCTCCTCTAGTGATCGTGCACGGTACACTGAAACCATCATTTAACCCGTCTTTCTACCACTCATGCACTGACAAGGTGATATGCTTTTCCAAATGGACAAAGCAGATCCACGTGTATCCTGTACCACCGAATGTGCTGTTCAAGGTGTACGTCAACTACCCTGGTCAGCACGATCCCCATATCTCCCCCCCCTTGCCCCCCTCCCCCCAAACTGAGCATGTTTGAGACGTCTTGTGGGCTGTCTGCATGAGCAGCACGAAATCTGGCGCATCTGAGGAACCAGATGGAAATTGCATGGTAGGCCATTCCACATAACCACATTCGGAATCTCTACGATCCTTTCCGTTGTTGTTGTTGTTGTGGTCTTCAGTCCGGAGACTGGTTTGATGCAGCTCTCCACAATACCCTATCCTGAGCAAGCCTCTTTAACTTCAGATAAGAACGGCAACCTACATATGTCTGAATCTGCTTACTGTATCCACCTCTTTTTAACACACACCCATGCCCTAGGGAGGACTCGAACCTCGGACGGCGAGCAACCGCGTGCTCCGCAGCGAGGCGCCTTAGACCGCTCGGCTACTCAACCGCGGCACGATCCTTTCCATGAAAGAATTACTGCTTGCATTACTGCAAAAGGAGGGTATACACGGTACTAACGCCAACATCGCGGACGCTCTGTACTCATGTGCGTACGACTCTGCCTGTGCGATCGTGTGTTGTGTACAACCCAAAGAATGTGTCAATACAATTTTCCTCTGCTATGTCGACGAATTCAGGCTGTTCTTTTTTTTTTTTTTTTTTTTTTTTTTTTCATGTTCCAGGAGGAATGTACCTGGCTGACAACTGGGCGAGAATGGCCATCACATTTCGTAATTTCCTTCTTGAGAGCGGGCCTCTTCCGCACGCTCCACGCAGCCGTAAAACGGCAGCAGCCGGCGTGCGTCGCCATTCCGGAGGCAAACGGGTCGTTACGTCACGCGAGGAGAGCGCTTTACGCAACGCGTGCTGCTACGCATTCCTCTCCCTGCAGTGGCCCGCAGCTGTCGCCTGCGGAATGCCCCGGCGGGCCCTCAGGAACGCAGTGGCACTTGGCGTCCCGTACACCTGCGTATGTGACGGTCCAGCGGAGACGGGAGAGAGGCGGCATACCTCCGCAGTCTCGGCGTAGCGGTCCGTCCTCTGATGCCCCATTCACATCGCACGTTACGTCACGGATACATCCCGTCAAATGGGGCTGCGGCCACAGTGCTGCTTCACTGGAAGGCTGTCACGCAATTACGAATACCCCGATGAATTGAGATGTCTTAACATTAAAATATTCGCACAAAGAAATTAACGACGTCAGTGGACATTAAATCGAAAGCCCGTCTGGGATTCGAACAGGGTACTCCTATTTACAATGCAATACCGCTTACCAGTCTGCAACTGGGGACATAGTGTGCATCCGCACTGAAGAAAGGATCGATGGCCGTCCCGTACACCTGCGTATGTGACGGTCCAGCGGTGCGCAGGCGTGACGGGAGAGAGACGGTAGTCTCAGCGTAGCGGTCCGCCCTTTGATGGCCCATTCACATTGCACGTTACGTCACGGATGCATCCTGTCAAATGGGGCTGCGGTCACAGTGTTTCCTCACTGGAAGGCCATCACGTAATTACGAGTACCCCGTTGAATTTGGTGTTAGGATAAAAATATTCGCACAAAGAAATTAACGACGTCAGTGGACATTAAATCGAAAGCCAACGTGAAACTTTATGCCCGTCTGAGATTCGAACCCGGGTACTCCTATTTACAAGGCAATACCACTGGCCAGTATGCAACTGGGGACGTAGTGTGCACCCGCACTGAAGAAGGTATCGATGGCCGTCCCGTACACCTGCGTATGTGACGGTCCAGCGGTGCGCATGCGTGACGGGAGAGAGGCGGCATACCTCGTTAGTCTCGGCGTAGCGGTCCGTCCTCTGATGTCCCGCTCACATCGCACGTTATGTCACGGATTCATCCCGTCAAATGGGGCTGCGGCCACAGTGCTTCCTCACTGGAAGGCTATCACGTGATTACGAATACCCCGATGAATTGAGCAGTGGCGGTTGGTGATAATGTGCTAATGTGCTGCAGCACACTGTAAATCTATATCTATAAATGTGAATGTCTGTTCGGCGTGCGTATGTCACGTCTGAACCACAAGACATAAAGAGCTAAAAATTTGTACAGTTACTAATGTTTACCCGGCGAAGGCTTTAGGCACGGTTTCATGGTGTTCGGATAGCTATTGTGAATGTCTGTTCGATGTACGCTTATCACGTCCGAACGACAAGTTGCAGAGACTTAAATATTTGTACAGTTACTAATTTATACCTGAGATAGGTTTTAAGGCATGGTTTTATAGCGATGTGATAGATATTTAGTAATTTGAAGAATATAACGCGAAATGCGGAACAATAATTACTCTTTGAAAATTATATTTACTCTTTGAAAATTATGATATTGGTTGCATTGTTACTAAAGGGTAGATAATGATAAAAGGGTGGAGTACATTGGGATGGAAAGTTATCGGTGTATATAAAATTCTACGTGTGTGTGTGTGTGTGTGTGTGTGTGTGTTAATATTTCGCTCTGCAGCGAAAACTACAAAACGCAAACGAATGGACTGTGTGTAATTGTTGTCCGAAATCTCCCGTTGTACACCTTAGCAGTTCCATACCGACAGCTATAACGGGTTGGAAGATATGGTGGTTAAAGTCGTCAAATAATAATAAAAAATTAGGACTGAAGGCCAGCGATGACGTTTGCGACTCTATAGCAAGGAGGTTACATATAGCGAAACGTGATGTCACACACCACATCTTTGGTCTATGCGTGCTACAATGTCTTCAGCTTTTTCTGTGTAAGGATAAGCATACGAATAAGGAAAAATAAGAATAAATAAATTAAGCTGTAGAAAAGAAATTTATTTTAATACATCTCTTAAAAAAATAGCAGGCATCCATTTACAGGCCTCATGTTTTTCACATACGTCGCTTGCTCAAGGGTGGGCAACCCAAAAAATGACTCATCAATGTATGCTTCAGTCTGTAACAGTCAGTCTCTGTGATACTGTCAATGACTAGAACAATGGCAGCAAATACTTATGTTATAATTTTGAATTCTTGTATAACGACATGTTAAGCTATTAGCTAATCTCTGCTAACGCTTGATAATGGTGAATGACCGAAACCGGTAGCACTGAGAAACAATAAACAGCTATGGTCAATATGTCGTTCTGCAATTTTCTGTTTCGGATTGTGACGGAGGATGAAACGTGAGTCCGCCATTACGCTCCAGAACCGTAGGCCGTATCCATCACCTTTTCGACCCCTCAGGAGCTCAGCATTACTTTGCCGAGTACGGGCTTGGCGAACCCGGGGTCCTGAGCTGGGGACTGGTAAGCGCCGCCAGCCCTCTAGACACCGTAACCTCTGGGCACGCTTCAGCAACCACCGTGTGGCGCGACGGTGGAACGTTGTGTGTACCAGGGAATGGGGATCTTGGCTAGACCGTCCGGGTCACGAGGAAGGAAATACCTCTATAAAAAAAATCAATTTTCAGTTGTGCTACGCGCTGATGGGATGCACGGCTGTTGAGGTGGAACAATCGCTAGCGAGCAGCCTCTGGGGATACTCCCGCATCTCAGTTGTATAAGGCTTACCTAGGCATACGAGGCTCTCTCTAGGCGGACATTTAGTTCCCTAGCTGCCCGTGGGACCGAGATCGACCTTTCGAGCAATTTTCCACCTCCTAGTGGAATGGGTGTACCATTGGGGGATTAACAACATCCACTCTAAGAAGAGGACTCGGGTATCCTGTCCTCGGGACTCAGGTTCCACAAAGAAATTTTATGTTCAGGGTAACAGAACACAGCATGTTCATCAGTATGTGTTTTTCGGTGTTAAAAGAAAGGACGGTCCTTTGAGAAAGTTTCGTCCTTTCACATAAATAAAGATTTGGAAGGTATTGCAGGTACTTTAAAATCTGTAAAGCGGTTACGCAGTGGTACCCTACTAGTGGAAACATCGAATTCCCAACAGGTGTCAAAACTACAGTTATCTAAGTGCCTTGGAGAATATGTAATAGAAACAGAGCTACATAATGCACTGAATTATCTGTAGAGATCTGGTCGACATTCCTGTAGAAGAACTGAAGGAAGAGTCAAGGCAGGTTTCCTACGCTTAAACGTTCGGCCTTATGTTCCTAAAACCATACGTTGCTTTGTCAATGTTTTGGGCACACCACATTGGGTTCCAAGGGGGAAACTATTGTGGCAAATGTGGGAAGGCCGCACATGATGGGTCTGAATGCACTCCACCTGTGAAGTGTGTTAACTGTTCAGGCGAGCATCCAGTCTGGAGTAGGGACTGTACGGTTTAGCTCCAGATAAAGAAGATACAACAAGGCATCTCAGCGTATCTCCTATGCAGAGGCCAAAAAGACCTTCAAGGTCCTGCAGCCTCCTCCGTTCGCAACCTCTTTTGCCTCCGCTCTCCAAAAGCCAGTTGCCACAGTTGATTCCTCCACAGAAACGGACGTTGTCAGTGTCGCCACGAATACGTGCACATGTCAGTGCACCTGGCAAGCGGCGGTGGCCATATCACCTGTCGCTTTTCCAGCGACATTCGAACAAGCGACGTCTACCAACTTTATAGAGTCCCTCACCACGCACACTGAAGAGTCTGCCGTGCCGCGTGCCTGCTACTGGAAGTTTCCACACGACGCAGGTTCCCGACAGGTGTCTGTCGATTCGACACTCCTGGGTGGCTCGGATCTGCTGACGAGGGTACGCCACTCTCGGAGACTCTGCAGAACCCAGCCACCAACCAAAAGTAGCTACGTGGTCACGTGAGGCACGCTCTGGCCCGACCTGAACAGCCACGCAAAGAACGGACGCTTTCTTACGCCTCGGTCTCCAACCTGATCGGACGTGATCACTTGAGCCCGCTCCTACTTAGTTAGTTCTAATATGTACCTCTAGGCACAGGTATCGACCTCCACCCGAGACCCCTTTAGTACCATGTAATAACTTCAGGCAATAAAAACCTTTTTTGATGCTAACTTCACGCCTACTCATTCACACCTATGCCCACTTTCCCGCTCAGCTATCCTGGCACACATCTATTCCAGCTGACCGTACACCTGAACCAATGTTATCTGAAGTATATTTCTTACCGTTCCTGGACAATTAAGATTTGATAATGACTCTTTAACGAGTCGAAACTAGTCATCATGCTAAATAAATAAGCAATCTATGTCAAATAAATATCTCACAAAGGGATTCAGAACCATTACATTAAAGATCGCCTCCTATAAAACAACCTATATAAGATGTCAGGTAATTACAACATTATTTACTTGTTTATGCTCATGATGCTCCGTGTGACTATGCACACAATCATTCACGCCGTTGGCGCCACCTAACAGTAACTACTGTTACTCTACCTCAGTCAGTCGGCGAAGCTCACTCTCCCTATGAATGTATATTAAACTTTTATTCTACGATCGTATACCATTCATGTTTCATTCTCGTGTATTTTCACGAGTGTCTACTGTTATAAGAACCGTAATGTTAACGTCACATTTAATGGTTGATTACTAGTTTTTGCATATAACTGGTATTTTTGATACCTTCAATAGATCCTACAATCCTCCTGAAGTAAACGAAATTAATTTTGTAGAAACAATCGGTTCATAAAGCTATTTTCCGGTATGGGTTACCTGTTATTTCAACTACAAGCTATTTCACATGATAGTGTCTAGAATCTATACTGGGTGGAATGTAGGAGCCCATTCTGTTAGAGACACCTCATCACGTTATCATGTTCTAAGAATCTATAATAAATGTTTGTCAAAGATTGACGACTACAAGTTGATAGGAACATGCTATAAAGCCGCGACCTGCGACCTTCCAATCGACAGTGAAGGGCGGCCATTCTCCATTGTTCTTACAAGGTAAAGGTGATGGCACTTGCCGTACCTAATGCACTGTCAACGCACAAAGGAATTTACTACATTACCTGCCAGCGGGTATTCAATTAAATCAATGGCGAGAGTTGAAAATTTGTGCCAAACAGGGATCCGAACAAACTTCCAACTGTCCCATAAATTCAGTGCCAC
Source organism: Locusta migratoria (assembly GCA_026315105.1). Taxonomy (NCBI): domain Eukaryota; kingdom Metazoa; phylum Arthropoda; class Insecta; order Orthoptera; family Acrididae; genus Locusta; species Locusta migratoria. Next base: position 888,128,596 of record CM048744.1, read on the forward strand.
TGGCAGCTAATGTCATAAATACCTTTGTCTTGATTATTGGAAGTAGTTGATTCGTAAATGTTTGAACCAGCAGATATTATATATGTATCTAGTGTTTCACCAATAATCCCTGAAACCTACCGACTTCCTTGTAAGACGAAGATTAAGCGTCAAAGAATACCAAGAATGGCAAGAAATACATTCTCTTGTCAGACCACAATTTTATCGTTTTGTGTAACATTCCTATCAATTATTACGTAGAGCGCAGTGGTGAAGGTATCTTCGAGAGGACAGAGCAAAATCCAATTAGATTATTGATTTGTGACCTTTTTTACGACCACTCTACGAAGTCCTAGTTATTGTTATTCCCAGAGTAAGTTTTGGAATGTTAAACACTACGCGAAAGGTGAGTTACCATAAAGTCTGAGAAGGAGCATTTAAGACGAATCACACTCGTCACGTTTTCAGTCTAATGAATTGCCTCTGAGTGAGTCGTAACAATGAGTAAGGCCACACATACCAACGGGTGTCTGGGAAATTGCTTCTCTGAAGTACCGGGTGTACATAAAGTCCGGGAATACTTTCAAGTATTTATTGCACAAGAACCAACATTGAACAGATATCATACGTATGTCATTTTGAAGAGAAAACTTGAAAGGCCCTTTTTTTTAAATATTATTTTACCACCACTGCGTGGTTTGGTAATTTGCCGATAGTCGGCGCTAATCGCAAACACGGCGAGTTCTGGTGCGGAGCGAGCTTTCTGTGTGTTGGATTTCGACAAAAACAAGTGTGCTACAGCTGTACAACGGATGTTTAGAACCAAATACGGTAAGAAGCCACCAACAAAGAAGGCCATTGAACACTGGCACAAAAAATTCGTTACGACGGGTTGCTTGTGCCCGGCAAAGGTGAGCGGACATCCTTGTGAGTGTGAAGTGAATGTGGAGCGCGTACGAGAGACATTCATAAGGAGCACAAAGAAATCGGTGCGTCGAGTATTCCGTAAACTCGAAATGGCTCCAGTGACAGTGTGGAATGTCCTGCGACAGAAGCTCTCTATGAAACCATTAACATAGGATTTAGTGCAGAAGTTCAATGACGACGACAAAGACAAGCGTTTTAAGTTTTTGTTCCCAGTTTCAACAATTGTTTGTGGGTGGGGATGGCATTGTTGATCGCTTAATTTTTAGCGACGAAGCCACTTTTCACACTAATGGGAAAGTGAACAGGCATAACTGTCGAATCCAGAGAACAAACCATCCACAGGAATGCACTGAATTTGAGTCTGATTCCCCAATAGTAAATGTTTTATGTGCCTTGCCACGTGGAAAACTATATGGGCCAATGTTCTTCACCGAGAGCACTTTCTTGTTTCTTTCTCTTTGGGCATGTACCCGCACATGCAGGGTCGGCTTTGTTCATTCGGATTTCGTGTGTTAATATTGACGGGGTGGCCGGATGCCCTTCCTGTAGCCACCCATGATCCCCCCCCCCCAAACAATGTTCAAATGTTTGTTAAGCTTAAGGGACTTAACTACGGGGTCATCAGTCCCTAAAATTACAAACTACTCATGAACTACCTACAACTAAGGACGGCACAAATATCCATGCCCGAGGGGGGGGGATTCGAACCCCCGACCTTAGTGGCCGTGCAGACCGTGACTGAAGCGCCTCAGTCCCCCCGGCCACCGCGGCCGCCCCCCCCCCACCCCCGGGAAGACATGTGTAACCCAAATGTCTGCGTATAGTGTTATATGGTTGAAAATTTAGTCACGAAATGTTTGCGGTTGTGTAACTGAGGCGGGACATCGAGACCAGTCCAGTATTCACCTAGGGGGATGTGGAGAACCACCTAAAAATCACATCCAGACTGGCCGGCACTCCGATCCCCTTCGTTAATTCGCGGGATGGATTCGAACCGGGTCCCGTGGACCTCCCGTCATTGAAAGCAGTGCCTTCACCGAGAGCACTGTCACTGGATACTGCTACTTGGACATGTTTCAGCCTCTTGAGTGTGTTTCTCGGTGTACGACTCTGCCATGTCGCCTGTCGACAGGGTATAGCAACAGAACTCGCCACGTTTGCGACTAGCGCTGACTATGGCAAATTACCAAACTACGCTGTGCCGGTATACTTAAAAAAAAAAAAAAATTAAAAAAATACATCCAGGGCTTTTCTTCAAAATGACATTTCTGTGATATCGGTACAATGTTCGGTTCTTTCGGTTCTTGTGCTGTAGCCGCGGCGGGGTGGCCGCGCATATTGAGGCGCTATGCTCCGATGCGCGAGGCCGTTCGCCGTCGGTGTTCGAATCCTCCCTCGGGCATGGATGTTTGTGTTGTCTTTAGAATAAGATTGTTCATAAGTAGTTCGAATCCTCCCTCGGGCATGGCTGTTACGCTGTCTTCAGTATATAGTACTTTATAAGTAGTTTGTAACTTTAAGGACTAATGACCCCGCAGTTAAGTCTCATAAGCTTAACAAATATTTCAAAATTTTTTTCTGGTGCAATAAATAATTGAAAGTGTTCCCGCACTTCATGTACAACCTATACTTGAATGATTCTGGATGAACCTACTCCACCAGTAGAATCAAACAATGTCAGCCATATATTTTACTATCCCTAAGTTTCAGATTTTATATTCAGATGTTTGTTAAGCTTATGGGATGTAACTGTGGGGTCATCAGTCCCTAAACTTACAAATTACTTGTAAACTAATATATACTAAAGACAGCACGAACATCCATGGCTGGGGGAGGATTCGAACCCCCGACGGGGAACGTCCTCCGGCATCGAAGCATAGCGCCTCAATGCGCTCGGCCACTCCGCCGCAGTTCAGATTTTATCCAAGAACACATACACACATGACAACTTTTATGGTGACTTGTGAAACAGTGTTCAACTCATATATTTTGCCGTAAAAAATTTGTACAGCTACAAATCGACGTCGATAACGGTAAATGCATGTTGGGGTTAGTACTGATAATGTATTAATATGATCCGCCAGCAGAGAGCATAGTGAGATAGCTGACAGAGGAAATGTTTAAAACAACAGCAGACTGAGCTAGTTTAAAAGGGATGAGACTGTGACCTTCTAAGTTACGGGTGGTCCTTTCGGAGAATTGCCACACAAGGTGAACGTGCTGCGTCAGTTGTGCAACGATGTTGCTTGCAGTTGTCACATGTAGTCGAGGTCCTGAACAGCACAAACGTCTGGCAAATCGTCGGAGTGTAAGGGTAACAGGACTGTACAGACTGTACAGGCACCGCAACAGAGATCAGAAGGCTTGTGAACCACAAGTGTCAACACAGTTGTCAACCGATCACCAGCAGTGGGACTACGGGCACACATACCTCTAGACCAGTGTTTCGCAATCTTTTTAAACATGCGACCCTCTTCCAACTAAAAATAAACACATAGAAAATGAAAATAATAACACCACGAATTCGTCAACCCAGCAGAGCGAAATTTTATTGACATACTCTTGAGGATGTATACAACACACGATCACGGTCAGAACCACACGCACGTCGGTACAGTCACCAGAGGGTGCACAATGTCGGCGGTAGTATCGTGTATATCCTCCTCAAGTAGCAATGCAGGGTGGAACTTTCTTATGAAGACGATTTTAGAGGTGCCGAATGAAGTCTTACGGTATGGCCTGCCATACAATTTCGATCTGATGCCTCAGTGGGACGAGATCTCGTGCTGATCGTGTGGGCCGCGTCAAGATGTTTCATCCGGCCCCAGACATGTTCAATGGGGGACAGATCTGGGGATAATGATGGGCAGGGTACTTAACGCACACCTAGATCAGCACGTTGGGTTGTACGTGATACGTGTGGACGTGCATCGTCCTGTTGAAAAAGCACATCTCCTTGTTGGTGCATGAATGGTGGCAAGACGGAATGAATGTTATTTCAATGTACCGTGTACTGTTTAATTTTCCCACAATGAACACCAGAGGAGAACGGCCAGTGTAGGATATGGCTCCCCACACCATGATGCCAGGTGACGGGCCCGTTTGCCTCTGTCGCGTACACTACAGACTTCGACACCACACACACGTACGAGCATCATTGGCACCGAGGCAGCGACGACTCTCGTCACTGAAGGCGACACATGTCCATTCGTCCCTTCATAAGCGCCTACCATGACAGCAATGGAGGTGCACTGAACAATGTTGGGGCGTGAGCGGGGGACACTCCAACGACACACATGATCGTGCATCATTGTGAGGGGAGCGATATTTGACATTCGCAATTAAGTGATCGTCTAAAGAACTTCGAACAGTGCACGGTACACTGAGACCATCATTTAACCCGTCTTGCTACCACTCGTGCACCAATAAGGATAATGCATATCCACATGTGTGCAGTACCCTGGCCAGCACGATCCCCAGATCTCTCCCCCATTGAGCATGTTTGGGACCGCATGAAACGTTGTGTTGGGCAGTCTGCATGAGCGACACAAAATCTGGCTCAACTGAGGCACCAGCATGCCGTTCCACATAAACACATTCGGAACCTCTACGATCGTCCCCATGAAAGAATTACAGCTTTCATTGCTGCAAAACGAGACTGTACACGTTACTAACGACAACGTTGCGAACGGCTCTGCTTGTGTGATTGAGTGTTGTATGCTACCTATAGAATGTGTCAATAAACTGCGGCGGAGCGGCCGAACGCATTGAGGCGCTATGCTGCGATGCGCGAGGTCGTTCCCCGTCGGGGGTTCGAATACCCCCCACCCGCCTGGGGCAAGGATGTCTGTGCCGTATTTAGTATAAGGTAGTATGTAAGTTTAGGGACTTATAATGCCGCAGTTAAGTTCCATAAGCTTTACAAACACTCGAACATTTTTGCTTCTGGCAAATGTTCAAATGTTTGTAGAGTCTATGGGACTTAACTACGGGGTCATCGGTCCCTAAACTTACAAACTACTTATGAACTAGCTACATCTAAGGACGGCACAAATATCAATGCCGGAGGGGGGATCCGAAACCACGACCGTAGTGGCCGTGCAGACCGTGACTGAAGCGTCTCAGTCCCCTCGGCCACCGCGGCCGGCTTGCTTCTGGCCGGTTGTTTTATGGTACAAGTACTTCCTCCTCTGACGGCATCCGACGACCTAGACTTTGCGACCTTCCGGATGTTGCGACCCACAGGTTGAAAACACTACTCTAGACTGTCTTCCACGTACCATCGTTTCACACTCCTGGCCATTAAAATTGCTACATCACGAATATGACGTGCTACAGACGCGAAATTTAACTGACTGGAAGAAGATGCTGTGATTTGCATATGATAAGCTTTTCAGAGCATTCACACAAGGTTGGGGCCGGTGGCGACATCTACAACGTGCTGATATGAGGAAAGTTTCCAACCGATTTCTCATACACAAACAGCAGTTGACCGTACTTGCCTGGTGAAACGTTGTTGTCATGCCTCGTGTAAGGAGGAGAAATTCGTCGGATTGTAGCCTATCGCGGTTGCGGTTTATCGTATCGCGAGATTGCTGCTCGCGTTGGTCGCGATCCAATGACTGTTAGCAGAATATGAAATCGGTGGAATGTAAACGAAGGCATCTGCGGCCGTTGTCTTTGTTGCTAAAACTCTTCTGGGTATTGGACCGCATCGTCAATATATCAAGTACTTCACCGACGTTTCGGCCACTGTTACATGTGGCCTTCTTCTGGGTATTACGTTTACTGCTGGATGAGGGAAAGCTTGGATCTTAAATAGTAAATATTGCTAGTTATGATTGATGGTTTCAGCTTCCTTATCATCGGTGTTTGCTTTATTTCTTCCTATTGGTGGACTTGGTGGCTTCAGGAGGGCAATGTGGAACGCCGTGCTGGATCCCAACGGCCTAGTATCACTAGCAGTCGAGATGACAGGCATCTTATTCGGATGGTTGTAACGGATCGTGCAGCCACGTCTCGATCCCTGAGTCAACAGATGGGGACGTTAGCAACACGACAACCATCTGCACGAACAGTTCGACGACGTTTGCAGCAGCATGGACTATTAGCTCGGAGACCATGGCTGCGGTTACCCTTGACGCTACATCACAGACAGGAGCGCCTGCGATTGTGAACGCAACGACGTACCTGGGTGCACGAACGGCAAAACGTCATTTTTTTTTCAGATGATTCCAGGTTCCATGGTCGCATCCGCATCCGTGTTTGACGACATCGCTGTGAACGCACATTGGACCCGTGTATTCGTCATTCGGCGTGATAGTATGGGTGCCATTTGTTACATGTCTCGGTCACCTCTTGTTCGCATCGTCGGCACTTTGAACAGTGGCAGTTACATTTCAGATATGTTACGACCCGTGGCTCTACCCTTTATTCAATCCCTGCGACACCCTACATTTCAATAGGATAATGCTCGACCGCATGTTGCAGGTCGTGTACGGGCATTTCTGGATACGGAAAATGTACGACTGCTGCCCTGGACAGCACATTCTCCAGATCTCTATTCAACTGAAAACGTCTGTTCAATGGTGGCCGAGCAACTGGCTCGTCACAATACGCCAATCTCTACTCTTGATGAACTGTGGTATCGTGTTGAAGCTGAATGGACATCTGTATCTGTACACGCCATCCAAGCTCTGTTTGACTCAATGCCTAGGCATATCCAGGCCATTATTACGGCCAGAGGAGGTTGTTCTGGGTTCTGGGATCTATGCACCTAAACTGCGTTAAAATGTAATCAAATGTCCGAATATATTTGTCCAATGAATACCCGTTTATCATGTACATTTCTTCTTGGTGTAAAACTTTTAAAGTGTCAGAAATGTCCCTCCATGCAGAGATTAGTCTGCTTGGCCATAACAGGAGGAATTAGCAGCACACCAACTGCTGGGATGGAAACCATGCTGGATATGCCTCCATTACACCTTTGGGTCAAGATGGAGGCAGCGGCTGGTGCATACAGACTCAAATCTGCAACAACTGGAACTCTGTGGGATATCCAGAATCACACACTAAAATAGTGAGTGAGGTAAATATAGGAAAGGTTGGGGAAATGCCAGCCGACTATATTATAACCCAATACTGCTTCAAAAGCCTTTCAATATAACAATTGGAAGTAGGGAGTAGTGGGAGAAAATAGTTCGACACCGTATGGGGGATATTGTCTGGTTCACTGACGGGACAAAATCAGGGCGTAATCTCTCTAGGGAAACTGGCCTCAGTATTCCAGGCCGAAATCATTGCCATCGGGGCGTGTATGGAGGAGAATTTGCGTAGGTGCTACGAAGATCGTAGCATCTATATCTATTCAGACAGCCAGGCAGCCTTGAGATCACTGGCAGCTCCTGCAACAAGGTCTAAAATTGTTGCAGAATGTCACAGGGTTCTGGTGGAGCTAGGGGAAAGCAATAGAGTAAACCTATTGTGGGTCCCTGGCCACTCGGGGATCAGTGGCAACGAACACGCCGACAGATTAGCCAGGATGGGGGCAGAGACCCATTTATTGGACCGGAACCTGTCCTGACAATCACCAAGGCAATGATCAAATTGGAGGTACGTAACTGGCTCAGAAGACAGCACGTAGAATATTGGACCAAAGTCCATCAACAAAAACATGGCATGTTTTAAAAGAAGCTCTGCAATCCTGGGTCTGAACAGGAGAGAGATTAGACTGATGGTTGGGTTGCTGACAGGCCATGGGAATTTGAAAAACACCTACGTACAATGGGAATAACAGAAGGATCTGTGATGACGGTGATGAAACTGCATCACATCTAATCTTCGAATGCATTGCATTGGAGAATAAAAGGCACATAATACTTGTGACAACCAGACCCGAAGAAATTGTGTCTAATAAAGTACTGGTAAAGGGACTCCTTGCACTGTTCAAGAGCATTGGTTGGCTTTACTAGATATACACGGAGCGATACCGCACAATAAACTTAGTTTCGGTGCGGGCAGTGGCGGGTTAGACCAAGACTGTTTTGGCTTCCCTGGAAAAATCAATCAAAATCGTGTTGAAGCTGCATGGACATATGTACTGTACCTGTACAGCTCTGTTTGACACAATGCCCAGGCGTATCAAGGCCGTTATTACGGCCAGAGGTGGTTGTTCAGGGTACTGATTACTCAGGATCTATGCACCCAAATGGCTAGAATATGTAATAACATGTCATTTCTAGTATAATATATTTGTCCAATGAATACCCGTTTATCATCTGCATTTCTTCTTGGCGTAGCAATTTTAATGGCCAGTACTGTACGTCCATGGTTGCTACAGTAAGGTGTGAAAATATGCAACCGATTCAGTCTTGGTCCGCTTGCCTGGTAGCGGGAGTAAATGAAGTTTGTGCGCCTTCGCTGAAATTCCAATCAAGTAATTTTTGTCGCCGCATAAGCATGCTGCAGATTCCACCTGATATGGAAGCTTTCGTCAATATGTTGCATTTTGTGTGGCCAGAATTGCCTTTATGTTCTTTAGTGAGTTCAGTAGCACCGCGCTTGCGTAATCGGAGCCTTTCATCCCCCAGATGTCTGCTCAGTTATTCCGCTAGCCGCGAATGGTCGCTGAGGCGTCGCACCTCGCCGGTTACCCCGGCGCCCAGTGGGGTGTCGAGATGCGCGTCTTGAGCGCCGCGGGCCGTTAATCGCGGGGTGGCGGCCCGTGTTATTACTGCACGCCTCAGCGCCTGCCATCGATTTAGCGCCAGCCGGCGTTCAGCGGCCGGTCCACTCCCAGACTGCGGGGGCGGAGTTCAGCCGCCGGCGACCATAAAGCGTCCAGAAACACGTGGCCTCGACGCGCGGTCATCTGTTAGAACTTACCCGAGCCAGCTATCACCTACGTCGGTCGGCAACTCATCGCCTCGTAGGGAAGACTGAAACAAACAACATCCTGTACTCTTTCCTGGCTGGAAGCACAGAAATATCCGTAGTGCATTCGGCCACGGTACGGACAATTTGTACCCCGTCTATTCCGTGTTCTATACCCGGGCCGCTGAAACATTGCACTTGACGTTTCGCGTTACGACGAGTTAGGCTGGCTGCACTGCTTTAGCGACGTTGCAACACGCCTCTATACCCACAACAGACGAAACTGTTTTCAGTTGCGCCTCTTAAATGTAATCTATTGAGAAATAAAAGTGCACATAATAATTCCATCTTGAGCTGCTACCACAATGTTGTTGTTGTGGTCTTCAGTCCGGAGACTGGTTTGACGCAGCTCTCCAGAAAACCCTATCCTGAGCAAGCCTCTTCATCTCCACATAAGAACGGCAACCTACATCTGTCTGAACCTGCTTACTGTATCCATCTCTTGGTCTTCCTATGTGATTTTTGCCCCACACACTTCCCTCCAACGCTAAATTCACCATTCCTTGATGTCTAAGAATGTGTCCTACCAATATATCCCTTCTTTTAGTCAAGGTATGCCAGAAATTTCTTTTCTCCCCAATTATGTTCAGTACCTGCTCATTAGTTACGCGATCCACCCACCTAATCTTCAGCATTCTTCTGTAGCACCATATTTCAAAAGCATCAATCCTATTCCTGTCCGCACTGTTTATCGTCCATGTCTGACTTCCTTAGGCTTAAATCAATATTCGATGTTAATAAATTTCTCTTTTTCAAGAACTCTTTTCTATCCACAGCCATTCTGCATTTTATATCCTCTGTACTGCGAGCATCATTTGTTATTTTACCAAGTAACAAAACTCATCTACCTCCTTTATTGCTTCGTTTCCCAATCTAATTCCTTCAGCATCACCTGATTTTCTTAGACTGCACTCCATTACCCTAGTTTTACTCTTGTTAATGTTCATCTTATATGCACCTTTCAGCACACTGTCCATTCCGTTCAATTGCTCTTCCAGGTCCTTTGTTGTATCTGACAGAATTACTATGTCGTCGGCAAAACGCAATGTTTTTAATTCTTCCCCCTGAACTTTAATTCCTTTTCCAAATTTCTCCTTCTTTTCCTTTATAGCTTGCTCAATGTACAAATTGAATAAAATCGGAGAAAGACTACACCCTGTCTTACTCCCTTTCCAACCACTGCATCCCTTTCATGCCCGTCAACCTTGACAACCGCTGTCTGGTTTTTGTACAAGTTGCAAATAATCTTACGTCCCTATATTTACTCCTGCTTGCTTAAGAACTTGAGTTTATTCCAATCAACATTGTCAAAAGCCTTCTCCAAATCTACAAAAGCTAGAAATGTAGGTTTGCCTTTTAGCAAAGCAGCAATTAATTAACGGCATAGTAATCTAGGCAATAGCACAACAACGCACACTCTTTCAATAACGGAGCAGAGAAATATAGAAAATAAGCCTTTGATCATGACAGATACGAAGTAATCAAGATAGTAACTTCTCCTTCTACGTTTCATAATCACAATGCTTTTCACTCACCAATTTACGGCGACAATGGTGCAATTACATCCTGGTGCCCATCTTCACTGTTGTCGTCACTGCCAAAATCGTGGTCATCTCGAAGACAAATCATTAACTGTTCATGAATACTCCTCAATCAGTTTTTCAACGTGCCTAAACTTTTTTTCTAAGATGCAGCATCCACATTGGCAACAGCTTCACGCAACAGCCTCTCCATCTCTGTTATTGTGAAAGGCTCATTATTGTTCCTTGTGTAATTGTTCACGTCACTCCATAGTAATTTTATAGGGTTAAAACGGCAGTGCTATGGGGGCAGCCTTATTACATTGTGACGCTGCTCCTATGCGATTTCGTCTACTGCATATGTGGGCGTAATAGGCTTATTCTGTTTCACGAGGGAATATAAAAGAAGTTTTGACATTGACATATCTGCAGCAATATTTCTTTCTTGTAACCACTGCACTATAACTTCTTTCTGATCGTTTGAAGCAACAATGAACTTCCTGCTCAGAGTATATGCTACGAAGTTTTTATTCATCCGAAACTGAGAACTTACTCAGAAAACGGCGCTAGACAAACGTCTCTGCGGTGACATTATCCTATTACTTGAACTTGGAAAGTCAAGTAAAACCACTCACAGTAAAATAAATTGCAGCGAAAAAGCACACACAAGATAAACACGCGTTAAACACGATACACAACGTTGTTTACGCTAGCACTGAACAAAGCCGGCAACGCGGGAACTTTGACGTCACGGCACGTGACCACCGTTAGTGTTTAGCGCGCTGTGATTGGATCGTTCCTAGCGACTAGCGCCTCGCGCTTCTTGCTCTTCATTTGTTATATGTAAACGTCAAGTGCAAAGTTTCAGCGGCCCGGCTATACAAGTTGCAAATTTGGCTGGTGAGTAGTTTGTAAGCAGCACATGATAAAGCTAATCTTTTACTGCTGTTTCTCTCACGCTCCGCCTGTACTCTCGTTAGTAGAGCAGTCGTTGATCAAGAGATTCGTTTGAACACCACAGTAGTGTCTCCAATACTCTGTGATTTTCAGCTATCAGCCGGTCTTTTTATTATTATTATTTTTTTTTTTTTTAATAGTGTGTTTATAGGAGGTGTTCCACTTGTCAATGCTTCCCAATACCTTCCGGGCTAAGGTATGATGAACCTTTTGAAAAATACCGGGTTGATGCTGTAGTACGTTGTAAATGACGGAAAGTTATCGAGTAGAACTGAAGTGACATCTGGCGTTCCCCAGGGAAGTGTTACAGGGCCCCTACTGTTCCTTACTTTTATAAACCATTTAGGAGATATTCTGAGTAACGCTCTTAAGCCAATTTGATGACACATTCAAGAATATGTCACAAGGTTGGACATTGTGTAAGATGGTGCAGAAAGCAGGATCTGGGGTTTAGTCCCAAGAAGACTATTATTGTACCATTTACGAAAAGAGCATCCAACATTAAATTGGAATCCAAAGCTTTTCGATGAAAGTCTACCTGTGAGGGCGACAGTGAAATATCTAGGGCTAGCCTTAGATGAGAAACTGTCAAGGTCTCTCACATTAGGAGTATTTGCTCCATGGCAAAACCTGGCACCTGAACCCTAAAGGTATGCACTGGATATACACCGCGGTGATTAGACCCAGGGTCACTAATAGGGGTGTAGTGTGGCGGAAGAAGGTTGCAGCTAAGTAGCTCGGTAAAGTGCAGAGATTGGCCTGCTTAGCCATAACAGGAGGAATTAGAGCACACCAACGGCTGGGATGGAAACCATGCTGTATATTCGCACAATACACCTTTGGGCCAGGATAGAGGCAGCAGCTGGTACATACAGACTCAAATATAGCAAAACTGGATCTCATTGGGATATCCAGAATCACACACTAAAATAATGAGTGAGTTAAATATAGGAGCTGTTGCGGAAATTCCGGCCAAGTTCCAACTTCTCCAACACAATATAAATACTGGAAGCAGCCAAGACTGGAGGGCGTCATCTTTCAAGGAAAACTGGCCTCGGTGTTCAAGGCCGAAATCACTGCATGTCTGGTGGAGAATTTGCGTAGGTGCTACAAAGACCATAGAAACTGCATTTATTGAGACAACCAAGCAGCCCTGAAATCACTGGCAGGTCCTAGATCTAAGATTGTTGCAGAATGTCAGAATGGCGGAGCTAGGGGAAAGAAAAAGGGTACACCTAGTGTGGGTCCCTGGTCACTCACATATGGGTGGAAATGAACAAGCCGACTGATTGGCCAGGTTGGGAGCAAACACTCCATTCTTTGGAGCGGAACCTGTCCTGAAAATCACCAAGGCAATGATCAACCTAGAACTACAGAAATGGCTCAGAAGATAGCACGTAGAATATTGGACCATGGCCTATAAACGAAAACAAGGCAAGGGAATGATGCTAAGCCGTGTTTTTAAAGAAGCTCTGTACTGCTGGGGTGGAACAGGAAAGAGATTAAACTCATGGTTGGACTGATGACCGGCCATGGGAATTTCAGAAAATACGTACATACAATGGGCCTAACGGAAGAGGAACCAATATGTAGGTACCTGTGATGAGGGCGAGAAAACTTATCCTAATCTTCGAATGCACTACATTGGAGAGCAAGAGACACAGAATATTCGGGATAACCAGACCTGAAGAAATTGTGCCTAATTAAAACCTGATAAAGGGACTCTTGTTAAAATCAAGGGAAGTAGTAGTGGGAGGTAAAATTTTCAGAGTAAGACCGCAGGCTATGTCCAGTAGGCTTTATCAAATAGATGCAGTTATGAAGAAATAAAGAGACATGTACAGGGTAGACTATCGTAGCTCGGGACATAATTACAAAAATATGAAACTACGCTAGGGTGTAAGACTTTTTCGTTGGAAGTAACTTCAGCAGTTGTAGAAGAAAAGTCACTAAGTAGAAAATACTCGTTAGAATGTGCTGTGTTATTTTCATTTTCACGATTAGATCTCCGAAATGAAACCATGTGGTATAGCCGACGCGCTGGGAATATTCTGAGGATATTTGTGATGTTTCGTCCTGGCTCTGATGACCGCGCTGCGAGTAGGCAAACATATTTCCTCGAGCAGTGAGTCCACCTGGTTGCCGGTCCGTTACTTGTGGAGGCGACGGACGTCGTGTGGGCGCAGTTTTGCACTGTGCGTGCCAAATTTCGCGTCCTTCACGCCCTGCTTCAGACACACATACATATACTCGCACATTACCCACCTGTGCTGGCATGGCCTCAACTAAAAGACGCAATCAGTGGCCCGCTGCCTCCCGCCCACTGCTGCCAACCAAATACGACTGTGCTGCCGTTGGCTGGACGCACCGTAACGTCGTGGGCAGGTTCGGCCGTTTCCAACGAGGCCAAGCAGGTGCCAGAACATTCACAGCTCCCCATCCTCAGCCATTACACTGCTCACAGAGGTAGCCAGAGGTGCCTCACTCAGAGACCATCCCTGGTGTTCCTGACAGCTGCAACAGTTGCTTCTCGGCTTTTGGCAAATCAATGAGTAGTTTCTTTAAGGTCACACTTCATGGTAACACAATGAACAATCTTAAAAATCTACCACTGTACGAAACAAAAGTCTTGCTTTGTCACTAAAATTAGTAAATAAGGTCCGCGTGAACTATTGGTTACTCCCTGCTACAAAGCCTTGTTCCCTGGCCCAAACTGAGAACTGACTCGTTTCAAATTACTTCAATAGCAGGAAGTTAATACTACAGTGGTCAATATACATAGCAGTTCACACGTTATTACACACAAACATTAATAAGCTAGCCACCACAGCGGAAGTTATCTGATAAAGGTGGCTAAGAAAACATTTATGGCGCAACGGAATTTAAACATGAAAATTTCATCTGACCCAGTTCTCAGCACTTGTGAAGAACAGTATTAAATAAAAGAGGGAAGGTGCTCTACAATATATAGGCAACTTACGGATTATGCTGAACATAAACTTGTTTATTCAGATAGAAAACAAGTAAAATGGGGAACTAATTTCGTTAACACAATAAAAATGCATCTCCTATATGGATTAATGCAGACGGTGCCCAGCCTAAATTATACATGATTTAACGCTACTGGGGGGAACGATTTACAAACAACACCCATTCGCTCACACACACGCAATGCCACAGCAAAACTCACCAAAATCAGCGTGCTGAGACGAGGCGGAAGCAGGCGCCGTTATCGTAGGCGAAATTCAGCAAAACACAATATACAAAAACACTTTGAAGCTGGCTCTGGTCTGTCGTGCCTGTTTTAGATGGTGCGTATGCATAGCCAAAGTAAATTATACCTGAATTGGACCGCGAGCAAACACGCTAACGGCGAAACACGGTTACGTTACATGAGCGCACTCCACTGAAGGTGAAGTGGTTGGATATCGGGTTCATTATACAGATCACGGTGGATTCTTAAGTTGCAGTCTGTTAGCAATCGATCTAGGTACTGGTTTTGTATGAGACGTGGCGTGAACTCAGGCGACTAGCTGCAAACCCCGAATGTCGGAACTCGGGCCCATGTGATCCCGAAAACCTATAAAATTGAATAAATTCAGTTTCCGAAAAATAAAAAAAATAACTACTGCATGTAACCCATAGAAATGCTTAGAAATATATAAGGAAGAGAAAGAAATGCAGCTACCCGCGATAGAGAGCGCTTACAGAGACGGATGAAGTCCAATCTCAAAAACTGGGCCGGCCGCGGTGGCCGAGGGGACTGAGGCGCTCCAGTCACGGTCTGCACGGCCACTACGGTCGGGGGTTCGAATCCCCCCTCGGGCATGGATATTTGTGCCGTCCTAGTTCGTAAGTAGTTCATAAGTAGTTTGTAAGTTTAGGGACTGATAACTCCGTAGTTAAGTCCCATAGACTATACAAACAACTACAATCCAAAACTGGTAAAAGTGAAATAATTACAAATTCGGAAAAATAAAATTAAGAATTACAGCATGCAACCCATAGAAATGTTTATAATTACATAAGGAAGCTGTTGAAGGAGGTTGTACAAGGCTCAGAGTGAATTACTGACAAAGACAGAGAGCGTACTTCAAGTTGGAGAAGAACAACAAAATTAAAATAGGCGGGGAGAGAAGATCGCGAAATATTAGTGGAAATCAAAAGGATACCCGCATAGTTACTTGCCTGATGGGTATGGAACAAACTAGAGTCGAAGCTGAAGGCTTTGCTTCTATGAACCAACCACGAACACATATCACTCACGGAAGGAAACGATGAGAAGATTTTTACATGCACTGCACTAAAAATGAACATATCACCTATTAGAAATCGGGACCCACAAAGCTAGAAAGTATTTACACAGAGTTCATGGACCGCCACATGATCACAAAAGGTTTTAAAATACCAAACCGTTATCAAACTGCAATTAGAATCACACACACCACGTTAATATATTAGGATTCAATGAATTGAAAAACGAGAACACATTTCCTCACACGATCGGGGAAAATATTCCAAAGAGAATGATTCTAAGTTCATGAATCTAAGTTAAACATGCTAGTCAATGAAACGCTATCATCTCGAAAAACAAGAGCAAAACCAACCCTACCTGACCAGATGACCAGCCCATAATGACCAGACCGAGTGGCCATCGGGACACAGGAAGCGACCAGAAGCCGGAAAATCCAAGAAACAGCGGTGGTGGGGACGGAGAACGAGTACACTCGCGCTGGAGTAGGTTCGCTAACTAGCTCGCAACCAAAGGATGTGGAAACCTCTTTGGTTACCTCAGCAGCTATCGACTCTGAACCAGAGAGAACGATGCAAAGCGACCTATCACTCCCCACATTCAAACAGCCATAGATTCTCACACACACTTAAAAGTACAACAACAGCACATTCACACAGGGGCAATGGCATAGCGGAGAAGCCGTACTTATGCCACATTAATTAATATAATAATAAATTAGTAACACAACAAAATAAGAAAAACTAACAATATTAACTAATATTCTAACACGTGAAATAAAAATGTTATTCCTCAAGCCTTGAAAGGGGTGGGGTTCAAGTTTTAACAAAATGATAATCTAGCGACATTAAATAAATTATAACTTTACAGAAATATACAAAAAAAATGGAAGACGACAGACGGTCGTCTTTCACTCTTCATTAAACATTGTTCAGAAACATCTTGTCCCTTAATCTAAATATATACATTCTCATCCTCAGGAACCTTACCCCTGCTATTAGTCTTTACAACGAAAGGCGTATTACAATAAGTCCTATAAGCAATAATGTCACGATCATTAAATATCTCAAGTCCTCCACCAACATGCACTATAGCTACAGTAATCCATCCAGTCAAACAACATCCTCTGTAGCTACAGTAATCACAGTAATCCATCCACAACCTGCTTGAGGAATACTAAATTTCAAAGTATCTCCTAAAAAACTAAATAAATAAATAAAAAATGAGAAGAATAACCTTGCCATGCGGGAGGATCCGAGCGGTGTGGAGTACCAGGTTGCGGATCGTGCGGCCTCCCGCGTCGGAGTTCGAATCCTCCCTCGGGCATGGATGTTTGTGTCGTTCAACACCATGGTTTGTAAGTTTATGGATGATGACCCCGCAGTTAAGTCCCATGAGCTTTACAAACATTTGAACATTTGAACAAGAAGAACAAGCTCCGCCTGTGAGCTTATTCCTTTGGTATAGACAGCATTCTTCTTACAAGGAAACCTCCCCATCGCACCCCTATCAAATTTAGTTATAAGTTGGCACAGTGGATAGACCTAGAAGAACTGAACACAGATCAAACGAGAAAACTGGAAGACGTTCTGTGGAACTATGAAAAATATATGCAAAATGTGAAAACTGAGCAGACCATGTGAAAGATAAGCAACGTCAAGCAGGCGGAATGTCATTCGGCGTGCGAGCATTCTTGTGGCGGAGTACTATCATCAGTTGTTTCGAAAAAAATATACGGGAAATTCCTCCATTTAAGACAGTAGCAAACAATCATTCTGTATAAATGTTAAAATGTTTGTATAGCTTATGGGACTTAACTACGGGGTCATCAGTCCCTCATCCTGTATAATCCAGCATTTTTGCATTTAGGAAGAATATGAGACTTGTATCATATAAATGTAAGAGAGACAAGGTTCTTCTGGCATGGTCTGATTTACATGGTGACAATATTGACAGTGTTTCGGAAAAGATATAGCCATAATTATACTTTACAACGAAACTAAATCTGGTGTGGAGAAAGTTGACGAGATGAAATGTACATACTCTGAGACAAGAATAACCAGAGGATGGCCGTTTATAATTTTTCCCTCTTTTTTAAGTAATGATGGATTCAACAGTTCCCAGACGAGACTGTCGAAAAGTTCTTGCCAAAGAATTGTTGAATATTTATATGGCAATGAATCTCAATCATCTAAATACTCCAGATAACATAAGTTTTGTGACTACCAGCAGCTGAAGCTATTCCTACAGCTTCACAGGCAACAACTCGAGGAAGATGTAACGTCTGTGACAGGAAGAAAGACCGACGAGATATTCCTGCAATCTATGCAATAAATTTGTATGCCTGTTACATGTCGATGCATCTCTGTCCATCATGAGAGCAGTGAAAATAGCAACCACAACGATTAATTTATCTGAATTGACAGTGACGTCGATAAGTACAGTTTTGAGATAAATTTTCAGGACTTATTTACGTAAGATAACTCTTGGTTAGTGTACTTTCATAAAAATAATGAAAAAAAAAAAAAAAAAAAAAAAAAAAAAAAAAAAAAAAAAACAGAATGAACATGAATTTCAGCCAGTACAAGTTTAAGGGTAAATTATGAGTTAAAATATTTTATGAGCACCAGCGATGCACCTAAACATTGTTTACCAATTCAGTGTCTTATTTATGTTATTCTGACTCGAATGTATTATATTTTCAAACCATAGTGTCAGAACTGTTCATGAAAAGGGTATAACAAGCAATGCGGGATCTCAGTCCACACGCGTGTACCGGAGGTAAAGAAAATCGCACATGTGGCGGAGGGTTAAAGTATTGTTACTCCGCAAACATTGTGACAGGGAAATGTGTTAAGATCATGGTTTGCTCACTTTAGCAAGACGGAATAAGGTCAGCAGCCGGTAGCAGAAAATGCTCACCCGCCTTGCGTGATGACGGTAGCCGCTGCGTCGGCAAGTTGGAAGCCTACCGTCAGAAAACTGTGTGTGAGTGAAATGGCTGTCAGACAAAGACGCAGCTAGTAAACATTTCATAACTACACGTAACTCTGTCACAAGAGTGAATAATACCGCGGATGCGTCAGCGGTAAAGACACATCGGGCGAACACTGCATTTTCAAAGGGAACACATTCAAACTGTTTCATACATCATAGCTTCAACCAATTTTATGTATAAATACTCCCACATTTAGAAGTAGCAGGCACTTGGTCTTCTAAATCGTCAATGCCCAGAAGGTAGTCGTCAATTCACTGGCCTAATCGTTGTGCTCAGTCATTTTTATAGATAGCAGTACATACGGGTAGCTGCTAGAGGCAGCTAAGAGATTGGTCGAGGCCATAAACATCATCTGAGAAGATGGTGATCCGCTGTGCTGACGATTTCACACCTCCATGGTGGCTGCTTGAGGCCAGAGCAGTCTTCAGTGGTTGGTTACTAAAGGCCAATGTTCCTGTCGTCGAGTTAGCACTCTGGTGCTAATCCGGCCAGCCGGTGTCCCGAGTTGGGAACCAGTACGACATCCGACTTGAGAGGGGTCCCTGCGTTGATCCACTGGCCGCTGCATAGCCTGGTGAAGGGATAGAGCACTTCAATAACAGTCCTTCAATCGCTTCCCGGCATCGCGGCGCGGCGCGGGCACTACCATCATACGAAACACCAAGGTTGTAGCTCGAAAGCGACGCCACCTACTGCTCTAGCTCCTGTCGAGCTAGCGCCTTCATCAAACTTATGTATGTTACGGAATAAAATGTGGCAAGCGTCCCTTGGCGCTCCACCAGGTTCCACGCCTCATCCTGACCTAAAGCTGGGAACACACCGCTCGGCCCCAGCAGTAGTTTGTCCACTTAGAAGAGAGTAGCAGACACCGAAAGGTACCAAATTTTGTTACTACTTGTGTAACAATCAGATCAAATTCCAGAACGAGACAAGGTCCCCTTGTCCCCTTCGTTCTTGTCAACAGCTACACACGTATGGGTGTTATGTGAATGCTTTCTTTTGCGTGTTTGCGTGTCAGCGACAGAAACAGCCGGTGTAGGGAAGGGAGAGCGGAAAGATAGAGAATGAGAGACAGGAGGCGTAGTTTATGACGGCGGCAGCGCGATTTCTCCGCGCAGAGAAACCGGCCGGCGTTTACGTGTGGGCGGCCAGCTGGCATTGCTGCCGGAAGGCGGGCGGCGCGACACTTCCGCAGAGTAGCGGACGCCTGCGAGCACCACACCCCACCCCACCACAGAGCAGGGGCCGCGCCCAGACAGACACGGCCGTCCGCCCACGCACAGTGCCAGTGGTCGCTGGCCGCGATACCATCAGAGCGGCACCCGCTGCTGACGGGCTGCCCCGCGTCCGCTTGCGGTCTCTATTGGCGCGGTTGGCATTGCAGTTTCACGCCAACTGGGCTTGGAAAACAGTTTCGTAAACATACTCAAAAAATGTTCGTAGTCTACTACGTGCCGGCCGCAGTGGCCGAGGGCACTGCGGCGCGCCAGTCACGGTCTGCACGGCCACTACGGTCGGGGGTTCGAATCCCCCCCCTCGGGCATGGATATTTGTGCCGTCCTTAGTATAAGGTAGTTGATAAGTAGTTTGTAAGTTTAGGGACTGATGACCCCGTAGTTAAGTCCCATAAGCTTAACAAACATAAAAAAACATAAAAAAACACAGTTATCTATTAGTCAATCCATTGCAAACGTGTGCTTTTATGAATGGGCTCAGCTGTAGACGGGGATACCGCTCGTCAGCTTTGACCCGTGACGTCATCGCAGCGCGGTAATTTTCAGGTGTGTGCGTGTTTGTAGAAGGTGTGAGTGATTATGTGGTGTTTCATTTAAAGACGATACTTTGTTTACAAATATTTTGTGTTTAAAAAGATATATATATATATATATATATATATATATATATATATATATATATATATATATATATATATATATATATAATTTCCCCTTATGTGAGCGCCGAAGGCACGAATTTTTGGGCCAAGACCTGTGATCGATGGTACATTCTGTTATCTACAATAACCACAGATTATTGGTATCTACAACACAGAAGTATTAAGATATCTCGTATACTGGTGACATCATGGGTCAAAGCAGACGGGTGGTATCCGAAACTACAGTTATGCCTATGAATGTATGCAGTGGCGGATTTACCAGTAGGATGAGTAGGGTAGAGCCTAGGGCGGAAGATTCTAGCTAGTTCATAAGTACATTTGAACATTTTGAAGTCTTCTACGTCCTTGGAAAATTAATATATGAATCCCGGCTGGGTACATATTTTCAGCTTTGCCCATTCGCAGTTGAAATCAGATATTCTGTGAATATGAAAACAATAACAACTGCAGGATCAGAAGTGACGTCTGTTCCTTCGTAATAGACGCCACGTGTAAATGTATAACATGCCAGTGACAGGCAATGATCCTTTCGTTAGTGGGGAGGAGTGGGCAAGTTTGGAGCCCTTACTCTTACTGGAATTAGTACATAGTGACTACGAGTTTGAGTACTGTGGGCAGGGTAAAGCTGGAAATTTTTGTCTGATGTGAAACGTGCTTAGGTAGTCCTTGCAGGTGTGGTGATCACTGTGTCCCCAGTGGTGTAGGGGTCAGTGCAAGTGCCTAGAAAGCAGGAGACCCGGGTTCGAATCGCGGCTGGGTACACATTTTCAGATTTGCCCATTCGCAGTTCTAGTGAGATATTCTGTGAATATGAGAATATAATAGAATCACTTGGAAATAATTTAACTGTCTTCCCCACAATTGAACTTTATTAAAGCCTTACGCGTTTCGACATACGTCATTTTTAAAGGCTATAAAATGACATCGTATTAATATTCCATCCAACATTTTTCTAAAGCATAACAAATTAGTAACAACTACTTTTCTCTCATCAAAACTGCGTTAAATTCTTCCTTAAGACATTTTGTTTCGTAGACATATGTCATACATAAACCAATGTTTAAAATTCACCGCAGCCGGCCGCAGTGGCCGAGCGGTCTTCGGCGTGCCAGTCACGGTCTGCACGGCCGCTGTGGTCGGGGGTTCGAATTCCCCCTCGGGCATGGATGTTTGTGACATCTTTAGTATAAGCTAGTTCATAAGTAGTTTGTAAGTTTAGGGACTGATGACCCCGTAGTTAACTACCATAAGCTCTACAAACATTTGAACATTTGAATATTCACCCCAGAATACCTTTATAGAAAGGTCAAGTGCATACTATCGTCTGCTTGAACGTCCAGTGACTATGGGAGAATCCGCCAGATAGCGATACTGTATTTCTGCCCCTCCTTTCGCTCTCTCTCTCTCTCTCTCTCTCTCTCTCTCTCTCTCTCTCTCTCCCTCTCTCTCACGCACTTCACTTTTTCTTGTAACTTACAATATTTTATACAGTGTTAAATAACTGAGTGCTGTAAAAGAATGTTTTCTGTTGGATTGTACAATTTTAAATGACTGCTATACAAAACGTTTTTCTGTTATTCTACAGTCTTACATCTTTCAGGCCAGACAGTATTAAGTAAATCAATGCTGAGAAACACCAAAATCACAGTCTCTTTACAGAATCCAGGTGAGGGAAAATGTGGGCGGAATATAAGGTGAAGGGGAAGGAGTGTACATATAGAGCTGTGAAGGAAGCTCAACCATCAACCACTACACAGCCTACAAAGATCACTCCTCGGTGGTTCCTGTAACACACGGGATTGCATTGTGCTTCTCATTTATCACAAAGATTTCTATTACATAAATAAGAATTTTCACTTTTGTTGACATTACATAAAGTAAACTTGCTAAGAGTTGAGTTAAATGATAATAAAATCAGAATGAAACTTTCACTCTGCAGCGGAGTGTGCGCTGATATGAAACTTCCTGGCAGATTAAAATTGTGACCCGGTTCCGGCACACAATTTTAATCTGCCAGGAAGTTTCAATAATAAAATCATTTTGACTACTGGCCCACTTAATTATGAAACGCTATAGCAACTATAACAGAGGCTCTTGAAATATATAAGTGCCCGAAAAGCATGATTACGGATGCCTACAATTTGACCGAATCAATTGGGCCACTCGTGTTCCCTAGCCATCAGCTCCAATTTTACCAGGAGAATTTCGGGAGTCGTAGAAGATTAATTGCAATTTGCTATTGTGTACTGATAGTCTAAAAACGTAGTGAAGTCTTTAATCTACAGTACAACGAGACTTCCAAGGATATTTTGACTTCTAACTGTCCGTATCGTACCAAAATGTTACAAATTCTTAGTGAAAAGTAGAGGTGTTGAGCTCAATCCTTATCACGTCATATCTGCTGAATAATGTGTTCCACAATAACTTCGAGTGGAATATTAGGAAAGTGAATGCAAAATGAGTTGTTTCTAAAGATGTAATAAATTACTATTTTATGAGTGACGTGGCAGTTTTTCCATAAAGCAGTATACTGGTTCCTATGTATAAAGGGAAAGGGGATATCCAAAACTGTAGCAAGTATAAAGGGGTAAAACATGTCCCACACAATCAAGATCTGGGAGAGGATAATTGAGAAGAGGTTGCGTCTAGAATATGAAGTATGTGAAGAACAGCTTGGAGTTATGCCGAGAAGAGTAACAACCGACGCAATGTTCGCACTAAGGCAACTGATGGAGAGGCACAGAGAAGTTCAAGCCGAACTGCACATGACCTTTATACATCTTAAGAAGGCGTATGACAGAGTGCCGAGGCAAGATATATGGAGATGTTTGAGAAGTAAAAACGTGCCAGAAAAATATATCAGGGTGGTAGAAGACGTGTATGAAGGTGCAATGACACAAGTCAGGAGCAGTGCAGGTGCAAAAAGGCATTTCCAGTGAGAGTAGGACTACATCAGGGATCTGCTCTCAGCCTATACCTCTTTGACCTTGTCATGGATGTACTAGTCAATGATGTGAAAAAAGAGGCACCTTGGAGAATGATGTTTGCTGTTGTAGTAATCTGTGAACCCATCCAGGAGGCACTTCAAGACAAGCTTGAACATTGGAGAAAAGCTCTAGAGGAAAGGGAAATGAGAATTAGCAGGGTGAAAACAGAGTATATGTGTATAAAGAATGCCAGAGATCTTTATATTAACCTGCAAGAAGAACAACTTACGCTGGTCAATAAATTTGAACACCTGTACTCTTACATGCAAAGTGATAGAGGATTGGAGGCCGAAATACAGGAAAATAGTGGATGGATGAACTGGAGGAAACTGGGCGGAGTACTGTGTGATAAGAAGGTTTGCTGTGGAATGAAACGAAAGCCTTACAAGTCTGTGGTGAACCCTGCGATCCTGTATAGTGTAGAAACGTTGCCAATTGCAAAAGCCCAAGAGAAAAAGAAGTGGCAGAAATGAGAATGTTAAGGTGTGTGAGTAGGGTGACACGAAAGGATAGATTAAGGAATGAGTACATCAGGGGAACAGTGAAAGTGGAGTCCGTAGGGAAGAAGATCCAAGAAAGTAGGCTGAGATGGTATGGACATGTGCAGAGAAGAGGAGAGAAGAGTTGAAGACCTGGAAATCGAAGGTACAAGGAAAAGAGGAAGACCGAAACTGAGATGGAAAGACAAGATAGCAGGGGACATTCGGGAGAAAGGATGGCTCAGAGAAGAAGCACTGGTTAGACATTCGTGGAAGAAAAGGATCCAACAATGCAACGCCGACCGCACATGACGTGGGAAAAGGTTGAGATTGCAAGCTCTCCCTACCCTACTCGTAGAGCAGTTGTTAGAAGCTAAAACTCAACTCATTGTTATTGTTCCCTATCAGACACTGCATCATCTAACGTCTTACGCAAATAATGTCAATGACTAGGATTCTTCAATAGCGAAATACAGTCTGATTTGACATTATCATACATTTACTTTAAAAAAAAAAAAAAAAAAAAAAAAAAAAAAAAAAAAAAAAAAAAAAAAAAAAACCCACACCTTCACACGCATATAAAACAAATTTAACAAAATGATTGAACACCAAACCGTGTGCCACTAATTATTAAAATATACGGGCTAATTGCGTCAGCTCATAAAACGCTATGACTGTTCAACTCAATAACTTTTACGCGACTGCTGACGCTCAACCACTGAACTACTGGTGTCGCACTATGACATAATATCGTACTTTTGTTGGTAGAAGTACATACTCTGTGTATAATATGTCGCGAACAGCAACGATGTAAATAGTCGCAAGTTTACGCGTGTGGAGCAGTTTTCCACGAAACTTATTGTTTATAACGACATATGAATTATGTTTCGTAGTATACTTTTGTAAAGCTTATGGGACTTAACTGCAGTGTCATCAGTCCCTAAACTTACAAACTACTTATGAACTAATACTAAAGACAGCACATACATCCATCCCCGAGGGGGGGGGATTCGAACCCCTGACGGGGAAAGGCCTCGCGCATCTCAGCATAGCACCTCAATGCGCTCGGTCACTCCACTACAGCAAATAAGTGATACCCTAGCTATCGCTGTTCTTTTTAGTCATCATACACTTACAAACTTTTCAGACTGTTTTTGATGGAAGAAGCAAACATTTTACTTTTCTTTAAAGACCTTTACAAAATATGGCCGAAATTGCGGTTTTATACTTCTATTAGTATTCCATACAGTAACCTAACACCAAACAGAAATTTACCAATTGGGGCCAGAATCATTTTATTTGAATTCTCAGAATAAATAAATGAAATATTTAAGAATTTTAAAATCAAGGCCTGTTACCAGGCTAAAGGAAGAAAAACCGGAATAATTGTTTGTGAAACTAGAGAAAGGTACTAAGGAGAAAAACAGAACGTTATCTTTAAAATTAATTTCTGTTTCTTTAGGGTACTGGAATATAACTGGTCGTAATAAAAATATGCGCTCTTGCGGGGGACGTGGTCAGCGCACCACACTCCCGGCCGTTGTGTCCAGTCTTCGTGGCCGGATCCCCTACTCCTCAATCAAGCTACTCCTCAGTTGGCCTCACAAGGGCTAAGTGTATCCCACTTGGCACCAGCGCTCGGCAAACCCTGTCAGTTACCCATCCAACTGTTAGCCAAACCCGACAGTGCTTAACATCGGCGATCTAGCGGGAACCGGTGAGTCCACTGTGGCACGGTCTTTGGCTAGTTAGGGATTGTTGTTGTTGTTGTTGTTGTGGTCTTCAGTCCGCAGACTGGTTTGATGCAGCTCTCCACGCTACCCTGTCTTGTGCAAGTCTCTTCATCTGAGAATACGTTCCGCAACCTGCATCATTTTAAATCTCATTACTACATTCGTCCCTCGGTCTCCCGCTACGATTTTTACCCCACACGCTTCCTTCTAATGCTAAGTTGACAATTCCTTGATGTCTCAGAATGTGTCCAACCAATCTATCCCTTCTCTTAGTCAGGATATGCCAGAAACTCCTTTTCTCCCCGATTCGGTTAAGCACCTCCTCATTAGTTACGTGATCTAACCATCTAATTTTTATAATTCGTCTGTATCACCACATTTCAAAAGCTTCTACCATATTTTTATCTGAACTACTTATCGTCCACGTTTCACTCCCATACAATGCTACACTCCAGACAAATGCTTTCAGAAAGGACTTCCTAACATTTAAATTAATATTGGATGTTAACAAGTTTCGCTTCTTTAGAAACGCTTTTCTTCCCATAGCTGTTCTGCATTTTATATCTTCTTTACTTCGGCCATCAGAAGTTATCTTGCTACACAGATAACAAAATTCATCTACTACTTTTATTGTCTCATTACCTAATCTAATTCCTTCAGCATCGCCTGACTTTCTGACATTGCATTCCAT
The DNA here is from genome assembly GCA_026315105.1 of Locusta migratoria. NCBI lineage: Eukaryota > Metazoa > Arthropoda > Insecta > Orthoptera > Acrididae > Locusta > Locusta migratoria. Next base: position 888,154,948 of record CM048744.1, read on the forward strand.
TACCTTCGTTTTACTCTTGTTAATGTTCATTTTATATCTTCAAGACACTGTCCATACCATTCAATTAATCTTCCAGATCTTTTGCAGTCTCTAACAGAATTACTATTTCATCAGCAAACCGCAATGTTTTTATTTCTGCTCCCTGCACTTTAATGCCCTCTCCAAATTTCTCCTTCCATTCCTTCATTGCCTGCTCAATGTACAGATTGTACAACATTGGGGAAAGGCTACAACCCTGTCGTACTCCCTTCCCAACCTCTGCGTCCCTTTCTTGCCCTTCGACTCTAATAACCGCTGTCTGGTTCTTGTATAGGTTGAATAAAACTCTTCGCTCCCTATATTTTACACCTGATACCTTCAGAATTTGGAAGAGTATATTAAGGATTAGAAGGTTATAAAATTCCTTTTCCATATTCAGATTCACTGTTAGCACGTCACTGGCACACTACATCTACTTTGTTATTCACGAGTTTAACAATAATTATTTTAGCGGCACTTGCCTCAGAAAGAAATTTGACTGCCTATTCAGCAAGCTTATTAAAGGAAAACCTCCTCCGCCTTGTTACTCCTGAGAAAAATGAATACAGAGAGTTATAAATAACTCGTGAAATAGCTGCTAAAAGATGCTATGGCTGTATGTTTTATGTACGTCCTCACACGCACTTTATTTGAACTTACTCGTACTATCTGAATTGGTGAACACAAAACCGAGGAAAGAATCTGTTTCTAGTGGATAATTAATATTCAGCGACTTATTGCCAAGTCGTAACTGCCAGTTGAAGAACAATAGGTCACCAGGAAAAGATCAATTCCAGTAGCAAGGAATAATCAGATGTAACTTAATTTCTTAGAGTTGTCCATTTGAGAAGGGAAAAATCCCTCATTGCCGGGAAGAGAGACTTGTATAGCCTTCGAGAAAGAAAGAGAGTGGATGCATCAAAGAAGTCCGCTGGTTAATTAGGGACCTATTCTACAACACTGTTTGTTCAGAGAAAGACTGGCTCATAATAATGTGGATTTCTCTGAGGTAAATCAACAACAGTATTTCACATTTTCTCTCGAAAGCGTATTTTAGAGAAAATTCAGAATGCCACACAATTCCTACAACCGACTACAAATCAATGACTTAACACTGAACTCTTGGAAAATTTGTAGGGGTTTTGAGAGTAAGGTACGGAGTCACACATGATGGTGAAAGGCAATAAGACGCACTGCCGTGTCTGTCAAGGTTTCCTTGCAGGTCATAAGAGACGCAGATCTGCTGAAAACATACCAGTGTAGTTCCTGTATAGAAGCGACTGTTGCTTACGCAACAACAGAAATCTGAAGAAATCGAAATTAGTCATACTGTAAATAATATAGTAATAACGACAGCTTACAACTCACCGCAAAGACGTGACGACGAGCTGCGACGGGCACATAAAAAAGATACACACATACATTATTTCAACAAAATCCGATCACGTAAGAAGAAGGTTTTATTTGTAACCATCGTGTCTGTTTATCTGTTTGAACAATCCAATTTGCATGAGGTTCACAGGAAACTTTAGTTCGAGGAAAATAATGGGCATAATTAAATCAATATTGGATCTCGAAAAAAAAAGTAATTTAAAGTTTTTGAAATTTATAGTGACTGGCACCTACCCTAAAGACTGTACAATGTCATTTTTTGGAATTTATCGACACTGTGGCGCCCATACTATAATGCGATGGTAAAACAATGGTGAAAAAAATTGAAACTTGAAAGAGGTTATGCTTTATCACCTGTGGATACACCTTTAATGGCGGGAAACTGGCGGTGTTGCCTGATATGGGAACCTGTAAAAAGCTATCTTCAACTACATCCATACACCGCAAGCCACCCAGTGGTGTGTGGCGGATGGTAACTTGAGTACCACTATCGGTTCTCCCTCCTATTCCAGTCACATATTGTTCGCGGAAAGAAAGATTGTCGGTTTGCCTCTGTGTGGGCTCTAATCTGATTTTATCTTCATGATCTCTTCGCGAGATATACGTAGGAGGGAGCAATATACTGCTAGACTCCTCGGTAAAGGTATGTTCTCGAAACTTTGACAAAAGCCCGTACCGAGCGACAGAGCGTCTCTCCTGCAGAGTCTTCCACTGGAGTTTATCGATCATCTCCGTAGCGCTTTCACGATTACGATTCTGTAACGAAGCGCGCTGCTTTCCGTTGGATCTTTTCTACTTCCTCTATCAACTCCACCTGGGACGGATCCCACATCGGTGAGCAATATTCAAGCTGTGGGCGACCTACTTCCTTTGTTTTCGGACTGCATTTGTTTAGGATTCTTCCAACGAATCTAAGTGTGGCATCTGCTTTACTGACGATTGATTTTATATGGTCGTTCCACTTTAAATCACTCCTAATGCCTACTCCCAGATAATTTATGGAATTGACTGCTTCCACTTGCTGACCTGCTATAGTGTAGCTAAATGATACAGGGTCTTTCTTTCTGTGTATTCGCAGCACATTACATTGAGATTCAATTGTCATTCCCTGCACGATGCGTCGATTCGATGCAGATCCTCCTGCATTTCAACACAATTTTCCATTGTTACGACCTCTCTATACAGGGTCTCTCACCTAACGCTGCCACCTCAAATATCTCTGGAACGACAAAAGATATTCAAAAACGGTTTTCACCAGCATGAGCGTACGGTAGGGGCCTAAGAAACTAAATACTATGCGAAATTTTAAAACGTTTATAAATACTATTTTCAACACAAACTTGTGTTTTTTTTCATGGGCACCCCCTATTTTTTCGTATGCAATCAATAGCATAAAAATCACATAAACAATGGCGTTAATTGCATCGCAATACGCCAATTACATCGGGAGATATTGGGACGCGAATTTAACGCTTGAAATAAATTAAGCGCACAGCTAGCGGACGTCCTGAGGCTCAAACGTGAACCTCACGCTGCCTATGCCAGGGGCTCACACAATGGGAAGGTAAGAACAATACACGAAAATGAACAAGAAACATTTCCAACGCAAAGTTACGTTTTTCACATTGTAAATGTATGTTTATTGTAACGAAATTGCAAGTAGAGCTACAATTAGAGATAACACACATGGTTTCACTGTTATAAACACATTTACTAGTGCCCTGTGACCCACAGAAACTGTATTGTTTTGCATTACATCCAGCATAGAAAATACAACCACATCTTGACCACTGAAACTGTGTTACGTCAACATCTGTTCGAATTGCCGCCCGTTTGCATCAATACACGTTTGGAGACGTTAAACGAGAGAGTGTTGGACAGATTGTAGAGTTTCTACAGATATTGTCACACAGGCCTCAGTAATACTATGTTGCATATTCTCTACTGTCGTTGGGGGTTCTTGATACACTCTGTCTCTCACTGCGCCCCAGATAAAGAAGTCTAATGGCGTCAAGTCAGGGGACCGTGCTGGCCATCGCACAGTACCTCCCCGCCCAATCCACATATTTGGAAATGTCGCATCTAGAACGACTCTGGCAACTTTTGCAGTGTGTGCGGGACATCCATCATGTTGGAACCACAATCCTAGATCCTCCATGATGAGCGTTAGTGTGTGTTGAAGAAAAGATGCATATCGCTGTGAGGTTCACGCTTGAGTCTCAGGACGTGCGATAGCTGTGCGCTTAATTTATTTCAAGCAACTTCGCGTCCCAATATCTCGGGATGTAATTGGCGTATTGCAATGCAATAAACGCCATTGTTTATGTGATTTTTTATGCTATTGATTGCATACGAAAACATAGGGGGCGTCCATTATAAAAAAAACACAAGTTTGTGTTGAAAATAGTATTTGTAAACGTTATAAATTTTCGCACAGTATTTAGTTTCTTAGGCCCCTGCCTTTCGTTCATGATGGTGAAAATAGTTTTTTAATATCTTTTGTCGTTCCAGAGATATTTGAGGTGGCAGCGTTAGGTGAGACACTTTGTATACTACAGCATCATCCGCGAAACGCCCCAGTGAACGTCTGATGTTATCCGCAAAGTTCAAAATGTTCAAATGTTTGTTAAGCTTATGGGACTTAACTACGGGGTCATCAGTCCCTAAACTTACAAACTACTTATGAACTACTTTACGAACTAGGACGGCACAAATATCCATGCCCGAGGGGGGATTCGAACCCCCGACCGTAGTGGCCGTGCTGACCGTGACTGGAGCGCCTCAGTCACCTCGGCCACCGCGGCCGGCTATCCGCAAAGTCATTTACATACAACTTGAACAGCAACGAACCCATGACACTCCCCTGTGGCACACCTGACATCATTCTCACTATTGTGTAACCTTGAAGAACTTTTCTCTTTCTCTTTGGCAACGTTCCCGCACATGCAGGGTCGGCATTGTCAACTTCTGTTTTGACGTGTTAATATATACGGGGTGGCCGGATGCCCTTCCTGTCGCCACCCCATACCCCCCGGGAGGAAATGTGTACTCCAAATGTCTGCGTATAGTGTTATAGGTGTGAAAGTGTAAATTGTTACGAAATGTTTGCGAATCGTGTAACTAAGACGAGACTTGGGGACCAGCCCGGAATATAGCTAGGGGATGTGTAAAACTGCCTAATAACCACATCCATGCCGGCCGCGGTGCCCGAGGGGACTGAGGCGCTCCAGTCACGGTCTGGACGGCCCCTACGGTCGGGGGTTCGAATCCCCCCTCTGGCATGGATATTTGTGCCGTCCTTAGTATAAGTTGATAAGTAGTTTGTAAGTTTAGAGACTGATGACCCCGTAGTTACGTCCCATAAGCTTAACAAACATTTGAACATTTAACCACATCCAATCTGGCCGGCATTCCGACCCCCTTCGTAATACGCCGGGCGGATTCGAACTGGGGCCGCCACGCCTCCTTCATCTTGGAAAGCGGTGCGTAAGACCGCATGGCTAAAAGAGCGGATTAGCCTTGAAGAACTTTTATTTGTAAGAAATTTTTGAAGATTATTTTTGAACATGTTTGTATAATTCTGTACAGTAATAATATACTAAAAGTGTTAACGACAAGTAATGCGCTATCCACTTGTTAATTGTATGAGCGGTCTACCGCAAATTTTGTAGGGGACAGTAATGTTTCACTGCTACTTACCCCGTAACTAATTTTTGTTTTCTTTTGTTTCAGGTAAGCCATAACGGATGATGAACGCAGATTTCTGGCTGCACCAGTGTGCAGTGCGACGCATGCACCAACAAACACCGCGGACGTCATCGTGACAGCAGCAGAAGATCCAGCCCCTTGATAGCAGCACCCAGGAACTGCCACTTACAGGTATAAAATAAGCCACCATAAATAACCGGTGCATTACTGCGACACTCGTCGTGAAGTACGTATCTTGCGATCAAAGAGATGACTTTTACCCGTAGAAGACAACAAGTAGCGTCGTTATAATGAAGACCGTAAGCTGCGCACACTGCACTTCATTAAACCGGCCAAACGGGACCGAGATAAACCCACATCATAAGCGACCGGATTAGGTCAATTTATGTGCACAATCTATACTACAATACAACTGTAAAAGCATCGTGTGCGTCCTTAATCTGAAAACACTAAATTCCAAACAACTCGACGAATTTTCATAAAGCTTTCAAGGAAATTTAAGTGGACATTGGGCGAATTTTATATAAGCACTATTTCAACAAACTCCGATAACATAAGAAGAACGTTTTATTTTTATCCATTGAGTCTGTTTATCTGTTTGAACAAACCAATTTGTATGAGGTTTTCACAGGAAACTTTAGTCCGATGAAACAAATGGGCTTAATGAAATAAAAATTGGATCGCAAAAAGGAAAAAATTAGGAAAAAAAAGAAAAAAATTAAAAAAGTAAAGTTATTTTGGATCTAAAACCGTCAGATTGTCTTATTTATTTGCCCATTTGAACCTGATAATTTCTAAAACTGCTAAACGTATTTTAATGGCATTTCCACAGTCAATTTGAGCGCAGATATAGTCAACATACAGGTTGTGATTCTTCAGTTTCTCCCGGCGTATTTGATAATCAAAATATCCACAGGTGTACTGCCGGTCTATAGTGTCCAACGGGCACAATATTTCGGCGATCATACATGTCGCCATCATCAGGTGAACTGACGGACTGAGCTCCTGGAAACGCGCCGGCACGGAGATCCGCACGCTACGGCTGCTCGAAGGGAACTGGGTTCTAGCCCGGTATCGGGCCATTTAAATACCCTCGGCCCGCGGAGGGGTCGCGGAGGGGTCGCTCCGCGCCCCTCGCCGCGGCAGCGCAGTGGAACCGATTGCGCCGGCGTCTGAGATAACGTCGATGTGATGGTTCTATCCGCCGTGGTCGTCACTTCGTTACGTTTGCTAGATTTACTCTTAATTAACCCAATCGCTGGTTCCCAAGCTTTGCTAAGATTATAGCCACAGTCACGGTTTATGAGGTCGTCACTTGTGCGAATTTCAGTGGCCTCTCTAACGACGCAGTCCCAGTACCTCGACGTCTCTACCAGAATCCTAGTGCCTTTCATAGTCCATCGCATGATTCTCCGACAAACAATGTTCAGCAACCGCCGACTTGCTCGGATACATCAATCGTGTGTGCCTCTGGTGTTCAACGCATTGATCCTCGACGGTACCCATCGTCTGTCCAATATGTGACTTTCCACACTGACACGGAATCTGGTACACGCCGGCCTTCCTCAAACCGAGATCATCTTTGGCGCTCCCCACCAGTGTACGAATTTTATTCGGCGAATAGTTTGTAGGACGCAGTTTAAAGGATGATTCATCGAACGCACCAAATATTTCTAGTATGGTCCTGGCACCTTATTGGGTTTTATGGTCCTGGCACCATTTAATTCGTAGTATTGCGTTACTTTCCGTTATAAAGAGCTTAGCAACAGCTTCCATGGATGTTAATTTCCAGCCATTCTGTTTTTATTGAAACAATATTAATCAAGCGAATGTTGAGTTATGCAGTCGCTATTGCCTAGGTAGTTTTGTTTTCTGCCCGTAATTGAGCGTAATGCTCGTTGGCCGTTGTCGGTGAACTTCTGGTTCCGACTACTGTTCCTATTCAAGCTGCCCTTACCGTGGACAATGTCATTGCTGAAACCTTAAACAGTATAGGCGTTTTCGTCACAGATGCTCCCACTAACTGCACACAATCGAATTGGCTGCTTTGGAAATCTGAGAAATCTTATATGTCACCGATCGTTTATGTTGACCGTTGCTTATTTTGTGCATCCCCTATATTACTTTCATAGAAGTGCTACTCATACAGCTGAAACACTTATCCTTTCAGTGATCCTACTTGGATTCCTTTCTCCAGTCTACGTATAGAACTTTAAAAGGCAGAAGCAGTGAAAGGTTCTTTAATTTCCTTTGTAAAGAAGGGGCGTGTAACAAGTTGTAAATAATATATGTGTAGGTTTTACCATATAACCTACAGTACTCTAGGGCGAAGATTAATATCGGATGTTTATTGAGGAATTTTCAGGCACCTGATAACTCACTCTGAGAGGGTAATAGTTTCGAGAAGACAACGCACTTACTGTTTTCTTGTGGGAAAGCGTGAAAGAAGGTGTATACAGTAATTTGTTTCGTCGGGAATCCAAAGCCTCTATATATTTCACAATTCGGCTCTAAGTCATTTTCAAGATCGTATATTATTAACAGTGTTTCATTGGCATTTCCGAGATACAATTGTAAACTACATCTTACGTTTCACATGAATTTTTTTCCAGCGAAATTGTGTTACGTTGGAAACAATTTGATGTAAAGAGAAAGATGTTTTATTTGTATAGGTTAGATAACCGCCATTTGCAACAGTAAAAATTCAGACCAGATGTGTTCCGCTTTATTTCAAAGCAACTGTAACACTGCATTTTTGTGTGGTTTTTACTGAAATTGATCATGAACGGTTCTCTTGCTGAGGGTTTATTTCATTCCGAATAAAATTAACTGTTATGATTACTCACGTTGCCATCTGAGTAATCTCAATAGTTAATTTTATTCAGAATGAAATAAAGCCACAGCATAAGAACTGTTCATGATCGTTTTCAGTAAAAACCCCACAAAAATATAAACAAAAATTTTACTGTTACAAGTGAGCACTGAAGATGCTTGGAAATAAATCTAAATGCATCTGGTCTGAATCATACTATGTTTTTCAGTTGCAAAAGACGGTAATCTAACCTACACAAATTTATGTATAACTGCAACTGCGGAAACGGAGGGAAAAAACATATACAGGATGATGTTGTTTACAGTTAAAGACCGATCATGTAAATATGTTAGGTACCATGCTTTCATTTGTAAAAGGTACATACATTCTGCCGAGCGATCCAAATGATTTACACTACGGACAATTTACTGCCTTGGTGTGATAGGAAAAGAGTTGTAAGCTCTCTTCCAAACCTGGAAATCTTTTTGATACTCTGGATGAGATCTTTCCACTGCAGTGTTCCGGACACTACAAACCGTTTTGAAAAGGCGCTTGTGCATTGCAGCAGTTTCTTGTCTGACGTGAACCAGTATTTCTGCTGAGCTGTTAAGAAGAACAAGTGTTAAAACCAAAGACAAATAGAAAGAGCAGGGAAAACAGACAGACAGGACAGCAAACACACAGTCGGCCCGCCTGTCCGCACATAAAGATAACTTGCTCGTAGAGTGGCGTGGTGAGCCTTGAAACTTAAACATCTGCGAGCACAAATCAGTATGTATACTGCTAGTCAGCGAAATACAACACTAACGAACACCAGAGACATCACGGCCAAATTTATTTGGCAGTTAACACGTACAAAGGTTACATGACTAAAACAGCTCCATATGAGGATGAAATCAGTATTGAGCCTTGTCGCCATTGCTAGCTACCAATGGACGCCCCGACATTTCATCAGCCAGGCTGTGGATGTTTTGTTGGGTTATGGCTGCCCACGTTACTTCCACATGTCCGAATATAATGACATTTCTGGAGACTAGAAATCTGCTCTGCAGGAATCAGCATGTGTTCCGATAAAGGCGATCGTGTGAAACGTAGCTCGCGATATTCGTCCACGAGACTCAGAGGGCCATAGACACGGGTTCTTAGATAGATGCTGTGTTTCTTGACTTCCGCAAGGCGTTTGATACAGTTCCCCACAGACGTTTAATGATCAAAGTATGAGCATATAGTCTATCAGACCAATTGTGTGATTGGATTGAGGAGTTCCTAGATAACAGAAAGCAGCATGTCATTCTCAATAGAGAGAAGTCTTCCGAAATAAGAGTGATGTCAGGTGTGCCACAGGGAAGTGTCGTGGGTCAGTTGTTGTTCACGATATATATAAATGACCTTGCGGATAACACCGGAAGATCATTGATGCTTTTTTCGGATGATGCTGTAGTACATAGAGAGGTTGTAAAAATGTAAAATTGTGTTGAATTGCAGAAGGATCTGTATCGAATTGACGCATGGTGGAGAGAATGGCAATTGAATCTCAATGTAGACCAGTGTAATGTGCTGCGAGCCGGCCGCGGTGGCCGAGGGGACTGAGGCGCTCCAGTCATGGTTTGAGCGGCCACTACGGTCGGTGGTTCGGATCCCCCATCGGGCATGGATATTTGTGCCGTCCTCGTAAGTAGTTCATAGGTAGTTTGTAAGTTTAAGGACTGATGACCCCCTAGTTAAGTCCCATAAGCTTAAGAAACATTTAAAAACCAGACTTAGATTCGTTGGAAGAATCCTAAGGAAATGCAGTCCGAAAACAAAGGAAGTAGGTTACAGTACACTTGTTCGCCCACAGCTTGAATACTGCTCACCGGTGTGGGATCCGTACCATGTGGAGTTGATAGAGGAAGTAGAGAAGATCCAATGGAGAACAGCGCGCTTAGTTACAGGATCATTTGGTAATCGTGAAAGCGTTACGGAGATGATCGCTAAACTCCAGTGGAAGACTCTGCAGGAGAGACGCTCTGTCGCTCGGTACGGGCTTTTGTCGAAGTTTCGAGAACACACCTTTACCGAGGAGTTTAGCAGTATATGGCTCCCTCCTCCCTATACCTCGCGAAGAGATCATGAAGATAAAATCAGATTAGAGCCCACACAGAGACATACCGACAATCTTTCTTTCCGCGAACAATACGTGACTGGAATAGGAGGGAGAACCGATAGTGGTACTCAAGGTACCCTCCACCAAACACCGTCGGTTGGCTTGCGGAGTATGGATGTAGATGTAGAAAGCTGATCTGGTGTTGCAACGGGTGTTGCATTCCGGGTGAATGGTTCCGCAATCGTCCGTCAAATGTTTTCGATAGGCGATATATACCGAGAAAATGGAAACCAAAGGCAGCCATGTAATCCCATGGGCGATGAAGATGTCTTGAACATTGCTGCAATGTGGCCGTCAGGAAGTTCTGAAGGCATGGGAGGACAAACGGCTGCAATGCTGGCTGGTTAGTGTTCCGGCAACACTTGTTACGTGACGATAATATCGCGTACAGGACCCACAAGGCAACGGTTAAACTGTCTCTCACTACTGTCTGTGGACTCTGATCTGACCATCGTGCTGGTGCTAGCGGAGTCGGAATTCGTCGACAAAAGCAATGATGTTCAGTACACAGGCGCAGGAGATCCATAGTGACAGTACCTGCGGAATCACAGCTCCTGCGCCGCTGCACACCACCTTGGAGAAAAAAAAAATACTTAAGATGTCTCAACAATGGATTGAAACCGTTTAAAAAAATCCGCTCTAGACTATTTTTTATATATGAAATGATTATAAGATCGCTGTTCCCCCAAGGAAGCAAATTGTTTCCAAAAATATGCAGTGATGTTCAGATTAGTCTAATAGTACCCCAGCAACGAACGTTAACGGGAACGACATGCCTTCTACCTCAGACATACTTGATATATATACAATTTCAACTTCACCCATTCGCAGTTAACATACATTCCGTGAATATAAATAGTTACAGGCCTTTCGTCGAGAGTTGCAGATCAATTATGTACAAAAACAAAATTAACTGTTCTGTTGAAACGTCTGTCCCGCGACACTGCTTTTTAAGTTTACTACATTTTCTCTTAATTATAGTAGATTTCGAGAACAATGCTTAAGAGAAGCCACCGTAGCACCGTGCTCTATCCCTATCTTCTTATCGTACGTTTCTAGTGACTGCGATGTCGGTGGGTAGTTTAATTTCATATTTTCTTATCTCCATTGCATGTCATCATTTATAAGTGTATCTGAGTGGTATCACAAAGCTCTTCTGTGACGTTATTTCTTGTCTCTAGATGTATTTTGCAGGAGGTATATAAAGTAGGTAGGGCTCTCAAGGTTATCTGGTGGTTGAGAAAATTTTACTCCTTTTGTTTTTCTTTCTTAATGAAGATGAAAGACACGATTTCAACATTACTGAAGGAAACTGGCAATTATCCCCACCAGCGATCCTGCCGATCGTGGGATGTGTTTCAGCAAACTTAGTTACCCGGGCGTACTACGATTTGCCACTCCTGCAAGGGCAAAGTTTCACGGTACCAGTGTGCTATTAGAACTTCCAGCTGAAAAGATGCCATAATTCAGAAGGGAGTATTGCAATTAAAATAGATTTCATTGTAGGTGGCGACCTGCTTCTTCTTATTCGCGTGGCTTCAGTTTATTATGGAACAAAATCAAAAAGTTCGATTAGAAAAAGAAAGAAAAAAACTTCGACTTCTAAAAAAATATTTTGTACCATGTCTATATTTTCATTGATTTAGGCTGTGCCTTGTAGGTCGGTCAGTCAATTCGTCGAGAATGATTTCATCCAACAGAATCTCTCCTAGAATTTATGTTCTCTGAAACAAAACAATGTTAGTACCACCATTAACACTGAAATCAAATAAATCGTAATTCATTGTTTTGTCAAATATCGAAACGCTTGTTGATGAAGAATATTTTTTTTTTGTTTTTCCCACTGGGTATTTGTCTCATAAATGGGTATCGGATTTTAAATTTTTTTGATATTTATGGTACGTGAAGTTCTGAACTCAGATAACAATCAGCCAAAGCCATTCGATGCAACTCTTAAATATTCTCGAGATAATTTGCAAAGACTTATAAGTACCATTAATTAAAACAGTTCTCGCATCTGTCGGTGTATCTCAGGTGGTAGCGTTCTGGCCTCACACAGCCACAGAGTGCATGGTTCGACTCCTGCTGTGTCAATTTTTTTTTTCCTTTTCGAATTCAGTTACATAAAAAATAGTTTTGTTTAAGTGTATGTATACAAGCTGAACACCTTGTCGGTCCCTAAAACGATGGTTGAGTAGGTTAACTGCTTGGAAAGCCATTATCAGCTATGGAGGTGACTTTCCAAAAACAGCGCCCTAGCTCTTCATAAACTTAAAAATCAAAGACTACCGTCGTGTTGTTATATCGAAGCCAATGCAGTAAAAATATGTAACATATGTTTTTTTTTATTGAAACCATCATTATTAACGATCTTTTATAAAATATAGAAAATTATGAATAAACAAAGAACTTACATTATTCGTAAAAATTACCATTAGATAATAAAATTGTGTCAGTATTCGAACATAACGAAAAAAATTAAAAAAAAAATTGTCATGGCAGGATTCGGATCATGGACCTGATGGTTGCAAGGCCAGAACGCTAAGACCTGAGCTACACCGACTTACGTGTACTTGCATAACTCCAATGTCGATTTTCTCGAGAATTTTTTAGAATGGCGTCGAATGGCTTTAGCTGATCGTTTAAGTTATTAACCTCAAGTACCATAAATATAGAGAGATTCTAAAATCCGTTGCTCATGTGGTCTCCTTGTTTCTTTTCTGTTAGGCCATCTGCTCTTCCTTCGCGTATGTGGCCATCTCCTCCTACCCTGCACCTGATACCAGCGATGGTACGTCATACCCACAGTAACAGTCCCTACATTAGGCATTTGTTCACTTCATTGTCCTCCTTACCTGTCTCTCTCTGAACCTGCCCATCCCCTTCCTCCTCCCAAAAAATCTCTCTATATCCTCCTGCCTCCTTTTCTACCCACCTCCTCCTCATCCTTCCTTCTTTTCATCTCTTCCTCTCACGTGTGCATCACCTACTCTCCTCTCGCAGTGTACCTTCTCCTCCCCCTATCCATGACAAATTACAAATATCGGCACAGATTTCACAGTGATCGAGAAAGTAGTGTTAGTGTTGAGCTTTATTGAAAGATACGGAGACTTGAAAAAAATACTAATCTTCTCCGTGAATACACGCATATATCAACTTACATGGAGATCAAACAAACGCTATTGACATTTGTAGTAATGTCTCCTCCGCCATTCAGCATACAGTGTCTTATTAAGCGCAAGAAACATCTCCATCAAAAAATAAAGATGAGACAAATACTATGATGAAACTTCCTGGCAGATTAAAATTGTGTGCCGGAACCGGGACTCGAACCTGGGACCTTTGCCTTTCGCGGGCAAGCGCACTACCGACTGTGCTATCCCGACACGACTCACGATGCCGCCTCACAACTTTACTTCCGCCAGTACCTCGCCTCCTACTTTCCAAACTTCACAGAAGCTCTCTTGCAAACACGCAAGACTAGCACTCCTGGAAGAAAGGATAAGGTGGAGACATGGCTTAGCCACAGCCTAAGGGATGTTTCCAGAATGAAACTTTCACTCTGCAGCGGAGTGTGCGCTGATATGAAACTTCCTGGCAGATTAAAATTGTGTGCCGGAACCGGGACTCGAACCTGGGACCTTTGCCTTTCGCGGGCAAGCGCACTACCGACTGTGCTATCCCGACACGACTCACGATGCCGCCTCACAACTTTACTTCCGCCAGTACCTCGCCTCCTACTTTCCAAACTTCACAGAAGAATCCCTTAGGCTGTGGCTAAGCCATGTCTCCACCATATCCTTTCTTCCAGGAGTGCTAGTCTTGCGTGTTTGCAAGAGAGCTTCTGTGAAGTTTGGAAAGTAGGAGGCGAGGTACTGGCGGAAGTAAAGTTGTGAGGCGGCATCGTGAGTCGTGTCGGGATAACACAGTCGGTAGTGCGCTTGCCCGCGAAAGGCAAAGGTCCCAGGTTCGAGTCCCGGTTCCGGCACACAATTTTAATCTGCCAGGAAGTTTCATATCAGCGCACACTCCGCTGCAGAGTGAAAGTTTCATTCTGGAAACATCCCTTAGGCTGTGGCTAAGCCATGTCTCCACCTTATCCTTTCTTCCAGGAGTGCTAGTCTTGCGTGTTTGCAAGAGAGCTTCTGTGAAGTTTGGAAAGTAGGAGGCGAGGTACTGGCGGAAGTAAAGTTGTGAGGCGGCATCGTGAGTCGTGTCGGGATAGCGCAGTCGGTAGTGCGCTTGCACGCGAAAGGCAAAGGTCCCAGGTTCGAGTCCCGGTTCCGGCACACAATTTTAATCTGCCAGGAAGTTTCATATCAGCGCACACTCCGCTGCAGAGTGAAAGTTTCATTCTGGAAACATCCCTTAGGCTGTGGCTAAGCCATGTCTCCACCTTATCCTTTCTTCCAGGAGTGCTAGTCTTGCGTGTTTGCAAGAGAGCTTCTGTGAAGTTTGGAAAGTAGGAGGCGAGGTACTGGCGAAAGTAAAGTTGTGAGGCGGCATCGTGAGTCGTGTCGGGATAGCACAGTCGGTAGTGCGCTTGCCCGCGAAAGGCAAAGGTCCCAGGTTCGAGTCCCGGTTCCGGCACACAATTTTAATCTGCCAGGAAGTTTCATATCAGCGCACACTCCGCTGCAGAGTGTAAGTTTCATTCTAAATACTATGATGATTTTCAGATATGCCATTCTTATCGTCAGTTATGTGCATTCCAAACTTACGATTTTTGCAGTTTGTCCAAATTTTGTAACTTACGTCTGTATTTGTCAACAATTTTGCTCTTCCTGTGAACATTTTCAAGGTAATAATGAACAAAACAAAGAAGTATTATACAATTCTATCGTTTAAATCTTGAATTATGGTTTTGATTTCGTTTTAAAAAATCCAATACAAAAAATACATTAGGTCTTTTCGAATTTTCCAATTTTCCGGATATAGTTTTTAATACTTTTTCTTTCACAGAAACCTTGCCCTGAGAATAACAAACAAAGATTAGACAAATTGGTCGAGTCATTCTCAAGTAATGAGCCTGCACACCTGCGGCGATTGTTTTTTGTCGTTAGCGAAGATTCTGTCATAACAGTGCTATGGAAATATTACTGTGGTTTAGCGTGGATGCGCCTGCTTCGCTGAGAAGCGACGTATGTAACGCATAGAATTATTTACCGATTATTATCGTCTGACACTCGCGCAAGCCACGAACCATAGAGGAGGCAGCGAGTGGTGGAGGCCATTGTTCTCACAGGTGAAAGGCGATGTGATGCCTCGTAATACGCGTTCCTTAGAACCGACAGCTCCCAGCAGTTCCTGTTTATGAACGTGAAGGATGTATTTGATAGCAAACGAACTGGTGATTGGAAATAAAAGCTGCTGAAAGGATCGCTGCGTTTCCTGCTAGAGCGCTGAGGTTCAAATCGCTGCTAGAAGGCAAAGTTGTCAGATCTATTGATTCGTGTTCTGTAGGAAATAAGAATTTTTCTTCAAATCGTAACTAGTTTTTAATTTTCTATTGTAATAAGTACTGAATTAAAATTCATTCCACAGTAACCAAAAGTCAAAGACGGGGCACGTCAGGAACTGAAAGTTTTCAAGCTTCGAGGCTCAGACTTCTACATCGAAGGTGCTGAACAAATATACAAGAGATTTTATTTTGATGACAATCTAACAAAAGGCGTTGAAGCTCTTCATAATGAAAATGTAAAGACCAATCTGTACCTTCCTTGTTTGGAGTTACCTAACAGTTTCCAAATTTAATTGGAGTTAGAAAACTGTAGAATACCGTTGTTAACAATCTACCACAATGTTCGGGGCTACGTTTCGACATATAAGGAAAGGTGACGGAGAACCAATGCTTACAAGATTATTTAAATTAATTATTGAAATATGTAGTTGCATGAAAGAGTGTTTTTACAGTTAATATAATAGAAACGAAGACAAGGAAGGAATTGACTGGTGGAACAATTTCAGAGCTTCTAATTCCTAAAGGATAGCAAAAACTAAAGCCTGTTACTGCTTCAGTCTTAGTGCTGAATTTATCATACTTGTGAACAGTGAAATGTACCAGAAGATGAGATAAATAAGCTCAACATGGCGCAAAAAAAAAAAATAGAATGGGGACAAAGTTGTTTTTTCAGAGCCTCTTTAATGTAACTATACGCAAAATAAATGTGTAATATTGCAGAATCGTTGTAAACAGTATGGTGTTTAATAGTCGTTATCTAATAGTGCTAAACGATTGCTTCAGAGTTATTGGGAACGTTTAGTACAAGAAATTAACAAAATTTATTTCCCTCCAGGTAATAGCGAAACATTTTTACGTCACAGTTATAGCACTCTTTTTTTCTCTTCCGCAATCATCCCACTTTGTCCTCCTAGACTTCTGATTCTTTCTTTCAATCTGATAACACTGCTGAAGGGACTTGTGTGCAAGTGCTTATTTAGAACCTTCACTACTGGAAAACAGTAAAACTGCCTTCAAAACAAGGCCAAAGAGGAGTACTTTGTTTCCTGAGGGTGGATGTTATGAGGTGAACAAAGACTCATCGAAGAAAAGCACAGGTGCACGGTACGTTTTCGATGTTCGTTCCAAGGATCAAGCCCGACACAAGCAACTTAAGGAGGGGGGGGGGGGGGGGGGAAGGATGTCTGCATTTGATTGTGCATGGTTTGGAATACCACAGCGGCGAGTTATTATAACAGTCGTTGGATCGAGCATCTAAGAATTGAAATGTCGCATGGTGTGTACCGAATGAGAGCATTTCTTCAACCAGCTAAGAAAGCACAGCGAACAGGACTCTTGAAAATTTGCAGTCCTGTACGAAAGAAGGAAATGGCTTTCTGTCACCTATCGACAAATCTCCAACTGAATTTCGCTATATCACTGCATTAGCGTCTGCTGGCCTATGTGAAATCTTAGGGGTGTCGAAGTTGTCTATAATGTCTATAACATACATGAAGGTGCATCGGTGATACTGAAGGTATCGAAAACTGGCAAGTCTTAGAGGCAGTCTTTTTCCATACTGTTCACACGCTAGCTTTTGTCCGATATTTCCTTCCTCCGACCTGTAAAGTGACTACGTGGATTCCGAATTACGCTGCAGCTCCGAAGTATTGTCAGAGGTGAAGAAGTGGCAAGGGACAGATTAAAAATCGAAGGATTGACAGGAGATCGAAAGTGAGATCTTTGAATTTGGCACATTACATCACTTTTTCCCTTCTTCGGTAAAACAGGCTCTTTGCAGATATGGAATCGTGTATGATCTATGTTTACCGAAAAGTTATTGACACAGTTATTATTATTACAGACTTGATTCCATTACGGTTCTTGTGCTCAACGACTGTTTTTCGATTTGTAGAAAATTGTCAGCAATCAGTCGTAAATATTTTGTTTATTCACGGATCTAGATTTCGATCACTGTGTAATCATTATCAACGCTTAAAACAAACGGTTAAAACATAAAACTGCAACATGGAGGTCGAAAAGTTTTATATGTTTTAAGCATTGATAATAATTACACAGTGATCGAAATCTAGATCTGGCAAATAAACAAAATATTTACGACTGGTCGCTGACAATTTTCTACTAATATTACTACAGAGCAGAGATATCGCTTCGGAAATAGCTACTCCATCAGATCATTTATACGGATGTAAAATAATAGTGGTCCATCCCACTCTCTTGGGGCACGCTTGACGGTACACTCATCTGTGATGAACACTCGCAGTCGAGAACAACGTACTGCGTCATTTTACTTAGGAAGTCTTCCAGCCAGTCATAAATCTGTGAACGTGCGGTCCTCTTTCAGTGTGGTTCTTGAGCGCATTTTCTTGGGGCTCAGGTAGGTTTCCCGTATAGCTTTTACAGTTTCAACTTCTGATCGCAACATACACTTATACTTTGGGACGGAACGATATCACGCTGAACACATGTGACGCATTCAAATTTGGCATGCCACAGAGCATATAGCACTTTTCACCATCCATATGTTGACTGAAATAGCCTTTCGTTTCTTGCGCATGCCCATCAATGAAAATTAGTATAATAAACTTGGAGAGTTTTTCTTTGATTTCGTGAAGGTTACTCATTTATATCTATTTTTTTTTTTCCTGTGACCGGTTAAAACGGCACCATGACTTTGCGGACGTGCTATATTGTGCGACCAGTTTCAACATTACAACAATGTCAAGTAGTAGTAATGCACAGGAGCCCGAAGACAGCAATATTCTGAAACTGATCGCAGAATTCATTTATAGCCTTCATTTGTTGATTTCTCTGAATTCACCAAACTGCAGTGAAAAGTTATGGGCACGTTTGAGGCACAATTTCAATTTTTGGGTCACAATGGGGGATATTCGCAAAAGTAAACCATTAACTCTATATTGCAGCTTAATTCATTACGCAGCCTAAGTAATTTTAAGAAATTAATTTACCTCCTTCTGTCACACTGTAACACATGCCTTAGCATTGCAGGACAATATTTTTGTATCAAAGGTGCAAGTTTCGGCAGAGAGAGTAGCTTTCCCGGGTACGATTTCCGGCAGGAGACTGGGTGTTGTGTGTTGTCCTCATCAGCGACATGCTAGTAGCCGAAGTGCCGTCAGGTAAAAAGATTTGCACTAGGCGGCCGAACACACCCACGCGAGATCTCCCGGCCAAAAATGGCATATGATCATTTCATTTCTGTCAGCTTCGAGAGTTTTTCGCTATTTTCCCATGCAAACGTAGCGAGCCAAAGCTGTATTAATGGTAATGTGGGTGTCCTTTCGTACATGCTGATTTCAATACGTACTTGATGCTAATAGATAGCTTTACTTTCTTTACGGCAAAGCTTCTCAAACACGTTTGCTACGTAGTGGTGAAATAGGCAATATTCCAGTGCTATCAGGGCGTCATACATAGAGTATACCACATCCTGTTGCAAGTTGTCACCAATATGCACGAGTTAACACCAGGACCGATTGCAGTGCACAATTGAAGTACCATGTACTGAACGCTAACTTGCAGTACATTATAGGGGAGACCGGGGCAAGTTGACGATGTTTAACACCTCTGGGAAGAGCATATTTTATTTTTATTGCCACGGCAACGCTTGCAGGTGTAGAAGTCATACGGAATACCACTCAATCCATGATAATAATATTGATGCAGTGCATTGATACCAATGGTCATTACTTCGAACACCTTCTGTAAACGTACGTTCATACCACCTTTTTGACCTTCGTTGAATTTCAAAGACCTTACTATCGCACACTATTGGATTCTTCTCGATAGCCGCTATCAGAAAATAAATTCCAAATTGTAGCATCTAATGTAAAAAAAAAAAAAAAAAAAAAAAAAAAAAGAAGTGAGAGAGAGAGGGGGGAGGGAGGAAGAGAGAGAGAGAGAGAGAATTTTACTTTCAGATCCCTGAAGCGACCCCACATAGCAACAAAAAGCCAACGTCATATTTTAGCCCCCGTTTTCTCATGCAACTTTTGTCCCACAAAACTTTCTCAGCTCCTATCATACTTTCGGAGTTATTCTTGATGGAATTGTTAGGTCATTTACAGTGTATACATAAAATTTCAATGTTACGGTGTTTGTCCGCGATGAACTCCGAAACTGTTCACCTCATCTTGGGGAAATTTTGTACAGTGTGTGTGATCTGGTCCAACAAGATAAGATAGTTTTCATTAATAACATCAATATTATTATTACTATTATTATTATTTAAAATTAAGTGTCTTTATCACTGTTGGGTATCCAATAACTGACGCTATTCCACGTTAAACTGTACGTCCCCCTTGGATTACTGAGGTAGGTTAGGAACATGTTAGGCGGCCTTGGCGGAGTGACCGAGCGCATTGAGGCGCTATGCTCTGATGCGCGAGGCCGTTCCCCGTCGGGGGATCGAATCTCTCCTCGGGCATGGATGTCTGTGCTGTCTTTAGTATTAGTTTACTAGTAGTTTGTAAGTTTAGGGACTGATGAGCGCCGGCCGAGGTGACCGAGAGGTCTGCGGCGCGCTAGCCACACTCTGCACGGCCGCTACGGTCGGGGTGTTCGAATCCCCCCTCTCGGGCATGGCTGTTTGTATCGTATTTAGTATAAGGTAGTTCATAAGTAGTTTGTAAGTTTAGGGACTGATGACCTCGCGGTTAAGTCCCTTAAGCTTAACAAACATTTGAACATTTGATTGATGAGCCCACAGTTAACTCCCATAACATTGAACATTTTTGAAGTGTTAGGCGCCGAAGTTGCGTCCAATCTAAAGATTTGCACCAGGTCACTGATCCACACAAAATTATTATTATTGTTTATTCTATTTAGGACGTTCCCAGATGCTAAAACTCGGTAATTGGCGTGCGTTAGTCTCGGAAATGGCTTGTACGATTTGATTCATGTATGTTATGTCTTTTTCGGATAAATATCGAGTTGTTAAAAAAAGGGAAAACCCAAAGGAAGAGCTGGAAAATCGCCAAATCGAAATTCGCATATTTCTAAGGGGAACATGGCTACTTCCGATTGGTTCGTATTTTATGTGTCATCTTGCCTTCCATTCGACTGCGAGAAAATATGGCACGTATGCCTTTCAAAACAACAGGAACGCCAATGCCGACACAATAATTCGCACGGTGCACGGCGGAAGTACTTCACAAGAGGCTTCGACACGATTCTACGTTTTTTTTTCTTTTCTTTTTTTTCTGTATCTACATGAAATTTTTCACACTTGATCTTCAAAATAAGAGAAACAACATTTTCTGCATAAGATCACGTACACTGCATGGCGAATGGTACCTTACTACAGACTTTGACACCGTTTGACCCATCAACATTAATTTGGCAGATACTGTAGTTTTCCATGGACAAGGGAGGGAGTGGATTAAAAGAGAGAACGAGAAATGGTGATGGCAGGGGTAATGTACGGGTGCACAAAAGGTGGAGGAGGAGGATGTGAAGGAGTAGGGTGTGGCGGAGAAGGAGAATGAGGTGGAGGCGGGGGGGGTTGATAGCTGGACAGAAGGGAGTAGGAGAAGAAGCGCGCGGCAGAAGCAGGTAGACAGATAGAGAGAACAGGGAGAAGATGGACGTAGGGAGGAGGGAGGAGTACATGTATTAACACAATATATGAATTGCTGTTCGTTAGTCTCGCTAAAACTCGAGAACGGCTGGACGATTTGGCTAATTTTAGTCTTGAAATATTCGTGTAAGTCCAGGGAAGGTTTAAACGGTGATAAAATATGGAATAGTTGTCCGGGAAAGAGGAAAATCGCGAAAAACTGAAACAGCTTTTTCCAGTGAGTTATCAATACCGTTCGTCCAATGGCGATAAAATTTTGTACATTTCATGTTGAAAGCAACTGAAAGGCGTCAAATAAAAATTTGGAAAAGTTTCCTGGGAAATTGGAAAAATTCAGGAAAAATAGAAAGAGGTTTTTCTATGAAATATCTTTACCATTTATCTCATTGCGATAAAATTTTGCACATTCGAAATTCAAAGCGAGATGAAAGATTGAGTGAAATAAAAGTTTGAAATAGGAAAATTTGTGGAAAACTGAAAGAAATGGATTCAGTGCTGTATGTAATGATATATAGCCAAATGTGTTCAGCCGTTGTCGAGTTTTAGCAAGACTAACGAACAGTAATTCATTTTTATCTTTGACAGTTCATATACGGGTAGCGATCGTGTAAAGCGAACTTTACTCTTTCAAAGTATATTTGTGAACACACCCTATACAACAACCAAGCCATTATTTTACATGTCTTAAATCTAAATTTTCCTCGCAATTATTCCATATTTTATCACCGTTTAAAACTTCCCTGAACTTCACGACTAATGTGACATGAACATTACCCTGAATATGTGTGAAGCTACTGCGTCTAAAATACATATGATTTAAATTAATATACATCTACCTCTACATGGATACTCTGCAAATCACATTTAAGTGCCTGGCAGAGGGTTCATCGAACCACAATTATACTATTTATCTCCCATTCCATTCTCGAATAGCGCGCGGGAAGAAAGAAGACCTGAATCTCTCCGTTCGAGCTCTGATTTCTCTCATTTTATTCTGATGATCATTTCTACCTATGTAAGTGGGAGTCAACAACATATTTTCGCATTCGGAGGAGAATGTTGGCGATTTGAGTTTCGTAAGTAGCCCACGCCGCAGCGATAAGCGCCGTTGTTGTAACGATTCCCATCCCAGTTCCTGTATCATTTCCGTAACGCTGTCTCCCCTGTATCGTGACAATACGAAACGAGTTTGTATTAAGAGGTAAAGTGATTAGGAAGTTCACCGGGTCTTCTAGTATAGGAATAAATAAATACCCGAGCAACACCCGGTTTTCATGTAGCTATACAGTGAGAAGCCTAAGAGGATAAGCAGGTAAGAAGATAAGAAACAGGCGTAGATATGGCGAAAATGACTGGTAGCGACATAAAGGAAAGGAGTATAGGATGTATATCCAATGCCCACGCATATTTATCAATTGCGAAGCACTGCCGGGTTCGCTTGTTCTTCTATAAAATAATTTGTGCAATTACTTTGAACCCATTACTTCTTAAACTGACTTTATAAACGCAGGTTTTTAACGTGCAGCTGATGCATGACACACGTTTATCTTGATGATGCTAGTGGGTTGTTGCAGTTTTTATGTCGAGCATTGTAGGTGCTGTAGTTGGCTCTGCAGGAGGGTCGAAGCAGCGCAGAGGACCACTTATATGGAGAGGTGTGTGTGTGAGGGAGCCCTAACAAGGTCGGCGTTCCCGCGTGGGCCAGCCATGGACTCTGCATGGGTTTGGGCCGCCTTCCAAACATGGAGCTGTGCCACTCCACTGTGCCTCTTGAACAGTCCCATCCAGTACCTGAGGACTAAGCTTGTGTCGACTTAATTGCGAAGCGTACGGATGTCTCACGCAACCATCATTATCGTTGCTTACAAGCCGTCCTTAATAGTGGCGAAAGACAGTGGGATACGCTGCAGAGAATTAGCTGTTGGCCATCGTCCAGTGTCCTCGACAGAAACAAAAGCTTCACTCTGCTGTCAGCGTGCCAGCTCATTTGCTCCGTAGGCACCCACTCAACAAGTCTCTAGAGTTTGTGCAGTTCATTTCATTATCCCGTTGAGGAGTTATCTCACAACTGGTAAGATGATTCTCTAACAGACACTGAAGCTCAACAGATATTTGCCTTTAAGTTTTGGTTATTATTCTTTAAGGTCTTTTGATTCTGGTTGGGATGAATTATTTGGTGGTAAAGGTTTATAATCCTTTTTTTTATATTTGATTAATTATATTCTACATCTACATCTACATAGATACTCTGCAAATCACATTCAAGTGCCTGGAGAGGGTTCATTAACCACTTTCATAACTTTTCTCTACCGTTCCATTCTCTAATAGCGCGCGGGAAGAAAGAACACCTAAATCGTTCCGTTTTCGATCTGATTTCTCTTATTTTATTGGGATGGTCATGCCTCCCTAAGTAGGTGGGTTCTAGCAAAATATTTTCACATTCAGAAGTAAAAGTCGGTGATTGAAACTTCGCAAACAGATCACGCCGCAATGAATAACGTCTTTCTTTTAATGATTTCCACCCCAATTCGTGCAACATTTCCGTGACGCTCCCCCCTCCCTGTAACGTGATAAAACAAAACGAGCTGCCCATCTATGAACCTTCTCAATATCTTCCGTCAGTCCCACCTGGTGAGGGTCCCACAAGGGACAACAGTATTCCAGTGGACGCACAACTGTGATGTAGGCAGTCTCTTTGGTGGAGCTGGTGCATCTTCGAAGCGTTCTGCCAATGAAACGTAACCTTTGATTCGCCTTCCCCACAATATTTTCTATGTGTTCTCTCCAGCCAAAGTTGTTCGTAATTATAACTCCTAGGTATTTGGTAAAATTTACGACCTTAAGGTTTGACTGATTTATCGCGTAATTGAAGTTCAGCGGATTTCTTTTAGTGGTCATGTGTATTACTTCACACTTTTCTTTATTTAGTGTCAATTGCCAATTTTCGCACCAAGTAGAAATTTTGTCTAAATCGCTTTGCAGTTGCTTTTGATCGTCTGTTGACTTCACTAACCGATAAACATGTGAACAGTCTAAGAGAGCTATTCAGATTGTCTCCTAAGTCGTTTATAAACACGAGGAAGAATAGGGGACCAATAACGCTTCCCTGTGGAACGCCAGATATCACTTCTGTTTTACTCGATGACTTACCGTCAATTACAACGAACTGTGTTCTTTCTGATAGGAAATCGTGAATCCAATCGCACAATTGGGAAAATATTCCATAAGCACGCAATTTCATTAGAAGCCGTTTGTGGGGTACAGTATCAAAAGCCTTCTGGAAATCCAGAAATATGGAATCGATTTGAGATCCCTTGTCGATGGCACTTCATGTCTTTATATGACCTAACTGATCAGCCACAACATTACGGTAGGTGATTTACCTGATAGCAGGAATGTCCTACAGACAGAACACGAACACTACCAACCTAATAACCATCACTGATAATAGCTGCGACTCGTCTTGACGTGGAATCAGGTAGGTCGGTGGAGGGAATTGGCACTACGTCACCCAATTCCAATCACTTAATTCCCATCAATTTCGGGGCAAAGGGGGTTGACTGTGACGAGCTCTGACGCCGTATTCAATCACATACCTGATATATCCGATAGATTTTCGATTTGGCGAGTTGGGGAACCAACATAAGGCGTAGCGTGTCACATCGCTCTTTTTAGCAACAGTGCAGCCAGCTTTATGACTGGCGTAAAACAGATAATCTGTGCCGGACTCGGAACTTATAAGATGCAATCAGCTGAAATATACCACACGAAATGTCAGTCCGGAACAGTTCTCTCAATCAAAATAGAGACATACAAAAGTAAATGTTATTTTCCATGCATGTTATTGCACGAATATGTAATTTATTGGAAACACGCAGCCCCACAAGTTGCTTTGAAATAAATACACATTCTTCAGATTGCAACACTATCTAAGGGTGTCTTCATCAGAAGAATAAAATCATGACTCACATGAGATGTAAGAATTAAAGGCCGGCCGCAGTGGCCGAGCGGTCTGCGGCGCGCCAGTCACAATCTGCACGGCCGCTATGTGAGTAGTGATTAATTAACATTTTAAATGCGCGAGGCAAGGTGAATAATTCGTTGCCAAGAACTGAACATTCGAATTGACCAGTTTACATTTATTCGAGCGGGGATATGCACATAAGACTGACTGTATGTGTGTGTGTGTGTGTGTGTGAGTGTGTGTGTGTGTGTGTATGTGTTTGTGTACGAGAGAGAGAGAGAGAGAGAGACCAACAGCGTTGTATTAGAAAGGTCAGGACTGTGGTTTGTGTTTTGATGTTGTAGCAATACTATTTTTTTCCGAAAAACTGTTACATTATTCCGTAAGTTGCATGAAAACATGCACAAACATATTATTGACAGGAAGTGTGGGAATGTGTAGTACAGATAGTTTTCTGTTCACCTTTTCTCTAGCCGAAGGATATTGTCTGTCATAGCTGGCGTAGACTGTTAACAAGAACATGTGCTCTAAAGGGAAGAGGGTATTAAGGCAGAATTCAACTGCTAGTCTCCAGCATATCAGTTGCAACTCGCCAGCGTGTTTCTCGAGCCACTTCATCACACTCATCATCTTGTGACATGGAGCATTATCTTGTTGTAAAACGCCACTGCCGTTTGGAAACATCATCGTCATGAAAATGTGTACATGGTTTGCAACCAGCGTACGACACTTGTTGGTCGTCATGGCGCCTTTCAAAAAGTACACTGTGCCAATGGATGCCCTGTCTACGTCCCCCACAACACAATTGAGTCGTTCCCAATGTGCTTCCCGCACCACAGGTCTCAAGGAGCTGTTTACCTGGAAGACTAAGTATTTGCTCCCTCATATTGGCATGAGCGAGGAGGTATCGCAATCCATCAGACCATGCAATGCTCTGTACGTGTAGCAAAGTTCGTTAACAACCGTCCCGTGCCCATTTCAGTCCTTTTTGTCGTGGTGTTAACAGTGGAAAATGCATGGTGCGTTGGGTGTGGAGACCCATCGTTAGGAGTGTTGGTCGCACTGTGCGTTCAGACACACTTGTACTCTGCCCAACGTAGAAGTCTGGTGTCAGTTCCGCCACAGTTCGGCCCCTATCCTGATTTACCAGTCTCCCCAGATTACGACGTCTGACATCTGTAATGAGAAGTGACCGTTCAGCCCGCCGACGTTTGGGGATGGTCTCAACTTTCTTTCGCCAGTTTTTGAAAACGCTTACCGCAGAGCTCCCTGAACAAGCGATTAATAGTGCAGTTTCCGAAATGCTCGTGCCAAGCCTCCGGGCCATCACAATCGGTCACTTCAGACAGACTTCGCTCCTTTTCCATTCCCCACACGGGGATCACGCTTACTGACACTACATCACACTTACATGACGCCATAATCGCCTGGACGGTTTTATATCGATAACAGGGAGGTAGTCACAATGGTCTGACTGATATTATACATGGTGTACCACTGAACTTTTTCACCCCAGATATCTCAGAAACTACAAGATATATTGAAAAACCACTTTCATTGTTATGAACGTAAGGCAGGGGATTATCAATACAAACTTATGTTTCTTTTTTTTTAGTGTGTACCCTATATTATTTCTTGAGCAATCAATATCATGAAAAATCACAAAAAGAGTGTCGTTGGTTGCTTCACAATCCGTCAATTATATCCGGGGAAACTGCGAAGCGAAGTTGTTTGAAATACATGAAACTCGCTGCTAGCGCGTGTGCCCGACTCGGGACGTTAGCTGTGCTCTTTATGTGTTTCAAACGTCAATTTCGCTTCGCATTATCTCCGGATGTAATTGACGGATTGTGATGCACACAACGCCATTCTTTTTGTGATTTTTCATGCTATTATGGCCGTGAAAGTCGTTTTTCGATATCTCTTGTAGTTTCAGAGATATACGAGGTGAAAAAGTTGAGTGGGGACACCTGCCTCTCATTATTCAGATGGACTGATAACCTTGTAGTGTAGTCCCCTATGAAACAACAACAACGTTATTCATTAAGGAAAACACTCGTTCTGTTTTTAACCTGGATTTTGTCCCAAAAGAAATGAGTAATACTAATATTCGGGATTATGACAGGAAATGACAACTGAAGTAAAGAAAAGTACTATGGACATACGCACCATTCCGAACGGTTTCAGAAATTGTGCATATTTAACCTACATTGTTATGAATTTTCTGTTCAAGAAATAAAAATGCTCCTATAACGGAGCAAGACATGAGACGCTCTCGTTACAACGCTGTAGAGCTGTAACTAATATGTTTGAGAAACCCGCGCACAGAATCATTGTTTTGGGCATTATCTTCCTGCTCATTTCCTGTTGGAGCTAGGACCACGGGGTTAAAAGACACACCAGTACCACAGTTTTTCAAAATATGTTGAAAAATACGTATTCAACGCAAATGTCTCTAAGCACCATCGTCACGCATGAAGGACGCGTTGTGGTCCTCGCACACGAAAATTTGCAAGAATTTGTTTGACGCATTGTCTGAATACTGTAGTAAACACTCTAAGATCGTGAATTCGAGATGTCAGTAGACACCAAAGGTATTCTTCGACAGTAGTAGGAGCGCTACAAACGCACAAGCCGTAAAAAAAAACCGAATAAGCATATTCCTAATTAGTATGGATGTGTGGCACTTTAGCGTGTATAAACACATAATCACAGTTAACCTATGCTTCTCTCTCATACCCGCAATCCCTCGAAACATTTCACTCACAAAACACTACGGACAACTGTAAGTTCTACCGGATCTTATCTCTTTTGACAGGAATGGAGACAACGCTCGCACTAGCATGGCGATGAACTCAATAGGACTACTATCACCTCTGCGTGTGTCGGTATTTCTAATTCAGGAGTCACAGAAGCGGGAACTGTGATGTGTGCCGTACGTGTGGGTAGGATTACCCATTAATACGATTCATCGGAGGGCAGTAAGTGGTCGAAAGCTTTTTGAAACAAGAGCAGTTTTAAGGGCAAAGAGATAAAAGTGCTAAGGCAAGTTGACAAGAGGGAAAAAAAGAAAAAGAAAAAAACACCTCTGCGAGAGTCATGTACGGGTAGTAAGACAATAGCGGATTTCTTGCTATCTTCGACAGATCATGCAAGGATTTGGGTTACGATAGTTACTGGGTATTGTGCAAGCTCGGTACCATTGTCATTGCATGTTTGTCATAAATTTGTCAAGCCGGTTTGATGAGTCGCCCCACTGCAGCTGGCACTGGGATGTCTCCTGGGCCACCATCAGCGGCTGCTGACTGCAACAAATAAGATTGACGAATGAGTGGACGATTTTGGTATCAACCTCTGCGTGTGTAGGTTGCGTATGAGATTTGTTTGTATGTCGTACTTGTTCGTGTTCCCTGCTGTCGCGAGTTTGTCGGCTGTATTACTTCATCTGACTTAGCCAGTCAGTTTGCTGAGGTGCAGGGGTTCGACGAATGATTTTGTTTTTATTAGTTACGTTTACCATAGGTTATGATCTATTCCTGAGAAATAGTGTTTTAGGTCGGTTGTGCTTCCACCTTTAGGTCGGTTGTGCTTCCACTTATGGCTATGCCCAGATTAAGATTCAAATGTTTGTATAGCTTATGGGACTTAACTACACGGTCATCAGTCCCTAAACTTATAAACTACTTATGAACTCTATGATTTCATGCTTTCCCGGCGAAATGCTGACATTCTGGAGTAGTCGGGTGTTCTGCCGGATGTTTGTGTCAAACTTGCACAATATTTAGACAGTGTGCCTCACTGACTTCCTCAGGTGCTTCCTGGGACTGAACTGACTTATGAACTATCTAATACTAAGGACGGCACAAATATCCATGCCCGAAGGGGGTTTCGAACCCCCGACCGTAGTGTCCGTTCAGAACAAGACTGGCGCGCCGCAGACGGCTCGGCCACCGCGGCCGGCCCCAGATTAAGGAGGAAGGGGTTGTTCCAGTGTATAGAGCTCATAAATGGAATCGTTATGAATCATTTTATTAGATCTTTATTGCCATAGATCGCTTATTGATTTTACATGATGATTAGTTTCGACTCGTTAAAGATAACACACTGTGATAATATACCACCAGGACATGTGAGAAATTATAGCACAGGATCTTCAACAACATGAACCAAAGGCATATTCTATTGATGTGCATGCCATTTATAACTTGCCACTATGATGTTGGTTCATCTGAAGTATATTTATTACCATGCCTGGACAATTAAGATTTGCTAATGACTCTTTAACGATTCGAAACTAGTCATCATATAAAATCAATAAGCGATCTATGGCAATAAAGATCTAATAAAGGGATTCATAACCATTACATTAAAGATCACCTCCTAAACAACCTGAATAAGATGTCAGCAATTATACTTATAAATGGAGTAAAGACATACAGGGCAAAGAGAGTGAAAGGAACGGGGAAGGTTGGGCTGAGATAAACGTTACAAAGTTTGCGTGGGTAGGACACATGCAATAAACGGACGAAAAAATATGAGCACCTAATTTAGTGCTTACAATAGTACTTGGCCCATCACTGCTTTCAGAGCATCTGAAGCTCTTCGGGGAACAGATTTGTAAACAGACTTTATCGTTTCGAACAGAATGTTACCCTTCTTGTATCAAAATATCCGCCAATAAATTCAACACAATTGATACTTCAGTAACACTGCTGTAAATTAAAGAATCATT
Organism: Locusta migratoria; assembly: GCA_026315105.1. NCBI lineage: Eukaryota > Metazoa > Arthropoda > Insecta > Orthoptera > Acrididae > Locusta > Locusta migratoria. The sequence continues at coordinate 888,184,780 of CM048744.1, forward strand.
TATTTAGTGCTTGTGCAGCAGTTTGAGCTAGTAATATGTTTATGGATCCTTTAAGGCGAATGAAAATAGTGAATCAATTATATATGCCCCCACCCCTTCCCTGGAAAAATATTTCTGTGTGCTGGTCTTCACTTTCAAACAAGTTTATAACACTGGGCAACTGTGGGACACGATTAAGTTTTTCAAGCGTAAATCTGGATTGGCCGACTTCAATTTGCAACTCGTCCTCTCGAATATATACCTCTGCCTGCCATCTTATGCGAAAACACTCGGCAGGTTGTGCCTAAGGAGTGCGGCGTGGTAACAAGGTACCAAATGCGCTGCACGTAAGAGATAGTGGACTGTCTGTGGTAATGGTGCATAAAACTTAAATAAAGGAAAAAGAAAGGTAGCCAGGAAAAGCCTCGTTGACGACCTTGTGAGCGCGCCTATAAGCGGGCGGCGGTGCGTGCTAAAGCCGGCGGAAATGACGAGTGGATTATGACGCGCACGCGTGCGGCGGCGCCGTAAAACAACAGAGTTACGCGCCACTTCATTTCCACGCCACGCGAGCTTCACTGCCCCCCTGCTAAGGGCTGAGTCGTAAACACGGCTGTTAGCCGTCCGCCGTTATGGGAGGGCGCCGCTGCTGCCATCTGCCGACCCGCCGACTGAGATTTCGCGCACAGCCCAACATGGTGAGGACTTGAACCAAGCCCCTACCACGCCGTAGCTGAGAAGCAAGGCAACCAGTGGCGGCTGGGGATAATGTGATAATGTACTGCAGCACACTGTAAATTACTAAAATTATGCTATTTCTCTTCGAATGCAAGCGAGAAATCGCTATAAAATTACATCCTTTCTCTTGGAATACCAGCCAGATAGCACAATAAAATTATGCCAATTCCTTTCCAATGCGTATTGGAATGCTAGTAATAAAGATGAAAACGCATTTTGGAGCGCTCACGCCGCGATAGCTGGAAACCAGCTCCGTGTGCTGAAGTGGGATTCAGCCACGCTGGTACGTGCGCAGAGGGGCGGCGCAGTCGTCTGTTCGCTAGTGCGCATGCGCAGACGTGACGTCAGGCCTGGCGACTTATGTGTACTGAGACCGACTGCAGCACCAGATCAATATTTCTGTTCGCGCTGCGTGTAACGGCTGCGGAAGAATAGTATATGACGAATATTGCGGCATACAGAATCAAATAGCGCGGGCTCAGGCGTCTTGCGTGTTGTCTCTCAAACCTACCTGTGTGAGGCTCGTAATCAAATACCTCTGAGTCGAAATTATTTGTTTCTGTAAATAAAAGTAATATTTTTTAAACGTTACATTTACTACCTGCAGAGAATGCATGCAGTTGGCAGCGCAGTTATAGATTCCCCTGAAGGTCTTACTGTCAATACAGTATTAATTGATATTTCATTTGCCGGCCGCGGTGGCCGAGAGGACTGAGGCGCTCCAGTCACGGTCTGCACGGCCACTACGGTCGGGGGTTCGAATCCCCCCTCGGGCATGGATATTTGTGCCGTCCTAGTTCGTAAAGTAGTTCATAAGTAGTTTGTAAGTTTAGGGACTGATGACCCCGTAGTTAAGTCCCATAAGCTTAACAAACATTTTTTTTTTTTTTTTTGATCATTTGCACATTACTTTATAACAGAGATAGTACCTCCGAAAGTGGTTGGGTATGCAACATTCTATCAAATATTTGATCATTTAAGAAGTACAATCACCATTGTTAACTTTTTAAAAGCAGTTATTTGTCCTAAGTCTGCATCATATTTATATATACCGGTATGATTAAAAACCTAAATATCTCTTATATGCCTAGCTCTTTATTCAGCTCAACTTAGTACATTAATCATGTTGGTGTTTTTAGTAATTTAGATGCAAATAAAATATAAGTACTTGACATGCAACAAAGTAATTTTCTCAGATTCAGAGAAACTTTTGTAAGAGGAAACCTAAACAAAAGCAAACGCTCATTTTTTTTTATTTATTTGTCCATAAAAATACTACACAGTATACAAATAATGACTGGTCTATCAAATACAACATTCTTTCCGTCTTAGTCTTCACTTCCATTCTCAATGTTACAATTAAAAGCAGCACATGAACGATGTATGCACACTGTTTCCCTGCAAATGGCTTCTTCTGCCACGTTCTGTGTGGGGCGCGACACTAGCGCCAGCGTGCGGTCTAGTTTTTATTTAATAAGTCTTTGACTTGGACATTGAGGGCTGCAGTGGTGGCGACCACCGGTAGAAAGATCGTTGTGAAAAAAAAAGGGGGGGGATAAGTAATTAGGATAACGAGTTTTCAAAATATTCTTCGTTTCGTTCTTCTATCAGATCATTTTATATGCACATTAAAGTATTTTTATCGCATGAGAAACGTTTTACGTCGTGGAGACAGCACATATACAAGTCGCAGCGTTGCAATGTGCATGCGCATCTGAGGCTCAAAATCTCTTCTGAACCCCATCGAGGCAGCATATGGGCGGTCCCATGGCAGGGAGGGGCGAGGGGAAACGCCGCGTTTAACATTGGCGTTGGAGCTGGTAGAGACGCCAGCTCCTGGCTTCTCGAGCTCTGGCAGTTACGCACGAATGGTCGCGAAGCAACACAATGAAACTACTGTCCACCTCACCTTGCGCATGATCTTCATATTTGTTTTTGGCGCATTGAAGATTAATCAAAAACATGTCAAATTTGGTAAAATTTCTTATAACCATAAATAAAGACGAATCGACTTTAAAAGCCTTCACAAGATACGATTATGAATAATAATCTACATCTACATCTACATGGGATACTCTGCAAATCACATTTAAGTGCCTGGCAGAGGATTCATCAAACCACCTTTATAACTATTTATCTCCCATTCCATTCTCGAATAGCGGGCGGGAAGAAAGTACACCTGAATCTCTCCGTTCGAGCTCTGATTTCTCGTATTTTATTCTGATGATCATTTTTACCTATGTGAATGGGAGTCAACAATATATTATCGCATTCGGAGGAGAATGTTGGCGATTGGAGTTTCGTAAGTAGCCCACGCTGCAGAGATAAACGCCGTTGTTGTAATGATTGCCATCCCAGATCCTGTATCATTTCCGTAACGCTGTCTCCCCTGTATCGTGACAATATGAAACGAGCTGCACTTCTTTGGACTCTTTCAATGTCCTCCGTCAAACCCACACTAGGCATCAATACTCCAAAAAAAGACGGACAAGCGTAGTGTAGTAGTTCTGTTGCATCTTTTAAGAGTTCTGCCAATAAAACGCAGTCTCTAGTTCGGCTTTCCCTCGACATTATCTAAGTGTTCTTTCCAGTTTAGGTCTGAAGTCTTAGTACTTCCCAGGGATTTAGTGGAGTCTGCGGGCCGGCCGCGGTGGCCGTGGGGACTGAGGCGCTTTAGTCACGGTCTGCACGGCCACTGCAGTCGGGGGTTCGAATCCCCCCTCGGGCATGGATATTTGTGCCGTCCTTAGTCTTAGTTAGTTCATAAATAGTTTGTAAGTTTAGGGACTGATAACCCCGTAGTTAAGTCCCATAGACTTTACAAACATTTGAACATTTTTGGAGTTTGCGGCCTCCACTTTTGATTGATTTAAGTTGTAAAGAAAGTTTAATGGATTTCTTTTCGTACTCATATGGTCGACTTCACAATTCTCATTATTTAGAGTCAGTTGCCAATTTTCACGCCCCAGTGATATCTTATTTAGGTATTTCTGCAGTTGGTTATTATCTTCAGATGATTTTTCTAGACGGTAAATGACGTCGTCATCTGCAAACAACCTGCTTAGATTTTCTCCCAAATCGTTTATGTAAATAACACTACATTGAAGACATCACTTTACACACAGCGTGTGGTTGGCGGCATTGCGCTACAATGTTGCAGGTAGTGGGTTCGAGAGTGACTGCAAGCAATTTTTAAACCCAGTCTTCTTTTTAACAGATGCGGAACAACAATGACTTTTGTATTGTTACATACCACATGTCTTTGACCATTTTTGCAAATGTGTCCCGATTTTGAGAGTAAACGACATTTATTTCTTCGTTTTAACAAATATGTAACTGAAACTTCCTGGCAGATTAAAATTGTGTGCCGGAACCGGGACTCGAACCTGGGACCTTTGCCTTTCGCGGGCAAGCGCTCTACCACTGATCTACCCCGACACGACTCACGATGCCGCCTCACAACTTCACTTCCGCCAGTACCTCGCCTCCTACTTTCCAAACTTCACAGAAGCTCTCCTGCGAACCATGCAAGACTAGCACTCCTGGAAGAAAGGATATGGTGGAGACATGGCTTAGCCACAGCCTAAGGGATGTTTCCAGAATGAAACTTCCACTCTGCAGCGGAGTTTGGAAAGTAGGAGGCGAGGTACTGGCGGAAGCAAAGTTGTGAGGCGGCATCGTGAGTCGTGTCGGGGTAGCTCAGTGGTAGAGCGCTTGCCCGCGAAAGGCAAAGGTCCCAGGTTCGAGTCCCGGTTCCGGCACACAATTTTAATCTGCCAGGAAGTTTCATATCAGCGCACACTCCGCTGCAGAGTGAAAGTTTCATTCTGGAAACATCCCTTAGGCTGTGGCTAAGCCATGTCTCCACCATATCCTTTCTTCCAGGAGTGCTAGTCTTGCATGGTTCGCAGGAGAGCTTCTGTGAAGTTTGGAAAGTAGGAGGCGAGGTACTGGCGGAAGTGAAGTTGTGAGGCGGCATCGTGAGTCGTGTCGGGGTAGCTCAGTGGTAGAGCGCTTGCCCGCGAAAGGCAAAGGTCCCAGGTTCGAGTCCCGGTTCCGGCACACAATTTTAATCTGCCAGGAAGTTTCATATCAGCGCACACTCCGCTGCAGAGTGAAAGTTTCATTCTGGAAATATGTAACTGTTTGAAAAGATGTGTGGAAGAGTAGCCTTTGCGCATGCGTAAGGTTAGGAGGGAGTGCTGCTTACAATGTCACGTGTCCCCAAGTTAGCTAGTTCATCGTAACAGATGCATTTTGTTACAGTCACTTTAACAGTATAATCAGTCACTGTATTTTAGTGTTCATGTGAATATTCATATGTTCTTGGTGTTTATTATCAAAGAAAAATTAAGAACGTTCAACATCTTTTAGAAACAAATTTCTCAGCTATAAACTTGGGAGAAAAGTGTGAAATAAAAGAGCTTGGTTGTTACGTCTCAGCTCGATCTAAAGCAAGCGCGAACAAGCGGAGGTAGGACTTTTGCAGATTTTTCAATGAAAATATATCTAAAGAGGGAGCCACGGTGGAGTAGCCGAGCGGTCTTAAGCGTCTAAAGAGCGGTGAGGGGGGGGGGGGGGCAAACCGATGCGCTCTGCCCAGGCGCAACTTGCAGAGGTGAGATAAATTGTCTCTTGGGAGTGGTAATCGGGGGGGGGGGGGGGTCGACTGCGACGCTACTGACATCCGACACTGAAAGAAGTGAACCCCCAGTCATGTGAAGCACCAGCCGGCATTGGGAGACTGCTTTTTAAGAGCACGTGAACACTATCATTCCTGACACCTATCGGATTTATTTACTACTAGCTTAACGCCCGCTGCTTCGCACGCGTAGGCTGTTTTGTCTGCACCAGTTGTTTCTCCCTCGTAATATAAATATTCATAGCTATAACTTAAGTACGATCATAATGAAATGTTGTGATACTACTTGCAGCCGCGGTAGAACGGCCTTGCGTATTGAGGCGCGATGCTGCGGTGCGCGCTGCTGTTTGCCGTCGGGGGACCGATTCGCCCCTCGGGCACGGTTGTTTGTGTTGTCCTTAGCATAAGTTATCTTACGTTAGTTCAATTAGTTTGTAAGCCTTAGGGACTGACGACCCCGTAGTTAAGTCTCTTAAGATTTACAAACAATTTGAACATTTGATTTTACTACTTGCAACCCCCTATGGCACCCCTTAATAATTGAATTTCGAAAAATACCTCTACGTGTGTCTTTTAAATTCCAACCAAGTATGCAAATATCATTTTTTGTAATTCTGGGCTCCAAATCTCTTAGTAGCAACGTATTTTCAAAAAATGTTTCATCCCCTGTTTCACACCCTAAATGATTAATTTTCTTAAAATACCGAAACACATACCTCTTTAATTCTGACCATGAAATTGCTTAATAGCAAAAGATTTTCAAAAAACACCCCCTCTCCAATTGAACACCCTTGATGCTTGAATTTCAAAAAATACCGACACATTTATTTTTTAAATTCTAACCAACAATACAAATACCAATTTTTGTAGTTCTAGCTTCAAAATTGTCTTGGCAACAATGTGTTTTCCAAAAGAATTTTTGACCCCTATTTTACCCCCTTAGTCGTAGAATTTCCAATCATACCGAAACTCGTGTCTTTTTAATACTGATCAAGAGTCCATATCCTACGAAACGTAGTTATAACTTGAAATTTGAGTTAACAGCCACATATTTTTGAAAATCAATTTTTGCGTCGACTATTTTACCCCCTTACTGGTGAATTTCAAAAAAATGCCGAAACACGTGTCTTTTAAATTCGAACCCTGAATTAAAACCGAAATAAATTCGAACGCTGAATTAAAATCCGAAATTTGGTAGTTCTAACTTCAAAGTTGCCTAATAGCAACAAATTTTCAAAAAACGTTTCATCCCCTATTTCACCCTCTTACGGACGGAATATCGAAAAATCGCTTCTTAAATGACGCCTACAGAGTAATATCAACACCCTCTACAAATTTCAAGTTTCTATCTTCAGTGGTTTGGGCTGGGCGATGATGAGTCGGTCAATCAATCAATCAGTCAGTCAGCCCAGACATAGCCTTTTATATATTGAGATTAACTGAAATCCCAGCGTTTAATCCGTCTCCCCTACTACCTTCTCTGTCCACTTCTCCCTTTGTTCAACTCGACCTCCGCCTCTCTTGGGCTATCTCTTGCGCACACTTCCTGTCTATCTCCTCGTTCTCTTTCTGATCAACTCTGTCTCCTCAATTTCTCTTCTCCTCCCCGTTTATGAAAACACACAAATATCTGTTATCTTTCATGATGATCAGTGAAAGAGTTACACATTGCAAGTTACCTTTTGCCATGTACCAAACAGTGCCTCGCGGATTATAAAAATCTTCTCTGTATAAACATACATACATGAACCAAGTTTCACAGTAATTGGTAACACGACGTCCAAGGGTGTTGTAAACTGTAGGTTAGTGTCGAAGACTTAAGTACAGTTGCATCTAATGTGCACCATATAAAATTTAAGGTTGACAGTGATGTTCCTACCTTTTTGAAGGTAAAGTGTGAAAAATGTCTTCAAAATTAGAATAAAACTGTACATTTTGTCAAAGTTTGTAAGTAAAACCGTCATACACCATTCGAAATTTCCTCTTGTTTTGGAACTCAAATGTCCAAAATATTATCAAAAACTGTAAATTTCCGAGCCAAACAAACAAATTCACACACCATATGTAATGAAAGAGTTTTCTTTGAATTAAAAGTAACATCTATGTGGCACTCTTAAATATAAGTAACTTTAAAAGATAATAAGCGGTACTGCGTTGCTACTCATTCACACTCTGTGTAACTCGGCTTCATGGTGCCCGTCTTAAGGTGCTTTGAGTATGTGCATTGTGCACCTGACATAACGTCACTGCCATACTGATCATACATATATGTATTATGTACAAAAACCCGAGCGCAGTTTGCAGCGTGCACAGGTACAAGTTCTGCAAGTGTAGCCACATACCAGTAGATTGGAGCACACTGTGGCAAGTGTAATTAATGTTAATCAATGATTCATTAGCTATAAAAACCACCACGAAGTCCTAACGTGAATGCGTCAATCATCTTGTGGATTTTTCACTTCTATTTCTGTGCTTGTTAACTGGAGAGGAATTGCGCCTTACGTGGTTTTCGCCCGTATACGAGTGTTGTGGCTTAAATAATGGAAACTATTTATTCACAAGCGATACAAAAGCGTTACATGTTTACACCTTTTACTGCCCTTAAAAGTAGTCACCACAGTTGTGTAGAAACTGTTGCCAGATATGTGGAAGGCGTGGTATACCGTTAGCAGTCTGTTCTGTTAATGGTGCGAATGGAGCAGTCCACTGCCTACCGAAACTCTGGAACAATTCTGAGGCGAATACCACAAAGTGGTACCTTCCTTTCCGGAATCAAATCAATGTCACGAGGACTGGGAGTATGGTGGATGGTACAGCACTTCCCCGTCCCATCAACGAAACAGTGTATGCGCCCGCGCATTGTCGTGCAAAATGATGCGTCGGTTGCGCAGAAAGTGTTGCCGCTTCTTTCGCAAAGCTGGTCGCAGCTGATGATCCAAAAACGAACAAATCTACAATAAATAGTCTCATCAGAACAGAATGTGGATTTAGAGCAAACCATAAACAGATGAAACTAATGAGAAGTAGCAGAAATGAACTAAACAGCAAAATTGGTGATTACGAAGTAGTTGATGTTGAAGAATTGTGTTGTATTCCCTGTCAAATAATGCAAGACGGTCGAATCAAGGAGGACATAAAAAGTAGACTAACATTCATAACCTAGAGAAATCTAGTAGTGTCAAATACAGACTTTAATGCCAGGAACAAATTTCTGAAAGTGTGCGTGTGGAGTACTTGATTACATGTTAGTGATAATAATAATTTCGCGTGCACACTGGCCTGGTACAAGTCTTTCAATTGGACGCCACTTCGGCGACTTGCGTGTCTCTAGCGTACCCCAGTTACCCAATCTGGGAAAGGAGACCTACAGCTCAACGTAGAATCCGAACCACGTGTCGCTTCTGGCAACTCCTCACATCGTTGAGAGGTGAAGGATGGGTTAAAGTGGAGATTTAAAAAATCCTAGATCCGGCCGGGTTTCGAAGCCGTGACCCTTCGGTTTCACATGTTAGTGATTCAGTGACTATGAGACTACCGAAAGAGAAGGGAATCGAATCGTTTCAGATGTTGTGTTAAAAAAAATGATGACTTTTGATAAGATAACGAATGAGTAGGATATCAGCAAAATCGACAAAATAAACACGTGGAAACCCAAGAAGATGGGACAGGGTGATAGGATGTGTGTTAAGACATCACGGAAGTATTTCTATGTAAACGGTATATTTCTCCAGCAAGGAGAAATGTGAATGAATGTACGACCATCTGAACCGGTCACAGGGTAAAAAAAACTTTTCAGTTGCAACTGGTAGCATAAATTACTCTATACGCTACGTAGTCACGTAGGAGTTCTAATGCATGTATTATGGATGAAATTCGCATCTCTGAATAGTCTCCATGGTACTAGAAAGAGCTGTTGAGGGTGAAAGTTTTGGGGAAGTCAATGAAACAGTACATTAGTAGACGAATCACGATGCAGAGTGCAACCACCACTGTGAAATGTGAAATGAAGAGATTGGAACAGGAGTGGAAATGTGGCAGATGAGACATCAAGGTGGGGACCGGCATGTAGCAACATGAGCTTGAAGCCTGCTGGGAATGGCTAGCTTTCCGTGTGGCTTCTGTTGCGGTGTGCCACCAATGCTCAGTCAGTGTTGACGTAATAGTGCGCCTTCCACCAGCCAGCGCCTCGGAGGCAGCTTTGGGAGGTGACTAATCGCTCACGGCATCATGCCGATGTTTAGCCACGTTACGCATCCATGTCTCGCTTCTGAACGCGGTAACAGGCTATTCCACACACGCGACGCGATTATTCTTCTGTTATGTCAGCCTCCACGGAAGCTCCGTCTGCAAGTGCAACTATGCTCCCTAAATTTTAAATGTTCTTTATTGTGATCTGTACACTTAGTAAGGTGACATAAATTTTATGTATGGTTGCGACATGTATTCTCCACCGTGTTAGCTCATTTCTTTCCATCGGCATCTACGAGCTTAAATTCTATAGTGACTAACTTACAGCACTTGGAGGCAACCAAATAAAATTCGCCCTCCGTTCCTTAGTGGTCAAAACACTCACAATCGGGGTAGGTGGTCTTGGGTTAAAGCGCTACACTGGAAACCGAAGGTTTGCGGGTTCTAAACCCGGTCGGACCTCGGATTTTTTTTTTTTTTTTTTTTTTTTTCCAGTCTGCGTTTTAACCCATCCTTCACTTCTCAACGATGTGAGGTTCTGATTCCACGTTAAGCTATAGGTCTCCTTTCCCCGGTTGGACAACTGGGTTAGGCTAGGGATATGCAAGTCGCCCAAGTGGCGTCCGTTTGAAAGACTTGCACCAGGCCAATGATCCACATGAAAGTATTATTATCAAGCATTCACAAGGTACTTTCGCGAAATATGTCACGGGCATTTACTCCATGTTTGGTACTTAGGCTCCACTGATCTATTAAATGGCAGTATCGCACATTTTATCTGCCCATACTGGCTGGTGACTGACAGTTGCAAGGAATCAGTACGCTGTAGTTGCTGGAAATGATTTCCTCTTTCTTGATGGCGTAGTTGTTTACATTTATTTTCGAATACCTTTATCAGTGTTTGAATTGTGATCGAATGCAGATATTCAGTTATCGCTGTCTTAAGTTCATGTACTGACTTTGGGTTATTTTGATAAACAAATGTTTTAGCCGCACCTCAAAGGAGAGAATCATGAGGAGAGAAATCCGGTGAGCGAGGGGCCAGAGACTTTTTTTAAATTATTCTAAGATGTCATCAACAAGTCGTAGGGACTGGTGTGCTGTATGAGCAGTAGCGTTGTCTTGCTGGAAAAATTAATGATCTCATCTTCATTCAGCAGTGCAAAAAATGGATAAATTATCCGTGAACGACAGATTTCAGAGGTTACGGTAGTTTCGAAAAATGTCGGCCGTATAATTCGCGCTCATGTTATGGCAACCCACACCCCGACTTTCTCTGCGTGCAATGGCATTTCCTTTAAGGCACGTGGATTTTCGGATGACTAAAAACCTGAATTTTTAGAATTAATTTAGTCAGATATGTTAAACCAAGCCTAGTCAGCGAAAAATGTTCGATCTAGAAAATTCTTTGTCTGTTAATAAATCGCTGAAACCCTACAGAATATGCTATTCTTTTCGTATGGTCCATACAATGTAATTGTTGGTCTGCAGTAATTTTATAAGGATACAGTCCCAGTTCTTTGGTTACGGCATTATGTGCTGTCGTGCTAGAGACTTTGGCCTCTTGTTATAATTTCCTTACTGATTTTGTTGGAATTCACAAAATGATGTCCGAAATGTCGTTGAAGTTCCGTTCTGTTAAAACCGTGGGCCTACCAGTTCACGGTGTATCATGAACTGAACCTGTTGTCCGGAACTTGCGAATTAAATCACGTATAGTGTCGCGATGTGGGCACCTGGGCGTTGTCGTCTGACATGCTCCGTGTAGTTTCCTCCTCCCCAGAAAACCTATTCCACTAAAAAGGCTCTCTCTGCAGCAGTAAGCATTCTCACTACACTCAGCGTATACAAGAACAAGACAACAACACAAGTAACAGCTGTAGCGCACTCGCAACACTCAGAGTTGCCAACTCTGTCACAAAAATTCCCTCTAAAATTAATTTACTATAAAATCCCTCTAAATCGGAAGAAATCCCCCCCCCCCCAAAAAAAAGCAACCGGGTGGTGGGGGGTGGCGGTGGCTAGGAGCTGCTGCTTGACTACCTTTCGATAAAAATAATAGCCTTTTTGTTTCTGAGACTTCTCTCTCTCTCTTTCTCTCTCTCTCCCGCCATCACTTTCACATATATTAAAATTTAATAGCCATGCCCATAGGCACGAACGTAGGGGTGCAATACAGAAAGATAGCTCATAATAAGAAATAATTACAATTTTACCTTTCAGGGCGTAATAAGAAATAATTACAATCTTACCTTTCAGCAAAGGGTCCGTTTCCCAGATATTCGCATACTTTTGTACATACTTTGTCTTATTTTTGGTAGCCTTTTTGACCAATAAAACAATGCATTTACATCACAACTTGAGCTGGTCATTAAAGTAAAAATAATGATGGATCACCAATACAACACAATGATCGCTAACGCACTAAACTGCCGATCATAGCACGTGACTTAGCAGTAATTCAGTGCAGTGTTCTCGGGAAATAGCAGTCCATTACTACTAGAGAGAGAGAGAAAACGGCATTGTTGAGCGTCGGGATGGGGGTGGAGAGAGGGAAAATATGCGCCGCCTCCGTGCGCTGTAAGTAAACAGTGCAGGCAACATGAACTGAAGAAACAATGAAAACAGCGCGTCAATAGTTACAGAACAGCGACAATGTAATCCACAGAGGCTGATAGTACACCGCACGGTTGGCAATGGACATCTAGAATCAGTTCAAAAAAATGTTTGTATAGTCTATGGGACTTAACTACGGGGTCATCTGTCCCTAAACTTACAAACTACTTCAAATGTCTGTAAAGCTTATGGGACTTAACTACGGGGTCATCAGTCCCTAAACTTACAAACTACTTATGAACTACTTACGAACTAGGACGGCACAAATATCCATGCCCGAGGGGGGATTCGAACCCCCGACCGTAGTGGCCATGCAGACCGTGACTGGAGCGCCTCAGTCTCCTCGGCCACCGCGGCCGGCCTAGAATCAGTACGGCAACAAGTCTTCAGATTACTAAAGACATTAAAAAAAAAAGACAATTCTTCCCCCTAAAAATCCCCCGATGCTTCTTTTCCCCCTAAAAATCCCTCAAACATTTCCTTCCCCCTAGATTCCCACCTGAAAAAATCTCCCCCCCTCCTAAATCTGGGGGAAAACCCCCAAGTTGGCAACCCTGACAACACTGCCCCACCCTACTACCACTGCAGGTCCACGGAACATGGTCAGGCGTGCTTTGTCTGTGCTGCCAACCTTACACGCCCCACAACGCGAGACAGAGACAGATCGACACTGCGGAGAGACTTCGCGGACACACTGTAAGTGATGCTGCATCGTGCTACGGAGGGGTTGGCACAGGAGTGGAAGTGATGGCGTGTTATAAAAAAACCTGATAAAGTAAAAAAAGTTTATCGCGTTTTCGTCAGCTTGCTTTTCCAGTTTTCAGCCACGGGAGGTGGGTGAAGGGTCCGCATGTGAGTTGCTCTGGAACAACGCCAGACTCCCTACGGTAGTGGCGACAGTACGACGGCGACATGCGACGCTCGTTAATGGCGTATTGAGCGCGCCCGCGCCCGCGCCCTCGCCCTCCGCCCTCGGCCCTTGTAGGGCTGCGGAAAGAGCGGCCCTTACCGCTGCCTCAGCGCTCAGCACCTCCACACTAGTGGCATCGAGTGCGCCGCGCAGGACCCTCCTGGCGAGTGAAGTGGGCCGTCGTGGCTCCCCTGCTACAATGCTCACTACAGGCTGTTCAAAATTACTTTACGATTGACAGCTACGACGGAAGCAGTATAGGGGGAGGCCACCAGGCAAGAACCGCAGTCCGCCAATCCTACGGTACCTGCAGCTAGGGATGCAACATCGTTGATAAAAACATCTATGTTCTTGCGGAAAAATATGGATGTTAAAAAAACATCGCTCTGAAAAACGATACATCGATGTTTTTCCGATGTTTCCATACGTTTAAGAAATATTAGGAAACAGACACTGAAATGGAGCTGTGTTGCCAGAAAGTATCTGCCTTGTTTATGTTCTTTCAAAATGTTCAAATGTTTGTATAGTCTATGGGACTTAACTACAGGGTCATCAGTCCCTAAACTTACAAACTACTTATGAACTACTTACGAACTAGGACGGCACAAATATCCATGCCCGAGGGGGGATTCGAACCCCCGCCGTAGTGGCCGTGCAGACCGTGACTGGAGCGCCTCAGTCTCCTCGGCCACCGCGGCCGGCTTATGTTCTTTCACTAGGCTACGAATACACAGCGAAATGGCAGATTAGAATGAAAAAGAAATTGGGAATAAGGTTTCGCTACCTATTGCGCTGATTTTACTTGGGATGTACATCGATTTGTTCATTACATGCGAAATAACTTGTGTTTTGTTGACGTATTGCATTTTTCTTAGCTGTGAACGTGGAGAAAATTAAACGTTATGCAGCTTTCAGTTATTACTTAATAATGTATTTTTAAAATGAATGTTCATCAATGACGTTTATCAAATCATGTACCTTGCTTAAATGAAAATCTATGTTATACTTGGCTTGTTGGCTTTTGTCTCCGATTTTTCGTCGACTTTTGTTTGATGTTTTAACTGACGTTTTGACAGTACTTCTTTCAAGCGCACTAATCATCAATGAGTCTCATGATACTGACAGGTTTCATTAAGTAAATTTTGAAATATGAATAAGATTTATTTTGACATCACATGCAAACCATATGATGGAAGAGCCACTCTTCCTACGCACTTTTTTTGCTTCGCATTTGACATAGGTTTGATGATTTCAAATGTTTAAATGTTTGTAGAACTTGTGGGACTTAACTACGGGGTCATCAGTCCCCTACTTATGAACTAGCGAAGACTAAGGACGACACAAATATCCATGCCCGAGGGGGGATTCGAACCCCCGACCGTAGTGGCCGTGCAGACCGTGACTGGAGCGCCTCAGTCCCCTCGGCCACCGCGGCCGGTTTTGATGATTTCGAAATTTTTTGTTATTCTGAAGTCATCGGTGTGATATTACAGTTGCGATGTTTGTGTGCATTACTTTCAATATCCCATGGAACTCTAGATTCGGATTTATAAAATTGGTAGTCCTTGCGTTTGACCACTTACTGCTGCACACAACAAACTCACGATAGCAAACTACTACACGTGTGGCTAATTGGCTATATGTACGCGCAAAAACTGTCCAACAAAAGTGAAACATACTATTGTTTTCACTCGAACAGGTGACTGCAGCACGGAGAGAATAGCAAACAAAGGTGAGTAAATGATATCGTTGTTAGTTTTGTATTTCACTTACCTACTGTTTCAAAAGTATGAAAATAGCGACGACAGCAGGAGCACCGCACTTGAGCTGACGCTGGCTGAGCAACTAATAAAGTAGTAATGGAGTTGACAATCAATTGTTGAACGATGTCGATAGATTTGGACTTCTGTCGTCGATGCATCGGCCATATATCGCTGTTCAAAACATCGATGTTAACATCGATATTTATGGACGAAACATCGATGTATTCAAAACATCGATGTATCGTTTGCATCCCTACCTGCAACCGCAGACATCACGCTGTCAATGGCAAAAAGAAAAAAAAGTAAGGATACTCTTCTACTAGAGTAGGCTGTTCCAGCTTACGTGCTCCCCCGCGAGCTAGAAAGCGCTTACCTGCTCGCGGGGCGTTGCTTCTGCGGCCGTCAGCTGCTGTCGAATGCGGCACGCCACACGGCTGAGACTGCGCCGAACCCCTGTTGCCAACCTGCTTCCACGGAAAGAAGTAGACGCGTATCGTAAGAAGAAGGAGAAACACAGTAGATTATTATTTAGTTGCAGCTAATCTATCATAATGAAACTTTCACTCTGCAGCGGAGTGTGCGCTGATTTGAAACTTCCTGGCAGATTAAAATTGTGTGCCGGAACCGGGACTCGAATCTGGGACCTTTGCCTTTGACGGGCAAGCGCTTGTGCTGTTACCAGGGATGGAGTGTTGGGGTATCAGAACAGTAAGAAGCGAATTTCTGTTTTAATTTCATTTAATTTTATTTTCTATTATTAAAAAAGGAGAGAAAATAATAAAATTATTAATAATAATATTATAATAATAATAGCCAATTATTAATTAATGTTGTGAAGAAAAAAAATTCATCTGTGGAACTAAATGAAAAAAAGTGGAAGAGCAGTATCTTTGCTTGTTAATTAGCAGTCAATCTTGTCTTGTCTTGTCTTCTTGAGCAGTTGGAAGTGATGAGTTGTCTCGTTTTTTTTTTTTTTTTTTTTTTTTTTTTTGTTTTTTTTTATTTTATTTATTTTTTTTTTTTTTGGTTAACTTTTTATTGTGATGTAAATGTTTTTAGAAAAATACAAATCTTTCTCAAGAGTGAAAAGTTTGTCTTAGTTCATTACTTAGGCCTTAATGTAAACTACATAATGATCCTGAGATGTGATGAAGCAATCAACAATGAGAAGACATTCAGAAAACTGTCGAGATTTTACATGAGTTTATTCTAAAGTTTCTCTGAGATTTATTAATATTGACTGCAGTTCTTCTTTGCTAATTTTCATTACCAACTTTTAAAAAAACATATAAAATGACGTTTCACAATATAAAGATATTTCACACGCTCTACCGACTGAGCTATCCCGACACGACTCACGATGCAGCCTCAGGAAAGTAGGAGGCGAGGTACTGGCGGAAGTAAAGTTGTGAGGCGGCATCGTGAGTCGTGTCGGGATAGCTCAGTCGGTAGAGCGCTTGCCTGCGAAAGGCAAAGGTCCCAGGTTCCGAGTCCCGGTTCCGGCCCACAATTTTAATCTGCCAGGAAGTTTCTAATCTATCACGTTGAACAAATAATTTTTTTCTCTAACTACACCAGGTCAACATGGAATAGTGGGGCAAAGGATGGTCGATGAATTGTACGAAACGATTTCGGAGCAGCATTACCACCATCAGCAGGCCCTGAAACAATCGAGATGGTGCATCCATTAGGTATTTCATATTATATTCAGGCCCTCCACGAGTAAATAACGATTGGACGGACCACCTCGATACTTTAAGGAGCCTATTGATGGTGCTAATGAGGACCGCAAGGGATGCTACATTTTCCACCCCCATGAACCACAGACATTGCCGAGGTGGGGTGGCTTGCGTGCCTCAACGATGCAGATAGCCGTACCGTAGGTGCAATCACAGCGGAGGGGTATCTGTGGAGAGGCCAGACAAACGTGTGGTTCCTGAAGAGGGGCAGCAGCCTTTTCAGTAGTTACAGGGGCAACAGTCTGGATGATTGACTGAGCTGGCCTTGTAACATCAGCTAATGTGGCTTTGCCACACGGTTACTGCGAACGGCTGAAAGCAAGGGGAAACTACAGCCGTTACTTTTCCCGAGGACATGCAGCTCTACTGTATGAAAATATGATGATGGCATCCTCTAGGGTAAAATATTCAGGAGGTAAAATAGTCCCCCATTCGGATCTCCGGGCGGGGACTACTCAGGAGGATGTTATCATCAGGAAAGACAATACTGGCATTCTACGGATCGGAGCGTGGAATGTTAGATCCCTTAATCGGGTAGGAAAATTAGAAAATTTAAAACTGGAAATGGATAGGTTGAAGTTAGATATAGTGGGGATTAGTGAAGTTCGGTGGCAGGATGAACAGGATTTCTGGTCAGGTGAGTACAGGATTATAAATACAAAATCAGTTGGGGGTATCACAGGAGTAGGACTGATAATGAATAAGAAAATAGGAATGCGGGTAAACTACTATGAGCAGCGCAGTGATCGCATTATCATTGTCAAGATAGATACGAAGCCAACACCGACAACAGTAGTACAGGTTTATATGCCAACTAGCTCTGCCGATGATGAGGATATAGAAGAAATATATGAGGAGCTAAAGGAAATTATTCAGACAGTTAAGGGAGAGGAAAACTTAATTGTGATGGGAGACTGGAATTAGGTAGTAGGAAAAGGAAGAGAAGGAAAAATAGTAGGTGAATATGGACTGGGCAGAAGGAATGAAAGAGGAAGTCGCGTGGTAGAATTTTGCACGGAACATAATTTAATCATAACAAACACGTGGTTTAAGAATCACAAAAGAAGGTTGTATACGTGGAAGAGACCAGGAGACACTGGAAGGTATCAGATAGATTTTATTATGGTAAAACATAGATTCCGGAATCAGGTTATTAACTGCAAGACATACCCAGGGGCAGATATAGACTCTGACCATAACTTGTTAGTCATGAACTGTAGGCTGAAACTGAAAAAACTGCAGAAAGGTAGGAAAATAAGGAGATGGGACCTAGATAAATTGAAGGAAAGTGAAGTTCTGGAGAATTTCAGAGGGAGATTTAGGCAACAATTGACAGAAACAGGGGGAAATAAAACAGTAGAAGAGGAATGGGTAGCATTGAGAGATGAAATAGTGAAGGCAGCAGAGGACAAAATAGGTATAAAGGCAAGAACTGCAAAAAATCCTTGGATAACACAGGAAATACTAAATTTAATTGATGAAAGGAGAAAATATAAAAATGCAGTAAATGAAACAGGCAAAATGGAGTACAGACGACTAAGAAATGAGATTGATAGGAAGTGCAAAATGGCTAAGCAGGAGTGGCTAGAAGCCAAATGCAAATCTGTAGAAGAATGTATAAGAAGGGGAAAAGTAGATACCGCCTACAGGAAAATCAGAGAGACATTTGGGGACAAAAAAAGCAATTCTACAAATATCAAGAACTCAGATGGGAAACCAGTTCTCAGCAAAGAAGGGAAGGCTGAAAGGTGGAAAGAGTACATAGAGCAGCTCTACAAAGAAAATGAACTGAGAGACGATGTTGTAGGAAGGGAAGAGGAAGTAGATCAAGATGAAATAGGAGATATTATACTGAGAGATGAATTTGACAGAGCCCTGAAAGACCTAGGCCGGAACAAGGCCCCAGGAGTAGATGACATACCCTCAGAGCTACTAAAGTCTCTGGGAGAGCCAGCCATGACAAAACTATTTGAACTGGTGTGTAGGATGTACGAGACAGGCGAAATACCCTCAGACTTTAAGGAAAATGTAATAATCCCCATTCCAAAGAAATCAGGCGCAGACAGGTGTGAAAATTACAGAACCATCAGTTTGATAAGTCATGGTTGCAAAATTTTAACACGAATTATCTACAGGAAAATGGAAAAGCTGGTAGAAGCTGACCTAGGGGAAGATCAGTTTGGATTCAGGAGGAACGTAGGAACACGGGAGGCAATACTCATTTTACGGCTTATCTTAGAAGATAGATTAAGGAAAGGCAAATCTACATTTTTAGCCTTTGTAGATTTGGAGAAAGCGTTTGACAATGTTGACTGGACTACACTCTTTCAAATTCTGAAGTCAGCAGGGGTAAAATACAGGGAAAGGAGAGTTATCTACAACTTGTACAAAAGCCAGACCGCGGTTATTAGACTCGAAGGGCATGAAAGGGAAGCATCAGTTGGGAAGGGAGTAAGACAGGGTTGTAGTCTTTCTCCGATGTTATTCAATTTGTACATTGAGCAGGCGATGAAGGAAAGCAAGGAAAAATTTGGAATAGGGATTAAAGTTCAGGGGGAAGAAATAAAAACATTGCGTTTTGCTGATGACATTGTAATTCTGTCAGAGACAGCGAACGACCTGGAAGAGCAGTTGAATGGAATGGACAGTGTGTTGAAGAGAGCGTACAAAATGAACATTAACAAGAGCAAAACAAAAATAATGGAATGCGGTCTTAGAAAATCAGGCGATGGTGCAGGAATTAAATTAGGTAACGAAACAATGAAGGTGGTAGTTGAGTTTTGTTACTTGGGTAGTAAAATAACATGCGATGGTCGCAGTACAGAGGATATAAAATGCAGAATGGCAATGGGAAGAAAAGCATTTTTGAAAAAGAGAAATTTGCTAACATCGAATATTAATTTAAGTGTAAGGAAGTCTTTTCTGAAGGCATTTGTGTGGAGTGTTGCCTTGTACGGGAGTGAAACATGGACGATAAGCAGTGCGGACAGGAAGAGAATAGAGGCTTTTGAAATGTGGTGCTACAGAAGAATGCTGAAGATTAGGTGGGTAGATCACATAACTAATGAAGAGGTACTGAACAAAATTGGAGAGAAAAGGAGTTTTTGGCATACTCTGACTAAAAGAAGGGATCGCTTGGTAGGACACATTCTTAGACATCGACGAATCGTAAATTTAGCATTGGAGGGAAGTGTGTGGGGTAAAAATCGCAAAGGGAGGCCAAGAGACGCGTATAGTAAGCAGATTCAAATAGATGTGGGTTGTCGTTCTTATGAGGAGATGAAAAGGCTTGCTCAGGATAGAGTAGGGTGGAGAGCTGCATCAAACCAGTCTCCGGACTGAAGACCATAACAACAACAATGAGGACCGAAATAGGTTGCTACATAAAATACGCAAAACTGCGGCTGTTGGTAATTCATCTGATCTTAACCTTTATTTTAGATCCCTCACTCACCCACAGTGATCATTTCACCTCAATTCAACACAAGAAAATCAATATCGTGTGCACTGTGACGCAGATCACCAATCCTGGAAATCGGTCGCGAACAAACAGGATCGTTTCATTACCGTAAATAACCAATGTTATTCGATCCA
This sequence comes from Locusta migratoria, assembly GCA_026315105.1. NCBI lineage: Eukaryota > Metazoa > Arthropoda > Insecta > Orthoptera > Acrididae > Locusta > Locusta migratoria. The sequence continues at coordinate 888,204,949 of CM048744.1, forward strand.
CTCATTTCAGAAACAGAAAACGAAACAATGAGCAGCGCACCAAACAAAGCGGAATACAGAAAACATTCAGCAACGGCTGAAGTGCGATTGTTTGCGGAAATACGCACTGTCATAAAACGAGGTAGTTTCGGCCTGACCGCTATCTTTGTTTTACAGAACCACTTATGAAACAACCCCCACCTAAAACCTGTACGTCTGTATAGCAAGAGCGACTTGCCTGTGACTCTTACGGGAATCCCCTTTCATTCCTCAACCAGTGGCGGCTCGTACAAAATTTGACTAGTGTCTACAATATCACAAAAATAAACAGGAAACAAAATATACTGAAATAAAAAGTCAACCTTTGTATGATTGCCTTTAATTAAATAACATTTAATATTGTATTGAGAGTAAGACCTTCAGGAGAATCTATACAGCGCTGCCAACTGCATGTATTCACTGCAGATAGTAAATATAACGTTTAAAAGCATTAATTTTATTTACAGAAATGAAAAATTTAGACTCGGAGGTATTTGAATACGAGCCTCACACAGGTAGGTTTGAGAGGCAACGCGCAAGACGCCTGAGCCAGCGCACTATTTGACTCTGTATGCCGCAATATTCGTCATATACTATTCTTCCGCAACCGTTACACGCTGAGCGAAGAGAAATATTGTTCTGGTGCTGCAGTCGGTCTCAGCACACATGAGCCGCCAGGCCTGACGTCACGTATGCGCATGCGCACTAGCGATCTGACGACTGCGCCGCCTCTCTGCGCACCTACCAGCGCGACTGAATCCCGCTTCAGCACACGGAGCTGGTTTCCAGCTATCGCGGCGAGAGCGCTCCAAAATGCGTTTTCATCCTTATTACTAGCATTCTAATACGCATTGGAAGGGAATTGGCATAATTTTATTGTGATATCTGGCTCGTATTCCAAAAGAAAGGATGTAATTTTACAGCGTTTTCTCGCTTGCATTCGAAGAGAAATGGCATAATTTTAGTAATATATTTACAGTGTGCTGCAGCACATTAGCACATTATCACCAGCTGCCACTGTCCTCAACGTGTAGAGGTAATAAGCACTGTGTTTCTCATGACAGACCAAATGAAAAGCTCTTCACCGTAATAATGAAGATGACTGACTGTGAATAACCGTAAAAATAAAGAAGAAAAAAGATTAAATTAAGTAGATTTTCGCGGATATTAAAAAAGAAAAAGATTTTGCATTTTTGTAACCAGCCGAAAGTAGAGAAGTAGATGCCCCACAAAAAGATCTCGTCCTAAAGAAGTGGACATGGCAACACTGGCCGAGCCTGTGTGCAGGCGAGGCAGCCGTCTGGGCTGTGACGTCACAAGCAACTGCAGCCGCGCTGCAGTTCCCGCCACGAGAGCAACTGTTTCTGAGACTGCCATTCTGGTCAACCCTCAGCGATAATTTTTCTTTATTACAAATAATGTAAAAGCTACGTGATCCTAAAGTCAACGGTCTGATTCCATGACTGGAATTTAGTAAAGCATTTTTATGGTGGCATTATTTTACATTTTTAAAATGCCTGTTTCGTGTAACCAATGTAGGAGTATTTCTTATGAATTGTATAACGAATTTTCCCATTATTAGTGAATGTAGATGTCACTGATTTTGCTTGAGAAGTCAAACTATGATTGACTGAATTATAACGCTGAACTCCATGCAGTACGATTTCAAAAAAGTAAATTGTATACAATATTAGTAAACTTACCTTAGGCATAGCGCCTATCTCTCTCTGCTGGAAATAGATTTCCTGTAGTTGGTGTCTTTTTCACTAATATAGTTATTTAACAGTGTTAATACATCTTCAAAGTCAGGTTTAGAAAGCCGAAAGTATGTTGTGAATCTGTAATCATCTAGCTCGAAGTCCTCCATCAGATGATGATACTCGCCGCACTGTTCCAGTCTCTGATTGATGGGGAGTGCCCAGTGCGTTCGGTTTGTAACAGAGTACAACAGCATGTCTTCCTCACCACTACTCGAACTACTTTCGCCATCACCCAACCAAGGCACACTTTTAGTAAACGCGCTGCCGCACCACGAACCACCTGCCATGTTACCTGTTTCAACTGAACTGACTAGAGCAGGAACGATGTCCGCCGGCCGCGGTGGCAGAGGGGACTGAGACGCTTCAGTAACGGTCTGCACGGCCACTACGGTCGGGAGTTCGAATCCCCTCTCGGGCATGGATATTTGTGCCGTCCTAGTTCGTAAGTAGTTCATAAGTAGTTTGTAAGTTTAGGGACTGATGACCCCGTAGTTTATTTACATAAACGATTTAGGGGAAAATCTAAGTAGCTCTCTTAGGTTGTTTGCAGATGACGCCGTCATTTACCGTCTAGTAAAATCATCTGAAGATCAAAACCAACTGCAGAACGATCTGAATAAGATATCAGTATGGTGTAAAAATTGGCAATTGACTCTAAATAATGAGAAGTGTGAAGTCGTCCACATGAGTACGAAAAGAAATCCGTTAAACTTTGTTTACAACATAAATCAATCAAATGTGAAGGCCGTAAACTCCACAAAATACCTAGGAATCACTATTATTTCAGACTTAAACTGGAAAGAACACGTAGATAATATCGTGGGAAAGGCGAACCAGAGACTGCGTTTTATTGGCAGAATCCTTAAAAGATGCAACAAAACTACTAAAGAAACTGCATACACTGCGCTTGTCCGTCCATTTTTGGAGTATTGCAGCCCAGTGTGGGGTCCTTATCAGGTGGGTTTGACGGAGGACATCGAAAGAGTCCAAAGAAGGGCAGCTCGTTTTGTATTGTCACGATACAGGGGAGACAGCGTTACGGAAATGATACAGGATCTGGGATGGGAATCATTAGAACAACGGCGCTTATCGCTGAGGCGTGGGTTACTTGCGAAACTCCAATCGCCAGCATTCTCCTCCGAATGCGAAAATATATTGTTGACTCCCACTTACATAGGTAGAAATGATCATCAGAATAAAATAAGAGAAATCAGAGCTCGAACAGAGAGATTCAGGTGTTCTTTCTTCCCGCGCGCTATTCGAGAATGGAATGGGAGATAAATAGTGTAATTGTGGTTCGATGAACCCTCTGCCAGGCACTTAAATGTGATTTGCAGAGTATCCCATGTAGATGTAGATGTAGAAGTCCCATAATCTGTAAAAACATTGGAATTTGAACGATGTCCTAATAGCTCACAGACGTCAGTGGCAGTGTGAATTACGCGTCTGTCCCAGCAGCTGCCAGACGGCTACTTTCAAGCGTTAAGAAACAGGTGTTACTGCACATGCGCAGCTATTATGACATAAAAAGCCTTGTTTGATACTTGCACTGCTGGAACGCTTTTTGCACTGTTTCAGGCTGCAGGCGAAGGCGAGTTTAAAGGAATAATTAAAATACTTCCGTTCCTAATAACGAGGAAGTGTAAACGAGAAATATATGATCTCAAGTGGGATTGCAGTGATTTCCAAATAATCGAAAAACATGATACAAACACACACGTATCACGTGATGGCTAACCCCCCCCCCCACTCTAACTCAGACCTTTCTGCGCATGCGCAAATTGGCAGCTTGACCGCGCCAGAAATATTTTTCAGGGTAGCGTCTGGCTGCTTGCGGCAACTGCTAGAACACCAAACAGCCACACTCCAAGTAGCCAGAAGCGGATGAAGGCGCTGGTGGAACACAATTTCAGCGTTGCGCATGCGCGTCAAACAGTCTGGCAGCTGCTGGAACGAACCTATAGTGTGATCGCGGTGTGAAACGGCCTTTGTTTCTAAGCCCAGGGACTGATAAGCACAGTAGTTAAGTCCCATAGATTTACAAACGTTTGAACACTTTGGGGCAGGTTCCTTACACCAAAACAATAACATCATGTGTAGTAACCATACTTTTTCACTAGTTGTCTGAATTTTGCTGGGTACTGGAGACTGTGTCAGCCGGCCGCGGTAGCCGAGGGGACTGAGGTGTTTCATTCACGGTCTGCACGGCCACTACGGTCGGGGGTTCGAATCCCCCCTCGGGCATGGATATTTGTGCCGTCCTTAGTTGTAGGTAGTTCATAAGTAGTTTGTAAGTTTAGGGACTGATGACCCCGTAGATAAGTCCCTTAAGCTTCACAAACATTTGATCATTTGAGACTGTGTCAACCTTTTTTCTGTGTTGGTGGTGGGTGTGAGCGTGTTATAAGTTAAAGCTTTTTCCCTGGGTGACAAGCTAGCTGGCTACCCGACTGCCAGCGTGGCTCGGCCCTAATGATGCAGCCGTAAGCGGGCCGTTGCCCCAGCGGCCGCCAGTAACAGGTAGCCACGTGACGTGACGGGCGGCCTGCGTAATTGGCGGTGACGTCACGGCCCTTGTCCTGCCCGAGTCGCCGGCTCGCTGCCCGTGACTTGCAAAGCGCCGCGGGGGCATCAGATGACCCTGAGCCCGGCACACCGCAGTCGCAGACGGCCTGAGCATTCACCGGTCGCCCCGCTATTGTCGGCGGCGGTGGCGGTCAAGGCGAGCCAAATCCGCCACGACGACCACCGACCACCGACCACTGCCATCGCCGTCTCGCTCTCAGGAGACGCGGCGTGGGTGTTGCCGACAGACGTCTAGCTTGCAAGACCCACTACGAAAACTTTAAGCTGTGTCAGGTAAAGAATATAAATAGAAACACTGAATCAAAATTTGTACTAGTACTTTTTGCTGCTTGTGGTGTCGCACAAGTCTAACGTGCGCGCCACCTACTTTCGCCGCGCGCCGCCATGCAGGCACGGCGCGGCGTTCTTACGACGTCAGCCACGAGCGCCCTCTGCGACAACTCCGCTCGTGGCCACCATTGAACGACATCGTTCACTTGGAACTGAGATAGGAACCAGTTAACATTTCGGAATCAGATAGGCACCAGTGAAGACTTGGCTATCGGACAGGCACTAGGCAGGCCTCTAGCTCAACTATGTATCAGAATTCTGCAGTACTGAGCTATGAAAAAGTTAAGTATTACTAAGTCTCTAAGAAATATATATCTCGTTCTAATTTACTCTAGTGTTTCTAGTTTCTGCTGTCCCACTGGCTGGTCACCTCCTACCAGCACAAGCGTGCATCCTTTATTCCTCTGTCGGTCTTTCTACTCGGCCACCGACACCTACGACGGAAACGAGACACAAAAGCGGCGACGAGGCAGGGACACAAAACTGATGACACAAGTATAGCTATCACACCTGACAAACAGGAATGAACTGACGAAAATGTAAATGATATCTTCCAGAAAGTTATTAAGTGGTTCTCTACAAATGGACTCTCATTAAACTTTGATAAAATCCAGTATATACAGTTTCATACAGTAAATGGCATGACACCATTAATAAATTTAGACTTTGAACATAAATCTGTAGCTAAGGTAGAATATTCAAATTTTTTTAGGTTTTTGCATTGGCGAGGGACTGAATTGGAAGAAACATATTGAAGATCTCCTGAAACGTCTGAGTTCAGCTACTTATGCTATCAGAGTCATTGAAAAATTCGGTGATATACATCTCAGTAAATTAGCTTACTACGCCTATTTTCATTCACTGCTTTCATATGGGATCATATTCTGGGGCAATTCAACATTGAGCAAAAAAGTATTCATTGCACGAAAGCGTGTAATCAGAATAATTGCTGGAGCCCACCCAAGAGTATCCTGCAGACATTTATTTAGGGATCTAGGGACACTCACTGTAGCTTCACAATATATATATTCACTCATGAAATTTGTTATTAACAATCCGAACCAATTCAAAAGTAATAGCAGTGTGCATAGCTACAACACTAGGAGAAAGGATAATATTCACTATTCAAGGTTAAATCTAACTTTGGCTCAGAAAGGGGTGAATTATGCTGCCACAAATGTCTTTGGTCACTTACCAAGTAGCATCAAAAGTCTGACAGATAGCCACGTAGTATTTTAAAAGAAATTAAAGAAATTTCTGAATGGCAACTCCTACAATGTAGATGAATTTTTAGATGAAACTTAAATAAATAAATAAATAAATAAAAGATAAAAAAATTCTTAAAATATTGATTGTCAAGTACAGACAACATTTACTAAACTGACACGTTCCATATCATTACGAAATGTCGTATATATGATCTATGGAACAAGTATTAATCTTATCTAATCTGTGCTCGTGCCAGGATTCGAACCCGAGACCAGCTCACTAGGCATGCGCTTTAGACCGCTCAGTTTACGCAGCGTTACGGACAAAGCGACTGCACGGACTGTCTCCCTACGCAGCAGATACTTTTAATTCTGCCTCGTCTTCCCTGTGAAATCTACATCTACATAGATACTCAGCAAATCACATTTAAGTGCCTGGCAGAGGGTTCATTAACCACTTTCATAACTTTTCTCTACCGTTCCATTCTCTAATAGCGCGCGGGAAGAAAGAACACCTAAATCGTTCCGTTTTCGATCTGATTTCTCTTATTTTATTGCGATGGTCATGTCACACTAAGTAGGTGGGTGCTAGCAAAATATTTTCACATTCAGAAGTAAAAGTCGGTGATTGAAACTTCGCAAACAGATCACGCCGCAATGAATAACGTCTTTCTTTTAATGTTTTCCACCCCAATTCGTGCAACATTTCCGTGACGCTTTCCCCCGCGTAACGTGATAAAACAAAACGAGCTGCCCTTCTCTGAACCTTCTCAATGTCCTCCGTCAGTCCCACCTGGTGAGGGTCCCACAATGGGCAACAGTACTCCAGGAGAGGACGCACAAGTGTGATGTAAGCAGTCTCTTTGGTGGAGCTGGTGCATCTTCGAAGCGTTCTGCCAATGAAATGTAACCTTTGTTTCGTCTTCCCCACAATATTTTCTGTGTGTTCTCTCCAGGCTAAGTTGTTCGTAATTGTAACTCCTAGGTATAAATACGTATCAAATTGCCAAGGAATAGCACTCCAACAAAGAACGTGAATGGGAAAAATCCCATCTTGTTTCTCGGGCAGAGATGACTTAAATACACCAGTGATAATTCAGCTTTATAGAAAAAAATACATAATATATATATATATATATATATATATATATATATATATATAGAGGCATTGAATTATATTTGTGCTGTGGTCGGAATTCGAACCTGAGACCATCCTACTTACTAGGCAGGCGCTTTGGACCGCTCAGCCAACACAGCGTTTAGCTTTGCCTGTAACGCTTTGTTAGCTGAGCGATCTATAGCATTCCGTACGCCGTGGCTCAGCGTGCTCGGTCAGGGGGCTCGACGTCCTCTGTAATAAAGAACTGAGCCAAGAACACGTCGAACAACAACGAACAAACATCAGCGATCAGCGACAGCAAGAAAGAGAACCACCCGTAGAGCAAAAAAAAAAAAAAAAAAAAAAAAAAAAGCTCCTGCCTAATAATCAGGAGGTGGCGGGTTTGAATCCTGACCACAGCACAAATTTTAATTCAATGCCTCTATTTATATTTTTTACCTTTGGAATAATGAGGCAATGTTAGTCTCAAGGAACTGAATTATCAGGTACAATGAAATCGTAATTTTCAAGTTCATTCGTGGCGTCATTGGAAATTGGTTGTTTTTCCATGTGGGCATTACCCTTATTGTACTGTGCCTTGTCGGCATAACGGTAAGATATCGAGGAGCCTCGTATCGGTTACATAAAGAGGATTTGAAGAAGTTCCACCAATATTGGAGTAACGAATAAGATTGGTTGTTTGTTTGTTTGAGATAGGTGGACCAAACTGCCAAGGTCATCAGTCCTTCGATGGAGAGGGGAAGGAGTGAGAATACGAAAGGAGGGGAAGGGAAAGAAAGGAAATGCAGTCCAGGGAGGAGAGGGGGAGGAGAGGGAGGAAGGAAGAAGGAAGGAAGGAAGGAAGACTGAATTAGCACGGGGCGCCATGCTCGCCATGCCCTTACTCATAAAAGAACGCCGAGCCCCCTGTGGGGGAAAAAAAATAAGAGTCAAGGCCGAACTCCCGAAGCGACAGAAACAGACACTAAGCAACAATGAAATAGTCGATGTCGAAAATATCCGGTTGTCATGGTCACCATCGAATTTCATTATTGACTACAGTTCTGGTGTCTTTATTATTTTGTGGTGAAGTATGTCACAAAAATGTTTGTACATCTATGAGACTTAACTCCTGTGATGATTAGTTCCTAGGCGTATAGACTACTTAAACTAACCCATGCACGAGGGAGGACCTGAACCTGCGACGAGGAGTAACCGCACGCTCTGCACAAGGCACCTTAGAGCGCTCGGCCATTCCACCGCGGCGCATTGTGTTTCTAATTACGAAGTGTTTCAGTGACTGGTCCATCATTGTATGATTTTGGACAAAGGAACGTGGTAGTCAGCTTTAAGCCAAACTGAAAATTTTTGCGTCGTAATGTGTGGAAGGTGACAGGGATATTGAAAAGTTTCGTATCATTGTTTTGCGTAGTGTACCAAAGCAGGTAGTTTCCCTAACCTTTCTAAAAGAGATAACATCTTCGCTACGTCACGTCGACTGCTTTGTATTGTGGACACTTAAGTGCACAGTAATTCCGCTTCTGGAAACAGAGTAAAGCCATCGGTACACGGAACGAAGCAGCTAACGTTGACGCGGACGGGAAATCCAGCGTCACGAGAGACAGCAACGCCCGCGCACGGGACGAGCTCGCGAACGTGATTTGCTATCCGAGCGTTCTCCTGTAGCAGACGATGAAATTATTTGCCTCGTTAACCACACAGTTCGCTTACAAAATTGGAGGCGCGTAAACTACACGCATTAGCTCGATTAAAACACACATTTCCTCCCTTTTCTTGATGCTAGTCATGTTGTTCTGCCTAAAAAAATCTATACACATTATAAAAATGTGTGTGTGTGTGTGTGTGTGTGTGTGTGTGTGTGTGTGTGTAGGTAAACCACCGTTCAGATTTCAATCAAGTTTGGTACACAGATTCCTTACTACCAGGAAACAATAGCTGTGGGGTAAAGAACCTTCTACGACAAATATTTCAGGAGATATGACACCGTAATAAAATAAATAAATTAATTAATTAAAAAAATCGTGGAAAAACTGCCAATTCTTGCGGCAATGTTCCACCACATCTCTTCCTAAACCAATAAGCCGATTTCATCGAAATTTAGTACAAATATTCCTTAAGATTAGAAATCAATCGTCTGGGGGAGGGGGGTAAAAACCACTTACGACACATAGTGCAGGGCATACGACGTCGATAACAAGGAGAGTCGCAGGCAACTGACACGTCATGTGGCGCGTGACTTATTCATCCACTATTTCACAATGATAGCACTTTCATAAGTAGTTTGTAAGTTTAGGGACTGATGACCCCGTAGTTAAGTCCCATAGACTATACAAACATTTGAACATTTTTTTGATAGCACTTTGAGACTTAGAAACTTTACACACAATTTCAGACCTTTACCAAACATTTTCTCTCGGACAACTCACCGAACCATTGAAATGAAACATGTGTATCTTTATTATTTTTCCACTGTCCCTGTAATGAAACTATGACGTTCAGATAATCGTTACAATGCATTATTTCCACAGTACTTTAATGTTTTCGTGAGACATTTTACAAACAGTACATGCACTTATCACAAAATGTACCTCCGAAATTATATCATAATACGATACATAATTCATGAGGTATAAGTCACAAGGAATTCGATTCATGAAAAACTGACGCATCACGCATAGATTTCGATTTATTTTTACTAATATTGCCTGTGGTCGAAAATAGACCAATTGTGTTTACAATTGTCATGTCGGCGGCCTCGCGTGATTATGTTGGCAACATCAACAACACGATAGAAAATCTTTGCCCATTTGTTCGAACCACATAGAATGACTCGATTAGTGTATCGTACATACCATGAAGGAAACAAATAATGCTGTTCCTGCTTTATGGTTGACAGGTTCTTGTGTGTATCCTCGTCCGCTCAGTAAAAAATAATTGCCCTCGTAAAGCGAAGATTCCATGAGAGAACATTATCGTTGTCAAGCGATTGGCTAAAATGAAGACTCTCAGGATTCTCACTATTCAGCATCTGTTGCCAACATTATCATAGGAAACCGCTGGGATATTTGGTAAAATTTAACCGGCACTGGGAGGAATGAAACGGTATCTTTTACAAGTTAAGGAAAATTCCTGACACAATTACAACAAATAAAAACGGAAGTATATACTTCTCATACCATTTTCAAATATATAACTTTCATTAGCCTAATATTTGAAATGGAACTACAATTTCGGTGTTGGTATATTTATACAACGCCAAGAAATAATGTTATTTCCATACTGCGATATTCAAAATTCCAGAGCTGACAACATGTCGACTTCGTAGTTCCACCCGTGCTCCGCTACATGCCTCTCCCGGTGCATCATCATTTATATCGGCATTCTCGACTTCGTAGTTCCACACGAGCACCGCTGGATGCCTCTCCCGGCGCATCATCCTTTATATCGGCATTCATATGAAAACATCCATTTCCTTTAAACACTCTTAATCGCAGCGAAAATGAAGCATTTGAACGGCACAAGAAAGTGAGTGCCGGCCGCGGTGGCCGAGGGGACTGAGGCGCTTCAGTCACGGTCTACACGGCCACTACGGTCGGGGGTTGGAATCTCCCCTAGGGCATGGATATTTGTGCCGTCCTTAGTTCTAGGTAGTTCATAAGTAGTTTGTAAGTTTAGGGACTGATGACCCCGTAGTTAAGTCCCTTAAGCTTAACAAACATTTGAACATTTTTTTTAGAAAGTGAGTTGGGAGCACTCCATGTTTCGATATTCACTTATTTTAATACTGCAGATGCGCTGCATTACAACGTCTTTGGTCGAGGCGAATAGCCCATCAGTGAGCTGATTGTTGGAGAATGTAGTACTTGATTCAAGCTGTAGATAGGAAAATTACTACTTCCTTTTACCACTTTTAATGGCTAAATGCACACATAATATTTATATTCGAGAAATTTACGACAAACAATCTTTCGAATTATGTAACTTTCGTTGGCCTTCTTGTACGAATAAATTAGTAATCTGTGCTACAATTTTCGTGTTAGCGTATTTATATAATGATTACTCTAATCGCGACGTAGTTTTCAGACGGTGTTCACATAGATCACTGAATGCACCTTCGAATTTGTAACATGCACAACACATATATCTGGAAATAAGACGTCGGAAACAATGAAAATTCTGTCGTTACAAGCATGATATAATTCATTACCTGTTTACTACCAACTCTATTCCTTACACATTTCGCAGACATTTTCCTAATCTTGTACTCTATGAATCCTGAAAGTTATATATTCTAGGACATATCGTTCATAAAGTACGTTTGTGATGTTGTGTCCTTTAAAGCAGGCGTATATAGGTGGGAAAATTGCGCATACGCGGCAGATCTAAGGAGTGAAAACAAATGCAGGTCCCGCATGGTACAAGCTCGGGGTAGCAGTGCCCCGAAATGGTATCTCTTATTCGTTCTCGCAGCGCCTGCGAGGTTCGGTCAGTGATAAGGTACCTTAACGCACGTAACAAGGCGCATATCGGAATTCATCGTCAGGTCTATGGTCAGAACATAATGAGCTAAGAGACGGTAGTCGAAGTGTCCATGATGAACAGCGTAGTGGGCGACCGTCCCTCATCAGTGGTCACCTGGTGGTAAGCTGGTGCGGCTGCTTCACGATTACGTATCGGAGCAGCCATTTTTGGCTCAGTTCGGATACTCGATACCACCGGTCGGCTTTGACCAATGACGTCATATGTTACGTCATTGTCTCTATGTTGCTGATTTTTTTCCTTATTTCAAGGCACATATAATATTATAACGACGGAGTAATTTTGTGTAAGTCGAATCGAAGTGTATATTTTTGTATGTAATATGATTATGTTTTTAATAAATTGTAATAATTGGAGACGTTTAGTATTCTTGATACTCGTAATTGAAAATTTTGTACTCGTTGTACTGGGGAAATATTGTACTTACCAAATGTATTCTAATAATATGAAGTTAGTTAAAGTTTCTAAGAAAAGAAGTTCTTATGAATTTATTTTAAACATGGCTGCAATTCAGCAACGGTGGAACACGATCCAAAAGTCAACACAGTTTCAGCCGCCCAGTTGCATAAAATGGTTTACATATATAAACCTTTACCTATGTTGCTGAACGACCAACTACAACTTGCAAGTAGACAGAACCTAGAAGGTTTTAAACCTATACTGTTTTAGACATTTGTTAATGCAATACTTGCCCCTGCATGGTGTTTATTGTCCTCAAAATTCTAGCGTTGCACTTGTTTATAGTTTTATACTGTTGTGATGCATAATGTTTATCCATAGATTTCTAGTGACGCCCTTGTTTATAGTTTTCTGGTGTTGTGATGCGTGGTGTTTGTACCGTTCCCTCCCACCGGGTGCGTGCTGTTTGTTTTTAGTTTGTGTTTCATGCACTATGTCTGGCCGCTGAATATATTCTAACTTTTCTTTCTCCAATTTTTGCGTGTACGCACCTATATATATTCTGCCACCCACATGGCTCGGCTCCAGATTTCTTTGCATCTTATTTCCCATCTTTATTTATTTTATGTTTTCTGTCAGTATCATATTACACATAGTTTTCATCTTGTCAAATTCATTCGCGTCCGCGACTGCGCGCACGCCCATCAGCCCTCTTGGCGCCACCCAGTGCGGGCGCACGTCACTAGGGCTCCTACGCCTCTGCCAGTACGCAGTGCTCACTCGACCTGTGTGTGGACGTGCTCCACAATTCTATGATGCGACATTGTTTTTAAAATTTTACTTTTTAATCTATTGACATGGAGTCAGCCACATTTTATTTAACAACTTTTTTAATGTGAGCTTTATGTAAGAACATTCTCACCTATGCTGTAATTTTAATTTCTTATTTTAGAAACCCTTTTGTATTTTACTATTATTCATATTTGTGTGTTACGTTTCATTAGGTATACTTCTGAAGAAGGCAAAATTACTTTTGACGAAACCTAGGTAAAGGTTTATATATGTAAACCATTTTATGCAACTGGTCGGCTGAAACTGTGTTGACTTTTGGATGATGAATTTATGTTATGTGATTTTCAGCATTGAATATTCTTTGCTAACATTATCACGAGTAGTTTCAGGAATGCGGGGTAAAAGTAAACGCCAATGTTGGTGATTGATTAAATTATCTTTCGTAATCACCTGTTGTGGTGATAACTAAAACTGACCTTTCCACAGAATGATTTGGTATCGACAACTGGAGTTGATCTATACAGGTTAATTATAATTGTCGATACCAATCTAACATTCCTGTATGTAACTGAGAAGTTTTTTTTAGTTATCGATAGAGGTTTTTTTTCATTATGGGAGTAACTGGTATCGGCAACTGGAATTAACCTACAGGTTAATTCTAGTTGTCGATACCATCTGAATATGTCAGTTACAGAAACTGGCTTCGACAACTGTAATTAATCTATATTGGTTAATTCTAGTTGTCGATACCGTCTAAATATGTCACTTACAGAAGCTGGTATCGGCAAATGGAATACACTTCTAAGAACCTGCTGTACAAGAAATTGTGTTCCTGGTGGGTGTCGAAAAACCTCACACCCAAGCACTTTTGAACCGCTCTGTAACAGCACTGACACGGTGACCAGTTCCTCGACAGCATCATCACGCTCGGTGAGACGTGGATTTCGCGCGTTACCTCGAAAACCAAGTAGCGGCAATGCATTGGCGTCACAGTGGATCTCCGATCAAGACGAAATTCAAACAGCCTTTTTCGGTTCAGACAGTGTGGTGTACGGTGTTCTGCGACAGGAACTCATCAACTTCTACATCTACATCTACATCGATACTCTGCAAATCACATTTAAGTGCCTGGCAGAGGGTTCATTAACCACCTTCATAACTTTTCTCTACCGTTCCATTCTCTAATAGCGCGCGGGAAGAAAGAACACCTAAATCGTTCCGTTTTCGATCTGATTTCTCTTATTTTATTGGGATGGTCATGTCTCCCTAAGTAGGTGGGTGCTAGCAAAATATTTTCACATTCAGAACTAAAAGTCGGTGATTGAAACTTCGCAAACAGATCACGCCGCAATGAGTAACGTCTTTCTTTTAATGATTTCCACCCCAATTCGTGCAACATTTCCGTGACGGTTTTGCCCCCCCCCCCCCCCGTAACGTGATAAAACAAAACGAGCTGCCCTTCTCTGAACCTTCTCAATATCTTCCGTCAGTCCCACCTGGTGAGGGTCCCACAAGGGGCAACAGTACTCCAAGAGAGGACGCACAAGTGTGATGTAGGCAGTCTCTTTGGTGGAGCTGGTGCATCGTCTAAGCGTTCTGCCAATGAAACGTAACCTTTGGTTCGCCTTCCCCACAATATTTTCTATGTGTTCTCTCCAGTCAAAGTTGTTCGTAATTGTAACTCCTAGGTATTTGGTAGAATTTACGACCTTAAGGTTTGACTGATTTATCGCGTAATTGAAGTTCAGCGGATTTCTTTTAGTGGTCATGTGTATTACTTCACACTTTTCTTTATTTAGTGTGAATTGCAAAATTTTCGCACCAAGTAGAAATTTTGTCTAAATCGCTTTGCAGTTGCTTTTGATCCTCTGTTGACTTCACTAACCGATAAACGACAGCATCATCCGCGAACAGTCTAAGGGAGCTATTCAGATTATCTCCTAAATCGTTTATAAACACGAGGAAGAGTAGGGGACCAATAACGCTTCCCTGTGGAACGCCAGATATCACTTCTGTTTTACTCGATGACTTACCGTCAATTACAACGAACTGTGTCCTTTCTGAACTTCCTGGCCAGAGATGAAACAGTGATCGCCGGCCGTTACTGTGAAACAGTGCGGTGATTGCGATGTGTCATTCAGAACAAGACGAGTGGAATGATTACTGCAGGTATTGTATTGCACCTTGACAAATGCTGGTCACACAGTAACTTATGACTTGAAACTTCCGGGCTGAGATATTGTGGTCCATGCGTGTAACTTTCCCCTGACGTTTCGCCTTCCACTACAGAAGGCATCCCCGGAGGTGAAGCGACAAAGTGCAAGGGAACTCGAGTGAGCGCAGTATATGTATAGGTTATCCAGATAGTACCACTGTCAATCACATGACGTCGCCTACTCTTTGATCTCTGACATTGCCAACATACTCGATTGAAAATAATCGATTGCCATATTGTCGCTGCAATGTTGACATCCAAATTTTGTACAGTTTAACACATTACTCTTTATCTGTTACAATTATTTTGGTGTTTGAAAATCTCTATGGCCTCTCTCAACATACGTTCATAATAACGTGATCTCTTTGTAATGACGCTCGTCTCGTTAAATTTTATTTTATCGTCACCTTCTTGATAAACATGTTCCGCTACGGCCGATTTATCAGTATGTTCTAGGCGGCAGTCCTTTCATGTTAGCTCAGACGAGTGCTAACACATTTTCTGTTGTTCCGGTGTAAACCTGTCCACAACTGCAACGAATTTTGTAAACAACTGCTGTGTCCCGAGGATGTCGCATATCTTTCGCCGTTGTTGTTGTCTTCAATCAGCAGACTGGTTTGATGCAGCTCTCCACGCTACCCTGTCCTGTGCAAGTCTCTTCGTCTGGGAATAAGTTCGGCAAACTACATCCTTTTGAATCTGCTTACTGTATCCGTCCCTCGGTCTGTCTCTACGATTTTTACCCCACACACTTCCCTCTAATGCTGACGATTCCTTGATGTCTCAGAAAGTGTTCTCTTATTTAGAATTTCCCATAAACTCCTCTCCCCAATTCGGTTAAGCAGATCCTCATTAGTTACGTGATATACCCATCAAATTTTCAACATTTGTCTGTAGCACCACATTTCAAAAGCTTCTATCATATTTTTGTCTGAACTCCTTATTGTCCACATTTCACTACCATGCTACACTCCACACAAATGCTTCCAAAAAGAACCTCCTAACGTTTAAATTAATATTGGATATTAACAATTTTCGCTTCTTCAGAAAAGCTTTTCTCCCCATACCCATTCTACATTTTGTATCTTCTTTACTTCGGCCATCAGAAGTTATTTTGCTACCCAAATAACAAAATTCACCTACGACTTTTATTGTCTCAGTACCTAATCTAATTCCTTCAGCATAGCCTGATTTTCTGACACTACATTCCATTACCCTTGTTTTGCTCCTGTTAATGTCCATCTTACACCCTTCTTACAAGACAATGTTCATTCCATTCACTTGCTCATCCAGATCCTTTGCTGTCTCTGACAGAATTACTATATCATCGGCAAACCGCAATGTTTTTATTTCTTCTCCCTGAACTTTAATGCTCTCTCCAAATTTCTCCTTGCATTCCTTCACTGCTTGCTCATTGTTGTTGTTATGGTCTTCAGTCCGGAGACTGGTTTGATGCAGCTCTCCACCGTACTCTATCCTGAGCAAGCCTTTTCAGCTCCTCATAAGAACGGCAACCCACATCCACTTGAATCTGCTTACTATACACATCTTTTGGTCTCCCTCTGCGATTTTTACCCCACACACTTCCCTCCAATGCTAAATTTACGATTCCCCGATGTCTAAGAATGTGTCCTACCAAGCGATCCCTTCTTTTAGTCAGGGTATGCCAAAATTCCTTTTCTCACCAATTCTGTTTAGTACCTCTTCATTAGTTATGCGATCTACCCACCTAATCTTCAGCATTCTTCTGTAGCAGCACATTTCAAAAGCCTCTACTCTCTTCCTGTCCGCACTGCTTATCGTCCATGTTTCACTCCCGTACAAGGCAACACTCCACACAAATGCCTTCAGAAAAGACTTCCTTACCCTTAAATTAATATTCGATGTTAGCAAATTTCTTCTTTTTTTTTTTTTTTTTTTTTCAAAAATGCTTTTCTTCCCATTGCCATTCTGCATTTTATATCCTCTGTACTGCGACCATCGCATGTTATTTTACTACCCAAGTAATAAAACTCATCTACCACCTTCATTGTACAGACTGAATAACATTGGGGAAAGACAACAACCTTGTCTTACTCCCTTCCCATCCTCTGCGTCCTTTCCATGCCCTTCGACTCTAATAACTGCTGTCTGGTTTTTGTATAGATTGAATATAACTCTTTGCTCCCTATATTGTACCCTTGATACCTTCAGAATTTTAAAGATGTATTCCACTCGACATTGTCAAAAGCTTTCTCCAAGTCTACAAATGCTAAAACGTAGGTTTGCTTTTCCTTAACCTGTCTTCTAAGACAAGAGGTAGTGTATTGCCTCCCGTGTTCCTACATTTCTCCTAAATCCAAACTGATCTTCCCCAAGTTTGGATTCCCCCAGTTTTTCCATTCGCCTGTAAATTATTCGTGTCGGTATTTTGCAACCATGACTTATTAAACTGAAAGTTCTCTAATTTTCACATTTGTCTCCACTTGCTTTCTTTGGAATTGAAATTACTATATTCTTCTTGAAGTCGAAGGGTATTTCCCCTGTCTCATGCATTTTGTATATCACGTGGAACAATTTTTTCATGACTGGCTCTCCAAGTAATATCAGCAATTCAGACGGAATATCATCTATTCCAGGTGCCTTGATTCGATTAAAATCTTCCAGTGCTCTGGTAATTTCTTCTCGCAGTATCATATCTCATCTTCCTCCACTTCATCTTCAGTTTACTGCCTTCTAGTTTATTTCCTTTGTATAGGCCTTCTATATATTCCTTCCACAGTTCAGCTTTATGCTCTTTGCTTAGTACTGGTTTTCAGTCTGAGTTCTTGATATTCATCTACATCTGTCTTTCTTGTCTCCAAATATCTCTTTTATTTTCCTGTAGGCGGTACCTTTCATTTCCTTAGTTATACATTCTTCTACGGTTCTGCATTTGTTCTCTAGTTACTCCTGCTTAGCCAGTCTGCACTTCTTGCCAATCTCATTTTCAGACGTTTGTACACCCTTTTGCCATCTTCACTTGCTGCCTATCCTACAGTTCCTTTGAAATATACGCTATAAAAATGCTCAGCTTTCTATTTAGTGTTGGTGTGTTTTTAGATATTTCTTCTTCTGTCGCTCCTGTGGTTAATGAAATCACACTTAAAGTGTCTACAACGTCTTGAAAAATATTTTCACTTGTCGACAATACTTGATCGAGCATGGTTGACATGCAACCAGTGCAAAGTGTAGAAGCAGTAGTGACAGCCAAAATTTTTTCACTTGCATGTTTCTGTGTTCTTTGGAATAAATATGCACTTATTTCAGCATGGAAACAACGAAAGTGATTAATGATACGTTATTTTGGTGTGGAATTGTTTTGTGACAGCTGACAGAGGCGCATTTTTATTGCAGCATTCTGTTGCCACTTTCGTCTTTGTACTCAAACTTCACATACCAAACGTTACTTGTTTCAGCATGGCAACGAGGAAAATTATTAACGACGTCTTATTTCGGCGTGGATTTCTTTTGTGTCTGATGACCTAGGCGCATTTGTAACTGCAGTATTTTGTTGTAACTTTCGTTTTTGTACCCAAATTTCGTCCATCGAAGTTTACAACCAAATCCTTTAACAGCAATTTTACAAGTTTGTAGACTTAATAGGTTTAGTAAACATAAGATAAGTCTATAACAGACTTTATGAAAGAAGTTGGTACAACACATTAACAGCAGATACAAATCCATGGTCACAATTGTTCGTCATAGCAATTTCTGTTCACTGTTGGTTTCGAAGCTCGTTCAGATCATGTACATGCATTAAAATCAACACAAATATTTTCGCAGCGACACTTTCGTTGTTATTGCAAACCTCAGATAACTGTTATTATTCGAACTGGAACTGTATTACTGACAGGTTGGCGATAATTTATTACTGCTTTTTCAGGAAATTTACTACCAGGCTCGTCAATTCGCAGCTTCGAGGAAGTCTGACGGAACTTGATGCACATTCGTATTCAGTAGTCAGTCTTTATTTAAAACGTGGAACTGTAAATAGGTAAAATTGTCGAGTGGGTGTGGCATACCGGCTGTCAGCCGATACCCCAAATAACATGGCGGACGCAAGTTCAATTTGTGTCAAACATGTCGGGTCAAACGCCACTCTATGAAATTCAAGCTCGTTGGATCAAACACAGAAACTGTTTTGTAGTTCAGCTGGGAGCTTTTTAATCATGCAGCATGCAGTCCTGATCTTGCTCCCAGCGATTTCCATCTTTTCTTGAACTTCAAGCCAGCGTTTTGACAACGGCGAAGAGCTGGAAATGACCGTGACACTCTGGATCCATTCACCGGCGACATACTTCTGCCCCACAGGAATATCTGAGTTCATCCAGCGATGTAACAGGAGTCTCAATTGTTTTGGGCAGTATGTCGAAAAATTGCTTAAATATTGTTGCACCTTTTTTCGTGTAACTATGTTGTAGTTGTTGAAAAAATAGAGTAACACACTTTCTGTAGGACCTCACACACGCAAAAGGTTGTCGCTACTTTCCATACCCAGTGCTTAACGTTAGTTAACCCATTCAGTATGCCGACTGTTTAAGATGCTCTTTGAGTACCTGCGTCACCCGACCTGCTCCTTAAGACACTTGTACGCTGTCTTCCGCTCCCGTCCGGTAAGGCGATCTTCCGCTTTCGCAACGCAGAAGCTCCTATTCTAGCGCCAGAGACGGCTGCGTGACGCACCGCACGCGTTTTACGGCGCTTCCACGGATCAGTGTTGCCTTAGGCACGGCGAAAGCGGAAGATGAACAATGGGCAGGGCTTTCCAGCGTCAGCGGACTGGCACACAGTGTGACGTCAACACGACTCCTAGAAACACATTTGTAGCGCCTACTATAAGAAAAGGCTAGGCAACGAAAGAGGATGTGCTAAAAAGTAAGTCTGTCACTCATCATTATTTTATATTAATAACGATGAAACAAAACAAATTTTACTATGGAAGACAGCCATAACCGCTTCTAATCATTATTCAGATAACAGATTTAGTATATTAAACATCGAATTTGTAACTATAGACGTAAATTCATACTCAACACGCTATGGTAACAAGTCAGAGAAATACATATCTTTAAATACCTCCACTTTTCAAACACACCCTTCATTTCATTACACTGCACCACTAAGAAAAGCTTCTGAACTATACTTTTTCACCATTATTGTTGTCTTGTCATAATAAAAATAAATTAACAAAACCAAAATGCTTTAATGTAAAGTGTTCACACAAAGTTAAAACAAAACTAACTAAATCAACTGCCCTGCTCACAATATAGTACCAAATGACACTATAGACATAACATTTGAGCATTACACTTTCTTGATGTCAAAAATAACGATGCTATATATATGAAACTATATTCACATTTTAAGTTATCGAATTTGAGAATCAGCGTGTATCTCAGTGTACCCTCAATTTACCGATAAAATCTGAAACAGTACATAAGGTATCACATATATACGTCGTGCATTTAAAATTATAAAAGATGATCATATAAAATCATCGTCGCCCAATGATTAGGTCAGATAGCTAGTATCCAAATCAGGCACTTGATGTATACAGTTATAGGTGACAATTATAATAAATAAGATAATTTTTCTTAGTATTTAGGTCACGTACATCTACATCTTCAGACATACTCCGCAATTAACCCAAAGGTGCGTGGCGGAGGGTACTCATACCACTACTAGTTACTTGATTTCCTGTTCCGTTCCCATACTTAAAATCATAAGAGAAGAGGAGAAGATTCAATAAAATATGAAAGCAATAGCTTTGCAGCCCAGAGTCTATACTGATACATCGGATAACAATTGTCGGACCTAATGTATACACATTTGGGTTTAGGGAATACAATTAGAAGAATATGTGACATTTAGACAAAATTACGGTATGTAAAGGAAACTATTGTGAAAACCGTAAGCTACGCGGGAGTGGCCTCGTGTTCTAAGGCATCTTGCTAGGAAGTAGGTGGCTGATCCCGGCGGAGGTTCGAGTCCTCCCTCGAGCATGGTTCTGCGTGTTGTCCTTGGTGTACGTTAGCTTAGGTAGTTTGTAAGTCTATGTATTGATGACCATAGCAGTTTGGTTCAGTAGGTTTACAAAAATATGTACATTTTGAAAACGGTTCATTATGAGGAACCTGCATTTTAACTTACGGTATGGATCCGTAGTATCAAATCTTAGTTAACTGAAACGTGCAAAAATATGATGATGTGATGGATATACAACACTTGGTCAGATAATTGATACCCGATGTCTAACATAGACTTCGGATACAAAGCAGTTGCATTCATATCTGTCAAAAATTTGTTGCGATTTTATTATATTTTCTCCTCTATACTTAAGACTCTGACCATAACTTGTTAGTCATGAACTGTAGGCTGAAACTGAATAAGCTGCAGAAAAGTAGGGACTTAGATAATTGAAGGAACGTGAAGTTCTGGAGAAATTCAGAAGAGATTTAGGCATCAATTGACAGAAACAGAGTGAAATAAAACAGTAGAAGAGGAATGGGTAGCATTGAGAGATGAAATAGTGAAGCCAGCAGAGGACAAAATAGGTAGAAAGGCAACACCTACAAAAAATCCTTGGATATCACAGGAAATACTAAATTTAATTGATGAAAGGAGAAAATATAAAAATGCAGTAAATGAAACGGGCAAAATGGAGTACAGACGACTAAGAAATGAGATTGACAGGAAGTGCAAAATGGCTAAGCAGGAGTGGCTAGAAGCCAAATGCAAATCTGTAGAAGAATGTATAAGAAGGGGAAAAGTAGATACCGCCTACAGGAAAATAAAAGGGACATTTGGGGACAAGAAAGGCAACTCTACGAATATCAGGAATTCGGATGGGAAACCAGTTCTCAGCAAAGAAGGGAAAGCTGAAAGGTGGAAAGAGTACATAGAGCAGCTCTACAAAGGAAATGAACTTAGAGACGATGTTGTAGGAAGGGAAGAGGAAGTAGATCAAGATGAAATAGGAGATACTATACTGAGAGATGAATTTGACAGAGCCCTGAAAGACCTAGGTCGGAATAAGGCCCCAGGAGTAGATGACATACCCTCAGAGCTACTAAAGTCTCTGGGAGAGCCAACCATGACAAAACTATTTGAACTGGTGTGTAGGATGTATGAGACATGCGAAATACCCTCAGACTTTAAGAAAAATGTAATAATCCCCATTCCAAAGAAATCAGGCGCAGACAGGTGAGAAAATTACAGAACCATCAGTTTGATAAGTCATGGTTGCAAAATTTTAACACGAATTGTCTACAGGAGAATGGAAAAGGTGGTAGAAGCTGATCTCGGGGAAGATCAGTTTGGATTCAGGAGGAACGTAGGAACCCGGGAGGCAATACTCACTTTACGCCTTATCTTAGAAGATAGATTAAGGAAAGGCAAACCTACATTTTTAGCTTTTGTAGATTTGGAGAAAGCTTTTGATAATGTTGACTGGAATACACTCTTTCAAATTCTGAAGGCAGCAGGGATAGAAAACAGGGAAAGGAGAGTTACTTACGACTTGTACAAAAGCCAGACCGCAGTTATTGGACTCGAAGGGCATGAAAGGGAAGCATCAATTGGGAAGGAAGTAAGACAGGGTTATAGCCTTTCTCCGATGTTATTCAATTTGTACATCGAGCAGGCGGTGAAGGAAAGCAAGGAAAAATTTGGAATAGGGATTAAAGTTCAGGGGGAAGAAATAAAAACATTGCGTTTTGCTGATGACATTGTAATTCTATCAGAGACAGCAAAGGACCTGGAAGAGCTGTTGAATGGACTGGACAGTGTGTTGAAGAGAGCGTATAAAATGAACATTAACAAGAGCAAAACAAAAATAATGGAATGCGGTCTTAGAAAATCAGGCGATGCTGAAGGAATTAGATTAGGTAACGAAACAATGAAGGTGATAGATGACTTTTGTTACTTCTGGGAGTAAAATAACGTGCGATGGTCGCAGTACAGAGGATATAAAATGCAGAATGGCAATGGGAAGAAAAGCATTTTTGAAAAAGAGAAAATTGCTAACATCGAATATTAATTTAAGGGTAAGGAAGTCTTTTCTGAAGGCATTTGTGTGGAGTGTTGCCTTGTACGGGAGTGAAACATGGGCGATAAGCAGTGCGGACAGGAAGAGAATACAGCTTTTGAAATGTGGTGCTACAGAAGAATGCTGAAGAGTAGGTGGGTAGATCGCGTAATTAATGAAGAGGTACTGCACAGAATTGGTGAGAAAAGGAATTTTGGCATACCCTGACTAAAAGAAGGGATCGCTTGGTAGGACACATTCTTAGACATCGACGAATCGTAAATTTAGCATTGGAGGGAAGTGTGTGGGGTAAAAATCGCAGAGGGAGACCAAGAGACACGTATAGTAAGCAGATTCAAGTGGATGTTGGTTGTCGTTCTTATGAGGAGATGAAAAGGCTTGCTCAGGATAGAGTAGGTTGGAGAGCTGCATCAAACCAGTCTCCGGACTGAAGACCATAACAACAACAACTTATGATTGAAACTAGTTGACCTATATACTACTTTATACAGACAAGGAACAGTAGACGCCCAATAATACGTCCCTGGAGAATCCCGGATATCGTTTCTGTTTTACTCGATGACTTTGTCAATTACTACGTACTGCGTCCTATCTGACACGATAGATGCAGAGTTGCATCGAATCAACTCGCTGATTCACCACGGTCAAGCCTAGCAGCGCAACAGACAAAAGAATTCCCCGAACCATGGGCTTCCGTCGGAGGCGGGGAAAAGCGGCGCGCTAACAGCTTCGTCCCTGCGTGTGTGGCTGCGTCCTCCTGCCTGCCGACTACGCTAATGACGGCCACCACTCGTTACCCGCCCCTGCGTGGCCGCCTGACTCTACGTAAACAACGCCCCCGCTCTACTTCCCACGGGCCCCGCGGCCTTGCTTTACGTAATCATCTCAAGGGTTCCTCTCTCAGCGCTGCATCTACATATGTATCTGCACTCCGCAAGCCACTAAGAGGTGTGCCGAGAGCAGTTAGCTTTTCATCTAGCTATCCAAGTTCGCAAGTGGTGTAAAAACACTTGTCATCCTCTGTTTATACATCCTTAAAAATTGCTCAAATGTATGTTAACCTATTGGACCAAACTTCTATGGTCATCAAATATTACAAAGCATTTTGTTGGTATGGTCTTCAGTCCGCAGACTGGTTTGATGCAGCTCTCCACACTACTCTGTCCTGTGCAAGTCTCTTCATCTGAGAATACGTTCGGCAACCTACATCCTTTTGTATCTGCTTACTATATTCATCCCTCGGTCTCCCTCTACGATTTTCACCCCACACGCTTCCTTCTAATGCCAAGTTGACAGTTCCTTGATGTCTCAGAATGTGTCCAACCAATCTATCCCTTCTCTTAGTCAGGATATTCCAGAAACTCCTTTTCTCCTCTAGTCGGTTAAGCACCTCCTCATTAGTTGCGTGATCTACCCATCTAATTTTCATCATTCGTCTGTAGCACCACATTTCAAAAGATTCTATCACCTTTTCATCTGAATTCCTAATCGTCCACGTTTCACTCCCCTACAATGCTACACTCCAGACAAATGCTTTCAGAAAGGACTTCCTAACATTAAAATTATTATTGGATGTTTACAAGTTTCACTTCTTTAGAAACGCTTTTCTTCCCATAGCCATTCTGCTCCATCCAAATGTAGCAAAGACAGAAGTTTATGCATTACATCTGAACAACAAAACTACAAAACGACAACTCGACGTTAACTTCTGCCAACAAAAAGTTAGACACAACTTCCAGCTTAAATAACTGGGTATCACGACCAGTCTTTAACGTAAGAGGACCTCTCCAAAAGAAATGCAAACGATTTTTTTAATACCGTTTTTATGGTACATGTTTGAAAGTTTTACAGTGTGTAGATACATCCTTTAGGAACAATATTTTCATTTCTCCACATAATCCCCATCCCTCTCAACTGCCTTGCGCCATCTTGGAACCAGCGCATGTATATCCGCGTGCTAAAATTTTGGACCAACACGTTGGTGCCACTGTTTAGCAGCGTGCACAAGGGAGTCACCATCTTCAAACCTTGTTCCACAAAGAGAGTCTTTCAGTTTACCAAAGAGATGGTAGTGACATGGAGCCAAATTAGGACTTTTAAGGCGGGTGTTTCAGTGTCGTCCATCCGAGTTTTGTGATCGTTCCATGGTTTTTTGACTGAAATGTGACCGTGCATTGTCGTGCAACAGCAAATCATCCTGCTTTTGACGATGTGGTCGAACACGACTCATTCGAGCTTGAAGTTTCTTCATTGTAATCACATATGCATCAGGAATTTATGGTCGTTCCACGTGGCGTGATGTCCACAAGCAAGAGTCCTTCGGAATAAAAAACACCGTAGCCATAACTTTTCCAGCAGAAGGTGTGATTTTGAATTCCCCCCCCCCCCCTTTGAGTGAATTTGCATGATGCCACCCCCTTAACTGCCTCTTCATCTCTGGTGAAATATGATGGAGCCATGTTTCATCACCTGTCACAATGCTTCCAAGAAATTCATATCCAACATTCCCGTACTGTTCAAAAAGTTCGATGCATACAGTTTTACATGTTTCTTTGTGAGCCACTGTCAACTTCCTGGGAACCCACCTGGCACAAACCTTTTTCAATGCCAACACTTTCAGTATTCTGCAAACAGTTCCTTTCCCTGTCCCAACACAGCGTGACAATGCTTTCACTGTGATGAATCTGTCAGCAGTCACCAATTCGTTAACTCTCTGCATGTTTTCTGAAGTGTGTGCACCACGAGACCTGCCGCTGTGAGGACAATTCTCAATATTGCCATGCCCACTTTCATCACGTAACCTGCTTGCCCACCCACCGACTAACTGTACTGCGACCGACAGCAGCATCTCCAAACATCTTTTTCAATCTCTTGTGGATGTTTCCCACTGTATCGTTTTCACAGCACAGGAATTGAAAGACAGAACGTGTAGCAGCCATCTTGAAGACATGCTGTATCGACGCCACTCACGGGAACAGGTTAAACTAAGTTTGAAAACAAGCGGGAAGGATGTATCTACACGCTGTAAAACTTCCAAACATGTAGAATGAAAACTGTATTTTTTAAAAATAGTGTACATTTCATTTGGAGTGACCCTCGTCTAAACATCACTTGGAAAACACAAGCCAAAGGGTAAAGACCCGAAATAACAACATTAGGAAACTACCTGGTACAACATGGGGTGCTGATGCATCGACACTACGCACTACAGCATTGACACTAGTGTACCATGTAGCTGAATACTGTGCTCCGGTGTGGCAACATAGCACACGAGGAAATTAGACGTACAGCTGAACGACTCAGTGAGGGTCATTACAGGTACATTAAAATCCACCCCGATCCCTTGGCTACACGCTATCAGCAACATCCCATCACCTGCGACGCCAGGAAGCAACGAATCGACAATGGAGGAAACTTCACCATGCCAACTGCCCAAGACCTTAAACGATCCTCCTCCAGATCGCCTAAAGTCCCGCACTTCATAGTGGCATAAAGGAAGGAACAACTTCGACGTTAAAGAAGAGTGGAGCAAGATGTGGAAAGCGGATGCTACAGCACATCACGATGTTCAAGACCCAACTGCTAGCCTACCAGGGTTCCACCTGCGGAAAAGTGTATGGACAAAACTAAACCGAATAAGAACTGACCACGCCAAGTGCAATGCTATGATACACAAATGGGGTCTCCGAGATTCTCCAGCCTGTGATTGTGGCGCCCAAGAACAAACGGTTCAACATATCGTCAGAGACTGTCCTCTGAAGAAATATCTTGAACCATTTAGTGACTTTATAAATACTACCCCTTCTACAACTAGTTTAATTCAGTCACTCGATATTGAATTATATGGACATATGTATTTAATTAAGTTGTAATCACATCTCTTAAACTTGCCACTGTATTAAATTAGTAAACTCCAGAATTCAAACATATATTAAATTAGTGTACTTACCACATGAGTAAATTTTAGTATTTGAACATGTGTATTTAATGTAAAACTAAATAAACATCCCATATGTAATTCTCAATGCTATTGTTGTTGCCATACGATAAATAAAATCAGTCTATAGGCTTACAAACTACTTAAACTAACTTATACTAAGTACAACACACACACACACACACACACACATGCCCCAGGGAGGATTCGAACCTCCAGCAGCTGCCCAGTCCATAGCATGACGTCTTAGGCCGTGTTCACACTGCCGGCCGGGCCGAGAGGACTCCGCTTCAGTCGACTCACGCCTAGCCGACGACATTCGGAATGTTTAATATTTCCGGCGCGAGCCGATTGGGCTACGGTGTTGCTACTGCAGCACAAGTATCACACGTTTCCTTTCTGCTTTCAAGGGAAGCTTATGCACGATATTTGTTTTCGAATATACTGTTGTGAAAATATGTTGTTTATTTTTAATTGTATTACTATCAATTCTGTAATATGAATATTTTTCTTTTTCTACGGTCGGGGGTTCGAATCCCCCCTCGGGCATGGATATTTGTGCCGTCCTTAGTCTTAGCTAGTTCATAAGTAGTTTGTAAGCTTAGGGACTGATGACCCCGTAGTTAAGTCCCATAAGTTCTACAAACATTTGAACATTTGATTTGATTTTTCTTTTTCAGTAATGTCTATTTACTCGTTCACACAAGGAAAAACTGTCCTAAATTTTAGTCGAAACTCATGGGATGAGTCCATTACCACCAATTTCTTATGTACTTAAAATTTGAAGAGTCACTACAGTGTAAGAACAACGGTATTAAAATAACAAAATCAATTAACTTAGCTGGCTCGAAGAAGACGACAATGAGAGTTTTCCTCACACCTGTGTTTCCTTCGATCTCCTGCCGACAGTGTGTGGGGATTCCTTTTTGCTGGGGACAAGCTCACCAAGAATAAAAAAGAAAAAGAAAGTGACAAACGCTTCTTCACTTTACTGACCAGTCCTGCAGAGTCTGAGGCTAAACTAAACAGCGTATTTTCCTTTCAGTTAAAGTGTAAAACTCGAAAGAACCAGACAAAGAAAATTATCATCAGATGATTCAGCAAAATGTTCATAGCAACTTAGTTTCCCTCAGAGAAGATATGTAGAGTTCATTGAAGGTGCAGGTGGACTGAAATACTGAAATATAGTACAGAATGACGCATATAAAACCGGTACATCTCATGTACCCCCGTAATCACCACTTGCAAAATTTCTTATAAGGAGTTATCTATGTGTTTTTAATGTCATTGTTCCGTATTGTTTTTTACTTAATTCATTCTTAATTTAATCTCAGGCCTGAAGGTAACAATTTAATGTGCGACACGCTGTATACAACTACATTCACGTTGTGGAACATTTTTCGAAAACTACAAAAGCGAAAATAGGGATTTACTTTGTATTAGAAGTAGATGCACCTGCAAGGTGCTTATGTAGTCCTTGCAGGTGCGGTGATTACTGTGTCCCCGGTGGTGTAGGGGTCAGCGCAACTGCCTAGAAAGCAGGACACCCGGGTTCGAATCCCGGCTGGGTACACATTTTCAGCTTTGCCCAATCGCAGTTGATGTCATATATTCTGTGAATATTAAATAATAACAACTGCAGGATCAGAAGTGACGTTTGTTCTTTCGGAACAGACGCCACATGTATATATAGAGTATAACGTGTTCAGAACAGCATTCGTTCAGATGCAGTGAGCCATTTTCGGTCCGAGGAGTCAGCTGTCAAGCCCCTTGCAGTTCGGAGGGCCATTCATGTGGCGGCATTAGAATCGGATACTCCCCTGCGGCGCGGAGTTCAATAGGGCTTTGTACGGCGCGAGCGTCGACGCCAGCGCACAAAGCGTTCTCTCACACGCGCTCCGGCAGTTAACCGACTCGTCGCCACGTGCTCTCACGGCCAATTAACCGCACTGCTGCTGGAACCGGTCGCACCGCCGGCGGAAAGTCGCCTGGCTCCGGGCGAGTCTGTGGAGCGTGGATAAACGGCCGCACCTTCATTACTGCCCTAGTCGTACCAAATTATCACTTGCGCTCTGTTGGCTGGAGCTCTTTAGCCGCTTACCAAATTACTTTCCACGGCAACGATTCGTGCGGCTTCTAGCTGTTACAAAGACGCCTCTGCCATCCAACGCTGCTATCTGTTGCGCAAGTAACTATTAACATCCCGGAGAGCTTTCGATTTCATCTTTATCGAGAGAGCGCTAGTGTATGAGGCCGGGGAGCTTCTTCGCGTGTTTCGTACAGGTTTAGATCGAGATAAGGCTGATACATGCAGACAGGAATTTGATATCAGGAATTATGGAAAATAATACCAAAATCAGTGGCATAGCCGCCCTGTGGTTCTTTAAAAGTGTACGACAAAAGTGCTTCTTAAACCATCATCAAGGAACGAAGAAGGAAGCTTTCAAATATCATACATCGTACAAAATTAACGTCCCTACTCCCTACAGTTATTATACGAGGACCGTTCAGTCAGTAATGCTATACATTCTTTTCTCGGCCAATTTCGGATGAAAATATTTTGATTTTTGTTAGGACATATTTTAATATTCCTGCTTCTTCTCTTATAGTCTTATTAATCATAAACTGCAAAACACCTCAGACTGCCTAAGATCGCTTTCAAAACCTCTAAAAAATTCGCACCGGCGTGTTAAGGCTCACTTTAGATTTGTCTGTGATTTTATGTTTTCTACAAACATTTCGTAAATAATAAAAATAATAAATAATTATGGACGATACGATTACGACTCTTCTATTGTGATAATATCTATGTACCCAAAATGTAATATTCTTTCCGTCCATACTTTAACAAACAGCCAAAATTATTTGATATTTGTGTTTAGCTTTGATAAAAATCCTTTTAACTTTTACGGTGTATGGCAGGGGAAAGTTTTTCCGTGGCCTTAGAGCTACACTCTTCATTCTGGCTGCGACGACTGTGGAAGGAAGTACTCCGCCGAATCATGCTGAGGGAAAGGCATGCTGTTAGGACTTTGCTTTCTTTGTGATAAGGCAGTCTTGGTTTTCAATGACAGTTTTCTTGAGTAATTCTTTTGCTATGCGAGGCAAAGTGTTTCCCAATTTACAGAATTAGTGTAATTCAATGTAATTTTATTATATGCATTTTCATTCTGGTGATGATTTTGTGTCCAGTTTTGCTAAAGTTAGAATACTCATGTTTGGCCTTCAGCCTCTGTGTAAATTTAGTGTGTTCGAATTTCCTTGCTGTTTATAACTAATGTTTTCACGTTGCATCTGTATCCACGACTATGATAAATATTTTTTAGATTTTCTTGTTTGATTCTGTCTTTCCTGTCTTGTATGACCAATTTCACCACGTGCTTTTGTAACGGCCGCTACTTCGGCCTTCAGCCATGGTTTTGGTAATACTGGCTTTCTTCTATATGAATTCTGGTGTGTGCTCTATTTGCTTATTCTGAATTAATTTCCTTTGTAAATTCTATGTAATTCACCATACTCACATGCAATGTGGTACTTAAAAATAGTGAGCCGCTGCCTCCTCACACATGAGTTCGTTTAGTGCGCAGTATAATTAAATTTGTGATCAAGAAACCCGCCATCTCGTCAAGACGTCACTGACACTTCGTTTTGCCACTGCTTTCAAGTGTTCTAGTTTTGTAATATACCGCCAAGCACTATGTGTGTGTCTTTGAATGAATGAATGTGCTTTCAGATACCCATTGAGTGTTTACAAATTTCCTCCCACCTTACCTCCATATTCATAAAGTGCAGAAATAATTTTAATATCATTTTATATGAATTTTATGATTTAATTCACATTTGTACAAGGTGTGTGCTTAATTTGGTCTCCCCACATTTATTTGCTTGTTTAATTTACTGAATAGATTGTGATTTTAAAATATCAAACTGCTTTATAATTTCATGCTCCCCATCCCATGTTTAATTATCTCTTTATTTATTTTTAACGTTGATTTTTTGTTTGTTAAAACGTTAGCTGCTCCCTTAAGGAGTGAGCAGTTGGATAAATTTCCGTTTCGTTTGTACTGTGTCCACTCGTAAAGTAATTTAGAGCAGCAGTGAGCATTTTAACTTACACCTGCAGATCTCAACTGGCTCCATAACACTGTGGTGCCGGCCACGGTGGCCGAGGGGACTGAGGCGCTTCCGTCACGGTCTTCACGGCTACTACGGTCGGGGGTTCGAATCCCCCCTCGGGCATGGATATTTGTGCCGTCCTAGTTCGTAAGTAGTTCATAAGTAGTTTGTAAGTATAAGGACTACTTCGAGACCATATGCAGCCACTCACGTGCTTTTATGTTCCCAAACAACAGTGGAATTTTTATGTATGTCGACAAGCCATGTCATTGGACCAGCTGTTTACCTTACGTGTGATTTGGCAACCGAAATAGCCAAGCACGAACCAAATCAAATTTTTATGCGACGTAATAGGGATGGGAAAAAGCGACTGTTAAGACCGATACCATTATCTTAGTTCTAATTAAACTTTTTTTTTCTTGATTTTCCTCCGTCTCGTCATACGGATGTTCCTTACTGTCGTCGCCGGACATCAGTTGTCTTTTAAATGGCATCGAGTCTAGAAGCACTTTACAAAATGCAGTAGCAGTGAGATACAGTGCTGAAAACAGTGTAGGTACTAAGAACTTAAGGCATAATTTAAGTAGAAAGCACACACAATTTTCGTTGGAAGAGAAGATAGATTTGATTCTTGTTCCTACTATATTATTGATGTACTATAAGCTTGGAATATTAACCGAAGCTTACTTTTGGTGGTTGCTGCAGGGCGCAAAATTGTACAGAAAGTGACTATGAAGGATCTTGTGACCTCGCGTCCTCGTCTGTTTCCATCTCCTTTCCCATCTTTGGTGGAAACAATCAATGACACTGTTTTCCACTACAGCCTCACCCCCATTTCCATCGATATCGTCTACTCCTTCATCTTCATTAACGCAGATCACTGTTAGAAAATAAATAAAGAATTTAAAACTAAATCATCTTGAAGAAAAATATAATGCAAAAGTCTGTGGAAACCTTAAAAAAAAAATTCAGCTGTTGATTTCCTCATCTGTCAGACCTGATTTCACGGTGGAATTTGTGCTCCACGAATGTATTTGACTTGTGGAAATTTTTTCAGCAATCAGTCGTAAAAACATATTTATTTACTCGCAGATCTAGATTTCGACAACTGTGTCGTCATTATCAGTGCTTAAAAACAGTTAAAATACTGCAACATGGAGGTCGAGATGTTGTAAGTATTTTAACTGTTTTTAAGCTCTGATAATGACCACACAGTGGTCGAAATCTAGATCTGCGAGTAAATAAATATATTTTACGACTGATTGCTGAAAAAATTTCCACAATTCTACATTAGTTGCTGGCAAAAATTAACAATAAAAAACGGAAAACTGGTTATTTAAAAAATATGTATTAAAAATGTTATCTTGAGCAGTCCTTGCGGTAAGGTTAAACTAGACATGAAAAATACCGGTATAACTGAAAATTAGTTGCCATCTAGAGGTTTGTAACTCCACAAAATACTGCACCGACAACATCTTCAAAAAATTGACGGATGTAGGGGAAGCACGGCTGAGTATTTCTGCAGAGGTCTTCCGATGACTTGCTGAGTCCATCCACGTCGAGCTGCTGTACTTTGTGAAGGGGCTGATATGGAGCCGTTTATTTCGCATATCAATATATTAGGTGTTAAAGAAGTTTTCTTGGTTGGAGAACTGTGTGACGTAATAGAAAGGGTAAGAGAGAGAGACAGTAGATGAGCTTATATCCCGAGGATAAGCTCCGCCCCTATAGCAAGTTGAGATCTAATTGGCTTCCGCCTATACTAGTTGTCCGCCAAAACTTCAAGCTTCTTTTATTAATATTTAACTATCCTATGTTTATTAAAAACTATCTGTAAACTTTCTGTAATGCTTTTGTGCTGGCCGGCCGCGGTGGCCGAGGAGACTAAGGCGCTCCAGTCACGGTCTGCACGGCCACTACGGTCGGGGGTACGAATCCCCCCTCGGGCATGGATATTTCTGCCGTCCTAGTTCGTAAGTAGTTCATAAGTAGTTTGTAAGTTTAGGGACTGATGACCCCGTAGTTAAGTCCCATAGACTATACAAACATTTGAACAAACATTTTTGTGCTAAGCTATATTCCGGTTAATTCAAAGATTTAATTATTTGTATATCTTGTAATGTTAGTCTAGAAGTTTCGCTTGGCGCCAAAACGGTGGCTTGTGGCGCGCAGCGAGGTGCGGCGGCAGTCAGTCGAGCGCCGATTCAAATGTTCAAATGTTTGTTAAGCTTATGGGACTTAACTACGGGGTCATCAGTCCCTAAACTTACAAACTACTTATCAACTACCTTATACTAAGGACGGCACAAATATCCATGCCCGAGGGGGGATTCGAACCCCCGACCGTAGCGGCCGTGGAGACCGTGACTGGAGCGCCTCAATCCCCTCGCCCACCGCGGCCGGCTCGAGCGCCGACCGCGATACCTTGCACATACTTGTTAGTTTAGTGCGGGCCAGGGACAGTTTATACGTTATGTACCGTTTATATTTTTAATATTACTCAGTTGTATATTTGTTCTTGAATATACACTGGCATTTCTTCAATAAAAACAAGCACTGGCATCCTACAAAAGCTAAAGTTATTCGTAGTGCAGCACTTCCTAGCCACATCTCATCACCTCTTTTAGCATCACTTCAAGTACAACGGATGCGCGATCTGTGTGCTTCACCTGCGCAATGGGACATCAACTACAACAGAAAATTGTTCAAATGTTTGTAAATCTATCGGACCAAACTGCGTGGTCATCAGTCCGTAGCTTACAAACTACTTAAACTAAGGTAAACTAACCTAAAGACAACACACACACACACACACACACACATGCCCCAGGGAGGACTCGAATCTCCACGGTGAGCAACCGCGCGCTGCGCAGCGAGACGCTTTAGACCGCTCGGCTACTTCACCGCGGCCTACAACAGAAGACACAAGGTTAGTAAAAGAGTGATTTTAGACGTGCACTGAAGTTGCATGTCGATACGGCACCTCGCCTGCGGTGCTGCCCAGTTTACAAACCAGGGCACTGGCACGAAGTGCGTTGGTAACATCGCCGAGGGAAGGCATGAAAGATGGGAGGCGTTTTAGGGACTTTGTCAACTATGCACTGACCTTCCCTTTTTTTTATGAATCCCCACCGTAACTTCTCCAGGCTAAAGTAGGTCCAACACGACATTAGGAGGCGTCGCATGAGCTTTGCCTCGTCAGCCTAAGTTACCGCCTGTTGCGTCAGTTGGCTGACGCCTGACCTACTCCAGTGCAGGGCGTAAAAGGCTAGGCAGCGCTTTTCTTTTAAGTGACAAGCCCGTCCACAAGTCAGCGGCGACGTGCAGACCGCTTGCCCGTGGTCACTGCCGGGCGGCTGGCGCCCGTGTGGGCGACGCTCGCAGACGCCGGAGGCTCGGGATTTGGGTCAGGGCGGCGGTGGGCGGCGGGTGGGCGCCTTCCCGCTCTGTGGGCGGCGGTCGCGGACTCCAGGGGCCGCCTTCTGTGCACCGACATGGCGGCTTGTAACGCTCCTTCTGCTTCTGGGTCTGCGCTCTAGACACTGGTTTGATGCGTGACACAACAACACAGTACCAACGCCTCTTTTCATTCATGTGTATACAAGGTGTTACAAAAAGGTACGGCCAAACTTTCAGGAAACATTCCTCACACACAAAGAAATAAAATATGTGGACATGTGTCCGGAAACGCTTAATGTCCATGTAAGAGCTCATTTTATTACTTCTCTTCAAATCACATTAATCATGGAATGGAAACACACAGCAACAGAAGGTACCAGCGTGACTTCAAACACTTTGTTACAGGAAATGTTCAAAATGTCCTCCGTTAGCGAGGATACATGCATCCACCCTCCGTCGCATGGAATCCCTGATGCGCTGATGCAGCCCTGGAGAATGGCGTATTGTATTACAGCCGTCCACAATACGAGCACGAAGAGTCTCTACATTTGGTACCTGGGTACGTAGACAAGAGCTTTCAAATGCCCCCATAAATGAAAGTCAAGAGGGTTGAGGTCAGGAGAGCGTAAAGGCCATGGAATTGGTCCGCCTCTACAAATCCATCGGTCACCGAATCTGTTGTTGAGAAGCGTACGAACACGTCGACTGAAATGTGCATGACCCACATGTTGTGTCGTACTTGTAAAGGCACATGTTTTAGCAACACAGGTAGAGTACCCCGTATGAAATCATGATAACGTGCTCCAGCGAGCGTAGGTGAAAGAACATGAGGACCAATCAAGACATCACCAACAATTCCTGCCCAAACGATCACAGAAAATCTGTGTTGATGACGTGAATCCAGGAAGTACAGTACATAGTAACGAAACAGTTGGGTATTTTGACAATTGTCTGCACGAATTATTTCAATTTACATTTAAGGAGAAATACTAAAATGAGCTCTAACATGGAAATTAAGCGTTTGCATTAACATGCATATTTGTATAGTTACGGCCAGTTGCCGCAGTGGGGTGGACGACCATTATAAGATGCCTAGCTGCTCTGTGCGCCGTCGGAGGTTCGAGTCCACTCTCGGCCAAGGGTGTATTTGATGTCTTTACCATAAGTTAGTTTAAGTAGTTTATAAGCCTATGGACTGATGATAAGAGTAGCTACGTTCCATAGATTTGCAAACATTTGAACATTTTTTAGTGCCAGTCTTATTTGTATAGACGTTGAAAGTGTGC
This sequence comes from Locusta migratoria, assembly GCA_026315105.1. Lineage (NCBI taxonomy): Eukaryota > Metazoa > Arthropoda > Insecta > Orthoptera > Acrididae > Locusta > Locusta migratoria. The sequence continues at coordinate 888,240,722 of CM048744.1, forward strand.
TATTACGCCTTAATTTTTTTTGTGCATATATATTTACATTTGTTTCAGTAGTAGTCACTTTACTCTTTACCGTATAAGTTAAGCGTTGCAAATAGTACACTTGTTTTGATGAAATCTTTATGGCACATTAAATAATATACTTCTAGATAGTCATCAACAGGTTGTGCTTCACATATGTGCTAATTGATTACTAAGCAAAAAATATCATTGTTTTATTACTGAGCAAGAATACAAACTAAGCGAATCTAATATTTTGTGGGTGGGACATGTTTTTACAAAAAAACTTTAAATACGTTCGACCTAAACAATATTCTTTCTGTAGTTTTAAGAGATGTTTTTATTTTACAGACGGTTGTTAGAAACTTCTTAACCAAATAAAAATATACTTTTAAATTTTTCTTTTAGACTGAGAAAACAAGCAGGTCGGCCAGAAACTGATATGAAAATCGTCCCGAAATATATTCTTTTATGTGTGTATTTATTTTTTACTATTGATTGGTTCCGTCACCGCTTGCGCAATGTGCTTGTGCAGTCTTCTGCAGCGTATCTGTAAAATGCATTCAAATTTTCATAGACCTGTGGTGTCCCAGTTTTTAATGTTACACATACACAACATACATATAATTCCTTTTGGAGTAATTTCACATGACGCGAACCAAGTCACTCTATTGTGACATTTATTTTACATTTTCTTTTTAAATTATTCTGCTTCAGTTTACAAAAATAAATTTTTGCACTTGTCCTCTTTTCTGATGCGTGTGTGTATGGTGATTGTAAAACTGACAAATACATTTATTAATGATGTGGTCAGGTTACGTTAATATGTTGGTTATTAATGAAAGTATAGCCTTGAACTTGCATTTGACTGTCGGTCCGAGCTACTTTGACGCCCTAACGTTGTACAGTAGTACCATTAGTCCAAATAGCCGTGTAACCAAAACAATGCAAAATACCCATGAAAATTAGAAAATTATTGGGACACCATAACATTTTTTCTGCTGACTATTGTGTCAATCGTAATTTCTTATATTCGTAATAATTTTTATTGTGACGTAAGTTGACAACTCACAAGAGGCACAAGTTAGGTAATTGCCAAGTAATAAAATAAAGTGCTTATTTCAAACGACATTAAAAGTAAAAGTGGGTACATAACTCCCATTTAACTAATTTACAGCGACTGTAAATAGAAATATGGAGACGGTATTAGTGTTCAAGGTGAAAAATAAAAACATTGAGTTTTGCCGATGACCTAATTCTTTCAGATATAGCAAAGGACCTGGAAGAGCAATTGAACGGAATGGACAGTGTGTTGAAAGGAGTACATAAGATGAACATTAACAAGAGCAAAACAAAGGGAATCAAATGCAGTCTTAGAAAATCAGGCGATGCCGAAGTAATTAGTTTAGCTAACGAAACAATAAAAGTGGTGGATGATTACCTGGGCAGTAAAATAACATATCATGGTCGCAGTACAGAGGATATAAAATACAGAATGGCAACGGGAAGAAAAGCGTTTTTGAAAAAGAGAAATTTGTTAACATCGAATTTTAATTTTAGTGCAAGGAAGTCTTTTCTGAAGGCATTTGTGCGAAGTGTCGCATTGTACGGGAGTGAAATATGGACGATCAACAGTTTGGACAGGAAGAGGATAGAGGCTTTTGAAATTTGGTGCTACAGAAAAATGCAGAAGATTAGGTGGGTAGATCTCGTAACTAATGAAGAGGTTCTGAACAAAACTGAGGAGAAAAGGAAGGGATCTATTGGTAGGACACATTCTTCGATATCAAGGAATCGTAAATTTAGCGTTGCAGGGAAATGTGTGTGTGTGGGGGGGGGGGGGGGGGGAAATCGCAGAAGAAGACCAAGAGACGAATGTAGTAAGCAGATTCAAGTGTATGTGGGTTGCCGTTCTTATGAGGAGATAAAGAGGCTTGCTCAGGATAGAGTGGGGTGGAGAGCTGCATCAAATCAGTCTCCGGACTGAAGACCACAACACATATAAAAAGATTGTAGGAAAGTACGGTTAAGATTCCCTTAACTACTTCATTTGCGAGGACAGTGTTCTCAGCGTGCATCCAGCCATGCTAAGCAACACCTGTATGTACGGCACCTACAAAAGTGACAACACAGCAAGCACTTGGCACAGGATGTTGGCTGACCCCCACCAATCGGCTTATTATGTAATTTGAACGAGAGCACAGTGTGTGTGTGGTTTCTGACTCAACAAAGGTACGTTTTCGTTTCATGAGGCTCTGTAGCTAGGCCAGTGAATGAAACAGCCTCGCTGCGGATTGGAGGTCAGCCGTTTAGATATCGGTGCTCAGATGAGTCACTGTGTAAGGAGCGGAAAAAGATGGCGGGGGCGGAGGTGTTGTGGGGGGGGGGGGGGGGGGGGCAGCAACGGAGGTGCGGTCCGGTTCTGATCCTGGTATGGAGTGCAGCCGGCGACAGGGCGGTGACTCAGCGCTGGGCAGTGGGAGCTCAGCAGACGAGGACTCACGACCGGCTGCACCGAGGAGCCACACTTTGCACACGCAGACAACACTGACATCACAGAACTATACATAAGAACAGCGCACTCTAGTGAACACAATTACAGACCGAATGTCCATATAGCAGTACACATATTTCCTTTAGACTCGATGGCGAGCACACGCAGGAGGAGGCGGAGGAAGATAATACCAACGCATAACTGTAGGCAAAGGTGACAACACTAAAAGAGACTATCAGTATAAGCAGTGAATCGGTCTAAATGACTAATTAGAATCCGGATATCTTTATCAATAGTTTTTAAGATCTCTTCTACATCTACATAGATTGCAAACCACATTTAAGTACCTGGCAGAGGGTTCATTAACCACTTCATAACTTTTCTCTACCGTTCCATTCTCTAATAGCGCGCGGGAAGAAAGAACACCTAAATCGTTCCGTTTTTGATCTGATTTCTCTTATTTTATTGGGATGGTCGTGTCTTTCTAAGTAGGTGGGTGCTAGCAAAATATTTTCACATTCATAAGTAAAAGTCGGTGATTGAAGCTTCGCGAACAGATCACGCCGCAATGAGTAATGTCTTTCTTCTAATGATTTCCACCCAATTCGTGCAACATTTCCGTGACACTTCCCCCCCCCCCCCCATAAAGTGATAAAACAAAACGAGCTGCCCTTCTCTGAACCTTCTCAACATTTTCCGTCAGTCCCATCTGGTGAGGGTCCCACAATGGGCAACAGTACTCCAGGAGAGGACGCACAAGTGAGATGTAGGCAGTCTGTTTGGTGGAGCTGGTGCATCTTCGAAGCGTTCTGCCAATGAAACGTAATCTTTGGTTCGCCTTCCCCTCAATATTTTCTGTGTGTTCTCTCCAGTCTAAGTTCGTAATTGTAACTCCTAGGTATTTAGTAGAATTTACGAGATTAAAGTTTTTAGTGGTCATGTGTATTACTTCACACTTTTCTTTATTTAGTGTCAATTGCCAATTTTCGCACCATGTAGAAATTTTGTCTAAATCACTTTGCAGTTGCTTTTGATCCTCTGTTGAGTTCACTAACCGATAGACGACAGCATCATCCGCGGTCTAAGAGAGGTATTCAGATTCTCTCCAAAATCTTTTATAAAAACAAGGAAGAGTAGGGGCCCTATAACGCTTCCATGGGGAATGCCAGATATCACTTCTGCTTTACTTGATGACTTACCGTCAATTACAATGAACTGTGTCCTTGCTGATAGGAAATCGTGAATCCAATCCCACAATTATGAGAGTAAATCCTTAAACTCATACAAATAACCAAAATTGTTGTAGTAAAATTGTGTTATTCCTTATGTTCATGGAAGTAATTATAATGCCCCCTAGAACCTAATTGAGAATAATAAACAGAAGACACTATCTGATTCACTGTCATATGATAACACTTTGTGAAAAACTGTACCAAATTCGTTTATAGTAAAGCACCAGTGTGTCGCCCCTTCCCATCATTACCCTGAGTCTGCAATCCACTTGAATAGAAATGATACCTGAATAAAGATTGGTCCAACCTTTCCTTCAACAACCAGCCACAGCACATCCCTCTGCAATTACACACCAGTACCCCAAATGAACCACCCTGCCCCCGTCCATTGCCTGTCTTCCTACCGCGCAGGCAAACCATCTACTTTAACCTTTCTTACAAAACCAACCACACCGATTTTAAAATTTTAAGCTCCTTAAATTCTTATGATATTTTCAAAATTAATCTGAAGAGCACCTACAGCAGTAGCTGATGCACAGTGAAACTCTAATCAATACTGGTGACAAAATCTGTAATTGCTTAACTCGTTTTATGACGGAGATGATGTGTATCATGGTCAAAGTTTTAGAGATCTCCTCACAGAAATTGCCCTCCCCCTCCATACCCCTTCATGTTAATAATATGTGTAGTTGATAAGGAGTAGGGTACAATCGTAGACATCGCTTACAGCTTTGTATAATTATTCGTAAAGTAAAACACTATCATGATTCACTCCTCAAGTAGAATATTTGCTGAGATACTTATCAAATACTCTATAGAACAGCCCCAATGTGCCATCCCATTTTTCCCCTATTAGCAACTCACTTGAATAGAGAATGATGCTTGAACAGACTTTAGCCTTGACCTTCCATGCAATACCATTCCACAACCACCTGACAAATACCCACAACAATATAACCACTACACCACCCCCTACACACATGCACTATCGTCCTCCACTCTTTCGAATCCCTATCCCCTAACCCTAGGTAACCCAATTCTGGTTTGTTTCAACTTATCTTCATAAAACAATATGTAACAAGTGAAAGTACTTGAGACATATGTTTTAATATTCTTTCTGATAAGGAGATAAGGTTACACTTAGAGATATCCCTCATAGATGCTGTGTAAGTAGTTATGACAGCTAAACAGTAAAACTGTTATAACTATTTATAGAACCAATTACATATATGAATACTGAAAGAGGTACTGTATCAAATTAATCTACCAGGTGATCAAAAAGTCAGTATAAAATTGAAAACTTAATAAATCACGGAATAATGTAGAGAGATAAAAATTGACACACAAGCTTGGAATGGCAAGGGGTTTTATTGGAACAAAAAAAAAAAATAAATAAATAAATAAAAATAAATAAATAAAAGGTTAAAAAATGACGGAGTAAAAACATCAATGAGAGTCACAGCAGACAGCAAGCTTTCACTACTTAAATTCTTCTAGGTCATAGGTTTTGCCCTAGATTAATCTGGTGTTGAATGTTTCGGTAATAGTGTACGCACCGGTGCTGTAATACAGTTGTTTAAACAAGACTGGCATTCAAGTGAATCTTCCGATCGGAACTCATAGTGCCTCACCATAACTCTGGACATGCTTTACAGTGCTGTTCACAACGTTATTCCTCGACTACAAATATTGTTGAGGAATGTTGGTGAACATATTGAGCATTTCCTTTAAAGAACATCATCTTTCCTCTGTCGTAATTTGTTGTGCTGATTATTGTTTTTCTGACCAGATGAAGCGCCATTTGTTGGACATTTTTTGAACTTTTTTTTTCTAATAAAACCCCATGGCATTCCAAGCATGTGTGTCAAATTTTACCATTCAATCTACATTATTCCGTGATTTACTAAGTTTTCAAATTTATACTGACCTCTTTGATCATCCGGTATATAACATACCAATCCATGCAATGCTGTACGTAAATGACACATATCTTTTAAATACATCCATTACATAGTTTGTGTAAATAATTATGGTCAAATTTTAACAGTACGGCAGATAATGTAGATTTTTCTAAGGGGTTCAAATGTAGATTGATAAGAAAATTGCAGACAGCAAAAAGAAAAGGAAAAAAAGTAGAGGGGTGTATCAAAATAATTGCTACACAGAAGTAATATTCCGTTCAAAACGGACTTTTTTGGATACCATTACAATAAAATTGTGAAAAGTCCCCATCTATCCCATATATGCACAAAAAAAAATTTACACAACGTCAAGGTTCGTAAAAATGTTTTATTTATTCGCGAAACGGTTAGTATTATGATCACACTACAGTTTTTGTCTGAGCTATCTACAAAAACTGTTCTTCTCTGCCGCGGTGGAGTAGCCGAGCAGTCTAAAGCGCCTCGCTGCGGAGCGCGCGGTTGCTCGCCGTGGAGGTTCGAGTCCTCCCTGGGGCATGGGTGTGTGTGTTGTCCTTAGGTTAGTTTACCTAGGTTTATGTAGTTTGTAAGCTACGGACTCAAAATGTTCAAATGTTTGTTAAGCCTATGGGACTTAACTACGGGGTCATCAGTCCCTAAACTTACAAACTACTTATGAACTACTTACGAACTAGGACGGCACAAATATCCATGCCCGAGGGGGGATTCGAACCCCCGACCGTAGTGGCCGTACTGACCGTGACTGGAGCGCCTCAGTCAGCTCGGCCACCGCGGCCGGCAGCTACGGACTGATGACCACGCAGTTTGGTCCGATAGATTTACAAACATTTGAACATTTTTTGAAAAACTGTTCTGATACGCCGCGGCGGAGCGGCCGAGCGCAATGAGTCGCTATGCTACGATGCGCGAGGCCGTTCCCCGTCAGGGGTTCGAATCCCCCTCGGGCATGGATGTTTGTGCCGTCTTTGGCATAAGCTAGTTCATAAGTAGTTTGTAAGCTCTACAAACGTTTGAACATTTTGTTTTCCCTTATATTTACCGCTCAGAGAAAAAGCCGTTTTAAACTTGCACTTTCAATTATATGCAGTCTTTTCTACGTCAGCTATGAGGTAGTGTACTTGGCGCAGTTTTTTTAACGTGGTTTCCCCGGTAAGCCTACTCCACGATCTACTGGTTTAATGGAATCTCAGGACTTATTCAGTAATCTTTTTCTTCTTTTAAATCCTCCTGAGTCGACGTAAATTGTTGCATCAGCGAGCTCAAAAGCACCACAAAATTTGTATGTAGTCCACCATTTTAGAGGGCACGTAACGGTTTTTGCGAAGACTGTAAGCACTATCAGGTTGTTGTGTAATATCTTGGTTGTGCTCTTGCTTCGCAGTCATATGTGATGCAGAATGCTCATGTTTCTTTATCGTCTGTGTTAAATGTCAAAGATCGTGAAAGCCTTTTACACCCAGAACACGAAAAACAGTAAAATGTGTTTGTAACTTCATAACCACACATCTACATCTACATAGATATACTGCAAATCACATTTAAGTGCCTGGCAGAGGGTTCATTAACCACTTTCATAACTTTTCTCTACCGTTCCATTCTCTAATAGCGCGTAGGAAGCAAGAACACCTAAACCGTTCCGTTTTCGATCTGATTTCTCTTATTTTATTGGGATGGTCGTGTATCCCTAAGTAGGTGGGTGCTAGCAAAATATTTTCACATTCAGAACTAAAAGTCGGTGATTGAAACTTCGCAAAATGATCACGCCGCAATGAATAACGTCTTTCTTTTAATGATTTCCACCCCAATTCGTGCGACATTTCCGTGACGTTTTCCCCTCCGTAACGTGATAAAACAAAACGAGCTGTCCTTCTCTGAACCTTCTCAATGTCTTCCGTCAGTCCCACCTGGTGAGAGTCCCACAAGGGGCAACAGTACTCCAGGAAGGGACGCACAAGTGTAATGTAGGCAGTCTCTTTGGTGGAGTTGGTGCATCTTCGAAGCGTTCTTCCAATGAAACGTAATCTTTGGTTCGCCTTCCCCACAATATTTTCTATGTGTTCTCTCCAATCTAAGTTGTTCGTAATTGTAACTCCTAGGCATTTGGTAGAATTTACGACCTTAAGGTTTGACTGATTGCGTAATTGCGTAATTGAGGTTCAGCGGATTTCTTTTAGTGGTACTTCAGACTTTTCTTTATTTAGTGTCAATTGCCAATTTTCACACCCTGTAGAAATTTTGTCTAAATGGCTTTGCAGTTGCTTTTGATCCTCTGTTGACTTCACTAACAGATAAACGACAGCATCATCCGCGAACAGTCTAAGGGAGCTATTCAGATTGTCTTCTAAATCGTTTATAAACACAAGGAAGAGTAGTGGACCTATAACGCTTCCCTGTGGAACGCCAGGTATCACTTCTGTTTTACTCGATGGCTTATCGTTAATTACAACGAACTGTGTCTTTTCTCCCATAAATGTATCGTTTGAAAGTTCTTACAATTAGGTTTTTTTACTAAATTGATATGCGGTGACGGTCTCTCTGGGTTATTGATACGAAGCTTCTCTTGAAGTGAAAGGAAGAAAAATTAGTCTCTTTTAGCCTCTGCACTGTATTACCACACAAAATTGACAACTCACTTCTTCAAACTACGTATCGAATCCTCGCGCCGTCGAGAGTGACCAGCTATAAAAGCTGTTGGCTGAAGAACTGCGGAGGAAGAGGAACAGCACGCTAGCGAGGTGTTTGGCAGCCTGGGACGGGAGGGGGGGTGGGGGAAAGTGGAGGCTTTGTCGGATACTCGACGGAGCTTTTCTCCAACGCTCGGGATAGGAGACCCCTGGCCCCTGCTCCCTTCTCCACCCCTCGCCACGGAACTCAGTGGCTGGAAAGCGGTTGCCAGGGTGCAGAACTTGATTTGCGCCGAGCCCGAAGCAGGACCGGTAGAACTGACCGCCACTTTATAACTTGACTGCATACTTTGGTCGGGAGGTTCATATAAGTTACTAAATAATTATTCGTCAATAAGACGGGAGAGGAAATTATTTAAAGTTTAACAGTGTTGTATACTGTAAATAATAATGTCGTGTGGTCCATTGCCCTGGTGCAAGTCTTTCAAGTGGACGCCACTTCGGCGGTTTGCGTGTCCCTAGCCTACTCTAGTTATCCAACTGGGGAAAGGGGACCTACAGCTTAACGTGGAATACTAACCACGTGTCGTTTCTCGCGACTCCTCACATCGTTAGGAGGTGAAGACAAAAAATCCGAGTTCCGATCGGGTTTCGACCCCGCGACCTTTCGAGTTTTATTTGAGCGCTTTACCGCAAGACAACCAGGCCCAACGAATACTGTGAAGTTCTCTCAGAAGATAAATCAATGAAAAGTGAAGGCCGTAAAATTTACTATTACTTCAGACACGTAGATAATGTCGTGGGAAAGGCGAACCAGAGACTGCGTTTTATTGGCAGAACCCTTAAAAGATGCAACAGAAGTACTAAAGAAACTGCATACACTACGATTGTCCGTTCGTTTTTTGGAGTATTGCTGCGCCGTGTGGGATCCTTATCAGGTGGGTTTGACGGAGGACATCGAAAAAGTCCAAAGAAGGGAAGCTCGTTTCGAAATGATACAGGATCTGGGATGGTAATCATTACAACAACGTCGCTTAACGCTGCGGCGTGGGCTATTTGCGAAACTCCAATCGCCAACATTCTCCACCGAATGCGAAAATGTATTGTTGACTCCCACTTACATAGGTAGAAATGATCATCAGAATAAAATACGAGAAATCAGAGCTCGAACGGAGAGATTCAGGTGTTCTTTCTTCCCGCGCGCTATTCGAGTATGGAATGGGAGATAAATGGTATAATGGTGGTTCGATGAACCCTCTGCCAGGCACTTAAATGTGATTTGCAGAGTATCCCATGTAGATGTAAATATTTTCGTGGGGGCTCATCGCTCTGTTGCGCTATAGGACGACCCGCCTCTGGGATTGCAGAATAAATGTCGTTTTCTAAATAGTAAATTTATTGCAGTGCTATCCTGTTTTTTTTTTATTTATTTATTTTTTATTTTATTTTTTTAAATGCGTGCCAACAATTAAATGAGAAATAACGATGCAATGGTAAGTTGAAGTTGGAGGAGGGATCGTTGTTGTATGAATGACTGCAGAACACTAATGCCATCTAAGGAGAATCCGCTGTATTAACACTGTAGTGCCATCTAGTGACTAGGCTTGTAACTATAACCACAGCCTCCCTAATAGCGTTTCTGGAATCTGTGCGTTATTTTGAAAATGTCTCGTGGAGTACTCCACATATAGGTGATGTTTATTTAAAATTTAAGATGAAACAAGGCAATTTTTTAAACTACAGAACTGACCATAAGCGCCAAAAGTTTATTTTATGTAATTGGTATGTATATAACATTAGACAAATAAGACCTTTTGTAAAATTTTGTATGGAGTTGTTACATTTCCCGCGCCGGAACTTCGAATCCTCCCTCGGGCATGGGTGTTTGTGTTGTCTTTAGTTTAAGTTATTTCATAAGTAGTTTGTAATTTTAGGTACTGATGACCCTGCAGTTAAGTCCCATAAGCTTTACAAACATTTTAACATTTTGAGTTGTTACATTTTCCTTGTACATTTGTAGCAGCATCTGAAGATGACAGCTAGACTGCTGAAACTAGTTGTGCAGTAATAAAAATATTGCAAAACAGCGATCGTTGGCATCATTTCTCTAACACACAAAACTACTGGATCTTCTTTGGGGAACAGACTGACTAGATTCTCCTGGCACCTTTGCTCATGTTTGTAGGGTATAGGGTTGTACCTTGGGACGGTTCTACCATGGGACACTTTTTAATAAAGGTAGTGCACTCTAGTGGAAACTTTAAGAACTATGAGGTAAAGTTGTCAGGCCTATTTTCAGAGGGAATAGGAGGCCATGTTGTATTTGGATGGTGTTTGAGATCTGAGGAGGAGCTTTACAAGTTTTCGTGTTTGAAAGTAAAATTTATCCACTATCCTTAGTAGATATAAATTAAAGCTAAGCATCATTATTGATGTTTCTTAAATACAGTGTTAAGTAAGCTATTGATACCATAAGTTATAAAGATATAAATGTGTACATAGGTTAGGATACAGTTTTCCGTTCTTGTGTATTTGGTTTTACTTTGGGACACTTCTCTGGTTGCACCTTGGGACACCTGGAAGGTGTACGAGTGTCACTTAAACACCAGAAAACAAATAATTGAAGAGAAAACAGAAAGAAAACAAGAAAAAGAAGTCTTTCCCAAAGAAAGAAGTCACTAAACGGACAAAGGAGTTTTCATGTTCCACTTCTTTTGATGAAGAAATTCCCGAGCTTGGCAGTAGCTCTAGAGGCAGCATATTTGATTTGTCATCTGAAGAAGAGGATTTCTCATCCTTCTTTCCATCTAGAAAAGTAACTCTTTCTTGTTTTCAAGCTAGCTGGGTATTGGTAAAATCTGACATCAGTGGCAGATCTCATGTTTACTATGCAGGAGTAGTTTTAGAAAGTACAGAAGAAGATGTAACTGTGAAATTCTTAAGGAAGCAAAGGACCATTTTGTATTCTTTAATGTTGAGATTTGATTTGATTTGATTTTCTCAGGGAAGCTAAAACAGTCTTGGTCCAACCCGCCACTGCCCGCACCGAAACGAAGTTTATTGTGCGGTATCGCTCCCTGTATCTTTAGTAAAGCCTACCAATGCCCTTGAACAGTGCAAGGAGTCCCTTTACCAGTTCTTTATTAGATACAATTTCTTCGGGTCTGGTTGTCCCAAATGTTCTGTGCCTTTTACTCTCCAATGCAATGCATTCGAAGATTAGATGTGATGCAGTTTCATCACCGTCATCACAGATCCTACATTTATTCTCCTCTTCTGTTATTCCCATTGTATGTAGGTGTTTTTTGAAATTCCCATGGCCTGTCAGCAATCCAACCATGAGTCTAATCTCTTTCCTGTTCAGGCCAGGATTGCAGGGCTTCTTTTAAAACATGGATTTGGCATCATTACTTAATGTTGAGAACATCATCATTGCTAAACACAGTAATGTATTGAAAGAACTACCGATTCCAGTGGTGTGTCATGGGTTTCATTCATTTAATATTTTATTCCCACCATATCTTGTTTTAAGGTAAAATAACTTTTGCATTTGGACTAACAAACATATACTACATAATTCCAATACGATTTTTTCATATATAAAACTAAGAAATTTGAATGCATCATCGTGTCCCAAAGTAAAACCACCACTGTCTCAAGGTGAAACCATAGGTAGTACCTTGGGACAAGTGTCACAAAAGTCTTTATTGCTGAGTAATTGTGTGAATATTAGAGCTAGCGTAAACTGCTGATCGTTCAACATTACCTAAAATTGACGCCTGTGATAGGGTACCAAATTTCTTGTAAAAAATCATAGTATAAAAAATTAAAATGTAAAAAATGTTCCTCCTTAAAACTCCTGGCAAGCATGACAGCCTAGTGACGTCAACTAATGCGGCTATTTGCAGGTCGTGAGAGTTATTAATAATTTCTGCAGTGTATTCAGAGAGTGTATGGTGAAGTGTGGTGGTGTTTGGGTGTTGCAGGATGTCGGAGGAGGAGGCGCCGGCTGCGGCGCGGGTGGTGTCCGTCCGGCGCTACGAGGTGGGCGCGCCCGCCAACGCCAGCACAGACCTGGTGAGTCAGCAAAGCCACCAAAGACCAGCTGCGATTCGGCGTAGCCCTAACCACAGAGTAACATATACAGAGAAGCAGTCCCCCCCTAAACCACTGTCCCCTCATAGTTCCGTAAGATGCCAGCAGGTGTCAGGCGGTTCCCTGGCTTAGTACCGGTAGACCACACTAGAGGCACTTCTGAGGGTGCCTCTTGCACGTCAGAGGGTAGCGTGGAGGGGAGGCTGAGGGGAGAGCTCGTGCCGCCTGCCACGAAGCCACGACCGTGTCCGGCTTGCTGGCGTTTGAGGGGAGGTGGTGGTGGGGACAGCCGCTACATGCCGCTCGCACTGGCTAGTTTAAAGGGCTGCTTCTGACCGCAGCGCCATCATGGGACATCTTACGGAACTGCTTCAGCACCCCCCCGCCCCGCAACCCTGAGCGTGGGACCGGGCCCTTACGGAGGTTTCCCGTCTGTATATATTTGTCTGTGCCCTAACCCTCCACTACCGTCACTCAATTTCCTAACCTAATCTTCCTTTATTTAACTGTCAAACAGGAAAGGAAACACACAAAAATTCTATACTAAAACAAAGTCAAGACTTTCCTGACAGTCCATTACCGTGATTGTTGCGTCCCTTGACGTATTAGCAAGCATTAGGAAGAAAGTGGAAACGTATCTTTCGTAGAGGCGCTGACTTTTGTGCGGTAGGGGGTGGGGAGCAAGGAACCTATCGTCACCCCCCCCCCCTCCCAAATATTTTGAAGTAGCTTCCCGAAATGTTCAAACACAGTATTACTTCCGCATAAAAGTTTCCGATCCAGTTGTCACAATGTAAAAATTTCCGAACGACGTGTTTCGGGCCTACATTAGCCCATTCTCAAGTTCTAAAAGCAGAAAGCCAAGGAAAACGTAAATTAAAACGAAAACACTAAAACCATAAATACGATGCATGTCAATATAACAAAGTATGTTCATCATAGACAGGCTTACCTTGAATTCTAAAACATATCTGTCCTAAGGCAACATCAAGCGTAAAATATTTGTGGCATTTGCGCAATGTTTGTGCGTTAAGAAAAGAACCGAATAGCAAATTAAATGAAAAGACGGAATTGTCTAAAGGACATTTATGGCCTCATTTTGGTAATTTCCTTCTCCATAAACAGTGAAATTTCCCCTCGCATTTGGTTCCTTGTGGTTGGGGTTAACTGATTTACTGTTAGAAGTTTTTGGACACATTTTAAATTGTGCTTTTAGACGGGTTTACTATCGATAGTAGCAATACGGTAGGTTTATCTTTGGTAGTGGGTAGCTTTTGGACTGTCTTTGATATAGCAGAGTAGATAGTTAGCAGTCCACAACTGTGCCTCCAACTAGAAACATGTTTTACGGTGAGGAATGTTTATCTGTTGACATTGCGCATATGCCACAAATATTTTACGCTTGTCGTTGCCTTAGGGCAGATATGTTTTAGAATTCAATGTAAGCCAGTCTAGGTTGAACATACTTTGTTATATTGACATGGATCGTATTTAAGGTTTTAGTGTTTTCGTTTTCATTTGGCTTTCTTCTTTTATAAATTGAGAATGGGCTAATGTAGGCTCGAAAAATGTCGTTCGGACATTTTTACATTGTGACAACTGGAGCGGAAACTTTTATGCGACAGTTTATACCGTTGTGAGATGGCATCCACACAAACAGTATTACTTGTGATTCCTTAATTTTTCTTGGCGAATAACAACTTCGAAAAACTTACGGGTATGCAGCCACGTAGACAGTCGTCGATTTTGATACCTGGCTGCATACCCGTAAGTTTTTCGACAGTATTACTTGCTGCACCACTTGTTGTCGCTCATATCGTGTTTACATAAATCCGGTAAAATTTTAGGCGCAAATACTCAAAAGCAACATTGTATGTCAAATGTAGTACCTTAAACAATCACTTGTGCTCCCCCTCCCCACACAATAATATATTGAAGTCGGCCTCTCTGATCTTTCTTACTTTATCGGTTGTTTAATTAACAAAATACACATTTGCTTAGCACTTGTGTCGCACAGGGTGGCAATTATTTAACTAATAGATGGGATCGGTCGTCGCCTGAGTATTTATTTATTTGAATGTTTTGTTAAACCATTTCCTCTTCCTTTGTCAGACAGTCCATCACCCAGAAATTGTTCAGTATTGTAAAAACTATTGTGCAATACTAAGAAAAGTTATTCAAAAGTCCAAAATCATGTGTATCTTTGTCTGAGATCAGTATTTCGGGTGATAAAATTAAAACAATTTTAATTTTTTTAAGTTGAAAGCAAACAAACTTTTTCTGTTCTACTATTTTTTGTTTTGTTTATGACGCTATTGCTTAGGTTTTCAAAGATTGTAAACAAAGGTACAACACACCGAATACTCAGTCTTTGCATATGAAATTTGTTGGTATTGCAAAAAATCATCTGTTGCAATGTAGACCTATGTTTACGTAATCAGTGGCCTCCTTAACATTTTTACAGCGTAATTTGCAAATAAACAGGTTGAAAAACACCGAATTAAAAACTATGTTAACATTATTGACATTCTAGCATATGGATTTGTTTATAAATAACAATACTGCTACCAGTCACGATTTATTATTTATTTAGCACGACGCGTTTCGAGAAATAATTCCCATCTCCAAGTGAGTTTTTGTTGTGCTGTTTGATATTATTTGTGATGTTTTGAGTATGTGACTCCCTGCTTCATTCTTCTGTCGTTGCTGTAATATATAAATACGCCCAATTTTACTTTATTGTTATCTTTATATGGTGTTAATGGCGACATTTTCCCTCGTCCATCAGTGGCAGCTCTTACACTTGTGAAACATCACATATAATATTTTTGCACACAAGTACATCAGTTGTCACAAACATACATCTAAATAAACAGTTACACACACTTCTGTGTGGACCTGGTAGCTTTGTCCTTCTTTCAGAATGTGATCAGCAAAGATGGAGTCTGCCTTCTGTAATCTCCAGCTACGTTCATGTTCAGTTAGTGTTTGTGTAATTTCTTTGCCCTGCCTGTTTGACCTATATTTGAGACTTCTGTCAATTTTGGTTCATAATTTTCCTAAATATGGTATAGTACACCAGTTGGTCTTTGTGATGATTGTTTCTGAAGTGGGGGAGGATAGAGGAGGGGTAGGATTTTCTTCTTTGTTTTGTTTGTAAAATGTATCTATTGTTGCATGCCATATATTTAATGGTGTTCAATTCTGTTTGAAAATCTTGTTTTGATAGTGGTATGGATGTAAGGCGATGTACCATGGAGTGGAAGGCAGCATGTTTGTGTGCTATTGGATGTAACATGATGGTATTACACTGTCAGTTGTTGTGGATTATATGTTAATTTTGAAAATATGTCTGTTTGTGGTAATATCTATGTTTAGGTCCAAGAAATTGATGGCTTTTTTACCGAGCTCCATAGTGAAATGTATGTTTTGGTGATGAGGGTTGAGATTTTCTAGGAAGCTGTTGAGTTGTCTGTTGGTGCCAGTCCACAAGCACAATACATCGTCCACGTATCTGTACTAATATTTAACTTTATCAATGAGGGGTTCATTATGTAGAAAATGTTTTTCAAAGTGTTCCATAAAGATTTCAACTAATAGGGGTCTGAAGGGGGACCGATTGCTAATCCATCAACCCGTTTGTATATGGTATCTTGGAACTGGATGTAGTTTTGCTAGTTTATAACAATAATTTGGAATATTATTGAAAGAGAAACAGAGCAACCAAGATCACAGGTAGACTTCATAACCATACAACTGAATGAAAAGTGTGCTAAAGAAAAGTAAGAAAATGAAAATATTTTCAATAATCATTTTCTAAATGTTGTGGAGAAAATAGGATCTAGATGTTCCTTACAAGAGGCAAGGCTACTAATAGTAGGGGCCGTACCCATACACTTTGGTACAATTGTAATTCCACCAACCTCTCCCTTTGAAATCAGTAAAATAACAAACTCAGTGAAAAGTAAAAGCTCTTACGGAATTGATGGCATTTCCAGTAGGGTACTTAAAGCTTGTTCCCCACAGATAAGTAGCATTTTCAGCTATATATGTCATAGCTTTCTGAAGCGATGTGTTTTCCCTGATAGACTGAAATATGCCGTTGTTAAACCATTGCAAATGTAAACAACTACCCCCAGTCTCTCTTCTGACAGCTTTTTCAAAAACATTTGAAGAAGTAATGTATTTAAGAGTGGCGTCCCATATTTGTAAAAACAAAGTACTAACCAAATGTCACTTTTGTTTTCAGAAAATGCTATTAATGCCTTCACTGATCAGATATAAAATGCTCTGAATATCCGGACATCACCCATTGGTATTTTTGTGATCTCTCACAGGCCTCTGATTGTGAAACTCATGGAATTCTTATAGATAAGCTTAATCATTACTTAACTGGAAGAATGGAGAAAGTTGAAATAAGTGGTTTATGTAATGTCAAAACATCACTTGATTCCTTATGGCAGGCTATCAAGAATGGGGCACCGCAGAGTTCAGTGTTAGGTCCTTTACTGTTCCTGATATACATTAATGACTTGCCATTCTACATTGATGAAGATACACAAAAAAAGTTAAAATGCTTGTTAAGCTTAAGGGACTTAACTGCGGGGTCATCAGTCCCTAAACGTACAAAATAACTTATACTAAAGACGACACAAACATCCATGCCCGAGGGGGTTTCGATCCCCGACGTGGAACGGCCTCCATCGGAGCATAGCGCCTCAATGCGCTCGGACGTTCCGCCGCAGCGAAGATGCGCAGTTAGTTATTTTTGCTTATGATACAAGTATAGTAATTACGTCTAAGAAGCAAGAACTATGTAACTTAATCGTAAATATTGTGCAATACTAAGAAAAGTTATTCAAAAGTCCAAAATCATGTGTATCTTTGTCTGAGATCAGTATTTCGGGTGATAAAATTAAAACAATTTTAATTTTTTTAAGTTGAAAGCAAACAAACTTTTTCTGTTCTACTATTTTTTGTTTTGTTTATGACGCTATTGCTTAGGTTTTCAAAGATGGTAAACAAAGGTACAACACACCGAATACTCAGTCTTTGCAGATGAAATTTGTTGGTATTGCAAAAAATCATCTGTTGCAATGTAGACCTATGTTTACGTAACCAGTGGCCTCCTTAACATTTTTACAGTGTAATTTGCAAATAAACAGGTTGAAAAACACCGAATTAAAAACTATGTTAACATTATTGACATTCTAGCATATGGATTTGTTTATAAATAACAATACTGCTACCAGTCACGATTTATTATTTATTTAGCACGACGCGTTTCGAGAAATAATTCCCATCTTCAAGTGAGTTGTTTTTTTTTGTGCTGTTTGATATTATTTGTGATGTTTTGAGTGTGTGACTCCCTGCTTCATTCTTCTGTCGTTGCTGTAATATATAAATACGCCCGATTTTACTTTATTGTTATCTTTATATGGTGTTAATGGCGAAATTTTTTAAAAGCTTTCTTACTTACAGTTTTCGTCTCGTCCATCTGTGGCAGCTCTTACACATGTGAAACATCACATATAATATTTTTGCACACAAGGACATCAGTTGTCACAAACATACATCTAAATAAACAGTTACACACACTTCTGTGTGGACCTGGTAGCTTTGTCCTTCTTTCAGAATGTGATCAGCAAAGATGGAGTCTGCCTTCTGTAATCTCCAGCGACGTTCATGTTCAGTTAGTGTTAGTGTAATTTCTTTGCCCTGCCTGTTTGACCTATATTTGAGACTTCTGTCTATTTTGGTAGATAATTTTCCTAAATATGGTATAGTACACCAGTTGGTCTTTGTGATGATTGTTTCTGAAGTGGGGGGGATAGAGGAGGGGTAGGATTTTCTTCTTTGTTTTGTTTGTAAAATGTATCTATTAGTTGAGGGCTATAGCCATTGTTGCATGCAATATATTAATGGTGTTCAATTCTGTTTGAAAATCTTGTTTTGATAGTGGTATGGATGTAAGGCGATGTACCATGGAGTGGAAGGCAGCATGTTTGTGTGCTATTGGATGTAACATGATGGTATTACACTGTCAGTTGTTGTGGATTATATGTTAATTTTGAAAATGTGTCTGTTTGTGGTAATATCTATGTTTAGGTCCAAGAAATTGATGGCTTTTTTACCGAGCTCCATAGTGAAATGTATGTTTTGGTGATGAGGGTTGAGATTTTCTAGGAAGGTGTTGAGTTGTCTGTTGGTGCCAGTCCACAAGCACAGTACATCGCCCACATATCTGTACTGATATTTAACTTTATCAATGAGGGGTTCATTATGTAGAAAATGTTTTTCAAAGTGTTCTATAAAGATTTCAACTAATAGGGGTCTGAGGGGGGACCGATTGCTAATCCATCAACCCGTTTGTATATGGTATCTTGGAAATGGATGTAGTTTTGCTAGTTTATAACAATAATTTGGAATATTATTGAAAGAGAAACAGAGCAACCAAGATCACAGGTAGACTTCATAACCATACAACTGAATGAAAAGTGTGCTAAAGAAAAGTAAGAAAATGAAAATATTGTCAATAATCATTTTCTAAATGTTGTGGAGAAAATAGGATCTAGATGTTCCTTAGAAGAGGCAAGGCTACTAATAGTAGGGGCCGTACCCATACACTTTGGTACAACCTCTCCCTTTGAAATCAGTAAAATAACAAACTCACTGAAAAGTAAAAGCTCTTACGGAATTGATGGCATTTCCAGTAGGGTACTTAAAGCTTGTTCCCCACAGATAAGTAGCATTTTCAGCTATATATGTCATAGCTCTCTGAAGCGATGTGTTTTCCCTGATAGACTGAAATATGCCGTTGTTAAACCATTGCAAATGTAAACAACTACCCCCAGTCTCTCTTCTGACAGCTTTTTCAAAAACATTTGAAGAAGTAATGTATTTAAGAGTGGCGTCCCATATTTGTAAAAACAAAGTACTAACCAAATGTCACTTTTGTTTTCAGAAAATGCTATTAATGCCTTCACTGATCAGATATAAAATGCTCTGAATATCCGGACATCACCCATTGGTATTTTTGTGATCTCTCACAGGCCTCTGATTGTGAAACTCATGGAATTCTTATAGATAAGCTTAATCATTACTTAACTGGAAGAATGGAGAAAGTTGAAATAAGTGGTTCATGGAATGTCAAAACATCAGTTGATTCCTTATGGCAGGCTATAAAGAATGGGGCACCGCAGAGTTCAGTGTTAGGTCCTTTACTGTTCCTGATATACATTAATGACTTGCCATTCTACATTGATGAAGATACACACAAAAAATGTTAAAATGCTTGTTAAGCTTAAGGGACTTAACTGCGGGGTCATCAGTCCCTAAACGTACAAAATAACTTATACTAAAGACGACACAAACATCCATGCCCGAGGGGGTTTCGATCCCCGACGTGGAACGGCCTCCATCGGAGCATAGCGCCTCAATGCGCTCGGACGTTCCGCCGCAGCGAAGATGCGCAGTTAGTTATTTTTGCTTATGATACAAGTATAGTAATTACGTCTAAGAAGCAAGAACTATGTAACTTAATCGTAAATAATATTTTTCACAAAATTACTAAGTGGTTCTCAGCAAACGGACTCTCATTAAATTTTGATAAAATTCAGTATATACTGTTCCGTACAATAAATGGCACAACTCCAGAGCCAGATTAACCCAGACGGAGGTCCGGGGTTAGAAAAAATTTGTGGCCCTACTAACGTCATTTAGGCCTAATATAGTTCTGTGAAAGTACAGCAGATAAGTTAAAGAATACTCATACTTCTACGACAAAAACCATATCATGCAGTAAATCATATAGTACCGAATATAGGTTCAAAATCACACAAAGAAATATCGATCTGATAAATTGAAAATGATTAAGCCTACCTTAAAAACTTCTTTTCCTGACTTTCGTCCTTGCGAAGTCCTCTATCATATCCTCGAAGTCAAGAGAGCTGGTTACCTCATGTTCAAGTGATAACAATGCAAGAGCAGAAATGCGTTCTTGTTGCATTGTAGAACGTAACTTGTTTTTGATAAGGGCTAATGTGGTGAATACAATTACAATTAGTAATTGGTATTGAGAGGAAGATCCGATAAGCAATCATTACGTTTGGGAAAACATCACCTAGATCATTTTGATACATTAATTCATATAATTCGGCTGGTGAAGTGTCAGCAGCTTTTTCTTTGAGAGAACACTTCATATATTCACTAAAATAAAGAATTTCAGAACGGAAACTGTCTTCATCGAGATCACTTCGGTGTTTCTCACACAGTATTGACGTTTCCGCTAAGATCTCTTCAGTTCGTTGCTTCACAATATTGTTTGTTAATAGCCGGAAAATATCGACTACTTCACTATACTTTTCTTCTCGCTTTTGTAGTTCTGCTTGTAGTTGTCAACAACTGTAATAAGTGACACACGAAATTTATCGCGTCAAGCCAGTTCTTCTATTCTTGATGTACATGCCCACTTAAGCTCCTCAAAATTCTCCCTAATACGGGTGAAAAATGGAATAAGTGATTTGCAAATATTTGCTAGTTGTGTCAATTCGAGACAACACGTCATCCCAGAACAATTAATATAGCAGTCTCCAGTTTTATAAGCTTCTTACGAAGCTTTTACAAGCTGATAATATAATAATACTAATAGTATGAATACAGATACATGCATAATTTTTTTCTATTTAAAAATTCGTAAGTGGAGTAGGAGTTGACCACTAGAAAGTCTTTTAGGCTCTTCTCAAACTGATCTTTATTTGTAGATAATTTTTTATGGTTGCTGGTAAATCATCTGAAATATGTGTTCCTGAGTATTGGTCCCCTTTTTTAACTAAAGTAAGTGCTTTCAAGTACTTCTGTAGATAACTTTTGTTCCTAGTATTGTAGGTATGAACTGAGCTGTCTGTTGGGAAAAGGGATATATTATTTATGGCAAATTTCATTAAGGAATAAATATACTGAGAGGCAGTAGTTAATATACTCATTTCTTTGAAGAGGCTTCTGAAGGATGTCCGTGAATTTACACCACAAATAATACCTATTACACCCTTTTGGACTCTGAAAACTTTTTTTGACTTGAAGAGTTAGCCCTAATTTTATATCATATGAGATTATGGAATGAAGTATGCAAGCTTTTTTATTTTTATGTCTCCTATGTCTGATGCCACTCGTATTGCAAATACAGATTTATTAAGTCGTTTCTGCAGTTCTGTGGTACGCTCCCCCAACTGAATTTATTATCACACTGTAATGAAACTTGTTCTATTTGCTGTTCTTCATACTTTATGCATATTCTGGATGAAAATCTCTTACATGTTCTGAACTGCATGTAGTGAGTCTTTTCAAAGTTTAATGTCAATGAGTTGAATTTAAACTATTTATTAATGTTGATGAAAATATCATTATCAGACCTTTTTACATACTATTTATTGCAATACTTGAGTTATCTGCAAACAAAACGAACTCTGCGTCTCTCAGTTCAACTGATGAGAAGTCATTATTGTACACAAGAAAAAGCAATGGCCCTAAGATGGATCCTCATGGGACACCACATGTAATTTCTTTCCAATGTGATGATGACCAGTGGCTAAATTCACTAGTGCCTCGCACTGACTCCCTTTGTTTCCTTTTAGCGAGGTACGACTTGACCATTTTGCAGCAATTCCCGTGAAGGCCATAGAAGTCTACTTTACATAAAAGGATGTTATGGTTCACACAATCAGATGCCTTTGATAAAGTTCTAAGTTGCGATAAGACATATCGTCTGTTTGCCTGATTACGCCCAACTATCGTTCGTTTACATTCTGGTTCGGTATCGACAGATCCCCGGCAATGGCTTTTGGACTAGGTCGGGCACTCTGTATTCAAGCGCAGCGCCGCCAACACTGCCATATCGGGAGAGGCTCGGTCTGCCCCGCGGCTAGCGGATCCCCATCGGGTATTCGCGGCGTGCGGCGCAGATATTGCCGTACAAGTGCGCCCCGCCACCGTCCCATCTATATTTCTTCGCGCCCCGTGCCCCACCAGAGACTGTCAACGCACCGCGTCCCGTAGGACTCTGAATTATTCATCCCGCCGCACGAGCGTGGCACCTACCGACGCGAGCGCAGAGCCACCTAGCGGCGAAGAGTGCGAACTGTCACGAAGCCGGCTGGTAACGCCATCAGTCGTCAGGTGCGAGAACTGGTTGGCCGCTTCGGCTCTGCTCATTCACCTCGCGAAGCGAAACCTGTTTGTGGGCTGTATGACTCGAGCGAATGGGCTAAAATAACTGAGGTATCCTTGAGTGGCTTAAATAAAACAAGACACGTCAGACCGACAACCGGAGGACCAGCACGATCAAACACGTATGCTTGTTGACATTTACTAATTCTTGGTCATTATTCATTGTTGAAAACGAGTTACTGACTGTCCCCAGGAATCTCTTCTCTCTCTCTCCACACACACACACACACACACACACACACACACATACACACACACACACACATTCTGTGCACCCTGTTTAGAAGGATATTGTTGATCTATATTATTTAATACACATGGAAAGCACATGGGTTAATTGAGGATAAAGTATCTGACAGAAATACGAAGAATATTAAGTGAAAATTATGATTTGTTTGCAATTTTCAACAATGTCACAAGGCTGAAAATTTATATTCGAATTTAAGCTACTGGTATTTGTTTGTTTCACATAAAAGAGACTTTCAATCAGTTAGGGTTACCATATCTTCATCACCAAAAAAGACAGTTCATATAAAAAAGAGGGCGCTTTATCTTTAACATAAAGTAGTTAACAACTTTATTAATGAACCACGTAACACTAGTACAAACTAAAACAGTAACCCTGTGTTGCAGGGAAACGAAATATTATGAACCTTGACAGTTATTCCTCATCACTACTCTCAATTGTCTCATTCTTTTCTTATTCACTTTTGAACCAACAATATTTGGTGGACGACGAAGTATCTCTCAAGAGCTTTTTGTTTCAAATGTTTGAAATTATACTGTACACATACAGTATGATTACAGTATATTTTGAATATATTCTTGTCTTTTGTACACTGTGTGTTCACAAGAGAAAACACAGGTTCTGTGTCGGCATTAACACTAGCTACAAAAAAAACGAAGCCTACAATTTTCAGCAGTTCAGAATAACTAACAACACTAGATGACTGATTTAAATGTGCACACCATACTTCAGCTGCTGGAATGTTCTTTTCCTTTGATAATCTTTAAAAAAATTTATAAAAGTACAAAGTTGATCGGAACACAATGTATCATTAATTCTTACATTCGTTTGATCATTCTCTTGAATCTCCAGGAGCACATATTTAACACTGACTTTCTCTTCAGTATTATGTTATATTTAAGTTCGTAATTTATTTTGAAGCAAAAGGATACCTACGATCTCGAATACATAATACAACTTAAACCTAAACCACAAAGTACATCAAAAGCAACGCCATAGAACGTAATGCAGAAGACAGAATGCACTGGTTGAATACAGGATAGACAACCGGGTTCCTTCGCAAAGAAGATCCGAATCGTTTGCAACTGTCAGGCCCACGCGGAGTGCGAAATTGTGAACCACAATTTCACTCTGTGTATGCGCGTAATAGTTGCGACAGGTTGGAACTGCAATGCGAATGAACATGTTGTCGATAATGGCACAAAAATAAATTTTCTTTCTCGGAACCCAAAAAATGAGGACATTTTGTAGAATTTTATAAATTCCGGCCGGACACATTTTCTTGCCTCAAAAAGAGGACATGTCCTGGAAAAAAGAGGACCTATGGTAACCCTACAATCAGTATATCTGAAATTGTGAAATACGTGAGGGACGTTCTTAGTTGTTACCGAAGTTTGCGTTCTCGAATACCATTCTACTCACAAAATAGTATGGCCGTTAGCTCGTCAGGTCTGTTGCAATAACGTGGCGTGAGTTTATAACTTTTGTGTTGTTCAGTGTTCAGTCTCGAAGATTGTTTTTTCTTGATGATGTCCCGCCTTTCTGAAATCAGCATGCACTCCATAGTTCCATATTTCACATTGCATTTATTACAAACATAAATAATCACACTCCCCACACTTTTCGGAACAGTTAATCATCCATAATTATGAGATCGTCATTTCCTGCTTTGGTATATAGTTTATATTCAGTTTCTTCACATTTTAAAATAAAGATTTGTTTATATAAGCAGTAGGTAAAATAATGTGAAAATTAATAGAGAAATACGCTGCTTTATTTTAGTAAATAAACAGTATTGATCAAGATATCGATTTTGAAAAATATTAATATGTAATTTGTCACAAAAATGTAATTATTTAAGAATCATAATGTGCACAAAATATTTGGTGTTAGGTAAAAAACACAATACTTTTTTTAAACTTATATTATTTGCTTACACCTTATAGCTATTTAAATGATAATAAATAATGATAATAAATAAATGTACGAAAATTTTATGTAAATGGTTGGAAAAAGTTGTTAATATCAGTAGAAGTAGTTAATGTGGCTTAGTAAACAGGCACAAGAGCGAGAAACTAATAACGCAAAAAGAGGCTTCAGAAACGCAACGTTTCATTACAAGCTGAAGAACGAATCCAAATGTTTTCACAATACACTTTGTACTTAATGCGCCACGTATACATCTGACAGTTAAAAAAAAATTGTTTTTTATTTTTCTACTTCGAATATATAGTAGAGTGCGTTAATGTTACATTTTAGTTTTCAAATAAAATACTATAAAATACTATAATACTATTTTCATTTTCAGCTAAATTCAGTAGAGTTATTTAGTTTCATTTCTTCTTTATGTCCTTTTTTCTCTCTTTTTTTATTTTTTATTTTATTTTTTTATCTGTAGACAAATTCCTTCTATAAATGCAAGAATGCCACCATTTAATTTTTCGAAAACATGATATCCTAACAAATATATATATATATATATATATATATATATATATATATATATATATATCGTATGGTATAATGTCAGCTACATATAATACTTTAGTAAGATATACTAGTGTCTAGTTAATAAGATAAAACATATCTCTGTCACAGAGCCAAGTTCAACTCCTTTGCCGGCCGCGGTGGCCGAGGGGATTGAGGCGCTCCAGTCACGGTCCGCACGGCCACTACGGTCGGGGGTTCGAATCCCCCCTCGGGCATGGATATTTGTGCCGTCCTTAGTTGTAAGTAGTTCATACGTAGTTTGTAAGTTTAGGGACTGATGACCCCGTAGTTAAGTCCCATAGACTCTACAAACATTTGTTACATTTTTTGTTTTTCAACTCCTTTAACCACTTGACAGCTTCCTGACTGACTATATGGAGTTCGGTCATCCCTCCTGAGAATGATCGTAATGGGCAATTAGTAATTATATGGGTCATCGTTTGTATGTCTGCTCCACAGTCGCATGACTGGTCGTCTGTCTGTCCCCATTTGAATTTCCAATAGTTACAGCGACCAACACCAGTTCGGAAACGGTTGATCAAAGACCATTCTCTCCTGGGTAGGTCCATTCCTTGGAGCTGCTTAGAGGGATCGTCTATCCAGATGCTGTTTTTTCCATTAAACGAATCCCAAATTCTTGCCCAGTTTGATTTAGGTGAGAAGCCATTCTCATGTAGTTGCACAGCTGTTTTAAGAGGTGGTTTACGTGATTTCAGCCGGCTGACCGGTGGTGGAAGGTCTTGCAGAATAGGAAGCTCAGGAGTGGACAAGATCTTATAATACTCTCTCATTAAGGCTTCCTTCCGTCTTAGATCTGGGGGAACGATGTTGCATAATATTGGGAGCCATTGAAGTGTTGTAGCCATCAGAGTGCCACTGATCAATCTCATTGCTCTATTTAATTGTACATCAATGTTTCTCACATGAGCACTGTTGAGCCAGACAGGAGAACAGTATTCAGCTGCAGAGTAAACTAGGGACAAAGCTGTTGTACGCAAAACCTTAGCACTGGCTCCCCAAGATGATCCTGCTAAGTGCTGCAATATGTTATTCCTAGTTTTAACTTTGTCTGCTGTTTTATGAAGGTGGTACTTAAAAGTAAGAGATCTATCCAAGATAACTCCCAGGTATTTTGGTATGTTCAAGTTGAACACCATCAAACGAGATGTTAAGTTTATAGTCGGCCATCCTATTACTGAGATGGAAACAAGATACTTCCGTTTTATTTGGGTTTGGCTTTAGTTTCCACATTGCGAAGTAATTTCTGAGGAGAGTTAGGTCAGATGTTAAAGTAGTTTTCGTCACATGGATGTCTCTGTGTTGTGACGCTATGGCAATATCGTCGGCATAAATGAATTTTCTAGATTCCGTAGCTGGAATATCAGCGGTGTAAACATTAAAAAGAATGGGAGCAAGAACCGAACCCTGGGGGAGGCCATCGTGAAGCTGTCTAAACCCACTTTCTGTGTTGCCGAGATAGATCTTGATCAGGCGACCACTTAGCATTGAGTTCACAAGTCGCAATAAAATAGGACAAGGAGTGAGATTGTAAAGCTTCACTAGTAGGCCCTTCTTCCACACGGTATCATAAGCTGCCGAGAGATCCAGAAAAGCAACGGAAGTGGTACACTTCTTTTCTAAACCAGTCTCAATGAAAGATGTCAGTGCTAGGACCTGGTCACAGCAATTACGGCCTTGTTTGAAACCAGCTTGTTCAACAGGGATACTAGCAGTGAGAATGGGAACAATACGATTGTAGATGAGTCTCTCGAGCAGCATGTAACATACACTGAGAAGTGCAATTGGGCGGTAGCTATCTGCACGTTCGGCTGCTTTACCAGGCTTCAAAACAGCTATTACTTTAGATCTCTTAAAAGCTTTTGGTAGAGAGCTGTCTTTAAGAATGTTATTGAATAAATTTAGAAGCCACAATCGGGTCTTGAGTCCATCATGTTTAATAAATTCTGGGAAAATATCATCTATACCGGCAGCTTTCCCAGTCTTCATATCAGAGATAGCCACATGCAGTTCGTCTAAGCAAAAAGGTTTTGATACTTCCAGGGGAGCCTGCTGGCATTTCTTAATTTCATTTAGTTTATAGGATATTAATCTGTCAGACTGTTGCCGTTTTGACTTGGATAGTGCTACGATTCGTTTGGCTACGTCGGAAGGATCAGGGTGTGAGGGAGGCAGTTTTTTCTCAGATACACTGGTAGATAATTTCCTCAGAAGTGACCAAGCCTTTCTGCTGCTGTGAGTGAAGTCTAAAGTCTGAACTTTTTTCACCCATTCCTCTCTTCTGGCATTATCAAGGGAGTTCAGTAGGATGTCGGCAGTGTTTGAATCTTCAGTGCTGATAAATTCGTTATACAGGTCTTCATACTCTTGGCTCCATCCCGGGATATATGTCTTTCTTTAGCCTCGAGGTATACAGGCTTTAGCTATAGCTTTAAGGAGTCCAGCGAATCTGTCATAATTTTCTATTGTAGGAGGAATGAATCTAATGTTGTCCTCTAATTTGGAAGTAAATGCCTCCCAGTCGGCTTTATTAAAATTCCACCTGGGTCTCGGAAAAGATCTTATTAGGGGAATCTTAATCCCAACTGATATCAGCACTGGCCTGTGCTGCGACCGTGGGAATGTGCCAAGTACCTTTCTCGTAACTGATAGAGATCTTAATGTCTGATCACAGGAACAAAAACACAGATCAGGTGAATATCCACGCTTCCAGCGGGCTGAGAAAAATGTGCTGGAGTCTTTTGCGTCAAAAACCAAGGAAAGGTTATTATTTTCAGCCCATTCAGCTAAGGCTATTCCATTTTCATTATCAGACGAGTAGCCCCAATGGCTACTGTGGCTGTTGAAATCGCCGACATATAGGGAAGGGTGTTCGAAAACTGGGAGAACCGTATCTTGCCACTGGATGTTGGGAGGCTTGTAGACATTAACTATGGTAGTTCCAGACACTTTCACTGCCAAAACAAATATGTCATCGTCACAGCTTTCATGAATTATAGATACATCATCCAAGTCCTGTCTAGCATATGTAGCCACGCCATATGTTCTATGGCCTATCTCTCCCACAAGTCTGTAGCCATGGATATTGCCTCTTGAACAACTTTTAAGATCTTCTGCATGGGTTTCTTGTAGAGCAAGGACGTCAATATTGTTACTCAGAAGATTTTTACTGAGGAAGTCACATTTTGACCTACTTATCCCCTCAATATTCAAATGGCACACGTTTAGGACTGGACCTATTGCTCTGTTCAGATCGTTTTGTTGACAATTTTGTTGGCCCTGACAAGAGCCATTCTGGATTGTCTTGGTAGCTGACATAGCTTGGAGATCACCGTGGTGAAAGGACCAGCTACCAAAGATTGTTGTCCGTTTAGAACCACCCAGGGGGCACGTGGAGCTTTGAGGATTGCTTCCGGACGCGAACAACTTCGCCCCCCACAAAAACATTTAAAGTATAAACAACTGAAAAGAAAATCTCATTGGTACGTGTAAATTATGTAAAAGTAACAGAATCGTCTGAAGTTGTTTATTTTTGACAATATAATTAGTGTCGTTACATAGTAGTAAACAAAACTACCACATATTTTTGCTGTCTGAAGTATCGAATAAAAGTTGTACCATAGCTCTGATACGAACCCAGGTTGCCTGCTCACTCTGCATTCTTTTTATTTTTAAATGCACGAAACTTAGATGGAATTATGTTTGCAAATGAGACTTCCTCTGTCCAACTGCTAGCTTTTCTATACAGTTGCCGAAAAGTTGTTGACGTTACATGTCTTTTTTTACCTAGAGACTTTGCTCACCTTGAATAAGTTCACAATACCGTTACATGAATGCCGCCACAAATAGTAACTACAAGAGAAGGGGCGAGAAGAGTACACGGAAGCCGCGTGTTGGTGTCCTGTAGCGCAGCTCCCACATAACGTAATGGCTGCCGCCTGCATTGTTGCTAAATACCGCTGCGGCCGTAGCTCTCCGGCTAATGCCTCTGACCCACATACCGTACCTGGCGCCAGCCGCCAGTGTGGCGTGTCGCGAGCTGTGCTGCGTCACAGCCTACCATACAGATCATGCACTTAAACGAGGCCCCTGAGCGGAGAATGTTGGGAGCTGAAGCTTGTATTCAGCTCGTAGCGCACTGGCTGTTAGAACAAGCCCCGCCTCTTTCTCCCAGTGTCGCTATCTTACGGCGTAGAGATTACAGGTTTTAAAAGAAACAACATGTAATGGGTTAAGGCGTCACAGATGGAACAGGAAATTAACTATCACTTTAATGCTTGAGTAATAGAAAACTGCAACGTACATCTACGAAATATTAATATTTTAAAGGGACTTAATAAGCGGGTATAGAAACACTTTCTGCCTCTTTTTATTTTCGTAACTGAGTAACAATCGGAATTAACATTCTTCTTCAAACCACTTTCAAGGACAGCCTTCCTTTTTCTAAAAGAAGTCGTCGGGGTATTTGGACTTACTTTAACAAATTACAAAGTAGAACACAATAACCGATATTAACCACAAATTAACAATACATTGACGAGGTATACGGTGTGCAATGTTGTTACGAGGTAAGGTTGGTAGAGAGCATAAACATTCCGTAGACACACGAACTCAGCCGACTTCCGCCGATCACAGAGGGGCCACGAAAAAGTGCGTGACCTGTATATACTACTCTGTTTACCAAGAGATTCCGACAAGCTATCCTGTTGTTGTTGTGGTCTTCAGTCAGGAGACTGGTTTGATGCAGCTCTCCACAATACCTTATCCTGAACAAGCAAAAAATGTTCATATGTTTGTAAATCAATCGGACCAAACTGCGTGGTCATCAGTCCGTAGCTTACAAACTACTTAAATCTAGATAAACTAGGAGAACACACACACACATGCCCCAGGGAGGACTCGAACCTCCACGGCGAGCGAGGCGCTTTAGAGCGCTCGGCTACTCCACCGCGGCCCTGAGCAAGCCTCTTCAACTCCACATAAGAACGGCAACCTGCATCTGTTTGAATCTGCTTACTGTATCCATCTCTTCGTCTTCCTCTGCGGTTTTTACTCCACACACTTCCCTCCGACGATAAATTCACAATTCCTTGATGTCTCAGAATGTGTCCTACCAATCGATCCCTCCTTTTAGGTAAGTCATGCCAAACATTCCTTTTCTCCCCAATTCTGTTCAGTACCTCCTCATCGGTTACGCGATCCACCCACCTAATGCCGGCCGTGGTGGTCGAGGGGACTGAGGCGCTCCAGTCACGGTCTGCACGGCCACTACGGCCCCTCAGGCATGGATATTTGTGCCGTCCTTAGGTTTAGCTAGTTCATAAGTAGTTTGTAAGTTTGGGGACTGATGACCCTGTAGTTAAGTCCCATAAGCTATACAAATATTTGAACAACACCCACCTAATCTTCAGAATTCTTCTGTAGCACCATATTTCAAAAGCCTCAATCCTCTTCCTGTCCGCACTATTTATCGTCCATGTCTCACTCCCATACAAGGCAACACTCCACACAAATGCCTTCAGAAAGGACTTCCTTAGGCTTCAATCAATATTCGATGTTAACAAATTTCTCTTTTTCAAGAACGCTTTTCTACCCATTGCCATCCTGAATTTTATATCCTCTGTACTGCGACCATCATTTGTTATTTTACTGCCCGAGTAACAAAACTCATCTACCTCCTTTATTGTTTCGTTACCTAAGCCTAATTCCTTCAACATCACCTGATTTTCTTAGACTGCACTCCATTACCCCAGTTTTGCTCTTGTTAATCTTCATCTTGTATGCACCTTTCAGCACACTGGATATCGTGTGCTACCCTACCTGTACCTAAATTATACATGCAGTACGAAAAACAGTATCGAATACTTTCAGAATTGCTAGTGATCATCTAAACAAGAACAATAAGTCCACTAAACATAAGTGCGCAAATGCCTACTTCAAAAAAATGTTCAAATGTTTGTATAGCTTATGGTCATCAGTCCCTAAACTTACAAGCTACCTACAAACTAGCTAATACTAAGGACGGCACAAATATCCATGTCCGAGGGGGGATTCGAACCCCCAACCGTAGTGGCCGTGCAGACCGTGACTGGAGCGCCTCAGTCCCCTCGGCCACCGCGGCCAAATGCCTACTTCCTGAGATAAACACAGTTACAGGTGGTCAAGTAACTTCCATTCATGGAAGTACATCCCTCTGCCCTTCGGCGTAAGGAATGACGCACCCTTTCAAGTATACCCGTTTGTTGTTGTAATACTTGCTGCCACGCATTGAAGATGTGACGCTCTAGGTATCTGCGTATCGTTGATTTTGTTCCATAGACCACTTCCTTCAACTAAACGTAAGGTGATTGAGGTCTTGGGGGAAGGAACAATGAGGGGGCTTTCCCGACCAATCAGCGGCCCTGAAATATCTGCGTCAGACGTTCGCGCACATTGCAACAAAAGTGGACTGGTGCGACGTCAGCCATGAACGTGAGTCATCGTTGCTGACGTGGAGCATCCTCCAGCAAGATAGACAATATATTAATGAGGAAGTAAAGATAAATGTTACCACAGTTTAACCATTGTGGTACTAAGGATGGCCCTATTAATTGACTGCCCAAACGTTGATTGAGAGTCGTCGTTGAAGTCCTCTTTCCGGGACCGCCTATTGCAGGAGGAACTGCCCCTCCACATGAACAAAAGAAAAAGAAGGCTATATTGTTATGATTTAAAGTCAACAGTA
Organism: Locusta migratoria; assembly: GCA_026315105.1. Lineage (NCBI taxonomy): Eukaryota > Metazoa > Arthropoda > Insecta > Orthoptera > Acrididae > Locusta > Locusta migratoria. The sequence goes on from CM048744.1 coordinate 888,272,807, forward strand.
AAATGCTCGATGTTGGGAAAGTAAAAGGGGCTTCAGCGCAAATTATCCTTTGAATATGAGCAGCAAAACGTATACAAAATATCACGGGGAGTTTACTTAAAATTATTTATGTCTAAATTAATCTTGTTCCCCTCCCCCCACACACATACACCCGGAAAAAGTTCTATATCATGATCAGTAAAAACACACGATGGTGTATTATTATATAATTTCACATACTAGTTTTCAGGTGTTACGGCCGGACGCGGTGGCCGAGCGGTCTGTGGCACGCCAGTCACGTTCTGCACGGCCACTACGGTCGGGGGTTAGAATCCCCCCTCGGGCATGGATATTTGTGCCGTCCTATTACCTAGTTCATAAGTAGTTTGTTAGTTTAGGTACCGATGACCACGTAATTAAGTCCCATAAGATCTACAAACATTTGAACATTTTCGGGTGTTACGCCGTCATCAGGTACAAAGATTACTGTGTTGTTGTTGTTATGGTCTTCAGTCCGGAGACTGGTTTGATGCAGCTCTCCACCCTACTCTATCCTGAGCAAGCCTTTTCATCTCCTCATAAGAACGACAACCCACATCCACTTGAATCTGCTTACTATACGCGTCTCTTGGTCTCCCTCTGCGATTTTTACCCCACACACTTCCCTCCAACGCTAAATTCACAATTCCTTGATGTCTAAGAATGTGTCCTACCAATCTATCCCTTCTTTTAGTCAAGGTATGCCAGAAATTTCTTTTCTCCCCAATTCGGTTCAGTACCTCCTCATTAGTTACGCGATCCACCCACCTAATCTTCAGCATTCTTCTGTAGCACCACATTTCAAAAGCCTCTATCCTCTTTCTGTCCACACTGCTTATCGTCCATGTTTCACTCCCATACAAGGCAACACTCCATACAAATGCCTTCAGAAAGGACTTCCTTAGGCTTAAATCAATATTCGATGTTAACAAATTTCTCTTTTTCAAAAACGCCTTTCTACCCATTGCCATTCTGCATTTTATATCATCTGTACTGCGACCATCGTTTGTTATTTTACTGCCCAAGTAACAAAACTCATCTACCTCCTTTATTGTTTCGTTACCTAATCTAATTCCTTCAGCATCACCTGATTTTCTTACACTACACTCCATTACCCTAGTTTTACTCTTGTTAATGTTCATCTTATATGCACCTTTCAGCACACTGTCCATTCCGTTCAATTGCTCTTCCAGGTCCTTTGCTGTATCTGACAGAATCACTATGTCGTCGGCAAAACGCAATGTTTTTAATTCTTCACCCTGAACTTTAATTCCTTCTCCAAATTTCTCCTTGCTTTCCTTTATAGCTTGCTCAATGTACAAATTGAACAACATTGGGGAAAGGCTACAACCCTGTCTTACTCCCTTTCCAACCACGGCATCCCTTTCATGTCCTTCAACTCTGACAACCGCTGTCTGGTTTTTGTACAAGTTGTAAATAATCTTACGCTCCCTATATTTTACTCCTGCTTGCTTCAGAACTTGAAAGAGTTTATTCCAATCAACATTGTCAAAAGCCTTCTCCAAATCTACAAAAGCTAGAAATGTAGGTTTTCCTTTTCTTAATCTATCTTCTAGGATAAGCCGTAAAGTGAGTATTGCCTCCCGTGTTCCTACATTTCTCCTGAACCCAAACTGATCTTCCCCGAGGTCGGCTTCTACCAGCTTTTCCATCCTTCTGTATATAATTCGTGTTAATATTTTGCAACCATGACTTATCAAACTGATGGTTCTGTAGTTTTCACACCTGTCTGCACCCGCTTTCTTTGGAATGGGGATTATAACATTTTTCTTAAAGTCTGAGGGTACTTCACCTGTCTCATACATCTTACACACAATGTGAAACAATTTTGTCATGGCTGGTTCTCCCAGAGACTTCAGTAGCTCTGACGGGATATCATCTACCCCAGGGGCCTTGTTTCGACAAGGGTCTTTCAGTGCTCTGTCAAATTCTTCTCTCAGTACAGTATCTCCTATTTCATCTTCATCTACATCCTCTTCCCTTCCTACAATATTGTCTCGCAGTTCATTTCCTTTGTAGAGTCCCTCTATATACTCTTTCCACCTTTCAGCTTTCCCTTCTTTGCTGAGAACTGGTTTTCCATCAGTGTCCTTGATATTCATAGAGCTGTTTTTCTTATCTCCAAATGTTTCTTTTATTTTTCTGTAGGCTGTATCTATTTTTCCCCTATTTATACATTCTTCTACATCCTTGCATTTGCCTTCTAGCCATTCCTGCTTAGCCATTTTGCACTTCCTGTCAATCTCATTTCTTAGTCGTCTGTACTCCATTTTGCCTGTTTCATTTACTGCATTTTTATACTTTCTCCTTTCATCGATTAAATTTAGTATCTCCTGTGATATCCAAGGATTCTTTGTAGGTCTTGCCTTCCTACCTATTTTGTCCTCTGCTGCCTTCACTATTTCATCTCTCAATTTTACCCATTCCTCCTCAACTGTTTTATTTTCCCCTGTTTCTGTCAATTGTTGCCTGAAGCTCCCTCTGAAATTCTTAAGAACTTCAGGTTCCTTCAATATATCTAGGTCCCATCGCCTTATTTTCTTACCTTTCTGTAGTTTCTTCAGTTTCAGCCTACAGTTCATAACCAACAAGTTATGGTCAGAGTCTATGTCTGCCCCTGGGTATGTCCTACACTTCAAAACCTGGTTCCGAAATCTATGTCTTACCATTATAAAATCTATCTGGTATCTCCCGGTGTCTCCTGGTCTCTTCCACGTATACAACCTTCTTTTGTGATTCTTAAACCAGGTGTTTGTTATAACTAAATTATGTTCTGTGCAAAATTCTACCAGGCGGCTTCCTCTTTCATTCCTTTTGCCCAGACCATATTCACCCACTATCTTCCCTTCCCTTCCTTGTCCTACTACCGAATTCCAGTCTCCCATAACAATTAAGTTTTCCTCTCCCTTAATTGTCTGAATAATTTCCTTTAGCTCCTCATATATTTCTTCGATCTCCTCATCATCGGCAGAGCTAGTTGGCATATAAACCTGTACTACTGTTGTCGGTGTTGGCTTCGTATCTATCTTGACAATGATAATGCGATCGCTGTGCTGGTCATAGTACCTTACCCGCATTCCTATTTTCTTATTCATTATCAGTCCTACTCCTGTGATACCCCCAACTGATTTTGTATTTATAATCCTGTACTCACCTGACCAGAAATCCTGTTCATCCTGCCACCGAACTTCACTAATCCCCACTATATCTAACTTCAACCTATCCATTTCCCTTTTTAAATTTTCTAATTTTCCTACTCGATTAAGGGATCTAACATTCCACGCTCCGACCCGTAGAATGCCAGTATTGTCTTTCCTGATGATCACATCCTCCTGAGTAGTCCCCGCCCGGAGATCCGAATGGGGGACTATTTTACCTCCGGAATATTTTACCCGAGAGGATGCCATCATCATATGTTCATACAGTAGAGCTGCATGTCCTCGGGAAAAATAACGGCTGTAGTTTCCCCTTGCTTTCAGCCGTTCGCAGTAGCTGTGTGGCAAAGCCACATGAGCTGATGTTACAAGGCCAGCTCAGTCAATCATCCAGACTGTTGCCCCTGTAACTACTGAAAAGGCTGCTGCCCCTCTTCAGGAACCACACGTTTGTCTGGCCTCTCCACAGATACCCCTCCGCTGTGGTTGCACCTACGGTACGGCTATCTGTATCGTTGAGGCACGCAAGCCACCCCACCTCGGCAATGTCTGTGGTTCATGGGAGTGGAAAGATTACTGTAACAGCCAAAAACCTATTTGTGAAAAACAATAAATATTGTAGGATATTACACCAATGTCTTTTATTGATCGTGTATCAAATATTCTACGAAGCACCAACGGAACATTTAAGTCAACGAGATATGCTACATCTGGCCTATTGGTAGGTATTGTGAGATTGACATCGTAACACCCTACTGACACATTTGACTGAGCGAGAGTGCAAGGACTGTTAATAGCCGCAGCCAAACCTAACGCATCTCTTCCTAATAACCCGTGTTTATTTCAAAATCTATGCGTTTCCAAACCCATGTTTATTGGACTTATTTTTCTTGTTTACATGAGTACTACCATCTACCAAAATATCAGACACGATTTTCAACACTGTGGGTATGATATGAAAATAAAATAACGAAAATGTCCGTAGTATCCATTAGTTTGACATAGTCTTAATCAGTTTTTGCTTTTGAGACAACTTGAAAGAGAAACATAAACATTCACTGACACTTATTTTACCTCTTCTATAAGAGAAACAACCGGAGATAACCTAACCTAACCAATATCACCACCAGGACAGGTAGTGACATGCTATGTCACATCAAATTTGCACAAATACCGTAGATTAAAACCCCAGTCTCTCTCCAGTGTCATCTAGTGAGAAGACATTTGACGCGTTTGTGTGCGATTTCATCATTGGGTCGTTGATGTCGTCGTTGTCCGATGCCTGTTAGCTCTCAACTGTAGTCCGTATCTCTGCGTAACTACTAAACCCACACTTATTCGAATCTCTTACTGCAGTCGCGGTTTCCTCTACAATTTTATCCCCCCTATCCCCCCCATCTACCCCCCCCCCCCCCCACACACACACATACTTCACTCGATTACCAAATTATCTATTCCCTGAATCAACAAAATGTGTACGACCAACCAATCGCTTATTTTAATCAATTTGTGCTATAAACTTCAGTTACGTCCAGTTTGTTTTAGAAACACCTCACCAGCTGCAAGATCTCCCGGTCTATTCTTATTCTTATTGAGCACATATCTAACGTCTTAAACCTGTTCTTGACGGAACTGACTAGACTCTATACAAATTAAATTTGTATTTGCCTTAAATGAATTTCAATTTAGTAACCTTTAACCTGTTATTACCAGCTTGCATTTTATATCCTCTCTATTTCGTCCGTTGTCAGATATCTTGCTGCTTAATTAACAAAATTCGCACACTTTTTCTATCCTATTCACTCTGAATTACCACGTTTAATCTTTCTACCCTTCTTGACGCCCGTTTTACTTTCGTTATTGCTCATGTTGTAACGTGTTTTCAAGACAATGTCTGTTGCGTTCAGCTGACCCTGGGATTCCTTTGCGTCCTGAGAGAATTACAAAGTTCCCCTTAGGTTCCTTTACCTCTTCTTGGGTGTACTACGTGAATAACTACGTTATCTTATTTAACTTTTACTTCCTATGCAAAAGCCACCATACATGGAGAGAAGGTAACCCTCCCCACCACCTTAAAAAGAAAAATCGCACATCTATCTCAGAGGAAAAAATATAGTGTAAGCAGATGTTTTCCATTCAAGAAAAATATTTTAAAGTTGCTCATTTAGTAATAAGAATTTCTTTTAACATGGTGAGAAGTGGAAGTTTTTTTATGCTTTCTTACTACTCTCCAGTTGTCATCCAAAATATTAAAAATATCCTCCCCTCCAATACAGAGTAGCAGATATACGTCCCTGGAAACACGTACTACGCAGAGAATTGAAAGATGAAAGGTGGAAGAAGGAGATAGATGAAGATAAACAAATTTATGTTATAGAAAGATTAGAAGCAGTACTTGTAGATGCGACAGTCTTACATAGTCATTCTCATGACAAACTTTCTTAAAACTCAAAAGTCTATATAAAAGTATTCATCACGCTATAACATTACTTTCATATAAACGTAAACTTAGTCATGGGAATTATTATGTAAGACGGGTTTGTTTTATTTATTAGGATATCGCACATATACTACATTTCAGTAATTCTACGAATTTCATATATTCAAATAACTGGAGTGTTAAAAGGTATTGGCATAAATTCAATGGCGAAGTTCAAAATTTGTGCTTGATTGGAAGCATTTTTGCTGCTTGGGGCCAACTGTCGCATAACCATTATTTTCTTTTGGTATATCAATTCTTTGTGGACGTGGGGCCGTGTTGTTGAAAGTTATCCAATAAATAGTTTTGCTAGATTCTGCACATTAATCAATGTTTAAACAATGGCTGCCTAAGAAAAACCTACAGCGCCGCAAAATCTTACCTCTTACTCCTTACTCGTCTTCATCATAAAATCACATTATTGAATTGAATGCCACGCATAGCTGAGCCACGCCAGCGATGCTCGACAAAACCAAACAGTCAGACATTCCAGTACTATACTATCCAGAGTTTACATTTATGCTCTTAACAGATATTTATCAATACTATCGGTCAGTATTGTATTTCAGAGAGCAGCGAGGCCTCTGACCATATGCGCTTAGCTCAGCGCCGTCACCAATATTAGGCTATTCAACTTATGGCACTTAACGATTGTAAAGCGTCATGTGCCTGTTGGAGGCATAAATATGATTATACATATCGTATCTGTTCTTTCAGACAAGTCCCGACTGGTTTTACGGTCTGTCCTGTACGTTTCAAATATCTGAGAACTCAACTGTTCAAATGTTAGTAAACGTATTGGACCAAACTGTTATGGTCATCAGTCCCTAGACTTACAAACTACTTAAAGTAACATATTTTAAGGAAAACATACACACCCATGCCAGAGGGAGGACTCGAACCTCCATCGGAAACTGCCGCCCAGTTAGTAGCACGACGCCTCACACTACGCGACAATCCAACGCGGCTAAGTGCAAACTGTCAAAAGTAGAGTAATATATCATCAATAAGTCATAAGACATTTCTCAACTGACAACTACTTTATCTGCACATACCGGTTAGTTATAATATCAGTAATTGTGATGGTGTACGGTTCTCTCATATTGAACACGTACAGAAGGATTATTGTGACATGTATTATCTTGGCTTGATGACGTCGTATTTGATAAAAATTTAGTTTTGACTTATTGACGTGCAACACCTGTAAAGGTGGCTGTTACAACTGAAACCGGTAGAGAAATAAATACAAATACGTAGCTCATTGGACAAATGTACACTTCTTCAAATTTCAAACAGCCGAACGGAGAGACCTAGGGAAGGTTTTTTCAGACATTTTCCTTCCACTGTTGTTGTTTGTTAAGTTTAAAGGACTCAACTGCGGGGTCATCAGTCCCTAAACTTACAAACTACTTATGAACTACCTTACACTGAAGACGACACAAACATCCATGCCCGAGTGGGGATTCGAACCCCCGACAGTATCGGCTGTGCAGACTATGACTGGCGCGCAGCAAACCGCTCGGCCACAGCGGCCGGCTTCCTTCCACTATTCTTTTCTTATTACTACCATTTCAGCAGTTAATATAGGTTCTACTTTATCCACCAAAAGTGTTTTTCATTCTTCTATAGGTAGGGTATCTACCTTTCCCACAGCAAATATCGATAAGAAAAAGTTACAGAATGAAACTTTCACTCTGCAGCGGAGTGTTCGCTGATAAGAAACTTCCTGGCAGATTAAAATTGTGTGCCGGAACCGGGACTCGAACCTGGGACCTTTTCCTTTCGCGGGCAAGCGCTCTACCGATTGAGCTATCCCGACACGACTCCCGGTGCCACCTCACAACTTTACTTCCGCCAGTACCTCGCCTCCTACTTTCCAAACTTCACAGAAGCTCTCATGCGAAACTTGAAAGACTAGCACTCCTGGAAGAAAGGATGTGGTGGAGACATGGCTTAGCCACAGCCTAAGGGATGTTTCCAGAATGAAACTTTCACTCTGCAGCGGAGTAAAGTTGTGAGGCGGCACCGTGAGTCGTGTCGGGATAGCTCAGTCGGTAGAGCGCTTGCCCGTAAAAAGCAAAGGTCCCAGGTTCGAGTCCCGGTTCCGGCACACAATTTTAATCTGCCAGGAAGCTTCAGAAAAAAACGTTAATCTCTGACCTATTGTTTTCTATTGTTTGCTACTGTGTTCAGTCGTTAAGTAGCGTGGCTATTTCCACTTTGCGACAGGTGACGAAACAGTAGAGCGATTAACACGGTAAACATACACAGACAGTTGCCTCGTTAGACGCGGCAGTTACTGCAGCGCCGTATGTATGGTCGCCTCTGAAGACACTCGAAGCTAGAGTGACGCAAATGTGTGCCGAAGACGAGACTGGAGGATGAATAAAACATGCGGTTCGTCGGAGACGCCGCTGCAAGCGGCGTGGCTGTTGGATGGCCTCCGACGGAAGGAGCTGCCCTTCCCAGTAACGAAGTGACCGCTTAACTTCCTTTATCCACGTATGGATGTGGCTCTCCGGCGTCCGGAGCAAAGTTGTAATTCGCTCCCCTCCTGTGCCTACCGCCTCAGTGGCAAAGTACGAGATATAATACACTCCTGGAAAATGAAAAAGGAACACCATGAATTCGTCAATCCAGCAGAGCGTAATTTTATTGACACATTCTTGAGGATGCATACAACGCACGTTCACGCAGTTAGAACCATACGCAAGTCAATAAAGTCACCAGAGCGTCCACAATATCGACGCTAGTATCGTGTATACCATCCTCCTGCAGCAGTGCAGGGTGCAACTTTCTCATACCGGTCGCGGTGGCCGAGGTGACTGAGGCGCTCCAGTCACGGTCAGCACGGCCACTACGGTCAGGGGTTCGAATCCCCCCTCGGGCATGGATATTTGAGCCGTCCTAGTTCGTAAGTAGTTCATAAGTAGTTTGTAAGTTTAGGGACTGATGACCCCGTAGTTAAGTCCCATAAGCTTTACAAACATTTGAACATTGAACATTTGAACTTTCTCATGGAGACGATTTTAGAGGTGCCGAATGAAGTCTTACGGAATGGCGTGCCATGCAGTTTCCATCTGATGTGTCAGCTGGACCAGATCTCGTGCCGGTCGTATAGAACGCGCCAAGATGACGTTTAATCCGGTCCCCAGACATGTTGAATGGTGGACAGATCTGGGGATAATGATGGACAGGGTAGTTGACGTACAGGTTGCCTGTTTTCTGAGGCAGTATACCTGTAATGTTGCCATTCCGAGAGAGTCAGCAATCAGTGCCATGTCATCTGCAAAAGCCAGGCAATCTACCATAAGTCCTTCTTTCTTGCGGCCTAGGTAGACACCACTCTGCACACCTAAATTGGTCAGTTCCTTGCACCATTCTGTCACAACCTTTTCAAGGATATAGTTAAAGAGAAGCGGGGAGAGTCTATCCCCTTGTCTTACTCCAGTTTTTATTTCGAACATTTATGGGATTTCACCTTTAAATTTGACCTTGGAATGGGTGTTGGTCAAGGTTTCTAGAATGAGGCTGCGTCCTAGTCCTAGTTCCTGGAGTATTTTGTTAAGCGTTTCTCGTAGGCCTTCTTGAAATCAACAAAGGTGACGATCACTTTGCGATTTCTTAATTTGGAGTATGCCAGTACAGTTTTAAGGTTGAGGATCTGTTCAGGACAGGATCGGGTCTTCCTGAAGCCTCCCTTAAATTCTCCGTTGATCATCCAATTGATTTTCTTCCCTTGTTAGTAACGTCTTGGAGAGAATTTTGTATGTCAGCGGAACCAGAGAAATTCCACGGTAGTTGTTAAGATCAGTATAGTGTCCCTTTTTGTGAAGCGGATGGATCAGAGCCGTGTTTCAATCTGATGGTAATTTCTCTATTTCCCAGATGTCGTGGATGATCTCGGTGAGGTTGCCCACAGCATCGCTTCCAGCACATTTCCAGAGTTCAGCAACGATAGAGTCCTCTCCAGCTGCCTTATTATTCTTTAGAAGTTGAATGATTTGTCCAACTTTTTCCAACGAAGGAGGCAGTGAGTCCGGATTTAGTGTGGTTTGTTTGTAGTCAGTCTTCCCTGGGCGGATCACAGTTGAGTAGCGTTTTAAAGTATTGGCAGTTGTCCTTGTCGTTAAAAACCAATTTGCCCTGTGAGTCTCTGAACTGGAGGCTTGGCGGATTGTATTTCCTGTCTGTTTGAAGGACCTGTAGAAATTTCTGGAGTTTTCTTCGATTTGGGTTAGTTGGTTGTGAGTGAAGGTCCGTTTGGTTCCTCGAATTATCCTAGCTGTAAGCCTTCTTTGTTCCAAAAAGTTCTCCCAATGTATGTTCGTTTTCTTACAATTCCACTTCTCCCAGAACGTCTGTCTTTAGGCTATTGCATTGTCACAGTCTTCATTCCATCACGGATGCTTCCTTCTTCTAGTGAGGAGGGCCTGTTCACTGGCTGATTTCACAAGAGCCTCCTTCAGTTGGTCCCAGTTGCTGAAAACTTTACTGTTCAGTCTCTGGCTTACTTCTTGACTGTTCTTAAGTCGCTCTATGTCAAATCTTACAATCTCGGAGGTTCTGTATAGTGTTTTTAGGCTGGAGTCTCATTTTGATCTTTGAGAGGAAGTGGTCTGACTCTAGATTGGCACTTCTTTATACCTTCATATTTTGCCTTTTCTTTTGAGAATTTCTTGAAATGGCCACATGATCTATCTGAAATTTACCCAAATCGGTATTAGGTGAAACCCAAGTGTTCTGCTTCCTTGGAAGGCGTTTGAAAGCTGTAGACTTCACGACCAACCGAAAAGTCCTACACAGATCCACCAATCGTTCCCCATTGCGTTTGGTTCTCATATGTGCTGGATAGTTACCCACTATATTTCTATAATTTTTCTCTTTTCCCAGTTGGGTATTGAAGTCATCAAGAAGAGTAACGGTGTATGTCTCTGGAATTTTAAAGAGAATATCTTGCAAGTCTTCCCAGAATTTGTCCGTTCTGTCTGGATTGCATTTGTTGTCCTGGTTGGTTGGGGCACGTACGTTGACTACACTGTAGCCCTTGTTAGCACATTTGACGGAGAGAATAGATACGCGACTGCTTGAGGATGTAAAGTCAATTACTGACTCCAGTATCTTGTGACTGATTATAAATCCTGCACTTAATTGGGGTACGTTCTTCATTACCCGCTGACCCACTTTTCCTATGAGGATTCTATATCCTTGAGACTCGAAGGCACGATCATCTGTGAACCGGGTTTCCCGTACTGCTGTCAGTACCGTGTTGTGTTAGTATATCGGTCAGATGTTTCAATTTACGCACTTTGAGCAGTGAATTTGCATTAAATGTTGAGAAGGAGCTTTGACGTCTCTGTCTGAGCATGTCCGATGATTTCAGGATGCTCCGACTCATCCTATTAGCATGTTGGTGCGGACTCCCCATATTCCAAAAGTCCGCCTTGGGTCCGGTGGCTTGGTTACAACCTAAGGTAGTGCATTCAGCGAAATTTTCCTTCTTGTTCAGTTGAAGATTATTGTTCATGGGACAGTGGCTAGCCACTGTCCAAGATACTACCAAAGTTGTTAGCTTGAGAGGCTTATTATTCGGGATTGTCACCCCTAGACAGGTTGCCTTTACTTTGGTTAAGGAGCCCTGTCCACACTTGAATTATGGCAAGGGATGGTAGGAAAAAAGGACAAGGTAAGGACAGGATGAGGATAGGAGAATAAGGACAGGTACGCCGTTGTGGGACACACGTGGTCTGGCTTGGGTGACCCTTCTGGTAGCTATACTAACGCCTGCATAGCCCTCCGGATCCAGAACACGCAAACCTCCTCGCTCGCATGGACAGTGCTTCGTTAAGGCCGTGTCCCCGGAGGAGTGCACTCTTTATTATTCACGTTCTATTCTCGTATTTTATGTTTGTTTGACTGCTAGGTAATCTAGTCTGTAATTTTAGTGATCGTGATTCCTGCTGTTTTCAGCCAGATTTATTTTATTTAATGTTGTTGACTAACCAGTTTTAATACCTTGTAAATATTTATAAGGCTTTATCTAGGCTGATACTTCCACTTTTCCATCCTATGTGTGCTATCAAAATAGCTTCTTACTTTCTTTTTTATTGTGTACATTAATTACTTTTATTCTGTACTTTTGTGTAGTTTATCTACAATGATGGTCCTGGACAGAAACTCGTCGATTTTAGGGATTTAATAAACAGCTGATGGTTAAAGATGCATATTACTATTTGCATGACGGCTATTAACACCTTACCAAAACTTTGAGAGATGCAATATAAGTGGTGGACAGTGTACCAATGTCACGCATTGTATTGGACTAAACACTCTTGAATAGTGTAGTCGGGAAATCACAGTGAAAACTTCATCTTCAACATCAAAACACTACTGCTAATAGTCAGTAAATACACTCTTATCAACCTTTCGCAACCGGTGAACCACACACGTTAAACGAAATGCATTGAATTCTGCTGTATTTCTGTACTCAATAAAAATGTCGTAGACAGCAAATGACCTGGAAGAGCAGTTGAACAGAATGGACGATGTGCTGAAAGGTGCATCTAAGATGAACATTAACAAGAGAAAAACTAGGGTAATGAAGTGCAGTCTAAGAAAATCAGGTGACGCTGAAGGAATTAGATTAGGTAACTAAACAATAAAGGAGGTAGATGAGTTTGGTGACTTGGGCAGTAAAATAACAAATGGTGGTCGTCGTACAGAGGATATAAATGCAAAATGGCAATGGGAAGAAAAGCGTTCTTGATAAAGAGAAATTTGTTAACATCGAATATTGATTTAAGCCTAAGGCAGACCTTCCTGAAGGCATTTGTGTGAAGTGTGGCCTTGAATGGGAGTGAAACAATGACGATAAACAGTGCGGGTAGGAAGAGGATAGAGGCTTTTGAAATGTGGTGCTACAGAAGAATGCTGAAGATTAGGTGGATGGATGGCGTACTAATGAGGAGGCACTGAACAGAATTGGGGGGAAAGGAATTTCTGGCATATCTTGACTAAAAGAAGGGTTCGATTGGTAGGACACATTCTTAGACATCAAAGAATTGTGAATTTAGCGTTGGAGGGAAGTGTGTGGGGTAATAACAGTAGAGGAAGACCAAGCGATGGATACAGTAAGCAGATTCAGACAGATGTAGGTTGCCGTTCTTATGTGGAGTTGCTTGCTGAGGATAGGGTATTGTGGAGAGCTGCATCAAATCAGTCTCCGGACTGAAGACCACAGCAACAACAACAACATGGCATTTATATTGCAATTCATGTTTTAAAATATTTATCTTCCCACCTAAAACATTCTGAATAGGTAATAGCAAATAGTAGTAAACAGCTGATTATATTGTAGGGGTTCTGACGTCTGCATTGAATTGTTCTTCTTCTTCTTATTATTATTATTTACTTGGCGCCTCTGCAGGAAGAACCTTGCCATGCAAATAGTTTACGAGATCTGAAGATGTTCAAAATATGGAAGGAAGCTTAGGGTTTAACGTCCCGCCTACAGCTTGGTCGATAGAGACGGAGCTATTTTTTTTTTTTTTTTTTTTTTTTTTTAAGTAAAAATGGGGTAGGAAATGGGCCGTGCCCTTTGAAAGGAACCATCCCGAAATTTGCTTGGAGTGTACAACACCCCTTTTTCCGTAAAAATACATAATTACCTTATTAGTAAGGTGTGGAAAGCAACAAAGCCGTTTTCTTACAATTCCATGCCCCTGAGCCCGTATTTAGCACGATGATTAATAAAATTGCAGGTTCGGTGCCATGGATTCGGGACAGGCTAACACGTATTGGAACAGGGGAGTATTAAGTACAGTTGGTTACTGTCTAAAACTGAGAACATAATATTTTAATAGCAAGTAACCACCAGTGCGCAACACGCGCGGTCCATACAAAACTGGCATAAACTACAACTCATCACTTGCTATAAAAAACAGTTGAACTTATACAGAATGATACTAGCAGCACTCTAATATCTAATTCCAAATAAAAAACGACTGCTAGTAGATCTCAACAGCAAGTGAAAACGACGGAGAGCGACTGAGAAAAAGGCTGTCGCCTCAGAAGCCCACGTGAGTACTCACACTCTCGAGCGCCCTCTGGCGGCATGTATCGTGACCGCTCACTTCGACCACTGTTTGCGACCTTTCCAGAGATGTTACAAGTGATAAAGGGAAATCACGGAAAATCTAAATCTGGATGGCCGGAGGTGGAGAACCACCGTCCTCCCGAAAGCGAGTCCATTGTGTTACCACAGCACCGGCTCACTCGACCGAAATATGGAAACGGATGGGGAACAAAGTATTATTTTATCAGCAGCTCTAGGTCTTTTTCGAATACGACTACGAACTGCAGGACCGTATCTGTCACCCTCTCTTGAGGTGCTACGTTGCATTTAAGCACACAGACATTCCGAGCAATGTGACGTCGATGGCAGTGTTTGCGTCAGGGCGACGCATACGCTGCTGTTCAGTATGGGAGCAGCAGACCGAAGGGCGTTGCCCGTCTGGCTGTATACGGCGCACGGCCACAGGATGTCGCTGAAAGGGACGACTGCTGAACGTAGCGCTGGCCCAGGGTCGCCGTCGACGTTGGGCAGACACTTGCCGTGTGGTAACAATTCAGTGTGCCAATAGGCTACGGACTCACAACATCTGCTTCGATAGCAGAACAGTGCCACACCACGTAGAACAGGGTTGGCGACGTCTGTACAAGTGCCATTTTTGGACTACTTTTAGTAACACTAAAAGGGGGTCTGTGCGATTGACTGACAGCTCGAAATTTAAAGGAAAATAATGGCTTAATCGTTCATATGAGACGAAAATTTGTTTACAAGATAAATCAATCAAAAGTGAAGGCCGTAAACTCCACTAAGCACCTAGGAATTTCTATTACTTCAGACTTAAACTGGAAAGAACACGTAGATAAAGTCGTGAGAAAGACGAACCAAACACTGCGTTTTATTGGCAGAAGCCTTAAAAGATGCAACAGGACTACTAAAGAGGCTGCATACACTACGCTTGTCCGTTTTTTTTTTTTTTTTTTTTTTTTTTTTTTTTTTTTTTTTTTTTTTTTGGAGCATTGCTGCCCAGTGTGAGATCCTTATCATGTGGGCTTGACGGAGGACATCGAAACAGTCCAAAGAAGAGCAGCTCGTTTCATATTGTCACAATACAGTGGAGTCAGCGTCACGGAAATGATACAGGATCTGGGATGGGATTCATTACAACAACGGCGCTTATCGCTGCGGCGTGGGCTACTTACGAAACTCCAATCGCCAACATTCTCCTCCGAATGCGAAAATGTGTTGTTGACTCCCACTTCCATAGGTATAAAGGATCATTAGAATAAAATACGAGAAATCAGAGCTCGAACGGAGAGATTTAGGTGTTCTTTCTTCCCGCGCGCTATTCGTGAATGGAATGGGAGATAAAATAGTATAACAGTGGTTCGATGAACCCTCTGCTAGGCACTTAAATATGATTTGCAGAGTATACCATGTAGATGTATAAAATTGAATAAACAAATTTGTAAAGAGAATTCTCTACAACTTTGATCTCTTAAGTTTTGTCCATACCTCGCACCGTTCCAGAGTTATTTCCAAAAATAACGACGATTTGACACTGTATTTCGGTCTGTGTGTAACGTGTTCGCACTTTTTAGGTCGCGCCGTTCACCCGATGGGCACCAAATTTTACAGACGTAATTGTTGGGCGCCAGCTACCAAAACCTCCGTTTTGCAAATGTTTCGGACAAAAATGGTACCTTAGTAACACTAAAAATAAGCCGTTTGTGATGGCCTTTTGGCAGCACGAAATTACAAATAACGCCTTGACCGTTTATCCGAGACGAAAATTTGTAGAGGAGAATATTCAAATGTTTGTAAAGCTGTGGGACTTAACTACGCTGGTCATCCGTTCCTAGACTTACAAACTGCTTCAACTAACTTATAATGAGGACAATAAATACACCCATGCCCGAGGGAGGATTCGAACCTCCGACGGGGAACAGCGGTGTGTCCGGCAACGCTCGGCCACCACATTGAGGCCGAGAAGAATATTCTCTACAACTTTGCTGTCTTATGTGTTTTCCTTACCTCGCACCGTTTCAGAGATATTTGCAAAACTAACGGCGAATTGACACTGTCTCTTGATTTTACGTAAACCAGTACATGCAAAGGTAATAAACATTAACAAGACGACAAACTACCACGGCAGACTTCTTCCTATTCCCTTGACTCGCTTTGAAAAGGAAGATTGGTTGTTTGCTTGTTTGGGATAGGGTGGGCTAAACTGCTCAGGTCATGAGTCACCCTGTGGGAAGGGGAAGGAGTGAGGGTAGGAAAGGATGGATGGGAAACGAAATCCAGCCCAGGAAGGAAAGAAGGAAGGAAGGCTACATTAGCTTCGGTCTCCATGCTCGCCACACACATAGTTACGAAAGAGCCGTGAACTCCCTGGGTTGCGAAAGGAAAGAGATTTGAAGCGTTTGAACACCAGCCAAATGGAAGACTTCGTGCAAAGTTAGCAGGACATGTATCGCAGAACTCAGCGGTGCTTAGTTATGGGAGGTGACTGTTTCGAAATACAGTATGGTAACTGTAGTTCGTAGTTCATCTACATTAATATTATAGGACTAGTCACCGAACTTTAATGTCAGAGGTTGTTGTCGCCTGCCATTGCTGGTTCGCGTGTCAGTGATTCGCCCTTCCTTGCACAGAAGGTAGTAGAGCGGCCTTCGAGGCCGTGTGAGGTATGTCAAGCCTCGCCTTCCTCCCTGGGCGTCACCTGTTCCGCTCACACTGTGCTGAAGCTTGCCTACCGGGACCAGTCTAGGACGACCCGTCGTTATACTTGGTAGATACAGTGTTATATAAAACATCATGGCAGATTAAAATTGTGTGCCGGAACCGGGACTCGAACCTGGGACTTTTGCCTTTCGCGGGCAAGCGCTCTACCGACTGAGCTATCCGGCCATGACTCACGATGCCGCTTCACAACTTTACTTCCGCCAGTACTTCGCCTCCTACTTTCCAAACCTCACAGAAGCTCTCCTGCGAAACAAGCAAGACTAGCACTCCTGGAAGAAAGGATATGGTGGAGACATGGCTTAGCCACAGCCTAAGGCATGTATCCAGAATGAAACTTTAACTCTGCAGCAGAGTGTGAGCTGATATGAAACTTCCTGGCGTTAGAGCGCTTGCCCAGAAAGGCAAAGGTCCCAGGTTCGAGTCCCGGTTCCGGCACACAATTTTAGTCTGTCAGGAAGTTTCATATCAGCGCACACTCCGCTGCAGAGTGAAAGTTTCATTCTGCTTGTTTCGCAGGAGAGCTTCTGTGATGTTTGGAAAGTAGGAGGTGAGGCTCTGGCGGTAGTAGAATTGTGAGGCGGCATCTTGAGTCGTGTCGGGATAGCTCAGTCGGGAGATGGCTTACCCGCGAAAGGCAAAGGTCCTAGGTTCGAGTCCCGGTTCCGGCACAATATTTTAATCTGCTAGGAAGTTTCATAATAGAGCACACTCCGCTGCAGAGTTAAAGTTTCATTCCAATGTTATATATATATATATATATATATATATTACGATTCAGTAATTGTATTATCCAGCTTTAATATGCGTAAAGCGTACGGATATAGTAATAGGATAAAGAAAACAAAAGTAATACCGGGAATAAAAATTCCTTTCCACCTTTTTCTCGAGATTCAGAAGTAAAAATAATAGATTCAACCTGTCCGGAGGCACAACTGCAGACTACAGAATTACAGTTTTATTTACAACGCTCATTTCAAGAGGTTGTTTATGCGCATGACGTGGTGCGGTCTAAGGCATCTTTCCGCGGACTGCGCGGTCACTCAATGTCGGAACTTCGAGTACTCCCTCGTGTATGGGAGTGTGCGTTGTTCTCAGCACAAGTTAAAACAGTTTATAAGTCTAGGGACCGATGACCTCAGCATTTTGGTCCCTTATCTTTACAAACATTTGAACATTTTGTATTTCTCAAAGACTAAGTATCATTTCTCCGACCACTCTTTTCCATGTAAAATTTCTAAGAACACAGGGAACTTTATAACCATATAACTGAATGAAAAATGTAATAAAAACGCCAGAAATTGAAAATAATTTCAATAATCATTTTCTAAGTGTTGTGGAGAAAACAGGAGCTAGATGTTCCTTAGAAGAGGCAAGGCTACTAATAAAAGGGGTCATATCAACACAGTTTCATACAATAGTAATTCCCCCAACCTCTCTCTTTGAAATCAGTAAAATAATAAAATCACTGAAAAGTAAAAGTTCTCACGGAATTGATGGCATTTCCAGCAGGCTATTTAAAACTTGTCACGCATAGATAAGTGGGATTCTCAGCCACATATGTAATAGCTCTCTGAAGTAAGGGTGTTTTTCCTGATATGCTGAAATCTGCCACTGTTAAACCATTGCATAAAAAAGGGGATACATCAGATTTCAATAACTAACGCCCAATCTATTTTCTGCAGCTTTATCGAAAACTTTTGAGAATGTTATGTATTCAAGAGTAGCGTCCCATATTTGTAATGACAAAGTACTAACCAAATGTCAGTTTGGTTTTTAGAAATTTCTTTTCAACAGAAAATGCTTTTCATGTCTTCACTGGTCAAATAATAAATGTTCTTAATAAATGGCGATCACCCATTAGTATTTTTTGTGATCTCTCAAAGGCCTTTGATTGTGTAAATCATGGGATCCTTCTAGATAAGCTTAATCATTACGGTTTGAATGGGGCAATGCACAAATGGTTTATTTCATTCTTAACTGGAAGAATGCAGAAAGTTGAAATAAGTGGTGCATGTAACGCCAAAACATCAGCTGATTCGTCAGGGGGAGACTATCAAGAATGAGGTCCCACAGGGTTCGGTATCATGTCCTTTACTGTTCCTGATATACATTAATGTCTTAAATTCCACATTGATGAAGGTGCAATGTAAGTGTTTTATTTATTTTGTTTGTTTATTTGTTGATGATACAAGTATAGTAATCACATATAAAAACCGAACTATGTGATGTAATCGTAAATATTGTTTTTCACAAAATTGTTAAGTGGTTCTCAGAAAACGGACTCTCATTAAATTTTAATAAAATACAGTTCCGAACAGTAAATGGCACAACACCAGTAATAAATGTGGATTTTGAACGGCAGTCTATAGCTAAGGTAGAATTTTCAAAATTTTTAGGTGTTTGCATTGATGAGAGATGAAATTGGAAGCAACACATTAATTGAACGCTTGAGTTCAGCTATGTATGCTATTAGGGTAATTGCAATTTTTGGCGATAATAATCTCAGTAGATTAGCTTACTATCAGTAGTAAAAGTAACAGCCAACCAGTTGCAAATTAAGCTTTAATTTGTAACTGGTTGGCTGTTACTTTTACTGCTGTGAATTACCGTTGCTGCATGCAGCCATGTTTAAATAGTTTAAGATTTAGATTACTATGCCTATCTTCATTCACTGCATTCATAGGGCATTATATTCTGGGGTAATTCATCATTGAGTAAAAAAGTATTCATTGCAAAAACGTGTGTAATCAGAATAATTGCTGGAGCCTACCTAAGATCGTCCTGCAGACATCTATTTAAGGATTTAGGTATGTTCACAGTAACGCCACAGTATATATAGGGTGTCCCAGCTATCTTGTCGACTCAAAATATCTCTGGAACAATAACAGCTATTGGAAAACGACTTTCACCGATATCAATGTACGACTGGGGCCCATGAATGTACATATTTGGAAACATTCTAAAACGAAAGCAAATGTGTTTTTTAACACAAACTTATGTTTTTTTTTTTAAATGGACACCCTATATTTTTTCTTCAGCAATCCATAGAATGACAAATCACATAAACAATGGCGTTGATTGCATCGCAATATTCCAATTACATCTCGAGATATTGCGACGCGAAGTTGACGCTTGAAAAACCCGAAATGCGCTGTCCTGTATATTCACTTATGACATTTGTTGTTAATAATGCAACCCAGTTCAAACGTAATAGCAGTGTGCATAGTTATAACAGCAGGAGAAAGGATGATCTTCACCATGCAGGGTTAAATCTGATCTTGGCACAGAAAGTGGTTAATTATGCTGCCACAAAAGTCTACGGTCACCTACCAAACAGCATCAAAGCCTGACAGATAGCAAACTAGCATTTAAAAATAAATTCAGAAAATTTTTGAATGACATCTCCTTCTTCTCTTTGGGTGAATTTATAGATAAAAATTACAATAATAATAATATATTTGTATCATTTAATATTTTGTTTAACGTAATATGTTCTACGGACTCCTTTTATAAAACTGACATGTTCCACATCAGTGTCGTATTCATGATCTATGTAACAAGTATTAATCTAATCTAATCTTTTTAAACCCTTTTAGGATTCGTACATTCAGTTTTTACGTATTCGTATCAATAGGCCTTTTGGATCAATTAATCACCCTGGTATTTATTCATATAAAATTTACCGAGCTATTCACAACAGAAGAAAAACGGCCTCAGCTTTTGCGTCAGTTAAACGCAGCGGAACGTCGTCTGCTCTTTGAATGTGAGGACAAGAAGCGGATAGTAAAGACTGCTTCGGACGCTTTGAAAACTTCTTGCTAAATCCCAGCAGTCGGTAGCCAAGGCAGAAAGGAGAACACCTTTTTGTAGGCGGCACAGGGGAGTATTATCAAAGGACTCCACGGGTCGCTACACATAATGCTTTAAACCTCTAAGGAGAGATCGCTCTTGATTTCAATAGACGTAGCATTCACGCTTAATCTTCGATCCGAGACCATTCTACACGCAAATGTCATGCAAATGAGGGCTGCCTCCCCCACGCCTGGGACGTACAAGAGGAGGAAAGTTGTGACTCTAATACTGATGTCGGCCTCTCAGGTTACCAAAGAAAAAGGAACGCGCTGAGGCGACCACAAAGCTTACCTCGGCTTGAGGCGGCTGCTCGCGTAGCTGCCTGGCTGATAGACAAGCATGCAGATCAGCTCAACGCACACGTTCCTCTCACCACTGCTCATGGTTTAAGCATGCATGTTCAAGTATCAGTTGGTACGTTTATTTTATCCGGACAGGTACACGGTAACGCGTAAACGTATAAAGAAATTTAACCGAATGGATTGGTGTAATAAGCAGATATGCTTACTTTTGGTCGATAATTAGATTTTACTATCACTGCATGGTCTGAAAAGTTGCTAGATCGTATAGTACAAGGATAATGCTTGACAATGACACCAACAAGAACAATATAACAAATGTACGAGGCGCGTCCAGAAAGTAAGTTCCGTTTGGAAAATTGTACACAGATACAGAAGAAACTTTTATTGCACAAAATTCTACAACTGTTAAACTACTTTTTCATATAACTACCGAAATATGTAGGCACTTGTCATAGCGTGCCACAAGTTTTTGCATGCATCCTTCACAGAAGGTTGCCGCCAGTGTATTCAACCATGTGGTAACAGCTCCTTATTATCGTTGAAGTGTTGACCACCAAGGACAGAGTTTAGGTTGAAGAAGAGGTGAAAATCGCTAGAAGAGAAGTTCGAGTAGTATGGAGGATGATCAAACAGGTACCATTGAAATTTCCGTAAGAATTGTTTGGTCACATTCGGTGTGTAAGGTCAGGAATTATCGCGAAAAAACAATCTTTTGCCAGTAATCCTCTTCTTACACCTAAAATCTGTCCTTGGTGGACAACACTTCAACGATGATGACGAGCTGAAAGAACATGTTGCCACATGGTTGAATACACAGGCGGCAACATTCTTTGAAAAAGGCACACAAACCCTTGTGCCATGCTATGACAATTGCCTACAAAATTTCGGAAGCTATGTAGAAAAGTAGTTTATCAGTTGTAGATTTTTGTACAATCAATATGTTTTCTGTATCTGTAACCGTTCGTTTTATATAACCAAACGGAACTTACTTTCGCGCCTCGTATTTGTCAATAACGGTTATTTGTGGCAAGAATCTGACATGTCCATGGTTCACTTTGTCATTCATCTCAAAAGCAGACAGCTGCTGGCATGTGATTTACACCCAGAGTTGGACAAGAGGGGGGAGGGGGGGCAGACCGTCCCGGGCCTCTCGTCTTGGGGGCCTCCAAATATCTTGAAAGCACGTGCCTATTTTTTTTTAAGTTGATTCCATAATTGAGATTGTGCCAGACCACCTCAATATATGAAATATTTATACAGTAAAACTTCCCTTAACGGACACTTCCCAATAGCGGACTCCACTCAATAGCGGACATTTCCCTGCAAAACAACATTAGCACTTATGCTAAAATTATTCCGAATAGCGGACAATCTATATAATGGACACGGATACCGTAATATGTCCCCCAACAACAATCAAACATCCTAAATAACGGACAGCGTGAAAGAATCAGTGCACGCTTGCGTGTCAAAACTCTGAGTGTCGTCAACTCTAACGTGAGTTGATTGAAGGTTGAGTGTTTCTTGTTCGTATTGCGTGGTTTCATGGCATTGCCATCTATTGGAACCTCTTGGAAGTACAGTACGTCCTGTATTGGTTGATGCTGCGCAGAAACAGACGATGATAGTGCGGCGCCAAACACTATCCGCCTGTTGTCTGTACATCAGACGAAGGCAAGCGTTGACTAGTGGACTCATTGTTGTGTTGCAGCGTGAGCTTGGGTAGGACAGGGGAGAGGCGATAGGTGTATCCAATATTTTTATTCGATGGCTGACACAACCTGGTTTCAAAAATCAAAAGTTTTGTCTAATGCGTCTTGAGTGTTTTCGATTTGAAGTTTCGTGCTCGCGCTACACGCTTTAAAATGCCCAGAGATGAAAGTGGCCAGATACCAAAAAAAGAATCATTCGAGTGCCACTAAAAAAAAAAAAAAAAAAAAAAGGTTGCTGCGGATTTGAACGTCGATACGAGTGCGATTACTGATTGAAAAACAAACTAATCAGATATTTAAACATTTTGTTCCATTCTAGCGTCAAGCAGCGCAAAGAAATCTCGAAGAAGAATGAGAAAAGTTCACATCCTCAGTTAAAAGAGGTTTTATTCTTGTGGTATGGACAAAAAAGAGCCAAAGGCGTGCTTGTTGAGGTTCTCTACTTCGTCTAAAAGCGATGACTTTTTATGAGCTCATTGAAGGAAAGGAATAAGAATTCCTCGGAATTTATGGCTGGCTGGATCGGTTCAAGAAGCGGCGTGGTACTTAGCGGTATTGACGCAATTCGGTGTGTTTCACGCGTGAAAACAGGATACGTTTGTTTTACCCGAGATTTTCGTTATCCGAATCGGCCGCCATTCCGAACATTTCGGTTAAACGGTAGTTTACTATTTCGTATTTTATCCTTTTCTTAACAGCGGACACTTTTTAAAATCGGACAGTTTTATTTTCCCCACTGGTGTCCGTTATTCAGAAGTTTTACTGTATTAACTTTCGTAAAATAAGTATTGCCAGCCAAACTGAAACTTCTTTTTTTATCTTTGTCTTTCGTTTTGGGGGACTGTCGTCCTGGGGGGCTTCCAGATCTCAAAAGTTCCTGTTCCATAGTAATACATGTATTTCCAAGTGGCCGGGGGGGGGGGGGGTCTCATTTTGCTTTGCCGCAGTCCCGCTTCCGCCAGCCTTAGTCCGTGTGTAAACTATAATAATAAGTAGCACCTAACCTACGGAGTAGAGGAAAAGCATAATTGTGAGAGATTATCACATTGCGCAACTGTGGGCTAATTGGTTGAGCGTTAGTTCATCGAACGGAGGGTCCTGAGATCAAGCCCCACCAAGAGCCTTTTTTAATATCAATTAGAAAAATAATAGTAATGTTAAAACAGTAAGTGTAATTAAAGTAGTAACACTAGTAATAATGAAAATAATATGTACATAATGTTCAGGCATGAACACAAATACTACCACAGTGTCGTTTATTCAGGAACGAACATTCCACAATAGTGGTTGTGTACAAACAAGTATGTGAAGCAAATTACTTGCGTGCACCAAGCACATTTGGTGAATCCCACATTTAAGCATCCAAGCTGTAGATTGCAGAATGGAAGCTTGTGTTGGAAACAGAACTGTGTCGTCGTTTCAAAGGGTCTGGGTTCAACAACGAGTTTAGCCATTACCCAGCCGTGACGTTGAGAATTATAGAAATGCGGAGAACACAATTGATTGTATGTAAGCGACTAAAGACACATCGGCTGTTTTTTGAAATTATTAAAAAACCAGTGCTATAAAATCCGAACACTCCTTAACTACCCCACGGGAATTAAACGCAGCAGACTCCCACAGATACGCGTTTTCTGTGCTCTGTAGGACAGATGATACATATTATTTTCCATTTTCGCATGTTATACTGGACGGCAGCACCTAGCAAGAATTATATAGAAGTTTCGGTTGATTATCGATATACAACGAACGATTGGTACAAATCTGAGAGTCTGACATCTGAAGGTTTGGGTGTTTGCATAATTTAAGTAGTTTGTTAGTCTAGGAACTAATGACAACTGCGGTTTCTTCAATAGCATTAAAATTTGAACATTTGTTTTGTTAAAAATTGACTTGTTTTTCATGTAAAGTGCGTGGCATCGTCTTCTGGAAAATGTGACGCATGTGTGACAGGAGGTGTATAGGTGTAAGATGCTTGCCACAGCTATGTAAGAAAAGCAGGACTGGGTATTCGCATCATAAAATAAAAAACACACAAAAAGTTTCGCGATTGGCAGACAGACTGCGTGTAAGCTTTTTCCTCATTTGTTACATTACGTGGCGATGCGCGTACACATTCGCAACAGAACTGTTTAATACAGATTTGGTGAGTGTCTGATGTGCACAGATCTGAAATACAGCAGGACAGGAAGATGTCAGAATTAATTGTGGATTTATTATTTTGAAATTTCTTTCCCCACTTGTTATCCACTTGCATCCACATCAGGGGCAGCTGGTGCTTCATATGATTAGGGGTTCACTTCATTCAGTGCCTGATCTACAATATATCCGAAACGGAACCGAAATTTGATAGTGGCGCACCCTCCTAACCTTACGCAGGCACAAAGGCTGCTCTCCCCACACATCTTTTCAAACTGTTAAATATTTGTTACACAAATGTCATTTACCCTCAAAATCAAGACACATTCCCAAAAACATTCAAGATATGTGGCAAGTAACAATACAAAGGTTAATGTTGTTCCCGTGTCTGATAAAAACATGGTTGGATTTTAAAAAAAATTGCTTGTAGTCAGACTCGAACCCATTATCTTTGACACTTCAACACGATGCCGTTAACCACACGACTATCTTGTTAGATAGATAGTAGTGCTTTATTATTATTTGTGATCGGATCTTCTGAAAGGTTTTACATTTGGTGCTTCTTTAATTGGTACTTATATTTCACCACAAATGATATGTTTTTAATAAATCTTCATTGCTAGAAAAACAAATAATGAAGGGCGAATGTCGCCTTCATCGAGGATTTGCGCATGCAAAGGCGAGGTGCGCAGTATCTCCATTGTCTTTGCTTCTGGTCCATTCGTGCGTAACCGCCAGAGCTCGATTCGCCAGGAGCTGGCGTCTCAACCAGCTCCAATTGCAATGTTAAAAGCGACCCTCCCTGCCGCAGGAGCGCCCATATGCTGCCTCCGGGGTGTTCGGGAGAGAATTTGAACCTCAGACGCGCATGCGCATTGCCACTGCTGCCTGTGTTAAGCGGCCGCGCTACGGCTCGTATACGTACTGTCTCCGCGACGAAAACCGTTACTCATACGATAAAAATACTTTCAATATGCGCAGAAAATGATCTGTTAGAGATATGAAACGAAGAGTGATATTTGAAAAATATTTATTTACTTGCTTTTCTTATCAGGAGTTCACTGAACCAGTGAACACGCAGGACGCGTCGCCACTGATCCACATATTCGAACAGTTTAGTGCGCCAGCTCACTGGCTTGTATCTGGCCATTCACACCAAGAGATCAAATCAGGGGGCATCGAGGCATGTACCGGGAGCAGAGGCAATCCCATTATTTTGGTGCGGGAAAGAAATGTCAGTGTTTTTGTGTGGGCGGGTGTGTGATTGAGGGGGAGGGGTGATGGGTGGGGGAAGGGGCGTGGTCGGGACCACCTGCAGAGCAGCGCGCATGGCTGCCTACACGGGGCGCGTATCGTTTCGTAATTTATTGCCTATTGTCTGCCCCGGCGATCATTCTAATGAGTCAAAAATGAATGAGGCATGAGCCAAATTACGTGTTCCGGAATGAGCATTTAATGGTCCGTATAAGAACCAGCGTGTGTGTGGGCTCGCGGGTCGATGTTTACTGGCGTTCAGTCGGTATAAAGTAATTGGTTCACCAGCTTGGAAAAGGTGCGCTACCTTACTACGAATCATGCACGTCAGTTACCAATGTTTGACGGATACTACACTGTTGGAAAATGTGTAGTTATTAACCTCGCCACGATTGGTATCAATAAAGCCTTCAGTCAACCTGAGACGGCCAAGGTCAATAACACCACAGTTATAAAGTACGTCTATCACGTGAACACTGTAAACATATTAATCTTCTTAGCATTGGTCGACTCTATTAATCTACAAATAATTACTCTAGTTTTCTCGCAGTTTAAAAAGACTTTCGAAATTTATTCACCTATTGCGGACCCTAATGTAATTACCGGGTGATCAAATAGTCAGTATACATTTGAAAACTTAATAAAACACGGAATAATCTGGATAGAGAGGTAAAAATTAACACACATGCTTGGAATGACATGCGGTTTTATTAGAACAAAAAAAAGTATTGTTAAACGCGTGAGAGATCTCTTGCGCGCGTCGTTTTGTGATGATCGTCTGCTCAGCCACCGTCATGCTTGGCCTCCCAGGTCCCCAAACCTCACTCCGTGGTGGGGGTTTGGGGTTACCTGAAGTCGCAAGTGTATCGTGATCGACCGACATCTCTAGGGATGCTGAATGACTATTCACGATAACTCCGAACATGCTTTACAGTGCTGTTCACAACCTTATTCCTCGAAGACAGCTATTGTTGAGGAATGATGGTGAACGTATTGAGCATTTCCTGTAAATAACATAGTCTTTGCTTTGTCTTAATTTGTTATGCTAATTATTGCATTTGTGATCAGATGAAGCGCCATCTGACGGACATTTTTTTTTTGTTCTAATAAAAACCCCTTTCGTTTCAAGCATGTTGCCAAATTTTACCTCTCTATCTACATTATACCGTGATTAAGTTTTCCAATTTATACTGACTTTTTAATCACCCGGTATATTATAAACGTGTATGTAAGTGTGTATCTATGTTCCATATCTCCTCCTAAACTACTAGATCGATTTCAGCCAAATTTGGTACAAATACTGCTTGTAAGACGCGAATCAGCACCGTGGGGTTTATAACCCCCATAAAAGCGGAGATACGGGCAAAACGTGTTTTTCAGCCTCTGTCTTTAGGATGTCCAGCTCAACCGGTGTTGCGTGGGAATAGTATCAGTCTGCCATACTTGCCTGCTCTCCAGGACAGTCTACGCGACAGGAGCAAAAAACAGTGAGAGAAGTGGAGGACGAGATACACAGAAAATGAAGATAATGAGGAAGATCGGGTGAAAGGGAGAGGACGAGTTGGACAAACAGGGAGGGGGCAGCAGGAACTGAAGAGAGAGAAGAAGATAGGAGAGGGGGTATGAATAAATGGTCAGAGACATAAGAGGGGAGGAGATATACAGAGAAAGGACAGAGGGGAATTGTTGGGATGAATGGAAGAATGGACAGAGAGGGGGGGGAGCTGAAAGAGATGTGGTAGAGATGGACAGAAAGAGGGGCGACAAGAAGATTGGCAAACAAGAGGAGGGGATAGAATGAGAGAAAGGATAGGAACAGATGGATACAAAGAGATGATGTACAGACATGTATTTGAGCGTAGGAGACGGGGATAGAGAGAGGTGCATGAGGAAATGGAGAGATATAGCAGAAACGAAAAGATAGATATAAATGAGATGATGAGATGGAGCAGAGAGATATGGAGGAGGAGGAGATAAGTTAAACATAGAGTGGGTAGGAGGAGACATGTGAGGAAGAGCTTGACAGAGAGAGGACAGTGTATTGGCATGAGACATTTAGGAGGAGAAGACAGATAGAGTGGGGAGGAGTAGATGCAGAGAGGGAGAGTAGGGACGGAGAAAGGGAAAGTTAGAGACAGGGAAGATGGACACGAGGGATGAGGACGAGATGGCCATAGATTAAGGGAGGATGAGCCGGATGAAGAGATGGGGGAAGAGGAAATGTGCACATAAAGTGTCTAAAATACATCCGTTTCGTTCCTAATAAAAAACCGGAAAAATATGTACCCGGGCACCGCCGTGTTTCGTAGGTAGTTGAAAATGAAGTAACATTCATTCAACACAATAATGGAAACTAGACACAAAGAAGCTTAAAGACACAACTAGAAGCAGAATGAGGAGCAACATGGGCTCTGTGCACGTTCTTCCATTTCTGCCGGTCTTGAGTTACCTCTTACAATTGAGTCCAGCTGTCTGTCCGGTAATCTTTACCTCGGTCTTTTATGGTTAGCATCAGTTTCGACAAACGGTCATCCTTTCTTCGAGCTACATGACCAGCTCATTGCCATTTTAAAATAATTAAAGTGAAGATGGCCAATGGTTCTTTCTTCAGTAGATTAGATTAATACCTTTTCCATAGATCTTGAATACGAGATTTCGTAATGAAGCGGAACGAGTCAGTTTAGTAAAAGATAACATTACATGACATACAATTATTTATATTTTTATTTTATTTCTAATTATTTCTATTTTATTTTACAAAATTATTAATTTCTATGTAAAAATTCATCTACTGAGTAGAACTAGTTGTCATTCAGAAATTCTTTATATTTATTTTTAAATTCTGGTTGACTGTCAGACATGTGATATTATTTTGTTAGTGATCAAAGACTTTTGTTGGAACATAATTCATCCCCTTTTGTTCCAATGTTAGATTTTGAATAGTGTAGATCATCCTTTCTCGTGGTGTTTTAGCTATGCATACTGCTATTACATTTGAACTGGGTGGGGTTTGATTTGATTTGATTTTTTCAGGGAAGCTAAAACAGTCTTGGTCCAACCCGCCACTGCCCGCACCGAAACTACGTTTATTCTGCGGTATCGCTCCCTGTATATCTAGTAAAGCCAACCAATGCCCTTGAACAGTGCAAGGAGTCCCTTTACCAGTTCTTTATTAGACACAATTTCTTCGGGTCTGGTTGTGCCAAATTTTCTGTGCCTTTTAATCTCGAATGCAATGCAAACGAAGATTAGATGTGATGCAGTTTCATCACAGATCCTACATTTAGGGTCCTCTTCTGTTATTCCCATTGTATGTAGGTGTTTTTTGAAATTCCCATGGCCTGTCAGCAATCCAACCATGAGTCTAATTTCTCTCCTGTTCAGGCCCAGGATTTCAGAGCTTCTTTTAAAACATCGCTTTGGAATCATTACCTTGCCATGTTTTTGTTGATAGACTTTATATATATATATATATATATATATATATATAAACTTATGAAATTTGTTATTTATAACCCCGCCCTTTATCTATGAACAGAAGTCATATATGTTCATAGATTATATTTATTAATGATGTCATGGCATTTACCGTATGAAACTGTATATACTGTTTTCTATCAAAATCTAATGAGAGTCCATTTGTAGAGAACGACTCAATGATTTCCTGAAAGTCATTTTTCAACGTTTCATTAGTTAATTCTTGTTTTTCATGTGTGATTAGTACATGCGTATCATCGTGAATATAGAATGGCAAATTGTTAATATAAATCAATAACAGAAAAAGGACCTGTTCCACTAATACCACAATTCTCAAGCTTAACTAGAAGAGTTCTATGATTTACACAATCAAAACACTTTGAGAGATCACAGTCCAGTGATGTCAGGAAATTCACAGAATTTAATATTTGATCAGTGACGGCATCTATAGCATTTTCTTTTGAAAAGTCTCGCTTTAAACTAAACTGACAGTTGTACCTTATTTTTGCAAATATGGGAAGCTACTGTTGAATACGTTACTTGCCGCGGCGGATTAGCCGTGCGTGCTAGGGCGCCGTGCCGTGGTGCGCGCGGCCGATCGCCCTCGGGGATTCGAGTCTCCCCTCGGGCATGGGTGTTTGTGTTGTCCTTAGTTTAATTTACCTTAGTTTAAATAGTTTGAAGGCTACGGACTAATGACCACGCAGTTGAGTCCGATAGATTTACGAACATTTGAACATTTTGAATTTGAATACCTTACTTTCTCAAGAACTTTGCATAAAACTGTCAGAAGTGAGATTGGGCGGTTGTTATTGACATCAGCCGTACCTCCTTTTTTATGTAATGGTTTTAACAATAGCATATTTTAATTTATCAGGGAAAATACCCTGTTTCAGAGAGCTGTTACCATAGTCTAACATATAAAGTCACGACATTCCCACAGATTTTTGTTGTACACTACGACTACAGCGCTCCAAGCGGCCGGCAAGCTATTTTTCTGAATACGGTATTGGATGAGTGCGATTAGTAGTGTTTATACTGATTTTTACAGACTTTTCACACTAGGAAACGTATGTATTGCCATAAAAGTAGGTAGTAATTTAAAATTAGCTCCATCTTTGTCTTTATTAGGTTTACTGAGATCCATGATGAGGTACGAAAAGGTACATTGCATGACAGTTTATTTACAATTAATTTGTAATCTACAGGCTTTTGTTGAATAATATCATTTTCTATTAAAAATAAGAAATGGCTAAGAAACACCAGAAGACCTGCCTTTGGCAAAAATTCGTCGACTTTCTACTCAGAAACGTTTGTTCACTGCAATTCCAGTAACATCGGTGAGCGTGGAACGTTGGAAACGTGTATAGAATGTAATAACTACAATATTTAACGTACCAAAGCAGCCAACACAGCTGTAGCAGAAAGAAAAACGCCACAGATCTGCCAAGAAAACGGAAAAAGCAATCAAACTGTTTTCAACAAAGAAGAACCCAATTCCACAATTGTTGCTACAACTGGTCCACAAACGGCAAGAATCTTCAAGACATTGTCTTCTTAAGCTAAAGTAATGACATTCAAACGAATATGCGCCTATCAGAAAGACGAGTGAAGCCTAAAAATGTGCGAATCATTAGACTACACACCGAACTGATAAGCGTCAAAAAATTCTTGTCATAGTAAGAACACACCATAATAGAAATTTATATTTCTCTTATGTTTATATTCTACTTACTTTCAGCGGAATAAGCTACAAAATAACGCATTTTCGTAAGTATTTGTTCATGACGAAGTTGTTCATTAAAACTCTGAATAAGTTACATTCGGCTGTTTTTAAATTATTGTTCGTGTTATGTATGTCTCTTAATATTCTACTAATGCTTGTAACGCAAAAACTATACTAACTACTTCGTAAATTACGCACACAAATAATTATAAACAAACATCACTCCTACGGCGGCTTTCCCACCGCTAGAAGTGCTAGTGTCGTTGCTACTGTCAATTGGTAACAACTTTCGCAGCAGTGAGTGTCGCGACTGTGTATGTTAGACTGTGCTATTACGTATGACGCTGAGAATCCTAACAACCTTTTGGAAACAGGCTTTAAGGACTCTGTTGGAAATACCATAAATATCATACTGGCTTTTACTTTTGAGTGAGTTTATTATATTCTAAATTTCAAAGCGAAGGTTAGTTGTAAAAAGCACGTGGTTTGGCACCTGTTTGCTTCTCAGGTCGATGACACACTGATGGCGCACTCTCAGCTCTGTCACTACGCTGTCTGCTTGGGGATGACATCTGCTATCTCCCACGTGGCATCTACCGTCATCTGAACAAAATCAGCATCGTATTTCCAGATGTATTAATTTTTTATGGCAATGTATTTTACACTATCTGGGCTGTGTATAAAATCTTGTGTACATTCTGCGTTTCTGCTGTGACCTCTTTTACCAGCACGCATAGTTGTTCTTCTGGTGAAAGCTACTTTCGTCAGTCAAACGTGAGATCATTGCCAGTCCCACCACATGTGGCCTGCGACCCGCCTCGTTTCGACTGACTGCCTCCCACTGAGATTAGCTTTACAACCGCAATCACAGAAGGTACTTACCATATCCAGCTTTACTGTTTAGATCGCGTAATGATACAAAATAACACACATTCTCTACAGATTTCACATCACATAGTTACCTTGTTGCTGCAAATATGTAAATGTGGATTTTTCTCCAAGAACAGTAAATTTGCCTTGTAGCATTTACCACGAGTCTTGAACATGAGTTAGAATAGAAACGAATACTTGAGACTCAAAAGGTTCCGTCAAAAAATCAGCACGCATCTGGAAAGAGTCGCTCGTGGGAAAACCTTTGCCTTTTTTCACACAATATTTTGTGAACCTTGCATTAAAAGTAACAGGCAAATTCAACATTTTCCAAAAGCGTTTGGCAAGTTGCCCCACGGTAGACTGTGGAAGAAGGATGGAGCTTACGTATTAGGTTCTCAGATATGTAATAGACTTCAATATTTATTGATTTTTAGATACCACTGTGTTCCCGTCGACGGCGAGTGTTCATCGGATCTTCCACAAACAGTCAAGCATCATTGTGATGACATGATAGCTCCCAGGCAGTGTCATGGCCAAAGAGTATGTTACAAAATCAAACCCAACAAGGCACCATAAAGGAAATTAGTTCAAACACAAAGTATTTCTATTACCAGTCAATGTATTGTACCTACAACGCATTTCAAGGGTTTAAACCCCCATCATCAGGCTGAATAATATTATGCTGTGTACATGTAGATTAGGTAGACCTGTTGCACTGTCTACAAGAGAAAATTCAAAACAGTACATCAGACTGTGACTTTGTACACTTGTTCAATGACGTTAAGTGTAAACAATTAAAATATCATACCTCCAGTGGTCAGAGGTCCCTTCCATTGTCAGAACCAAACTTATGTATAATAAATCACAGCCGCCATCTTCGGTTACATCTAACAGAACTTACGTCTTAGACTTCTCCAGGTTTATTCCCATATCGGACCTTCAAAGAAAGAGGAAGATAACTGCATATACAATTTTTCGTATAAAAAGATTTCCAATTCATGGTATACAGCAACCAGTGAAATTAAATATTTCTTCAATAAAAAACCATCTTGGTTGCAGGGTGTTTTATTATTCTTTAATGACGCTTTTCGCCCTTTATCATGGCATCCTAATATTATCTGCGTGATATAATTTACAAAAGATTTACAAAACGGAATTACAGAATGGGGGTAGTAGGAAATGGGCTATTTTATGGATAAGTAGATAGTATAAATGGTAAACAAAGCTTGCATTTTCAGTGGTGTGGTACCATACGTTGGTTTGCGGCGTTTGAATGTTTATTGCATTTCTGGATTTCTTCGTAGTCCTACGAATGATCGAGTAGCGGGAATTAGAGGCGGAGTAGACTCAGTAATGTTGTGGAAAGAACAAAATCTATGTTAAATTACCTCAACAGAAACGGTAGTCCCTGAAGACACAAGAAAAGTCCTTGTTTACAATTGCGATGACAGACAGTGGGCGGGCATGGTCTGCTGCTCCGCCGACGTTTACAAACTAAGGCAATGTGGGTAGGGAGAGCTGTAGGAAGCCGGTGTACAGGATGGGACAGATGGAGTCTATTTGAATAGAAATGTAACTAGAAGCAGGCCAGAAGATAATAGATGGTTTGTGATAGTAATAAATAAAAAGGAATTGCAGTATTTTATTTGAAAAGATTAATGGTAATATCTACAAAAGTTTGATCTTTTCATGACAACTGATCATTTAGGAGGCGTGAGTTTCCAACGTAAGTGCGCTTCACTATATCAGACTCTTCCGGTAAATTTACCTTCCGCCCCTTCTGCGCAATATGTAGATGTTCAAATGTTTGTTAAGCTTAAGGGACGTAAATGCGGGGTCATCAGTTCCTAAACTTACAAACTACTTATGAACTACCTTATACTAAAGACGACACAAACATCCATGTCCGAGGGGGGATTCGAACCACCGACGGGGAGCTGTCACGCGCATCGTAGTATAGTGCCTCAATGCGTTCGGCCGCTCAGCCGCGGCGCAATATGTAGAATGCCAATGCCAATGCCAATGATAGGTCGCTGATGTTCAGAGGCTTTTGTGTGTTCCGCAAAAGGAGAATGTCTTTTGAGGTAGCCCTTTTTAGTACGAAGATCCTGCTCTTGTAGGCAGGTGTTGAGTTGTCAATCGGAGCTCATTTCTGCAGTTCTTTACTTGGGCACGAGCATGTAAAATACAAGCGAGAAGTTCATCTGTTGTGTCCACTCTGCACCTGTACACGTCGCTCTCCAGCCACCCCACAAGCAGTAATCCAATGGGGCAAGATCGGGTGATCTGGGTGGTCAACAAATGACTCCACGGCGACCAACGCAACAACCAGGATACAGTGTGTTGAGGCACTGTGTCACTGGCCGTACGAAATGTGTAGGAGCTCCGTTATGTTGAAAGTAAATACGAGCTCGTGTTGCTAAAGTGTTGTAACACATTTTTCAAGAAAATGAAAATACCGTGTTCCTTTAAAATGTTTATCTAAAACAACTGCAAGAGTAACAAAATGCACTGAAGTTGGCGGTGAAGTGTTACAACATGCTTTACGAGGAAACTTATACAATTAAACAAACCATAACATAACATTATACAATAATTGTAGAAACAGTCCAACAAGTTGCACTTTTTAGATACTTCATCTAGATTTCGGCACCAACTGAGGGTGCGTCTCATGTAATAATTTTAATCTTCTCATGAAGGCACCCTTAGTTGGTGCCGAAATCTAGGTCAGGTATCTAAAAAGTGCAGCTTGTTTGGCTGTTTCTACAATTATTGTTAATTTAGTACGATTGCTGCAATTTTTGGCAAGACATGTTTAAAATCGACGTAACACTATTTTAATTTACTGTTATCTGCACTTTTCTTGTTCGTAGTTGTTTTCATTGCTTTACCCGGAAACTGCTTAAAAAAGGGCATGTGATTATTACAAGTGTTTTGTTGAGAATCACCAGAGATATTACCCCTCAAAGCATTTACCTTTCCTCGTGACTTAACCCGTTTATGTCATAAAGTTATTTGTCATAATCCCCATTTTCTCTTTTGTGTTTATATTTTCCATATAAATAATTTCATTAATTTTTTTCGATTTATTATTTACCCTTTTAAAAAAAGTTTCTAAACCTATTGGATCAAACTGGTATGGTCATGTGTCCGTTGACTTTCAGACTACTTAAACTAATTACAGTAAGGACAATACACACACACACGCACAAAACACACATAAACATACACATACACACACATGCCCGAAGGACGACTCGAACCTCCGACGCCTAGTCCGCGCCTAGTCCGCAGCATGACCCCTTAAACGACGAGTCCATTCCGCGCTGTCTTTCACAGTTTTTATGCAGGTTTCCAGCCAAAATCGCGTTTTTATTTTTTAGGTTGACCGTTTCGACGTTACTCAGACGTCATCTTCTGATCTATATCTCACGATGTCATATCGCATATAACTTTAGATGTATCCTCTTATTAAAGCTAAAGGCATATGTGATACGACATTGTAAGATATAGGAGATCTGAAGATGACATGTAATGTCGAAACCGGTCAACCTACAAAATAAAAACGCGATCTTGGCTGGAAAACTGTATAAATTGATTTAGATCGCCCCAACGAACCATGAGTTCCATACATTTCACAGTTTTATTCCACCAGTTGTTCAAGCTGTGCATTGTTAAATTTTGGTAAAAATAAGAAAGCGTTGTGTTGTTGTTGTGGTTTTCAGTCGCATACTGGTTTGATGCAGCTATTCACACTACCTTGTCCTGTGCAAGCCCCTTTATCTGAGAATACGAACGGCAACCTATATCCTTTTGAATCTGCTCACTGTATTAGTTCCTTGGTTTCCCTCTATGATTTTTACCGCACAAACTTCTCTCCAATGCTAAGTTGACAATTCAAAATGTTCAAATGTTTGTAAAGCTTATGGGACTTAACTACGGGGTCATCAGTCCCTAAGCTTACAAACTACTTATGAACTACTTACGAACTAGGACGGCACAAATATCCATGCCCGAGGGGGGATTCGAACCCCCGACCGTAGCGGCCGTGCTGACCGTGACTGGAGCGCCTCAGTCACCTCGGCCACCGCGGTCGGCAGTTGACAATTCCTTGATGTCTCAGAATGTATCCCACCAATCTATCCCTTCTGTTAGTCAGAGTGTGTCGAAATTCCTTTTCTCCCCTATTCGGTTAAGCACCTCCTCATTAGATGCGTGATCTACCCATCTAATTTTCATGATTCGTCTGTAGCACCACATTTCAAAAGCTTCTATCATCTTTTTGTCTGAACTCCTTATCGTCGACGTTTCACTCTCATACAATGCTACATTTCAGACAAATGCTTTCAGAAAGGACTTCCTGACGTTTAAATTAATATTGGATGTTAACAAGTGTCGCTTCTTCAGAAACGCTTTTCTTCCCACAGACATTCTGCATTTTATATCTTATCTACTTCGGCTATCAGAAGTTACTTTGCTACCCAAATAACAAAACTCGTCCACTGCTTTTATTGTCTCATTACTTAATCTGATTCCTTCAGCATCGCCTGATTTTCTGACATTACATTCTATTACCCTCGTTTTATTTTTGTTAATGTTCACCTTATATCTTCCTTTCAACCCGAGCGAGGTGGCGCAGTGGTAACACACTGGACTCGCATTCGGGAGGATTGTGGTTAAAATCCACCTCCAACCATCCAGTATTAGGTTTTCCGTTATTTCCCTGAATCACTCCAGGCAAATGCCGGGATGGCTCCTTTCAAAAGTGCTTCCTTCCTTTCAAGACACTGTCCATTCCACTGAATTGCTCTTCCAGATCCTTCGCAGTCTCTGACAGCTGCGGCGAAGCGCATTGAGGCGTTATGCTACGATGCACGGTTCCTGTCAGGGGTTCGAATCCCCCTCGGGCATGGATGTTTGTGCCGTATTTAGTATAAGCTAGTTCATAAGTAGTTTGTAGGTTTATGGATTGATGACCCCGTAGTTAAGTCCCATAATCTCTACAAACATTTGAACATTTTGAGTCTCTGACAAAATTACTGTGATCGGCAAAACCGCAAAGTTTTTATTTTTTCTCCCTGCACTTTAATGCCCTCTCCAAATTTCTCCTTGCATTCCTTTACTGCTTGCTCAATGTACAGATTGAACAACTTTGGGAAAAGGCTACAACCCTGTCTTACTCCCTTCCCAACCTCTGCATCCCTTTCATGCCCTACGACTCTAATAAACGCTGTTTGATTTTTGTATAAGTTGAATATAACTCTTCGCTCCCTATATTTTACCCCTGCTACCTTCAGAATTTGAAAGAGTGTATTCCAGTCGACATTGTCAAAAGCTTTCTCCAAATCTACAAACGCTAAAAATGTGGGTTTGCCTTTCCTTAGCCTATCTTCTAAGATATGCCGTAATCGAAAACATTTCTCCGAAAATCCAAACTGATATTCCCCAAGGTCGGATTCCACCAGTTTTTCCATTCGTCTGTAAATAATTCGTGTTAGTATTTTGCAACCATGACTTATTAAGCCGATAGTACTGTAATTTTCACATTTGTCTGCACTTGGTTTCTTTGGAATTGGAATTACTATATTCTTCTTGAAGTCGGAGGGTATTTTTTCTGACTCCTATATCTTGCGTACTAGGTGGAACAATTTCTTCATGACTGGCTCTCCTAACGATATCAGCAGTTCAGACGATATGTCTTCTATTCCAAGGGCCTTGTTTCTACTCAAATCTTTTAGTGCTCTGTCAAATTCTTCTCGCAGTATAGTATCTCCTCTCTCATCCTCCTCTACATCATCTTCCATTTCTATAATACTGCTTTCAAGTTTATTTCCTTTGTACAGGCCTTATATATTCCTTCCACCTTTCAGCTGTACCATCTTTGCTTAGTACTGGTTTTCCACCCGAGTTCTTTATATTCATGTCGCTACTTTTCTTGTCTCCAAATGTCTCTTTTATTTTCCTGTAGGCGGTATCTATCTTTCCTCTATTTATATATTGTTCTACGGTCTTGCATTTCTCCTCAAGCCACTCCTGCTTTGCCAGTCTGCACTTCCTGTCAACCTTTATGTCTTAGACATAATCGAGACGAAAATCCGCCTCAAGGATTGTTTATTTGTATTAAATTGATATTTATATCAACTTAGGGGATTGTTCCACCATGTCCATTGCCGAGGTGCTATTCCGCTGCATAGAGAGCCTTGACAGTGGTGGCAATTATCTTTGGAACACAGAAGCTGAATTAAAGTTTGTGATGTGGAGGGAAATCGTACTTAGACTATTCCAAGGCGCCATGCATGTTAGTGACGTGGTGGTCTAACGGTTGTGCCGGGCGCCGTGGCTCAGCGCGCCCGGTCAGAGGACTGAACGGCCTCTGTAATAAAAAAGTTGAGCCAAGAACACATCGAACAAAAACGAACAAACTTGATCAACGTCCGCAACGAACAGAACTACATATAGGGCAAAAAAAAAAAAAAAAAAAAAAAAAAAAAAAAAAAAAAAAAAAAACGGTTAAGGCGTCTGTCTAGTAAGCATGGAGGTCCGGGTTCGATTCCCGGCCGCATCACAAATTTTAAATCAATGCTGCAGATTTATCATTTTTGAGACGTCTGTACTCCCTTTTGCCTTCTTCACTTGCTGAATTTTTATATTTTCTCCACTCATCAATTAAGTTCAGTATATCCTCTCTTATCCAGGGATTTCTATTAGGCCTTGTCCTTCTGCCTATATGATCCTCTGCAGCTTTCACTACCCTATCTCTCAGAGCTACCCATTCTTCTTCTACTGTATTACTTTCCCCCGTTTCAGCCAATCCTTGCCTAATGCTCCCTCTGAAACCCTCCACCACCTCTGGTTCCTTCAATTTGTCCAGGTTCCATCTCCTAACTTTTCTACCTTTCTGTAGTCTCTTCAGTTTTAATCTGCAGTTCATAACCAATAAGTTATGGTCAGAGTCTAGATCATTATAAATGAATCGAATAAATTTCGGCACACTTTGCCCACTAAAGGTAGAGGTTCCGGGTCGAGTACTTGTCCATGCAATAATTTAAATCCACCAGGAAGTTTCGAATCAGCGGCAGAGTGAAACTCGCTCCTGGGAAGCGAGTGCGCGTCACTCCTCGACAAGTGGCAAGCGGCGCAGCTGCCGGCTGTCAGCTGTGAGAATCGCCCCCGCAGCACGCTAGGTGTCTCCGGGTCTTACTCGATTGTTCCGCAGTCGCGCGGTTCCAGCCGGCGGCGGCGCAGGGTTCTGCCCCAGTGCTGATAATAGAGGCCACTAACGGCGAAAGCAGGCAACGCCGTTTCCTCGAATTTCTCCACAGGGATTGCGCAAGCGCTCTAAACACCGGCGCCGTGCCGTAACGCCCTCTTAATGTATCTTCACACCCGCTATCCTCAAACGCACGCGATTTACACAGTGAGCACTGCAATTCACTGTCTCCATAAAAGTGGAGCTGGGGATAAATCGTCGTTTAAGTGCGATGGCGCAACGTTGCGGAGAGATCACCAGGGACCGAACAGTATTTTGGCCCACTTTAGGTTACGGTAGTAACACTAAAAGTGGGCCTTTGCGATCGTCTTTTATAGCTCGAAATTTAAATGCAAATAACGGCTTAACTATTGATCTGACACGAAAATTGAATAACCGAATTTGTAGAGGAGAAAATTCTGTACAACTTTGCTCACTTTTTTTTTTCATATCTCATAGCGTTTCAAGGATATTTACAAAAATAACGGCGATTTTGGGATGTATATCTGTCTGTCTGTCTGTCCGTAACGAGTTCCCTGTTTTTAAGACGAACCGTTCAACCGATCAACACCAAATTTTACAGACATGATTGTAGGCCGCCAGAGACCAGAACCTCCCTTTTTAAAATTTTTCGGACAAAAAATACGGTAGTAATACCAATAAAAGCCATGTGTAATATAATTCTAATTGCAAACGAACCGCGCATCTGACACGAAAATTGAATAGCCTAATTGGTAGAGGAGAAAATTCTCTACAACTTAGGTCTCTCATGTTTTTCTTTTTTTTTCATATCTCTTATCGTATGAGACATATTTGCAAAAATAACGGAGATTTGGCACCCTCCATTGAATTAACGAAAACCAGCCGTTCGGAGATGTCACTGACATTCCTCGCCCAGAACTCTCTCTGACATACGCTGTCTTGCGTTGCGTATTTTATGATTTTCTTATTGTAACTTACACGTTGTAATTTCAAAGCAATGGCGCACTGAAGAATTAACAAAAACACATCGTTCTTTGTACGATAAATGATAATCTTGTGTCTACAAATGCCATATTAGCATCAGTTAACAACGACCAGCAATAGTATGACTCTAAAGGACTAATGTTTTGATTGATAGCTGTAGCGTAGTGGTCAATGCGTTGGACTACGAAGCTAAAGATCGGTAGTTTGGAACCCGCCACTACTTAATTTTTTTTCCTAAAAGGGTTTCAGACACTCTTACTAATTAAGTTTTTATTATTTAGATTATTATTTTGTTCCAAAATGTTTGCAAACAAATGTTCAAATGTTTGTATAGCTTATGGGACTTAACTACGGGGTCATCAGTCCCTAAACTTACAAACTACTTATGAACTAGCTAATACTAAGGACGGCAAAAATATCCATGCCCTAGGGGGGATTCGAACCCCCGACCGTAGTGGCCGTGCAGACCATGACTGGAGCGCCTCAGTCCCCTCGGCCACCGCGGCCGGCCTATACAAACATTTGAACATTTGAAAACCTGGAAGTGCCTTTTGCTATGGGATTTTTGCTTGAAATCAGGATCGTAACTGACGGTACCAATGATGAGTGTGCAATATTCATATGTATGGTCCTTGGTAACTTTTATATGGATAAAATTTCGGGACAAATACTAAGGAAAAACAAAATATTTGGACAGATTGCAAATATTACAACTTTTATTCTCTCCCGGTCATAACTGAAGCTAAAGCGACATTTTTGGTTTGAAGTTTGACACATACATGTGTTTTTTTCATACAGAAGTTTTTCATAATCCGCAAGCCACCGTCTGACCAATCAGTGTTTGACCGATCATCGTGACAGTTACCATATGTGTGAATCTCTTCATGGACAAGATCCCCTTTATAGCCCACAAAAACTAGCATGCTGAATGGCGCCGGGTACGTTGCAGGACATTTCGACACCGTACGACCTACCACCACGAAACCTGGCAGGGACGTGCAAGTTTTCATAGACTGCGGGGGAGAGGGGATGGAGTGAGGGAAAGTAGAAGGAGATGAACAAGGGGTATGGTTGAAGAGATAGACCAAGAGAGAGGGAGGAATAATGAACATAGGAAGGTAAGTGGAGGAGTTTGATAGGTGAGGTGTTAGACAGCTGCGAAGAACAGGCGAACGGAGAGAGGGACGAAGAGAAGAGGGTCTATTACAAGATTAGAATAAATGAATGTGAAATTGTACTGTGAATTACATATACCATGGTATACAGGTTGTTAATGCAAAGTGTCGACCGAGCGAGGTGGCGAAGTGGTAACACAATGGACTCGCATTCGGAAGGAAGGTGGTTCAAATCCACCTCCGGCCATCCTCACTTAGGTTTTCCGTGATTTCCCTAAATCACTCAAGGCAAATGCCGGGATGGTTCCTTTGAAAGGGCACGGCCGAGTTCCTACCCCATCCTTTCCCAAATCCGAGCGTTAGCTCCGTCTCTGATGACCACGCTGTCGACAGGACGCTAAACCCCAAGATTCATTCCTCCCAAAGTGTCGAACAATTTGAGATGTCGTAGTACTCATCGAAGAAGCAAAAATAGTCTAATAAACAAGGGTTCGAAAACGCATACATTCTGGGACAAACACGTATTTATAGGGAAGGCTGCGCGACGGTTGGTTATGAATGTTGGCAAGCTTGGAGATGATTAATACGGGCTAAGGTGCTACCATAAAAGTTAAATGGGGAACATTGACGGGACTTCCACCATAATGTATTGCTTACTTTGCTGGGGAATATGCCATCTCACCAACGATTGGAGATGACACACCAGCACTCTGTCGTTACAATGTGTGAGGCCGTCTGGCGTAGATATTTCACGACCACTAGACTGGTCGGAGACGTCCCACACATTGGCCTGATAGTTCCACAGTAGGAAATAGACAGAACTTTAGCTCAGACGGAGAGCGAAGAGGAAAGTAAATTAAACAGGGCCATTATCTATACACTTGATTTGTTTAGGAAAGTTACAGAAAAGCTAAACCACAATAATGAAGTTATTTGAAAGCATCTTCGAATATCTAGAAACAAAAGACGTCCAGTCGACGACGGGATCATTAAAGACGAAACACAAGTTCAGAATTAAAAAAAGGTGGATAATTCCTAGGATGGTTCCGACTTGTGAGATAGTTTAGAAATAGTTTAGGAATGAAAAATTGATAATAAAAACCTATTTTATGGTATAATTTGAAATGATTATTGTTTTAAACAATTCTAACACATGTGTAGTCTGAAAATTGCAAAACTTGAAATTTAATTGTACTTATTCTTAAATTATTTAATATTGCGACGGCAACCAACAAGCTAAATGGGGGAAAAAAGCATTATTTATATGTGCAAATAAAATTTATAAAGTGAAACATGATAATCGACGTCTCTTAATTCATAGCAGAAAAATGTGAATCCATTGTACAATTCACTACAGTTTGTCATCGTTTAAGCAATGAATTGGCACCAGTGGAATAAAACGTCAAAAATTAAATGGTGGATTAAACATCTTTCAAATTAAAAATATATTCTGTTCACCTTTGATGGTAATATAGTTTGAATGGCTTTAATAGTAAAGGCACTGCCTACGTCATACCTCGTCAATGAACCAATAAATAACTAAATTATTTATCCTATTCGAATCAGTTATTATCATTCGACGACTTTAAGTTCAGCAAGTGTGGAATTTAAAGTACGTATAAGATCGTAAGATGGTTATTTTAACGGTTACTAGCATTCTGGTACCTCCGAACGTATCACCTACGACATTGTAACAAATATGGGGGAAAACAAAACGAAGACTGATGAAAAGTAATTTATATTTTTATTTATATTATCCATTATGGATGCTATAGAGCATGTGATTTTTAATTTTACTATAATTTAAGAAAATGTAAGCAGTCAGTTAACAAAGTCTCCCCTCCCCCAGGGAGCTCACGGTTATTTCGTACTTGGCGAGCACGGGGCCCCGAGCTAATGCATTCTTCCTTTGTTCCTTATTGGACTGTATTTCATTTCCCTTTCCATTTCTTCCTCAGTCCTTCCCCTCCACACAGGGGGACTGATGACCTCAGTAATTTGCTCCTCCTGTCCCAAACAAACAACCAAAAAAAGCGTGGTTGCATTTTTGTTAAATTATTTTGTAATCAGTATTACTTGTCACTACTACGTGAGGTTAATATCACAAAAGCCGCGTGGAATGGTCACGTGGTCTAAGTTCAAATGGTTCAAATGGTTGTTAAGCTTATGGGACTTAACTACGGGGTCATCAGTCCCTAAACTTACAAACTACTTATGAACTACTTACGAACTAGGACGGCACAAATATCCATGCCCGAGGGGGGATTCGAACCCCCGACCGTAGTGGCCGTGCTGACCGTGACTGGAGCGCCTCAGTCACCTCGGCCACCGCGGCCGGCGTGGTGATCTAAGTGCCATACCATATACTGCACGACGGCTCCCGTCGAGTATTCCCTCTGGTATGGAGGTTGTGTTGTCCTTAGCGCAACTTAATTTAAGTAGTTTGTAAGCCTAGGGACCAATGACCTAAGAAGTTTGGTCCCTTCGTTTTACAGACAGTCGACGTTTTGAGTTTAATATCACAGTAATAAATATTTGCTTATTTTTAGTGGCATAGGTTCATTATAATTATCAACAGTAATATTTCTTTAAACGTAATATATCCCCTAGGCGTATCGCATAACACAATGTAGCAAATTTGGAGTAAAATAAGGCAAAGACTAATACAACGTAATTAATATTACTTGTCACTGTGTACCTGATAACGTTTAGTGGTATAGTACCGCTAAAATCATCAACAATAAGATATCAACAATAAGATTTCTTTGAAGATAGTATTTGGGGTAAATTATGTCATCACTGGCAACTCTTTAAGCCCTACAAGGAAACTTAAGTATATGTATGTACATAACGCATATTTGAACAACTAGGAAGGAAGGAATATTCATCTACATCTACATCTACATGGGATACTGTGCAAATCACATTTAAGTGCCTGGCAGAGGGTTCATCGAACCACAATTATACTATTTATCTCCCATTCCATTCTCGAATAGCGCGCGGGAAGAAAGAACACCTGAATCTCTCTGTTCGAGCTCTGATTTCTCTTATTTTATTCTGATGATCATTTCTACCTATGTAAGTGGGAGTCAACAATATATTTTCGCATTCGGAGGAGAATGTTGGCGATTGGAGTTTCGCAAGTAACCCACGCCGCAGCGATAAGCGCCATTGTTGTAATGATTCCCATCCCAGATCCTGTATCACTTCCGTAACGCTGTCTCCCCTGTATCGTGACAATACGAAACGAGCTGCCCTTCTTTGGACTCTTTCGATGTCCTCCGTCAAACCCACCTGATAAGGATCCCACACTGGGCTGCAATACTCCAAAAATGGGCGGACAAGCGCAGTGTATGCAGTTTCTTTAGTAGTTCTGTTGCATCTTTTAAGGGTTCTGCCAATAAAACGCAGTCTCTGGTTCGCCTTTCCCACGATATTATCTACGTGTTCTTTCCAGTTTAAGTCTGAAGTAATAGTGATTCCTAGGTATTTTGTGGAGTTTACGGCCTTCACATTTGATTGATTTATGTT
The DNA here is from genome assembly GCA_026315105.1 of Locusta migratoria. Lineage (NCBI taxonomy): Eukaryota > Metazoa > Arthropoda > Insecta > Orthoptera > Acrididae > Locusta > Locusta migratoria. The sequence continues at coordinate 888,317,492 of CM048744.1, forward strand.
GTAAACAAAGTTTAACGGATTTCTTTTCGTACTCATGTGGACGACTTCACACTTCTCATTATTTAGAGTCAATTGTCAATTTTTACACCATACTGATATTTTATTCAGATCGTTCTGCAGTTGGTTTTGATCTTCAGATGATTTTACTAGACGGTAAATGACGGCGTCATCTGCAAACAACCTAAGAGAGCTACTTAGATTTTCCCCTAAATCGTTTATGTAAATAAGGAATAGCAGAGGACCAATAACACTACCCTGTGGAACGCCCGATATCACCTCTGTTTTAGTCGATGCCTTACCATCGATTACTACGAACCGTGTCCTCTCTGACAAGAAATCCCCTATCCAATTGCAAATTTGGGGCGATATACCATAACCACGCAATTTGATTAAAAGCCGTTTGTGAGGTACGGTGTCAAAAGCTTTCTGGAAATCAAGAAATACGGAATCGATTAGCTAACCTTTGTCGATAGCACCCATCACTTCGTGTGAATATAGAGCTAGTTGTGTTTCGCATGAACGATATTTTCTAAATCCGTGTTGACCTTGGGTCAATAGATCGTTCTGTTCGAGATAATTCATAATATTTGAATACAGGATATGTTCCAAAACCCTGCTGCAAATTGACGTCAATGAAATAGGCCTGTAGTTTAGTGGGTTACTCCTACTGCCTTTCTTGAATATAGGTGTGACCTGTGCAACTTTCCAATCTTTTGGTACAGATCCTTCTATGAGAGAGCGGTTGTACATGACTGTTAAGTAAGGAGCTATCGCTTCAGCATAATCAGATAGAAATCTAATGGGTATACAATCCGGACCAGAAGACTTGTTCTTATTAAGTGATTTTAGTTGCTGCACTACTCCGATGATATCTACTTATATGTTACTCATATTAAGGTCTAACGTCCCGTCGACAGCGTGGTTATTAGAGACGGAGCTTACGCTCGGATGTTTGGGAAAGAATGAGAGAAGCAAATCGGCCCTGTCCTTCGAAAGGTACCATCCCGGCATTTGCCTGGAACAACTAGGAAGCGGCAACCCTGTTACCTTACAGAAATTCCCAAGAGAACATAACTGTTGTTGTTGTTATTTAAAGGGGACTAAACTGAGAGGTCATCAGTTCCAGAACATATCCACTTGGTACAATGGGACAAGGGAACAGCAGGCAATTTTTTTTATGGATTTATGGTGCCGTTTTCTATGCGAGGCCATCGGCACTCGGCAAGCATACGAACCTTGAAGCAAGCGCTTCGTAAGCCGCCGGCGGTTGGCTGAGGACGTCAAACGCCGCTGCCTACGGCAGCAGACGGTCGTCTATTGTCTGCAGCGCCGCTCCACCGCCTTCTATGGGGAGCAACCTCGCGGACAGCCATACGTCTGGCAGCCTTCCGCCCACGTAAGAGTGCCCTCGCCGAGGATCGCAAACGCCGCTGACTGCAGACGGTCGTAGCTCTTGCAGAACGTCTAGATGGTCGAGACGCCCAAAGAAATCATGTGACTTGCCGTTGGCTACAGAATCCATGGCCAACTTTAGGTCACAATAGGTAGTAAAGCAGTTGTCAACCCCGGTAGTTTTTTCGAATACTACTAAGCACAGTCCTAATGAAGGTGTCTATGACAGACGTATAACTGAAACCTCGACGTTCTACGGGTATTTGTAAGTTCCGTTTTTTGTTAGTTTATCTCCGCTTTGCTCCTCTCACTGTTCATCTCCTCCAAATTTGCCTGCGCCTAGTTATCTTTCACATTCTTCGCCTAACCATCGCCCCTCACTGTTCGTCACCACCAGTTCGGTTTTAAATGCTTAAAGAAAAAGAAAGTGCCTAATACTTCGAGACGAAGTAGTACTCATAGAAACAATCATCATCAGCAACATCAGAGATTATGCGTTTCAGCGTTGTCTGGAGCATAGTCATGCTAATAAAATTCCTCTATGATCCCTTATTCAATGCTAATATTGATGCCTCGTCTGATGTTACACCTTTTACTTCAAAATCATTTTTCACCGAATCTAAGTACTTTCTCCTTGGTCTACCTCATCTCCTCTTACCCTCCGCTGCCAAGCCAATGAGTCTCTTAGGTAACCTTGCTTCTCCCAAATCTCAGCCTGTTCGCACTAACTGCTTCATCTATGGCGTTCATTCCCAGATATTCTTTGATTTCCTCATTATGGACACCATCCTGCCATTGTTGCCATCCATTAGTACCTGCAGTCATTCTGGCTACATTCATATCTGTAATCTTAAACTTTTGATAAGGTAACCTGTATCCACCTCATGGTGTGGATTCCTGTAGCCATTTCCTAATTGCCGGCCGCGGTGGCCGAGCCGTCTGCGGTGCGCCAGTCACGGTCTGCACGGCCAATACGGTCGGGGGTTCGAATCCCCCCTTGGGCATGGATATTTGTGCCGTCCTTAGTATTAGGTAGTTCATAAGTAGTTTTTAAGTTTAGGGACTGATGACCCCGTAGTTAAGTCCCATAAGCTCTAGAAACAGTTGAACCATTTCCTAATACATGAACCACAGGAAACGTATGAGTGGCCAAGTAAATGGTCCTAACAGTTGGGATACCAGTTACTTTGGAATAACTTTGGGCATCTCGCACATATTCTGAGTTGTAGCCACCTTTGTCATCAGACGGCAAAGACTACCAAGTTCGCCTGTTAGCCCCTCAACCGTTAGGGGAAAAACCTATTGGGGCCCTGGGTACGTAAGGCTAGCAACTTGTTTCCCAGCTACTTCAATATGATGCTGGCAAAAATCAGAGCAAAATGCCTCATCGAAGCAAGGATAAAATAGTTGAATAAACATATCGAGATAAACCTGTATTTATAGGAAGTGTTCCACGTGACGTCCATTCACAGCAAAGCTCTTTGGAAAAAGGAATAACTCGCCCTTTGAAGTACAGCCGCGTGTTGTAGCACTTGCAGGCACACATTGAATACGCGTTCTTGTAGTGTCTGAACATCGTTCATTAGAGTTGCCTATGCCACTTCCTATAAGTATCATAGCTTGGGCAACGCTTCACGAAATAAAGTGCGCTCTAGCTCAATAGCACAGCCGTATTAGTAATTTTTAGAGCATGACTCTCTTTAATGACAATTCTTTCCGTTATAGAACTAAGTGGGATCATCAAGATAAAATTCTCAGCTCTCCACACGATTAAAATTTTCTGCGCTATATATTCTCAGTAGACTATTATATATTTCTTGAAATTTACCCGCAGTTTCCAAGGGACAACTGTTTACAGAAAGTTCTCCATGTAGTACTTCCGCTAGTTACCCGTGTGTACACATACATCGTCTATTTCATACTTAACTCTCGCTTCTGTAGATGTTGTGAATTAGAGTTATCAGGTACAAAGTGGACTTGCACTCCTTTCCCAAATATTTTATTCGATAACCTATTTGCCTCATCGATGTGGGCAGGAAGTTGGATGAAAAGGCGCACAATTGATCGTTTGTCTGGTTTCTCAAAAAGCTCAGAGAAATATTTGGACCACAATTTAGTTCGTTGGACTTAAGCATAAAGAACTAAAGAATGCGAAAATGCTTTAATAAATTTAAAGTGATATCCAGGGTTACACTTGCAAGGACTAGCCGAATTCTTTCCCTGGTCCGGGAAACCAGATTTGGATACCGCTTTTCCTTGTACAGCTCGTTCCGAGTGTCACACTGAATATTCAGAGGACGCTGCCCGTTCCATTCCTGTTTCGGCCTCTATTAGGCAAGGTCGTCTCTCCAACCCACAGCAGCAAAAACCACTTCCAGAATGTTTCTGGGCCGTAATATATTACTGAAGACAGACATAAATAGCAGGCACATTTCGAAACCACAGGAGCGGCGATTGTTTACACCAGTGCCGTTGCACTGTTTTCATTTCCTGCCACTTAAGTACTGTGTTCACCACTGAAACACGTGTACATATACTTGGGTTGTTTGTTGTTATTATTTAAAGGGGACCAAACTACTGGGTCATCAGTCCCTTGGGTTGTTTGACAGACAGTAACTCTGTGTACAACTGTCATTTACTTATCTTTCTTAGCCATGTACACTATTGGCCATTAAAATTGCTACACCAAAAAACAAATGCAGATGATAAGCGGGTATTCATTGGACAAATATATTGTACTAGAGCAGACATGTGATTACGTTTTCACGCAATTTGGGTGCATAGATCCTGAGAAACCACCTAGAGCTGACATTACGTTTTCACGCAATTTGGGTGCATAGATCCTGAGAAACCACCTCTGGCCGTAATAACGGCCTTGATACGCCTGGGCATTGAGTCACACAGCTTGGATGGCGTGTACAGGTGACCCAACATGTGCCACTCCAAATTATGTGGGAACCACCACCTCGCTGCATCCACTGGACAGTGTGTCTAAGACGTCCAAGCTGACCAGGCTGCCTCCAAATGTGTCTTCGGCCATTAACAGGTTGCAGGCATATGCGAATCCCAACTGTGAATAGCAGTTGACGCTAATTCTGTAGCACATTGGGTTTTGTCTGGTTGCCAACGCGGAACCTCCCCAAGCACGACGAGAGTGAAGTCGCATGTCATGCAGCCTGTTACAGTTTGATTCGAAACACGAGGTCCTATGCCTGCACTAAAATCATTATTCTCAGGGCTCCCATGATCCTAAAATTCATAAGTAGCTGTCATCAGCTGCTGTGGTATCCCTTAGGCCAGGAGTCACCAACATACGGCCCTCGGGCAGGATGTGGCCGGCGAAGTGATTTAATCCGGACCGCGTTTAAAGTTAAGCTTTTTGTTACTAAGCACGTGATTTTCACTCGATTAATTCAGAGAGGTTGCTAGGAGCATTCCAGGACTCAATACACGTTCAAAATCGCCTCCACGTGTTCATAAAAAAAAAAAAAAAAAAAAAAAAAAAAAAAACACACACTACTAGGGCAGTTCTTTCTCCGGGTGACTGTGATTTCTCGTTCCAAACCGTGTTTTGCTGCGTTAATCTTGTTTGCTTTGTTACAGTAGGTATTTTGTTATTTCATGATTTCTTTGTTTGAAATATGTGTACGTTCCTTGTTTAGAGTACTTGTGTAATGTGTCAGCTGAAGTTAATAAGAGAAAAGTTGATACTGAGAGTGGAGTATTAAGTCGAACATGGAGCGTAACATACCTCATTTTAGAGAAAGGCAACAAAATAACGCGTGGGCTGTATAATGAAGCTGTTGCTGTGCTCGAGAAATAAGAAAATGTTCAAATGTTTGTTAAGCTACGGGGTTATCAGTCCCTAAACTTACAAACTACTTACGAACTAGGACGGCACAAATATCCATGCCCGAGGGGGGATTCGAGCCCCCGACCGTAGTGGCCGTGCAGACCGTGACTGGAGCGCCTCAGTCCCCTCGGCCACCGCGGCCGGCCGAGAAATAACAAACGTCGTTATTGAGAAAACAACATTCTGTACCGTTTGATGAATTCAATGATAATGAGCGTGAGTATAAATTCGAAACATTAAAACGTGGACCTTGTATTATAAAGACAAATTCCATACTTTACACTGAGTGTACTATGTCTTATAAAAGTTTGGATTCCATAGATCATGTTTGTAGATGTGCTGAAGTATTTTGTGAAGTTAAATAATACGTACGTTATTTATGTTTCCTTGAAGCTAGTCATATTGCATATGACAGAAATAGGGGTGTCAGACATCTCGGTGACGTTACTGTTCAATTTATAAGACTGGTATTGCAATTTTCGATAATCCAAAACTATGTCATCTGGCCCTCATTGAGAGTCGAAATTTGAGATGTGGCCCTCACGGTCTAAGAATCTAGAGACCCCTGCCTTAGGCTGTCAGAACGAGGCAAGTCATCGACAGTTCCGCTATCTCTGTACCTCTTCCAACAACATCGCTTTGAAACTTCCTGGCAGATTAAAATTGTGTGCAGGAACAAGGACTCGAACCTGGGACCTTTGCCTTTCGCGGGCAACACAATTTAAATCTGCCAGGAAGTTTCATATCAGCGCACACTCCGCTGCAGAGTGAAGTTTCATTCTGGAAACATCCCTTAGGCTGTGGCTAAGCCATGTCTCCACCATATCCTTTCTTCCAGGAGTGCTAGTCTTGCGTGT